>JAGTJM010000007.1:0-600000 GCA_020747015.1 Pyrenochaeta sp. MPI-SDFR-AT-0127 | reverse complement strand
ACCTGCCGCCAAGCCTCATCTATGAGGCTGCCTCCGGTGGTGTACAATCAAACTGGGTTGACGCAATTAACCCTGGAGAGCACCTAGTACACGTCACCTCATCACCGTCAGGCTGGTCTAACAACCACATAGGCCTTGCATGGCTCGAACAGGTGTTTGATCGCTACACTAAGAAGAAAGCCCGACGAGCTTGGCGACTACTCATCCTTGACGGCCATGGGTCTCACGTTACTATAGAGTTCCTTGACTACTGTGATCGGAACAAGATCCTATTAGCCGTGTCTCCCCCTCATTCAACCCACACTCTTCAGCCGCTTGATGTGGTCCTGTTCAAGCCTCTTGCAACTGCCTACTCAACCGAGCTGTCAAGCTTCCTTGAGAAGAGCCAGGGGCTGCTCACAATTAAGAAGAGTGATTTCTTCCCTCTGTTCTGGAAGGCCTGGGTGAGCTCCTTTAAGGAAACAACGATACTCAAGTCCTTTGAAGCAACGGGTATAGCACCCCTTAACCCCGACGTTATACTTAAGAGGTTTACCAGCAACCACCCAGATGACCAGGAATCACGAGAAAGCTCAACCTCAGTGCTCAGCGCGTCTGATTGGAGGAAGCTTGATCGGCTTGTGAAGGTATCAGCCAAGAATAGCAAGTCTGAGGAGTCCAAGAAGCTCAGCCGATCGTTTCACTCTATTTCAACTCATATTCAACTACTCCAGCACGAAGTTGAGGGGTTGAGGCAAGCTCTAGTTGTCAAGAAGAAGCAAGACGCACGTGGCAAACCGCTTGACCTGCAGCAGCGCAAGGAGTATCATGGTGGTGCTGTTATCTGGTCACCAAGCAAGGTCAGGGAAGCGCGTACTCGTCAAGTGATAAAGGAGCGTGATGCGGACGAGAAGAAGCAGAAAAAAGCTGAGAGGGCTGAGGTTAGAGCAGCCAACAAGCTGCTCAAGGAGAAGCTCGATCGACAGAAGCAGGAGAGGCGTGTAGAGAGAGAGAAGGCCGAGGCAGTCAGGGAGAAGGATAAGGGTGATCAGGTGGCTGAGCGAGATCGCCAGCGGGAGGCTCAAAACGCCAAGAAACCTATCAAATTATCCCAGAAGGGTAAGAGGCAAGCTTCAAAGCCCCCCAGGGGAGATATCAAGCAGAAGAAGCAGGTGGTTGATGCTGTGGGTGGTAAGGAGGCGTTAGGCGCCGCATCAACCGCTCCACCCGCCACAACACGCTGCGGCCGCAACGTTAAGCTTCCAGGTAAATACAAGTAGAGCAAGTTAATCACATAGGTTAACTAAGTACTCTACCATAAAATCTCGTAGTAATAGCTGTTGTGGATGGCTCTACAGCCTTATTTGTATTTCAGCTGTTATGTTGTTCAGCGTGCAAGGGGTGAAAACGTGCAAGGGGTGCACGGACACGGTAGGTCAGGAAGGTATTGTAGGAGACCAAACGCAGAATTTTTTTGGGATAAGGTGGTTATCTCGCATAGTCCAATCTGCCTCCAAACGGCATGGAAAATACGTGCGCACTGCTCAACAAGGTTGAGAGCCGCTAGTAACAATTGTAGCATAAGCGTCAGCCACTAATCCGGGGAAGCATGCATACTCATGAACCATTTTTATGTACCCATGTCCTACATGGGACATGCGGAATCCGTTTCCAGAGTGAAAAGCATTGGGGAGTTCCTCGCTGGACCTCAGCTGCTCGACAAATGCCGAGACACGGGAGGGGTGAGGAGATTAAGTTAGGATCGAATACCGATCATAAATTCGAAATTTTCTCCAATCACCAGAGAAAAAAACACGGCACAGCTGATAATTTGCCTGTTCGATATTTCCACCTCCTCTGGCAATGACCTTAGGTATATTCATAGTCAGACACATAGGTAGTCAATTGCTCCGGCACTAGTGGCATTTCTACGGGGACGGTAACTTTAAAGTCGGGGAGCTGGGGCCGAAAGGCCAGCTAGGACACCTTAAGTTAGCCTCAACCATACGTGTGAGGATCTCCCGCGCCTGCTAGCCAACCAGAGGGAGGCTAATTTCTGCACGGGCCAATTGCAACGATAATTTATATGGCCAGGCGCCACATGGCTTCAAATAATGGGAGATTAAGCAAAACCCACCTTCGATCCTGGAATTTCGATTTCGTCACCAGACACCCCCTCGGAGAACTCGAAAAACTGTCACATTAGAACACTAAAACAATAATCTGTCCTAGCATGAAACGGCATACATCCGTACTTTCCCGCTTCCCCGTCCGCGCCGAAGCTGCCGCCACCTCAGACCCAGACACAGCAGCGCGAGCGCCTCGTCGAGGCTTCAAAGGCGGTTCAGGTCGCATTATCAATATCTGCCCTGTCAAGAACAGGAAGTGTTAGCAACTCTGATTGCCGGTCGCGGTCCTCCCCCTAGTTTCGAAATCAGATGCCGCCAATCTATAATTCACATTCAATTATTTAGGTTCGAAATAATAGTCATCGAAATGATGCTGAAAGCCAAAGACATCTCAGCCTTGGGCTAAGGCTAAGGCGCGTTTCTTTTTCTTTTTTCTTTTGTTCACCCACCCAGAGTTGGGATCAATCAATCAATCAACTTTTTTAGCCCTCAATTGGATTGATTGGTCCCAAAACGTCACCCTAATTGGATTGATTGATTGATTAGCCAATTAAGGCCTAATTGAATTGCAAATTGATTGATTGATAGTAAATTTCCCAGTCACGTGAGCTGATACTGTAAATTCCTCAATCGTCGGTAGTCCAATCGTAGAGCTGGTATGCTAAATTGAGGCTCTCCAGAGTACTCTCGGGGATGGAGGAGAGCTCTGGGGGCCGATTGAATCCAGCTTTCAGCCAACATCTCACACTCTGGATTGCAGGGAGCACCTGGGGTGATAGCTTGGCCCGCCGGGGCTCTAGAAGATCGCCAAGCTCGGAGAACTGCCTCTCGCACTCACAGCTTGACGCTGGGATAGATAGGACATCAAGGGCGAGCTGGGAGAGCTTCGGGTACTTGTGGCGATATGCGATCCAATAGGAAATCGGATTAATAGAAAATGGATGGTCCCAGGGCAGATTTGGCTCCTCATGCTTCCAGCGGGTGTATTCGTCGCCCCGTACGTCTCTATTGCCTAGGGGAGCTGGATTGGCGTACTTATCAATCTGCTCCTGCAGATTAGTGGCAATCCGTGCGTTCTTCCGGGGTGGAGATGGCCCGCCCTGGCCACCCTTGTATTCGGCCCATAAATCCTGGAATTGAGCATCTGCTTTCTCTAGCCATCTAGGCTGCCCTCTCCAAGAGTTATCGCAGTAGAACTTGTAGTATGGGTGGAGTATAGTTGCTGCGTAGTACGCAGGTGAATCTTCAAGCTTCCTGTAGTACTTCTCCAGCTTCTTCCATCCTGCTCGAACGTTGATTGCCAGATGATCTTCAGGAGCATCTAATTCGTTAAAATTAACGAAAGAGAACTGCTCTGAGACGCGCTCGTAGGCCTGCAGGATAGCCTCAAAAGTTGGGATAATCTCACGGATTGCACCAAACCGGCCAGAAGCTCCCCTGCCTTCAAGTCTCGCAGTAGCCTCCTTGAGAGGCATCAACACCTGAATGTACTGGGTAATCACTGCCCAATCCTGAGAAGTAAGGCCGTCAGATTTCATCCAGGAAGGCACCTCCTCAGGCCTTAATCCCCGCGCCCGCCGGAAGGCCTCCTCGGTGCGAGTTTTCTCAATGTGATACTGTATATAGGCATTAAGAGCTTGCGGCATCTCAGTAGCTCTCTCAAAGGCGGCGCAGAAGGAGTTCCATCTAGTAATAACTGGCTTAACGATTTCCTTATGTTTTGAGGCCTTCTGGCTAGCCAGAAGGCCCTCCTCGCCCTGCTGAAAACTCCGGATGAGATCGTATTGTTGAGGCGTCTTAATGTAATTAAGAACGTTAATAAGTACGCCTAGAGGCCCTTCCTGCCGCCACTCTTGCAGAAACTGCCTCTCCTGCTCAAACTGCGACTCCTTGTTGCCAAAGGACTCCTTGTCAACTCCAAAAATAATTGTTTGCCCAGCCAGATTAATTGTATGGGGGCCGCTGCGAAGGCGTCGATGTAATGGATTGAAGCCGTAGGTCTCCGCAATTGATTCTACTGCCGTATTGTTTGAGCCAGCGTTGTCGAGTACAAAGTAACCCACGTTAGATGGAGAGATGCTGAACTTCTCAAAAATCTAGAGTATTACCTGAGCAATCCTCTCCCCACTGTGGGAGCCAGATAGCTGAGGCAGGGCGAGTGGGAGGTCCTTGAGCTGGCCATTTATATCAACGTAGTGAGCTACTACGCCGCAGAAGGCCTTCTTGCCGCTCTTTACAGTCCATCCGTCGAACAAAATGTGGATTTTAGTAAGAGATTTGGAGAGCTCTTCGCGTACTTTAGGGAACAGGTAATCAAACAGGCGTAAGGTGTACTGCGTAACGCTCTTGTGGCTCTTCCATAGGGCATCAAGAGCCTCTGGATTGGCCGCTCCTATCAACACCCGAAATGCAGGAGTCTCAAACTCGCGCAGAGGGTGATTGTTCTCTACTAGCTAGCCTACAGCAGCTAGCCTGAAGGCCTGTACGTTGAAGTTGCCTATCGCATTGCCTACATCTTGTGGTATCTTGATCCCATTAACGGTGAGGCCCTGGAGCGTTCTCTGGCCACGAGGGAGGTGCGGTCTCTGCTGGCCAGATGGAGTATAATTGTGCCCTCGCCGATTTGACTGCAGGTGAGCAGCAGCAGTTGAAGTAGAGAGCGTAACCTCGTATTTGCCTTGCCCGCCAGCGTCAATTACCTTTTGTTGATGGCAGTGCCTGCATATAAAAAAATACGTTCAGGATTACTGCGCAAGCACACCCGATACCCATGCTTATAGATCCAGCTCTTCTTGTGCTTCTGAGTCCGTAGGGGCTTCATATAACTCTGAAGACGCTTCCAATCTATCCCATCAAAGTTATCAGCAAGCTGCTCGTCGAACTCGGCGTCGGATTCTGGGTGGGGTGGCTCGTTTGAGGGTGGCGCGGCATTGACAGATTCTGAAAGCGCGTCAACTGCGCGTTGACTAGCAACAACGCGCAACTCCTCCTCGAAGGTCTGCGACTCTGAGATTGTATTTATAGTTTTGCGTCGTTGTTGGGATAATTTAGTAATATTTTTAGACACTTTAGGCATTTTTATAGGTCGTGATTTAGTTTGTAGGCATTTTGTTGTTGTTGCTGCATGAGGAAGATTGGGGTGTTTTGGCGACTTGCCTACAGTATACCCGATTGGGCAGGTGGCCTGGCTAAAACACAAAAAAATCGCCTGTATAGGCAATGTAGGCCTATTTTACAGCCTCACCTACTGTATTATACAGGATCAATTGGCAATCAATCAATCAATTTTCGAGTCCTGAATTGAATTGATTGGAAAAAATTTAGGTTGCCAATTGGATTGATTGATAGTCATCAATCAATCAATTTCCAATCAATTGATGAATTCAGATTGATTGTTCCCAAGTCTGGTGTTATGCCTTCCAGTGACCGGCACCGCGACAGTTGCACGTACAAGCTGTACGGGTCGCAACGGCTGGGAACCGACCTCCCTTGATGTTCATAGTCCTCGCACCTCACAATTCGAGTCGTAGAAAGGCTCGTACGTCGTGGTTCTTGAAAGAATAATTGGTATTGCGGGCTGTACTTTTCATATTATAACGCAGCATACATTTGTCCCATCCTTGTCCGAGTCCTTGAGTACAGCCATCGCCGCGGCTTCAAACACGTCCCTAACTCCCTCCCCAGTCAGACTAGAGCATTCAATGTATTTGAGTGCCCCAATCTTGCGTGCCACTGCCTTTCCCTTCGACTCAGTCACACACCTCGCTCTTCTTCCTTCCCTCTGTTTAAGGGGTACATGTACATCTCTCAAGTCCTTCTTTAAACCGACAAGAATAATGGGGACAGCAGTGCAGATATGGGCAGCTTCTGGTTTCCACTTTAGCTTTGTATTAGCAAAACTACGGGTGAATGATAGGAAATAGTGCGAAAACCAACCTTCCACTCTACGTTATCTAGCGAATCGGGCGAATCGATGGAAAAGCTGATTATAATGACATGAGTATGACGATATTTCAAGGGCTCCAAACGACCGTAGTCATATGCGCCAGCCGAATCCCATAAGTCGAGCTGCACTAGTATGTCTTCTGCCTTTTCAATTGACACATAGCAATCATACGTGCCAGGGGCCTGTTCAAAAGGCACATTGTTTTGCGAGGTCACGACAGCGTGGCCAGCTTGAAGCTATATTTGGAGATTTAGCAGTGGCCAAGAAGTTGCAGCCTTGCAAGAGTGGCTGAACTTACGTTTGGCTGGAGTGGACCATGTAAAGACGCCCGGAGCAATGAAGTTTTCCCGCAAACACTATCACCAGTGATGACTAGTTTTCTTGTTGATGGTCAGTGTTAGAGCTCTATCCGAAATTGTGGGCCTCCAGCCGAAAGAGAGGACTGCAAGATGCATCAAGGGCATATTGAAGGAACTGATGGTGAGAGGGAGTTCTAGTAACAGGTATTTTGTATACCTTCGAACCAGGTTTTGCTCAGCAGTCATCGTTCATTCAAATTTTCGTCTTAACAGAATGGCTGCGGGAGTTGAGGGCCTGCAACGCGGGGTAGTCCGGTTTTTACGCGACGTTACCTATTCGGGGATAGCCCTGCGCACGCGCCAAGTCGGGGTCCCTTCAGGGAATGTCTGGTAACATCCATCCTTGAGCAACGGAAAACCCCCTTGACGGAAAAACCCATGGGTGCTTCGATTTTCGACAACTCTCGCTCTATGCACACCTCAATTTCTGCTGTACACTAGGCGATGATTATGTGCTGTAGGTAACTCTAAACATGCAAACACCTTCGCACCCAAAAATTACTATCGCGTTGACGCCTTCCGCGCCTGGTCTGCAGAGAGCCTGACTTCGTCGCAAAACTGACTTCCCTCACCACAACACCACCATCAAGCTCTTTCCGCCGTTAGAACACCTAGAAAGGCCCTACCTGAACCTGTAAGTCCTACTGCAGTACCTGCAAGTCACCATCAGCGCTGTGTCGGGTGTGGCACGAAGATTCACAGAAGGTCGCCACATGCGTTGGTACTCCTGATTCTAGCAGCCACTTATCCGGTCTAGTGAAACACGAACCTGCACGTTTCAGGTGTGGCTTACGAAAGTAATTTGACATGGGTTATCAGATCGCCCAGCCTGTTGGCTGCGCGTAGTCCTTGCGTGCTGGTGGAGGCCGAAATGGCAAGGGAACGCCTGATAAGCGCCAACGTACTCGAAGTTATCGCAGATTCCTGACTTGCGCGATAGTTAACGTCCTGCTAACTTACCTTCAAAATTACGCTCTCTCTATTGCTAAGATGCTCTGACATACCCTTCCGGTCCTCTACAGATTGTCTCGTTTGTCAAAACTTTGGGGGTGTAAGAGTTGTCTCATTTATCAAGCTGGGCCTGAGACTATGTAATGACGCTAACTAGTCATGCAGACAAGGTCACATGACCACTGCCTTCATCGCCCATCTTGACATCGTTATCCTGTTCACGACCTCACACGTCCACAGCTTGCACACCTGCTACGTGCTGAAGCAGCATGGCTTGGGTCTTCGTGCAAGGAACATACGGTTCGGGCCTCCGCGACCTTCATCTCGCTCTTTGAGTCTGACCCTTCGCTAATGTTAACGCAGGATTTCCGGGCTTCGAACATCGTCTGCCTTTCACCATCGTAGCTTCCCAGCTACCCGCTCCGCTTATGTCTCAACAATGTCCTCTCGGCTTACTGCCCTCGCCAACCATGGTTGATGGGTGACAACTGCTTCTGTTATATTGTGACTATACCACTAGCACAGCGTTGGCCGCGGCGGACGCGCAACGACAGGCACGGCAACGACGAGGACGTTCACGGCAAGGCGTGGCAAGGCACCATGAACAGGAGCGCAGCGGCGGACACAAGCGGTGGACACAAGCTGTAGACGTGACGATGAGAACAAGTATCGCAAGGCACTAGGAGCGCAGCAGAGGGTCATGATGTTAGCCTATATGGCACTACGCGGCGACGGTTACTCCGTCAAGCGCAGACGATGACGAACTGTCTTCGCTCTTGTACACTATCTTCTGCGATGCTAGAGATTGCATAGCCCACAAGGAACATATCGAACTTACCCATACCATTTCAGCAACTAGGCACTGGCGCTGGACGATTTGCTAATATTGCTCGTCGAGATTCTCTCGCACGAAAATAAGGCCACGTTTGCATAAGCATCTCATGACCTTCAGCATCCCGGAGCGCAAACGTGTCGTAAATCTGTGGAGGCCGACTAAAGTCTAGCGAACAAGCGGCTGCAAAATCTCCGTTATTTGTACTAAGCAATCGAAAAACATCGTCAGGCTATATTTTCGTCAGCTACTCAAGGCGCTTCAAACGGAGCACGACTCCAGAAACATACACTGAATACGACGTCGTTCAAGAAGAGGACCTTATCGAATTTCTCTCCTCGCCGAACGAGCTCTTGCAAAGGTCCCAGAGTCAAATGACGAAGTCGAGAAAGACACGGTATTCGCCTCAGCTCTGTTCCTTCCTCTAGGTGTATCGACTCAGCCAGGGCCCTTACTCACTACGGATATCTCATCTAGATGGGTGGTCTCTGACAAAGTGATGTTCCGCCTGATTTTGTGCGTCTAACACCATGTGCTGTTCTCTCAAGGCGCCTTTGCTATTATCCCAACTTGCACTTTGGTATACGGTGACGAAGACGTTGTCTCGACCAATAGCATTGGCCAAAACTACTACGGCATCATACCAGTGGCTTCGCAGAATACGCTCGTTGTTCCAATGTACACCCGTTCTGATGTCGAGCAATCGGCTCAGTTGTAGGGCCTGAAAGGCAGGGCAGTATCTGGTGGATGTCGAAGATGTTGAATAGTACGAAAGCAATGATGAGCACCCTGCTTGATTGAGCGACGGCGAAGGGCTCGTAAGTGGCGCATCAGTGCTGTCATCGAAGCTTCATAGAGGCATGCTGCTGCAATCCGAGTATGGAAGGGGAGCGCAATGGATGGAGGATTCTTCCAAGTGCAAGCGAAGAAAACCCGCGAGGGGCGCGCCGGTATCCGCTAGGGCAAGGGTAAGCATACCCCTGATGGGGGCTGCATTATCCGCCAATCACATCACCCCTCTAGCCGCGTGAAAAACTCAACGTTCATGTCGATGACATGACTGGGTGCTCCGGCCCAGACGCGGCTGAAACTGAGTCAAGATAAAACCAAACCAAACCAACATCATCAAGTTTCTCTCTCTTGTCGCGAAAGATGACGACTGCAGAACCATCCGAGGTCAAAATAATGGTGGCCGTCATCGCAGTCCGCTGCACTATCATAATCGCTGTCGTGCTCGCGACGAAGACGAGACGAGGTGTTAAGTATCGAACTAAGGGACTTGTTGTCACTGGAAGACAGCAACAGGGAAAGGTCAGACAATAGGCTCGCAAGGTTAACTTAAGGGCATGACTGAAAGCCGCTGGGCGCTGTGCGACATAGTAATATAAGATGCAAATAACGGTTCAAGACACGGGCGATCAATTGGTCGTATTTTAAAGTATTGGCGATGTCGTTTGGGACAGGAAGTGCTGGTCGAGATTTGCCCGCAGCCTCCTTATTGGCTCAAAATCGTGCAGAAGTAGTTTTCGGCGCGCTAACGCCGAGCAAAGACTTGATGCGAAATGGGCAGCAGGGGGTAGAAATGAGATAATGGGCGCTGTCCGCTCGTTAGGGTTGGGTCACATACAGGGCCACGTGGACGCGCCGCCCCGGCACGAAAAAGTTCGTCGGGCGCTAACAAGTTGCCCAACTGATTCTGGATTAGCGTGCGCCAACACGCCTCCAATTTCTGCAGTCCTCCACAAAGGAGGCCCGACATCGAATCAGCTTCCAGCACCATCCTCAGCGTCAAAGACCCAGCAATCCCTCCATCGAGCTATCGTCAACTGTACCTGCAAGCGGCCAGCATCTACGATGGGAGACATTCCGCTTCAGCGTTGGAATACAAGCGACTGGAACATCTTCTTTGGTGATCGAGGCCCGAAGATTCGCGAAATCACCGAATGTTTGGGCCTCTCTTGCGACTCAAACCACGGTATCCTGAAATTTTCCGGGCCTGAATCAAACAAACTATCTGAAAGGGTGCAAGAACTGTCCAAGAACCCTCCTAAAGATCTAAACGGTCTACTTACATCTGCATCGCGCCCGACACCCTCGACAAGGAGCTTAACGAGTTGGCTGCCTTTGGTCCTGCGATTTGGGGCAAAGATGTAGAAGACCGCAAGCGACTACTACTAGCGCCTCGATCAAAGAGCAGCTATTCTAGGGATCTCTTCTTTGAAGTCCCTGAAGATCGAAAGATGTAGGTGGGGTACTAGTGTCGCGCTTCGTCAAATCGGCTGACTTTTTGTTGATTGAAAATACACCTCCATCGATGGATTCACTGGGAAGCGGGCACACATGTTCCGCTAAGGCCGTCAAGGAAGCTAACAAGAAATTCGGCTGCGATAGGTTCAAGAACGAATCCTAGTATTGACGCTGAGCCTTTTGTGGTAGAGTCTACATCGGTAATAAAGCTCGTAGTTCCGCTATTTACATCATGAGACATTCTGACAAGGTTTGTAGCCACCAGCACCCGCCAGTGCGCAACAAACTGATACGAGGAAACGGAATGCCGACACCCACAACTGGATCGACCCTACTGAAATACTTCCAGTGATCGGCATGGAGGGAGATCTGGCCACCTCCGCGATTCACCTCCATCTCCATACCGCCATGGAGACTCCATATAATTCTGAAACGACCTGATTAACCTATTTAGTAGTAGTGAGACAACGTTCGTCGCAACAGGATGGAGAGAGAATGTCCGTGCGCAGGGTGTTTCAATAGAGCTTCTAACGTCACTCCATTAATCGTATGCTAGTTCCTATTAACATCATCATCACTATCTCTATTAGTAACCTATTTTAATATATCCATTACTATAATAGCATCGCAAAGCCCTTAGAATTCTTAACAGACTGCTGGCCGGTCGAGTAAGCGACGCAGGAAGCCCTAGGGCAAGTTTTAAAGCAATTCTCTACCACCTTTATCGCAGCGGACGGATGTTCCTATCTTCGACGATGACTCTAATAGATTATCAGAGCTTAACTCGGCAGACGCCTATAACCCTACAGACCTCTAGTATGCCAACGACGATAGTTTAGAGGTCCTATAGGATGTTCCACCCGTATTTCAAACCCTATTTAACTACTCTTAGGTCCGCTAGGAGGATCTAGGCCTTGCCGGGATAGTTAGACCATCCCGTTAGGTTAAGACGCGCGTATGGTAGTGGAAATACGGCGTACTATTAGAGAAATTCGTAAGCTCGAAGGATAGTAGGGAGAAGAGAGAGACCTATTTTCTATGTAGGACTTGCCATCTCCACTATCCTAAGGCAAACTATAAGCTTAATATAACGTACGGCCGCGCTGGGGCTCTTAATCACCTTAAGGGCTTCTATACCAATGCGTTTATGGATAACGATGCCCGCCAAGGTAGTGTAGGAGAAGAGGAAAGCATTTTAGAGATGCTCGATCTTAGTGACCCTATGTAGCAGAGGATTTATAATAAGCTTATAGAGCTATCTAATCTAGATAGACTTAAGAAGGATATCCTATAGTAGATTATATTTAATAATATCCCGTTTTAAAAGGTCGAGAGTCCCTATTTCCGCGCAGTATTATCCCGGATTACACTATTCTTAAAGTAGGATAAGTTCCTATCTACCCGAATAGTGCGGAGGTAGTTGCTAAGAGAACTTAATCTCTATAAACAGGATATCCGAGAGCTTCTCCACAACAGTTACGGCAAGATACATCTTGCCTTTAATATCTAGACATCTCGAATAAACTGCGCCTTAAACGGAACAGTCGCTCACTAGGTAGATCAGGATAGTAGGTGTTAAACTGACCTACTTACCCTAATAGGGGTGGCTGATCACTACGGCGGGAAGGAGATCTATGCGAACGTTCTTAAAGTAATCGACGACTATAATATTAGGGATCGTATTAGATACTTTATACTGGATAACGTAAAAAATAACGATAAGGCAGTAGAGTTTCTTTATGCAGAGCTTAAGCTGGATCCTAAATAGAGGCGCCTACGTTACGCTGGCTATATTATTAACCTTATCGCGAGGCAGGTCCTTTTTAGTGAGGACTGCGAGATATTTAAGCGCGACCTTGCTTTAATTAATGACCTTAAGGAAGAAGTTGAGCTGTGGAGGAAGAAGGGCCCCGTAGGCATAATCCATAGTATCGTTAAGTAGATACGGAACTCGCTAGGACGCCTACAGCGCTTCCATAAGGTCTAGCAGGATCTATAGAGAGAAAGGCATCTAACTTCTAGTAGAGATCCTCCAGTACTTAAGCTAATTTTGGATAATTCTACTCGGTAAGTATAGCTATCTATAAGCAGCGCTGAAAGTTTAAGGTCCTAGCTAACGATGTTATGTAGGTAGAACTCAACGTTTAATATACTAGTACGAGCAATTAAGCTTCGTGTTGCGATAGACCACTTCTTAGACCTTAAGGCGCTTCGTTATAATAATCTTGTTAAGCAGAACGCCGCAAAGCCCTTGAACGAACGGCCTGCAACGTTAGTGACCCGGGTTATCCTATAGAACTGGAGGAGATCCGACGACTGGGCTATCGCGAACGAGATCGCAGAGATCCTCGAGTCCTTTAAGGACGTGACGAAGAAGCTTGAAGCCAGGCCAAACGAAGCGTCAGCGAGTGGCTTTGCGGATGTAGTCCCCTCGCCCAATGCGTAGACGTAAGAATAGCTATGGTAATCAGCGGGTTCTGGATGCACTGTCCTGTGCCGGCCGCTGTGCACCATTATCGAGCAGCAGTTTCACCAACTGCTCGTAGCCTCCTGATGAAGCCGCCTGGACTGCGTTGCCGTAGTATCCACCTTGCGCATTAACATCGGCGCCCTTGTCTAACAGCAGTTTCACCAACTGCTCGTGGCCCCCTAATGAAGCCGCCTGGAGTGCGTTACCGTACCTTCCACCCTGCGCGTTGACGTCGGCGCCCTTGTCTAGCAGCAGCTTCACAATCTGCTTGTGGCCTGTTGCTGAAGCCACCTGGAGGGCGTTGCTGTACATTCCACTGTACCATTCACCCTGCGCATTGACATTGGAGCCCTTGCCTAGCAGCAGCTTCACAATCTCCTCGTGACCTCTTGCTGAAGCCGCCTGGAGTGCGTCGCTGTAATCTCTACTCTGCTCGTCAAAATCGGCGCCCTCTTTTAGCAGCAGCTTCATAATCTGCTCGTGGCCTCTTACTGAAGCCGCCTGGACTGCGTTACCGTAGTATCCACCCTGAGCGTTAATATTGGCGCCCTTGTCTAGCAGCAGCTTCACAATCTCCTCGTGGCCTCTTGCTGAAGCTACCTGGACTGCGTTACCATACGTTCTACTCTGCGCGTTAATATCGGCGCCCTTGTCTAGCAGCAGCTTTACAATCTCTTTGTGGCCTTTTGCTGAAGCTGCTGAGAGTGTGTTGCCGTACTCTCCCCCTTGCGCGTTGACGTCAGCGCCCTCTTTTAGCAGCAGCTTCACAATCTGCTTGTGGCCTCTTGCTGAAGCCGCCTGGAGTGCGTTGCCGTAGTATTCACCTTGCGCGTTGACGTCAGCGCCCTCCTTTAGCAGCAGCTTTACTATCTCCTTATGCCCCTTCTCTGCCGCGAACAACAGCGGTGCGCAGTTATCATCACTTGTGGCTCGGATATTGGCTCTTTCTCTTAGCAACTTTTGAGCTGTCGCCTCTTGGCCATATTCAGCAGCCCATAGTAACGCCGAGCTTCTAGACTGTTGTATGTTGTAACGATAGAGGTAGTTATTTAGCAAGCTGTAAAGGCGGTGGTTGGCTTGCGCAAAGGCGTTGATATCTCTTTCTAACTCTAGGTTTTCTGATATGCATTGGAGCAACTCGTTCGCTAGATCAAGCAGCGACATTGCCGAAGTAGCGCTTTAGCTGGCAGGTGTTTACGAAGTACACCTACAAGGAGTGAGGTTGATGACGATGGTGGGGCAGGTGGCTGTAGGGTGGCTGAGTAAGCGCGTACAAAAGTGGGATCGACCAGCACTAAGAAAACTTGACGCAGTGAAGGTGGCAGACCCGCACTGGCCACAGGGTTGTCGAGATGTATTGTATTTGATAGTGCTGTGAGAGAAAATAAGCTGATGGAAAGAAGACTGAGCCACAAGTGGCGGCACCTAGAACGTGTCTTGTTGTTCGACGCTTAACTTAGTTCGGTAAGGTGTGACTGCCAAGTGGTCCGCCGATGGGCGGGGCAAAATCTCCTCCACCACTCCATAATATCTCCAAACAGATCGTCGTAGCTATCCGATGGCCACTCCAATCGCTTACGCTAGGTACCCACCCCTTTTATGGCTAGCTATTCTACTCAGCTCATTGTACTCCCTACTAACTTATACGCAGAACCATGTTCGAATACACCTCCGGTCAGCTCCAGGACGTGGCATCCTCTCCAAGTCTCGAAACACTACCAGTCACTCCTCCCGCCCGTCCATCCCCACCTGTCGATCTCCATGCAAGCATCTTTGCAGGCCGATCAGCTGCTCCGTTTTCTATGCCCTCGCCTGGAGTTAGTGCAGAACCGTCTCCTACACTTTCTTAAGAATCTACTCAGGTCTATACAAGAATGGTCTGATCCCGCTTTTGGTACATAGGATGTTGTTACGGTTTAACAGGGCTAGGCTGGTTTTGTTCTCATAAGCGGAGCGTCAATTAGTTTGATTTGAAGGTTAATTTACAAACGTTGGGAGAGAACAGATATCATTAGTAACAATAGATGTTATTTAATAGGTATTGATTACAGACAGCCGCGCAATGCCCCTAAATTCTGGAGTACTTGTCCTCCTTGCAAAGTTTACCATTTAGGTAATATGATATTTCCTCTCTATATAACAGTTAAGATTCGGATAGTGGCCTGGCTGTAGTTAGTCTAGTTTCCATGGATATCGTTCCGCCTTTCGCTGTGAATCCAGTTCTAACCCCCAGTTTTTGGGACCCACCTTCTCAGCCTCCGTGTATATGGCATCTGTGGCGCAAAAGCTTCTTCTCTAGCTTCTGTGTTTATCCGCGCCGAACAATAGCTCACAAACAAGTGAAAGAGGCGTTCATTTCTCGTCAGCCTGAATGAAGAGGGATCAGGACCAGATATTGTCGATAGTACAGACTTGCTGGGGTGGTGTAGTGAGGTTCAAAACGGCCCCATGGCGGGGCAGTTAGAGCTAGGGTCTCAACCCAAACAGCTCCACAGCGGGAACCAGAACAGGGATCCCACGGGAGCCAAAGCGGGGTGTGCTAGCGCGGTCGGTCAAGTAAGTTCAGAATTGAACCTATTCCTCGTGTCTATGTAAATTACAGTATCCTAAACACTTCATCGTCACCTGAATTGAGAAAATACCGCTCTTCGTGCAAGGTCATAGCCAGAACGGGTCGGCCATCCTCCCCTACAAGTGTCATTAGAAGAGTTCAACAGTTTAACGAGGCTGAAGTAGCAAATCCTCAAGGCGTATATGGTTTCTAGAAGTAGCCATCAGTCATACATAGGCAAATCGTTAAATAGTTAACAAGATAAGCAGCCGTTAGCGTACCAAAGCCCCTTTTCAGCCAATCTAACTAAAACTATTAGAAGTAAGCCATCTCACCACTATTAACTCTAGAGCATGCTCGAAGCAGATTAGCATGCTATACACTCTTGTAAATCCCCGGCCCTCTTTGAAATAGAGAGAATAAAATATATATAGGATAGCAAGTTACATTAATAAAATTTATACTGAAATAGCTTAGGATCTGTTGCGCTTAACTTTACGTATCCACACCCTTCCTGTTACAACACCAATAACAATTGCATTTCTTAACACTGCTAAGCATAACGGCCGGTACTCTGAGGGCAGCCATATTATATTTTCTAAATTATATGTTATCCATACACTATCTGCGCTTAGAGCGAGGCCTTGATACTGAGGACTGCAGGGCTCTGAAATAGTTGGAAGTGTGACTGAACCTGACAGATCACTAATATCGATAGTGCCAATATCCGCGTGGAGATATGAGCCAGAAATGTCAAATGAGACGCGGTGGAGTGTCTTGTCAATGCTGAGCGTTGATAGGCTCTGGCCGCTGTGTGCGTCCCAGATCTTGACCGTGTCGTCCCACGACGCCGATGCCACCCAGGCCGAGTCGTGTGAGAAGGCGACGGAGTGGACGCTGAAGCTATGCCCCTCGAGCGTCGACAGGCAGGGGCTCCATTTATTGTCCATGTCTGACTTTATTGTCATCCAATTTGGCTCTTCTCTCTTGAAAAGACCTCTTATTAGGCTTTGATTTGGGCTGAACAGGAGTGCAGAAGCATATGCCTGAAGAGGGATCTTTTCTATTGCCCACTTGTAAGACATGATAAACCGGCGCGCATCTCTAACGAGTTCATATAATGCGTGTGCACCTGTTCTTCCCTAGGTTATATTAGCATATAGTATGTATAGCATTACAGGCTTGTAGATTACCTGCATAAAGACCTCAAGTTTTGCTATTGACACCACCCCTTTGGACATGCTCTTGCAAAGGCTAAGAGCCTCCAGCCAATAGAAGTATCGCTCTCTTAGAAAGCTGTCAACAGTGCCTCCGTCCTGGAGATCATCTTTATCCTCTGCGGAAGAGCTAGGATTCCAATCACAGAGGTGGTCGATCCAGTAGATACATAGGTAGCGTAACGCTGCTAGTGTTTCCGGGTCTGGCGGCTTAATCCGCTCGGCTAGATATCCTAACGTACATAGACTGTACGTATCTCGTCGGAGTGTCCTGGACATCACTTGGAGCGATCTAGAGAAGATGGACTGGTGAACCTTTCCGGCCCCGCACGGAATTAGGTCATGCTTTGCTTCCTTAAACAGAAAATCTCTCGCTGACTGGTGGATAAAGTAAACATTGTCGTCTCGTATTGTGAGGAACGAACGCAGAAGCCTGGTTAACGTCCTGGGCTTTTGTCGGTAAGCTAGATAAGACATGGAGTTCCTGCAGGTGCAGTGGACGATACGTAGCGAGGACAGTAGAGAGGACCTGTCGGCACAGTTCTGGATATTGGCGCCGCAACTGTTTGATTTGCTCCATCATCCGACGATACATGTCCTTCAATTCTGTTGGGACTTCGCAACATCTGTGCTTGTCTTTCTGTATCGTCGATGGAGCTGTTGTCGATAATGTAGATCTGGTAAGAATAGTTACAACATTGTCGCGCTTGTGAGTCTCAGCTTGAGAAATTATAAGTATCGATTATACAGAGGCTTCCAGTCGTTATATTCGGTCGAAATTTTGATGAAGGAATGTATAAAGGTGGCGCGTCATCATCGTCTATGGGTGTGGATTGTTTTGAAGGATTGCAACCCATGATTTGAAGTAGTGCAGTGTAGTTAACAGTATGATAATTGATAGAAACTACTGATAAGAAGGGGCAAGATCACGATAGAGTTTTATATACATGGTAAGACATACCGTCACTGACGGCTCATTGTCCCTTAGAGTGGGAGCAAAGACATCGAAAGCCGAAGGGTGGCACGGCAGCAGCGGGATCTCTGCCGCAACCGCTGATAGCACCTCATTTGGGCCACATGATTCAGTCGCCCCAATAGTAGCCTAACTGTAAAGTTTCTGTCGCTTCGGTCCGGCCTGAGACCGCGCACATGCCCACCAAATCTTGCTGCTATGATGGTCTTGAGACAGCATCTGCGCTCTTCCTTTGCGATAACCACTGCGGCGTTGGCAGTACTGTTGAATTGATATACCGCTCTTGTGCAATGTGCACGTTCGTCCACCAACTGCCTATCAAATGGTAAGAAGGGCTGACCAGCCAACATTTTCTCTTTCTCAGATTTCTGGATCAGCGGCTGCGGTGCAAGTTGAATTGGTGTTGGGCTCGACGGCGCAGTAGTGGGAGGAGCTATCGAAGATGGAAGCGGTGACAGCGGCGACGGCCGCCGAGAGTGCTGTACAACCCGATAGTGTTGGATTGAAACATTAGCGGCTCTAAAACAACGTAAGCTGATTGACAATTACAGGGATTTCTGAAGGCACACGCGACACTCAACCAGAGAGAGGAGATCCCGGATAAGACAGACTGGATACCCACGGTGACTTGAGAATGACTTACATGACTGGTGATGGGGCATGGGCAACCACCTGGCTCAGGCTTTGTGGCGCGTGATAGTACAGTTGTGGAGTTTGCTGTTGATGTGGTGGCTCTTGGGAGCGAGATACAGGCTGACCTTGCGTTGCGTGCCTCTCATGGGCTGGGTTCTCCGGAGCTTGGGCATACAGCGATATATGTTCAGGGGGGTACGAGACTCTCGTCAGAGGTGGTGGCGCTTGCTCGCTCCCGTCACTGTCACCACAGTTGCTAGCCACTGCTGAGTTAAGCTCATGTTCTTCAGTGGCGATGGACAGTCCGCGAGCGTCACTATGGCCTATTGGGGTTGCTGTTGTGCATGCCGTGTGAGTGCCGTGAGCAGTTCCACAGAGGGGTATGTGGATCTGAGTACAAATCGGACATCGATTGTAGACTGCGATCTGCTCCTTTGCCTGTGTGGGAGGTGGAGGCTTTGTGATTCCCTTTTTCGGCCAGTACGTTCTGTTTGCATAGCCTTCACAAATAAAGCCACCTCGTGTACAATTGGCACCTAGTCATCGTATCAGACGTCTATAAGGTATAGCGCTTTGCTTGAAACTTACATTCAGGTTTCGCTTCATCGCACTTCTTCTTTCGTTTCCGACATGTTCCACAACCAGTCTTAGTTCGGTATGCGAATTGCTGCCCGAAGTTAGTTTAGTCACGAAGTATTCCAACAAAAATACCCTCTTCGTTTTCTTCAATGACATCTGTACGCCCGCTCGGGTCACCTTGTTTGCGTTGGTGTCCGCAAGGCCATTTGAGTCGTTCGTACCACCCGTGGTGGCGTGCAACAGTGGTGGCTCGCCGTTCTGGAATGGCTCCATTATGTACAGTTCACAGCGTTAGAGCGCCCAGGCAAAACTTCGCTGCGCTGTAACTGAGAGAGAATTCGGAGATAGGATGAACACATCCTGATTTATCGGACATTTCGAAGTTTTCGTTTGAGGGTGCCTGGCGACGCCTGAGACTTGCCAGAAATGTGGCCTCAGTTTGCGTGGACATGGAAGAAGCTGGATTGCGTCTAGACTGGAACAGTCAAGGTGAACAGTTATTCTGATAAGGTGGGCGCCTATCTAACTTATCTAAGAATACATCGTTACATTTGCATATTATTACATTCTAAGTTATGCCTTGCTCGTGAAGAACCCAGGAAATGAATGCTGACCTTCTTTAGCAAGTGGTCCTTGCATGAAATCAACCTTTGCAGAGTGATATCCGGCTCTGGATTCGCTGTCGTCACCGTTGTTCCCTCTGCCCTTGAAATGGCTCTCCTCTCCCTCTTCTGCTTCCTCGTCTGCTTCTCGGGTTCGATCGTACTCAGCATCGTGCTGATGTACTTCGACATCCAGCTGCGCGAAAGGACAAGGGCGAATGAAGTTTTGGTACAATGACCCCGCAAAAGTTTCCGCCGCACCAGCGCGACGCGTTCCCTCACAACATCACCTTCTCAACTTTCAAGTATCATAACCATGCCACCACAACGCCGAATATTACAAGAAATAGACCAAAATACGCGCAGAGGCCCTAATTTAACAGTCCAGCAGCGGGATCAAATTATTGGGATGCTGCATGGTGGTTCTATAGTTGCTTAAGTTGCTGACGCGTATGGTCGGAGTGAACGCGCTATACGCGACCTTAGGAAGAAATATCACCAAACAGGCACAACTGCAGATAAACCTCGCAGCGGCCGACCACCTATACTATCGCTTCATCAAAAGAAGATCATCTATCGCAAAGCACGCGCGCAGCCAAAAATTGAGTACAAAGAGCTAGCTGAAGTGGCAGTAGTTGTGAATCCAGATGGCACCTCTTCGAAGCCACCCAGCTCTAGCACACTATCCCGATACCTCAAAAGACAAGGCCTCACCAAATCTCCTTGTAAAAAGCGACCTAAGCTCCATCGCGGGGATGCGTTGAGGCGCCTCAAGTTCTGCAAGGAGTACTCTCAATTCCAATGGCATCGGCCCACGCTCAAGTTCTGTGACGAATGCTTAGTTCAGAAGGGCTCAGGGCAAAACCAAGAGTGGGTTGTTCGAAATTCACAAGAGAAATGGAAGACAATAATGCTCCAAACCTATAGCTGCGGTAAAAAGATGTCACAAATGGTGTGGGGTTCAATATGGTTGGATGAACGTGGGTGTGCCCGGAGAAGTCCTCTAGTCATAATGGAGCGTGATTTCGATGCTCCAAAGTATGGGTACTCCGCTAAAAGTTACATTAATGCCTTGACTAAAAGGCTTCTGCCATCTTGGCGTCGTTCTCAGCTTTTTATGCAGGATAACGCGCGCCATACACACAGCTGCAGCAACGCGTGAGTTCCTGCGCGAGCAACACATCACCACCATCAAATGGCCAGCATACTCACCTGATCTCAGCCCAATTGAGCACCTCTGGTGGTACCTGAAGAAGCGCATGTACAAATTCTATCCACAATATAACAATTATAGCCAAGCTATAGAAGAGTGGTATGGCTTTTGCAGTGCATTGAAAGAGTGCTGGCGGCGCATCCCAGCCAAGCTGATCAAGCGCCTCATCTTGAGTATGCGACAACGAATTGCTGCATGTAAAAAGGCGCGAGGATGACAAACAAAATATTGATCATCTGTGCAACTTTTGACCAAAAAAAATTAATTAGATAATATTTTGGCTGAGATACATGGTGTTGAAGTTTGGTGTACATGTGCTTGAGAGGGTGGCTCGTGCGTACGCGGCGGAAACTTTTGCGGGGTCACTGGCAGCAGCCAATTCAACTACCCCGCTATCTCGATACACCACCTTCAAATCATCGGTTAACCCTGAGAGTAAAAGCGCAACTCGAATTACAGCGGGTTAGTGTGGAACATTATAAGCTGGAGGAAAGCATTATAAATGCGTCTTAGCTAGTTCCGATGGACCAGGAAACATGGGAAGACACCACGTTTCAGGTAAGCGTTGCTAGAAATTAGTAGTTATTCTAGCTGACGGAGTAAATATAGAATGTGAGTATTCAAGTTGCATAGCCTAACCCTTCTTTTAACATTTTGGACTATAGGAAGTAAGTCGACCTGCGAATATTGATATATGAGGCTGCTGCTGATCTTGGTTTGTTTGGTGGTGGAGTCAGTAAGTCGACCCTGCGAATATTGATATATGAGGCTACTGCTGATCTACTGATATTGCATTCTATTATCCAAAGCTAAAAATTGTAGCATTTGGTTTTAAACGAACTAATATCATCATTATAATTCCCAAGAGACTTATATTGCTTAGTCTCACATGTCCAATATGAAAACGCAAAACCATTACCACATCGAGGGGAGTCATATAGCTGTAAACAGCAATATCCACCGAAATCTGTATCAGCATAGAACTTAAAAGAGCTGATCCTTCCGGTCTCCCCATTAAGATCTTCGACGCTATGGCATTTCTCTCCCTCTTTTCCAGGGCCACGGTAAATGTTGTGATCTCCTCCAAAGTCGGCATGTTGATAGATATCAAGTCTCCAGGCGTTGGTGGCGGATGCAATAGCCAGCGTTGTGGCAGCAGCAAGGATGGAAAAGTGCATTGTTAAGGTAGTTGACTTTCTATTGGAAGGTTAGTCTATACTGGTTCGTGATAAGAATATAAAAAGACATTACCTAATACAAGGTGATAATGGTTTAGCTTGTTAATGGATCTTCAAGATAACTTTTGAACTCTACAGATTCCCCCGATTTCTGATTTAGAATTGATCTGTCGTTTACCCTGCGTCTGTCTTCTGTTCCAGGAACTCCTACTCTAACAAGAGCTTCCAGCTGCGCTTTATAGAGAGCTCGCCCAAGTTATTGTCAGGGTTGTTAAGCCTCCAAGCTTATTACAGCACGTCCTTGTGCCTTCATACTCCTTTTGGGGTATAACGTCCGACTTAGCAGGCGAAAGCCATCTACCTCATCAAGTACACTGAGGACCAATGCCAATCAATCGCGCATGAGTCTCTTAATATCAAATCTATACGAACTATGTATACAGGTGCCGCACGGCGTTATTACCCAAGTAGCTCATTTTCTAACCACATTGAGCGACGCTGCCTCCAAGGTCGTATTTTGTTCTGATAGGGTTAACAAGGCGGCAGGCGTAGACTCTACCAGGCTTAGAGCTCGGCGTAATTAGGTAGAACAAGTTCCGCGCAGGTGAAATTATAGGCAAAAAAACCGAGAATACGAAGAGCTCGTATTTATGAGTTGTTGGCTTCACGCCAGATCTGGTTTAACGTGCCGACCCACCTGGTGCACGCACCCACCTGATGCACGCGAGCAGCCATGTACACTGCCAACTTTATGATGCTATAGAGCCACGGACAATAAATATTATCGCGAGATTTTTTGGTGATGAGCTTTAATAGGTATATAGAGTAATTGCGCAGTATCAGATTATGTAAGAAGCCTTTGTGGTGGCCTAATTGGCCGACCTCGTCGAGATTGAGTATGCTGAGCTGCTTCAGCAACAACAGTCTCCTCATCCACCACTATTAATTTTGGAGCCCTGCTAGGCTGGAGGCTCTTCCTATTGCCTTTTTTTTTGGATAATTTGATATCATTTTGGAGTTGTTTTTGAAGCTCACGAGCTACCTTTCCCTCCTTGCGCAAGGCAGCTTTCTTGACACTCTCTTGCTCCCTCATCTCCTTTGCTGCTAGCCGTGTTCTCAGCCTCTCTTCGAGCTGCAAAGCCTCGAGCTGCTTTTAGGCATCACGAAGCTTGATTGCCTCACTTTTCTGGTGTTGTAGCTCCTTCTCCTTATTGGTATGAGTACTCAAATACGTGGCACATGTGATGCAATTCTCAATAGACTTGCAATTATCTCTATTTTGAGTTATCTCTCACTCTTTCTTCAAAGCGCAGCCTAGTCTTTATATCTACGGCCTCAACTTCAGCTCTTCGGTCTGGCCGACGGTCAACCCGATATTCTCGGTCTCACCGAAAGCCTGGAATTTCGGTCTCTCCGATCAGATAACACCGTACTTTCTAGACCTGTCAACACTCCTCACGCTCTTTTACATCTTTTTGGGCTCGTGCTGCTTGAACTTTGGCAGGCGACCAAATTTGAGCTCCACCATGGTATTCCTCGGGATGCTCGAGGAATAGGGCCTTGCCACGCTTCCTGCGCATTTTCTCATTACTGAGAGCCTCCTTAAGCTGAGTATTTTCATGTTGAAGTAATTGATATCGAGTTGAGATTGTGTAAATCGTTTGGCTAAGCTTTTTTGAGCGACTATCATAGGTATCATCCACCACCTGCCTGAGGAGACGCTCTGTCTTCCTCCAATCGCTTGCACTAAGTACAGAGGAGGAGCTGTCGCTTGAGGAGGACCGTTCATTCAAGGCTGAGCGTGTTTCGAAGCGGCGGAGGATAACGTCAGGATTGAAAGGTTCGAGCTCTGTTGTAGCAAAAGCCTTGCGGATAGTTGTTTCTTTGATAGAGGAGCTCCAGGCTCGATAGAAGAGGTGGAAGAAATCTCGTTTAGTGATGCTGGTAAGCCCTTGAACTCAATCTATGAAGCTCGATAGCTCATCACGATAGGCAGCTGCGAGAGGCGCGAACACGCTTCCATCGAGAGGCTGTAAGGTATGAGTAGAATGAGGTGGATAGACAGCTAGGAGGATCTTATTTTGATCGCAATAGCTGATAAAATCCATGGTAACATGAGATCCATGGTCATCGAGGATGAGCAATCGATAAGCTTGGCGAGTCTTTACTTTTGTCTCGCGATCAAACACCTTTTTCAGCCAAGAGAGGCCTACATCGTTATTTGTCCATCCACTTGAAGGCTCAAAATCCTGTAACCACGAGTCTTGGATGTTGCCTGAGGCAGCCTGATAGATGAGAGCAGGCGTGAGAGAGCTCCCATCAGCGCAGATGCAGGCTAACGTAGTAATCCACTCACGATTGCCATGATGTGCCTTGTCTTTCCTTGCTCATAGTCGCCCCTAGAGAACACGCGCCGATTTGGCGTATTCCTTCTTCAGCCATATTCGTATACGGGATACCGCGGGACAATTCGACTTGCCTAGTACTCCAATTAAGAAGCCTTTCTCATCCATATTATACATATGTCGCGCGTCAAACCGTATTTCTTAATTTTAAGCTCAAGGAGCTTAAAATAAAGTGCGTACTTGAAGGCGGAATCAGCTTTGAAGCGGTTGCGATCAAGGCCAGGTGCCCTGACAATTATTCAAGAGACAAATACACTCCATCATAAGAACTTGATCCGTGCGCTCGTTACGCAGTCAAATACACTACCCCTTTTGTTTCCTGATCCGTGCGCTCTCCTAATCAACACCTCGCTTGCTTTACATAGTAAACAAAAGCACTTTTTTTCTTTCACTTTCCCTGCCTGTCCCTACCACTACCGCCTTATGGTTACCTTTACCCTGCAAGAAAAAGCGAATCGCTTTCAAGACCTTGTTGTCTACACAGACCTGGACATCGTTCGTTTCCCCGAACGATCGTTTTGAACGATCGTTCATCGTCCGAACGACGTTTATGGCCAAGAACTGGTCCTTATTCTAATTTATTAGGTATTTGCTATAGAAACTATGAAAATCTTATAAATCTTAGCTATTCCTAATTCCTGTTTTAGGAAAGTTGTATAGGCAGCACACATGCTATACTCTATATTATTTAGTCAAGCTCTCTTAAATAGGATTTCCTATCCTATTAACGCCTGTATATAAAAATTGCTCAGTTTATTTAAAATAAAAGTTAGAGCTCGCAATCGCTGCTAACTGTCGCTACAGTTCTAGTGTTGAGAAACGACTATTAGCTAGCTCCCCTACTGCCGAAGTACTCGAGAAGCTCAGCTGCGTCGCACTCGGTGTCAGCTGCTCGCCACCCTCCTCATCCTCTACTTCGCGGTTGCTCTTATCGTTGCCTAAGCCTGCTGGCGACCCTAGTGTAATAAGCCCTTGCGCATCCCAGTTTGCAAGCAGTTCGCTTGCCTCCATTACCTCTACACTCATACTTTGACGCCGCTTATCAAGGAGGATACCAGCAAGGGAGAAGACCCTCTCTGGCTCGTCGCTCATAGGTGGGATAGAGAGGATATCAATCGCCATTCGCGCGAGGCGAGGATAACGGCCACGAACCTCAGCGGAATGCTAGTACTTGATAGGGTTAACACTGCGTACTCGCGGCTTACTTATCCACTCATCGTACTCGTCTGCAGTCGTAGCAACAATAGGATTATCCTCATCAATTGCAGCGGCGAGGTAGGTTCTTAGTGCGCCTAATATAGGTGGCTTTTTACTTAGTAATCTTGTTGATGTGGCTTTAAGTTCACCTGGCAAGTCTTTATACTCGCGCTGCCACAGATCTCTTACTGATTGCTTCGCAGTCTTTAGCCAAGCTCTACCTGCTTGCTGCTTCCATTGCCGGTTAATAAAGTGCCACTTGCGGCGTAGGTCGAGTACAATGGCGGCTGCCAGTGCTGGTGAGCGATCCATAAGACAATGGTACTCATCTGCCTTCGCCCATCCATGTTCGAGCAATGCGTGTATCCTCGTATCGCGACCAGCGTACTCAGCCTTAGCATCCTCAAGACGACTGAGGATACATTCAAGCGTAGGTAAGACATAACCAACTCCTACAAAATCGCCAGCGCTGGCGTCGCCTTGCAGAGCCGTTGTTGCTTTAAAGAGTGGCTGGAGGAGGCCTTGAAAAGTTTGCAATACGCCCCAATCGTCGTGTGTGAAGCGATTTTTAAATACCCACAACGACAGGGAGTCTTTGCCTTTTTGAACGCGCTTGCCACTGCTAACTGCTATAGAGTAGCGGTTGCTCTCGTCGTCGATGAATGTGTCAACCTCAGCCATAAGTTCCACTGCGCGATCAATTATAAGATAAGTGCTGTTCCACTGCGTCTGCTGGTCCTGTACAAGCTCTAAGCGGTAAGGCTTTATAAGCTTTTTCTTGCGCTTACGCTCACAAACTTTCAGCCATCTCTCGTGCCTCTGAGGGCTCTTACGCACCCATTTTACAATATTGTGAATCTTTCTAATAGGTCCTTGGCACTGCCAGAGCATTACTTCATCGCGGGAATCCTTTAGTAGCTGGTCCTCGGCCTCATATATATCCTTTCGATCGCCAAACAAGAGGGATCTCGCTACCAAGCTAATGACATGGCCCATACAACGCAATCGCCGCTGGTGAGCCCACGAAGCCTCTGGAACGTTAAGAAGCTTTGCCAACGCGTCAATAGCTGTATCGTTGTTCCTAGCATTGTCAAGGACAAAGTAGCCAAGCTTGCTCACAATTCCATATGTCTTGGCAATTCGATATACATCCTGGGCGATATTAACGCCCTCGTGGGAGTCATAAAACGGTGAGAGGCCTAGTAGAAGCTTACAGTTGGTGCCCTCACAGTTAGCGAAGTGAGCAACTACTCCATTAACTGCGTGTAAGTTTGGTGACGTCCACAAGTCGAATGCGAGGTGGATTATGCCTGGAGCTTGCTGCAAAAGCTGTATTATCTCACGCTGATGGTATTTTAGATCTTCAAGCACTCGCCGGGCAATCGTACGCCTGTTGTTTATAGCCCTTGGGGTTTGAACTAGTGGTTGCAGCGTAGCTAGAAATTCGAGGAATTCAGGGTCATCAACACGCTGAAATGGGATCCTACGCCTCACCACCCACCTCCTTAGAGCTTGGTTAACCCTCTCGAAGTCAGTATTTCGGACTAAGCGAGCAATAATGTGTTGGTGATCGCTTCGAGATGGGTCAAGGCCACACACACGAAACCAGTTAGCAAGCTTAAAGTCCTCTAGGCTCTCGTCTTCTGCAAGCTTTGGGTGGTGCTGAGCCATGTGCTTCCGCACGCTTTGGACACCTCTCGTTATGTTGTAGGTAATCTCCTTCCCGTTTAGGTAACACGGCTTGCACAACCAGAATCTCGCCTTAGTCATTCGATCTTTCTGCTCTATAGGAACCCCATATTTCTACACCCACTGGGTGACTTTAACATTACTAAGAGGCGTTGCAAAGCTTGAGATACGCTCCCAATCAACCCAACTGTAGTCAAACTTTAGAGTAGTGGCTGGCTCGTCAGGCTGACTTTCTGGTAGCTAGATTGAGTCATCGTTGGTACGCTGTAACTCAGTACGTATAGAGGGATCTGTGATAACTTCTGAAAGCTCGTCGTCGTTAGTATCGTTAAGATTAAACCTTTGCTGGATAGGAGAGTCCTCATCCTGGATAATAAGCTGCGATAACCGTTTACTACGACGTTGTTGCGGTCCAGTATCGTCAAGATGAGTGGCTAATCGCTTTCGACAATTCTTTAAGTTTATGCTGGCAGTCGATAAAGGAGTAATAAGAGAAATGGAACGAATTTGCAGTAAAATTGTATTAACGCGTTCATGATCTCATCTATTGACTTCTCTGCTTCCCCGCTTTCGCGACGCGTCTGTAAACAAGAACAACAACAAAGCTAACGATGGTCGAACGACGATCGTTCGCCGAACGATCGATCATCGTTTACTTATCGTTTAAACGAACGATGTCCAGGTCTGTGTCTACATCCGTGACCCACACCCGTTTCTTGCATGCAGGGCCTGCAGGGTTGCAGTCCCACTCTCCTGCATCCCTATCCACTTTGCTGAGCTAAAGATACACAACTTCGAAAGACGCGATGTTAAGCAGCTGCTTGAAGCCTGGCTCCAGCTTTACCTCCCAACCCAGCCAGTCCTCCTTACCGCCACAGCCGACCTTAAGACATGGCCCTACCCAGCGGGCCTTCCCTACCCGCCTCCGCTTCCTATTCTGCCGGTCCACCGCTTCTTACACTGCAAATTTTACAACCCTACCACCGGCCGCCGATGCCAGGCGCTGTACAAGGAGAGGAGTACTGTAGCAAAACACTGCTGTGATCAGCATGGGTGGGTCAACAAAGCCAGTAGAGGCCGGCCCATCCGTGACCCAGCAGAGGCATTGGCAAACCAGCCGTGGGAAGGCGATGTACCATGCCAGCGTCTAAGGCTTTATGGTGTTGGGGCTGAGCCGTGGCGCGTGTCCATCGCCGGCGAGCAGCAATCGGCTGCAACCGCTGAACAGGCCCCAGTGCAGGCAGCGAAAGAAAGGTCCTGGGAAGAGCTAGAGCGGGAGCTAGACACGCTACACGCTAACAGCACCTCCCAAACGCTAGCAAGCTCAAACACAACTGCCCAGTACCCTATCCACACAAGTAAGTGGCTTGAAAAGACCGTGTGGCCAGCTTACCTAGAGGGACAGGACCTGCGGGCCGTTGCCTGTCTCCTTGCGTATCCATCCTCCACCGAGCCTGGTCTAAAAGCCCTCTTACAGGCGTTTGACGAGCTGATTGACCAGGCACGGCAATCCATCCTAGACGAAGAGGTTAACGTCTTTGCTCTCCACCGGATTAACAGCTTTGTGCCGTCCCAACCATATAGGAAGCCTTTGCACACCAAGCTTTTAGAAACTACTTACAAACGCTACAAGAGAGATTGGCACCGACTGCTTATCTATGTCTACCGTCTCACTGTGTTAGAGCAAGGCCCAGACCTACACTATGTTCTTACCCCTGCTCAGCAGCAGGCTCTACACCAGATCTCTACCGCAAGTTCACTCTCTTCCCAACCCCGGCCAGCTACCCAGCCACCCAGCGACCGGTCCGGCCACCAAGCCCAACCAACAACGTCATGTCACCATACAGCTCGTCGCCGGCAGCACTGCTCCCATTCTCAGTCAGCGTAGGTGAACCCCATGCTATTAGCATTGCGCCCAGCCCAGCTTCATCGCCATCTGCTTCGTCACTACCAGCTCTTCCAGCACGATCGCCACGCAAGCGCAGGCAGACACGCCACCTTCAGTGGCGGGCTGAGGGTGCGCCCTCAAGCCCAGACAGGCAGCCTGGCTCTAAATTCGACCCTTCGCGCTCGCCTTCTCCTGCATTGTCTGCTAGTAGCAATTCCTCTCTGGAACACGACGAGCCACACAGTGAATTTGCAGCTGCTATAAACGAAGCCTTTAGAAGCTGTCCTCCTCCAGCTGCCACTACACACGCAGCGCCAGGGCTAGCACTAGCACCAGCCCCTACAAGCACTGAGTTACAGCAAGCGTGCCTTCAGCTCTGTATTGCCCTGCTCGATCACAAGCTAAAGGGTAAGGTGACAGACAGCATTTTTGTTGGGTTCCTAGCAGCAAATGGAATCAACCAGGAACGGACTGGATTTCAAGAAGCCGTTACAGCCACATCCTCCCTGTCCGGTTTAGTAAAATTAGGCCAGCTGCTCGTTATACGGCACGCGCTGTGTGAGCACAAAGCCGGCCGGGCTACTCATCCTGCAGACCTCATTTCGGAGCTGCAGGATCGATTTATGACGTTTGGCAGCAGCTCACCTATGAACCTTATCTTGAACCTTCGAGCCTATGGCGCTGTAGTCCGTAACAACACGACTGCTGCTGGCTTCATTGAGTGGACGGACGATGGGCAGAACATTAGCTACAAAGGGGTGCAGCTTAATATGAACCACCTAAAATGGTTCCTCCGGGATCAGACTATGATTGCCTATGAGCAGCATTCGGAGTTGCTGCTCCTTCCTGACTGTGCAGACGATACTTGGGCCAGGTTTATCCCTAAGCCTATGCTCTCTCGCCTTCAGGATGATCCAAATAGGAATGGAGCTGGCGAGTCATTCTTGGATGATCCAGCTAACAAAGACTCTGTAGTTCAGAAACGCCCAAAGTTCCTGCTGCATAGAATTAAGGGTAGCGCCCGCCTCCAGAGACATTTTCTTACTGACACAGAGCGGATCATCTGGAATCCAAAAGCTGTACAGAAGTATCTACACCTCACCCACAGCTTTCTACGGCGCCTGCTCCTCCTCATTTACTTCGTGGGCCAGGTAACCGGGATCGCGAGGGTTGCGTGCTGTCGCACTGAACGTGCTAAAACGATGAAAGTTGAGATAATGATGATAAGCAGCAGTGTTGTATTGATTGATGTTGTGTCTGAAGTGTGGGGTACTCCAACCCGCAGATTTACATGCAGCATCACAGCTGGATTACTAATACAGTTGCTTCCTGGGGCCCACAGAGCATAGTCGGGAATTGATTCGGACCACCCACTTTTCGTTTTGGACCACCCAAAGCTAGGGTGAATCCGGCCACACACTAAGCGGGAAATGCAGTGTTCGCTTAGGATTAATTCGTCTTGCGCTCATGACTAAGCCATGATATTCGGACCACCAATGACGCCTGTTCACGTGCCCGGCGGATGTAAGATTAGTACTTTTCACTACCACGAATCTGAGATCTCTCGGCTTCATCGCGAGATTTCTGGGCCTCGAGTGTGGCCGTCCTGGCGCGTTTTAAGAGGCCAAATTCACTCCCATAGCCTTCTTGCACAAGAAAGGAGTCGATACCGCCCGCTTCCTCGATCAAATGGACTACTGGACTTTGATCTAGCACGTATATATCCCATAGCCTATCCGCATCCAGTTCCTTGTCTTCAATTTCATCCGCACCAACAAATGTCTCCGTAATCGTCCAGCCATGAGGCCAGAGCTCCTTACCATCTAATGTCAACCGGATATTCCCACAACAAGTCGCATTTCCAATATCAACGATGGAGTCACGAAGACCCATAGAGTGGCAGTTAGGTTGACAGGGTCTTGAAGCTTTTCGGCACCCACATCGTCCATCGCATTTCTTAGAACAAAGACAAGCTAGGATTGGCTCCTGTCGTACTCTTTGCGGTTTGCTAGCTGTGCGTTGCGCTGAAGGCGCTTTCGTAGTATAAGAACGCCGCAGGGTTGTAGGCTCCGGTGCACGTTTCCGGGACCGCAGCAGATCACCATATTCCAGCTCGAACAGAGGACGGGCTTTCCCTTTGGACTTGATAAACCTAGCAAACTCAATAGCTTCCAAACGGGTATCGTCCTTTGGTGCGATGGGCGTTTGCGGGCGCGAGCTGCCTGGGTTCGCCTCCTGTCCTTCCAGCACATCGCCAGAGCCGTCTGCAATGCTTCTACTTCTTTCAATCGACCGTACACTCTCGTAGATGTTCTCGGATATGTGTGGAGTGGATGGTCTAATGCTGCGACCCGAAGACGTTATGAAAAGAGCACCGCAGTCCACCATAGGTTGTGGATCTAGTGTGTTGTATAAAGGGGAGCGGCCATCTTCTGATATTCTTTGCCCAACACCTTCCCCATCGTCAGCTTCGAAAGCGGAGTCGTCCGACACCGAATCACTATGCGCAACGTATATCGAGTTGTCTAACTCGTCTACGGTTGGCAACACCTGCCTCGCACTCGAAGCGTCCTGCAAACATGAATTGGCTTCATCAATTTTGCGTCGTGCAAGCTGCAGTATCTCAGACCGTTGTACAATCTCTCGTTCAAGCTCCTTGCTGACCTTTTTGGTCGTTCGTGTAGGAGTAGGTGCCTGTTCATTTTGATCAAGCAAAGGAGTTTGTAGCGAGGGCCCAGTTCGTCTGTAATGCTTGCCTTCTAACCATACCCATCGTCGAGATTGGGACGTATCTTGAAGTTCAAATGAAGCCGGCTCTCGCCTTGTGCCCCACGGACCGCTACCGCACGAACCCCGGCCCCGGAACCCTCCTCTCCGGCGCCGTTGGGGTATTGGTATGGGTTCCTGTGGCCGAGGCGGGACCTCCTCAGACGCCGCTGTACGATCAAGCCACCAATGAGGGTGAAAGTCCGTGACTTCCAACGGGGCTCCTGTCGCCATTCGCCCAAGAATAATGTGTTTGCAGGGCATGCCATGCACATTTGTATAAATACCTTTGCATGGGCCACACGGCTTTTTCCCAGCAACGAGTTTTTGGCATTGGCCGAGCGCATATTTGTGTACTTTATAGGCAACGGTATCGTAGATAGCATTTCTAGCGTTGAAAGCTCTACTTATGATGCCTTGGCCCTTTGCGTTTTCATACTCGGTGTGCTCGCTATCCCACAGACTCTGCATCAATCGAAAGAAGCAAAACAGATCATTTCGAGACGTCTGAAGGTATCGCTTAATCTTCGCATGGCACCCCTCCGCCTTTGAGGTCGTGATCGTACCGAAATGCAGGACCTTATTGGTGTAGGCCCGCACAACCTTCTCCTTATACAGGTCGAGCCACTCGTACTCACAGTACTCAGCGACAGCCCGGTGCTTGCTGCGAAGCAGCTCAAGCCGTTCCTTAAGCATATCATCCGTCTCTGACTCTACCACGCTATACCAAGCTGCCATGAATGTAGAACAGCCCTTGGAGTCTTTCATCACAATATTTGACTCTGTGGACTTCTCCGGGTCGACAACCTTTGGCATGTATACCCTTGCTTTTGTAAGGACGTTCTTGTTGATATGCGAATGGGAGAGTAAGGTAGGGACGGAGGGAAATGTGTGTTCAAGCGCGCGTAGCAATGCGAGGTCACGATCAGTAACGAATACACTTGGATCTCTAATGTTGTTCAGGCGAAAGATCGACTTGAGCCTCTCAAGCGCCCATTCGTAATCGTCCTGAACTTGTCGAATTTGGAATTAGCCACCAACCCGCCTACTTTCATATATAGACATACCTCATTGTGTTGGAAACACACCCCGAGATTGAACGTGGTATTCATTCCGGTGCAGCCGACGATGTCAAGTAGCGGGTAATTATATCGATTAGTCTTATATGTACAGTCAAGGATAAGCAGTGTGAGGAATGGATGGATCTGAATTGGATGTGTTTGGAAAAGCCATCCAAATCTCGGTTATCCAGATGCAGAATGGATATCCAAATCCATCCATTTCAAGGCATCGGTATAGTACGTTGCCTCCAATATCACATCCACTATCACATTCAATATCACATCTAATATTATATTTAATATTGTATGCAGGGGCTTAGGGGCTATCACATTTAATAATACTATCACTATATCTATAGACACCACCGCGGACCCATTATATCTTATACTATTATCCTTTTTCTATATAACTTTCCGTACTATACGTACAAACTCTCTAAACTTCTATATTAAAAAGGGTTCTATATTATGAAGAAGGCTCAGCAAGCTTATTCTGAGCAACCTTCGTTACCGTCTTCGCCAACGTCGTCGGTAAAGTCGTCGCTAGATAGCGTTTCTGATATTGCTTCAGACATCTCAACAGAGCCAACTTTCGAGTCGGAGTGGAGCACAAAAGCGCGTACGGCCGACACCCCACTAATTGAGGGATTGAAATTCAAATACCATAGTGTTGTTTGGTCTCAACTTCCTGGCTTCAGTATTCCAATCTCGAGGCGTACGGCTAGGCTAAACTCGCCTATCTGGAAGTTTGGCGTACCAATTGAACATACCGAGACTGGCGCCCGCTGGTGGCTATGTGTCCGCTGCCATACTTCCGACCCGATTTCACGGACATGTCACGCTCATTATTACAAGGTCGACGGCGGAAGCACGAATGTAGTCGAACACATCCGCCAAGTTCACGGCAAAACTTGGAACAAGGAGAGAGAAATTATCCCTTTCAAAAGAAGGGGTATATTGGTGCCAGCAGCCTTAGATACAAATGAGTCTCGAGAGCAAGAGATATTAAATGCGCTGGCATTGGCCTTCGATGAAACCACCTTCCAAAAGCTTCTTATTCGCTGGATTGTCTATGACAATGTGTCATTTAGGCAGGTTGATAGTGAGCCGTTTCGCGACCTTCTTGCCTATCTCTCGCCCCGCGCAAAAGATGCAATACCTACCGCAAAGACTGTCAAAGACTGGATCATGAAAGGCTATAGGATTCACAAGGCCAAAGTCAAACAGGAGTTGCAGGATTCCGTCAGCAAGATCCACATCTCCTTCGACCTCTGGACCTCTGGAAATTGCCTCTCGCTCAACGGCATTGTTGCTCACTTTATCAATGCGGAATTCAAGAACCAAACGATACTGCTAGCGACACCCGAGCAAACCGACTCGCATGCGGGTACAGATATTGCGGAGCAGGTTATTTCCGTGATCAAGGACTTTGGTATTCAAGACAGACTCGGCTTTTTTGTACTGGACAATGCTTCGAGTAACGATTCGGCAATGAAAGTAATTGGAGAAGAATTTGGCTTCGATCCTGACGAGCGCCGCCTGCGCTGTGCAGGCCATATTATCAACCTTATTGCCCGCCATCTCTTATTCGGCTTCGATAAGAACCTCTTCGAATTCGAAGGGTCGGTGCCGGCGAATTTGAAGGAAGAGTTAAATCGATGGAGGCGAATAGGACCAGTTGGTAAGGCTCACAATCTAGTCGTTTGGATATACGCAAGTCCACAAAGACGAAAACGGTGGCACCAGGCCCAACTCAAATACTTCAAGTCCATTATCGACCCAACCGAATGGAATACGATCAAAACGCGCGAGCTCCACAGAAGCAACGATACTCGCTGGAACAGCGTCTACGACGAGATCAAGATACTCCTCAAACTCCGAGCCCCTTTCGAAGACTTCTTATTATCTGAGCGCCAACGTGTCGTACGAGAGAAGTCCAAAGGACGCTGGATTTAAGACGAGGATCATTCTCGGAATGCCATCCTAAAAGATACGCTTGATTCAGAAGACTGGGAGATCTTGACCCAGTATCAAAAACTCCTAGAGCCTTGCTGGCTTGCAACAATAGATCTTGAAGGTCGGCCAGGTGATGGCAAGTCCTGTGGGATCAGCAAAGTTCAATTTGACCTTGAATTTATTGTTGAGGAACTTACGGCCGCTTACGAACGTTACAAACATGCATCACTAGCTACGACTGAAGGCCAATGGCACTTCGTTACGCAGATTAAACTTGCACTTGATAAAGCTGAAGAGTACTACGCAAAACTCGACGACTCACCGGCATATCTTGCGGCTGCCGTGCTATATCCTGCCTACACCTGGAAGGTTATCGAGTCTCAATGGGCAAACAACAAGTCGTGGATTACGGCCGGCCGAAAAGAAGTCAAGTCGCTATGGAGTTCGACCTATAAGCAACTACCCGTCTTAGATGCTATGTCACCAGCAAAGAAGACTACGATATATGAACCTGATACGCTGGAGACGTTTTATAACCGCGCAAAAAGTTTGGCTAAGGCACGAAGTAACAACCAAAAAGTAGCTATCCCAGATGAGTTTGAGCGATATAGCAACCAAGAGCCAATCGAGCTTGAGTTTCCACTTGAATGGTGGCGGACTATTGGTATTAAGGAGTACCCGCATCTGGCTTAAATGGCATTCGATATTCTCTCGATTCCAGCAATGAGCGATGAGCCTGAGCGTGTATTCAGCCGAATGGGGCTCATGATCACGACCCGCCGCAACCATCTTGAGCAGCCTACGATACAAGCAGCTCAGTGTTTGCATTCTTGGGACAAGGCAAATATTATTACAATCAAAGAAACGGAGATAGCACCTATATAGCGGTAAAAAAAAACCTATAATCTCGTCTCGCATAAGTGATTTCGGATTATTCCGGAAATTTTTCCATCATCCATCCAACTACCAGTTGGCAAATGGATGCGCCGCCAAATCCATCCATTCCTCACACTGATGGCAACGGCAGCTATCTACCATGTTATGTCGTGCTGACTGGATGAAAGGGACAGCAAACCACAATGGAGCGAAAGCATCAATCCGCAATCACACGACCATCGAAAGATGTCGGAGACAGTACGACCTATTCGGTCCGTGTGTCCAAGCGTATGGCAATTTTCCTCAGGCCGTTCCACGTACTTCACAAGGGCACGACTGAGGCTCTATCGCGCTGCGAATGGACGCCAATATCTAGACTTATGCCGGTATTCACATATGAGGTACTACTTTTACTGGATCTTGTTGTGGTGATACCAACAGCTCCATTTCGGCTCAGACCTAACAGAGAAAGCGTATTTCATTCACGAGCTGCGCGTCAGTAGCGACTAGCAGAAGATTTTCCATGATTGATTTCTAGCTAAGAGGCGCTCGTCCCGGTTGATGCAAGTTTTCTAATCCCAGTCTTCCTACATGTTTGTCCGCAGAGTAATCGGACTCTGCGGTGGTGAATCTTACTACCACCGAGCAGCGTTCTATCGCTACCACATGCCTACTCTGGCACGGCCTTTGGGACAGGAAGCCAGTAGTGTCGGCATTCTCCAAGAATCTACTTTTTCCAATAAGGACCCACTCGATTTTCGATGACCAGAAACAAGGACGGAGCAGTAGATTCGTCAAATAAAACGCTGAAATGCGCTTAGCAGAAATCGATGATTACGATGATGAATTATGTGTTCTTCATGAATGTATTGATGGTGTTCTATCCCCCGCTTTGCCTGTATCTCCTCTGCTTCTTATGGTTCCATAGATTAGCAATAGTTACCGGTCCTACTACTTATCGCTTTTCCTTATGCAGTACTTCTGAACTTCTCTTTACGTGGGATATCATTCTATGTCTTTCCCAATGCTCACTGTCTACGAGTCACGTCTGGTGTTTATCAGTAGTTAGTATCCTCGTGCGCACTTCAAAGTCTTACATGGAGACATTACAAACAGCCTTAATGGTTCGTTTACAAAAATACCGTTGTGACGTTGTTTAAGCCATTTGCAGAGTTTTTTTCGAACGTCTAAATCATAGACAACCCCGCCAAGCGCGACATCTTTTGGACATTTATGGGTTGCGGTATTGACTCAAATCTACCGTCAAATCCTGCCAGGTACACTGACCACATTATTTGAACACCACGCTCAAGAGCACCTTTTCAGGTCTTGTTCTCAGCAACACATCCATACTCAACCAAAAGAGCAGCGACCTCCAGCAGCTCTTCTACAGCCTTTTGCTCATTAGCAAGTGTTTCTTTCAAGCTGGAGAGACGTGAGACAGTAGCCCTTATAAACACGTCACGGGCGTCCTCCACTCTTCTCGGGGTCGAGTTATGCGCGCTCATGCTCACTACCTCAGGATGGTCTTTGAAGGGGTTGTGGGCATTTGAAACACTGGAATAGACCGAGTAGGATGACGCCACGCTGGTTTGACACATCTCCGTGAAATTGGAAGTGACACCATACGGAAGATTGGATGAAGTCCACATAGGTTGGACATTTTCAGCCGAACCTTTCCATCGGTGAGGTGTGGTGGTATGCTGAATGTGCGATTGCTGCCGGTAAAACCCAGAGGAGTACTGAAAAGGATTGTCGGAAGCCAGGCTTGGGTCAAGTGGAAACTGTAGTGGGGACAGGAAGGACATTGGCTGGGGTAACGGCCGTGGCGGGACCGAGCAATCCACGCGCAAGTCCGGCTTGTCGCACGATATTCTCTTTCGCTTCCTTTCGGGTAAGCTCGTAGGCTGCGGCGGAGACAGCAAGTGTTTTTCTCTCAGTGTTTCGAAATCCATCGATGTATTGCTAGCCCAGGAAACCGCCAAATAGTGCAGGCTGTAGGTTTGCGAAGAGCGAAAGGCTTCTCAAGTTTGACTGAGAGCGGAAAGCGATCCAGAAAGTACAGGTCAGTTCAACTGGTGGTATTTGTAGAATAGCATGTAGATACATACCCTTGCATGCGCGCGGACAGAGACAGCATCAGCCACGCAGTGTGCTACTCAGCGTCAGATCAGATCAGCTAGATCATTCGTTCGGACCATATTGCCACCATCACAGGCCCTGATGCTATGGTACCATGTCTGTCGCTTACTATCGATGACAAAATCTGTAGACCTTGGAACGGAGCCTCGTATGATGATCGTGTAGTATTACCTAGAACTAGATTCTCCAGCAAATCACGGCAGATTGCTTTTTTGGTATGATTACGGTGTTTTTCTTCATTGCTTTGCGCGATATCACATTGTATATAGCTTACCAGACATCGATACGATTTGTATGCATGTAATGTACCGCCCCTTTTTGCTACAATCAGCGACAAGCATTTTGTGTGCATGGCAAACTCAGATTCAAGAAATACTTAGAGGCGTGTTTTGTCAGAGGTCGCGAAGTCGTATTGGTGGTTCTACGCACAACCAATCGCTTCGAGGCAGTGACAACATTGAAATAAGGCCAATGCTCCTGAAATCTAAAGGCACAGGCGGCACAGGGCCACACACTGACTTCTTGCTCTTGAGAAGGATTCTCGATATGTTTATGGCATGGCGAATATCACCAGCTGCATAGTTATTTGTTCTGTGTCTTCAAGTGTCTAATGTCTGTCGAAGGCCGAAATGGTAGAGTGGTGTGTGCGAGTTGGAGTAAGCTGGGAATATTGGACAGACTTAACGTACGGGCCCTATGAAGATCAGTAAATGCAGAACTTTGCATCTACACTCTCCCATCATTTCGAATCTGCGACCTCTGTACAATGACTGGTAAAGTGAATCGTGCATTGATGGGATTGTATATGCTTGCAGAGTATTTTCTGAGATATGCCGATCCCGTCTAATTGACAACTGAATATGACGCTTGTCCGCATAGCCGCGATCGAATTGTGCTAATGGATCACTTATGTGAGTACTATCCCCCCCTGCGACCCGAAAAACCCCCTGTGCAGAAAAACAACAGGGGTATTACACTTCAAGCACAATGATTTACATGTACACGTTGTTTTGCGTTTATTCTGCTTATAGGATATATAATTTAGTTACTTGTAAGCATGATATACCTCCTGCAGTAGAAAAATACATACGTCTTCCTGCCTTTGCGGCTTAACAAGAACAGCACCTTCTAATGCAGCCTAAACACGATTCATCTGCATAGCTGCGAAGCAAGACATTCGCTGTCTACAATAATCAGCAATCTATTCCTTGTACGCCTTAATACTATATAACAGAAGACAGGCGCTGTATCAGCCTTGTAGCTGCTGTAACTCACGGAAACTTGCTATGTCGCCACCCCTAGTCGGTACTTCTAGACCGGAAATAGCTAGACTGAACTCGGCTCCCTGGTTTACATATGTCATCCCCGGGGTCCTTGTGGCGTCAGAGCTCGTGGCTGTGCTTGAACTGTCAGTAAATTGGCTGCGAACACTGTTAGAAGATTCTGCACGTGATCTGCTTTCACCTCTTGTGTTTTAGATTATTGCTAATAACTAATACATTTGCGCCTCTGGGGCTCCCTGTGGTATAAGTTTCTAATATTCCATCTCATCTTGTAAATTCCGAAGCAGCCCTTGATCAGAGTTTGGATTAAGTTAATGTTTTATGATTGGCATAGTGTACGACCCTCCTCTTTCCCGGTAGCCATATTCTCAATCTTCTTGATTAGTAACGGCTGTATTGTCTTCGTTGCCTTCGTTGCCTTCGTTGCCTTCGTTGTCTTCGTTGTCTTCGTTGTCTTCATTCAATTCCGGATGATCCTTCATATGCGCAAGGCATTCGTCAAGAGTTTCGAAAAATTCGTTACATTTACTTAGAGCACATCGGAAATTATGAGCCATTGTAATTAATTACTCTAGGACTTTTAAGAAATAGCTCTAGGTAAATTAGTGGTATGAACAAGGAAATGGGGCATCAGACGTACGCGCGGAAAGGCTGATTTGTTTCTATCAAAGTATACAATTCTGTAGAAATTCTGTCCGCCATTGTATTCCATGGCAAACTTAAATAGCCTGCGTAATTGGCTGACCGAAGATATGCATGAAAACTGCCTTGGTCTTAAACTTGTATGTGGCCTGCGTGTGCCCTTTCCGAGAGTGCCCGAAGCACAGGAAGTCCGGGGCTGCACCCACCCCAGGGCTTCCATGACATGGTCGAGACTGCGATGTGATTGGCCGGAGTCGCCGAACGCCTTAGTCCCCAGCGGTGCCAGCCAATCAAACACGGAACAGGCACCCCTTCTATTGCCCTTTGCTGTGCCCTTCGTGCAGTGCGTCAGGCGCTAGTGTGTACCCTAATGCTGCTGGGAGTAATAAGTGTGTGTTAACTTAGTACGTTTGTCTGAAGAAATCTGAGCCGGAAGCGTGCTGGTTCGGTCCATGACAACGATCGTGGTGGTACAGCACACACGAGGGGAATGCTCGGCAGCATTGCACACTGCATGCGCTCGAATGTCAAAAATAGCCCCTTGTCCATAGATGTTCGAGGAAGAACGCCACACTTATTCCACTTACGGAACAACAAGGGCAGAAGTCACCAGTGTTAATGATCTAATCCCGGCCCCGCCAAAGCCCGCTAATCTACCGGCTCAGCCCATAACCTGAAGTCCTACACCGGATAAACTCAGAGACCCCCGAGCTGCGTGGAAAAGCAGTGCAGCTGCGGGTGGAGTCGATGTGTGCGACTGACTCTTGAATCGCTAAAATGGCAGATGCGAGGAGAGAGATTGCGATAATGGCTTCCTGAGCGCTCCTCAAGCCGGCGCTGCCCAGCTCAGCAGTGCTCAGCCGCGCCGCACACACGCAGACGCAGGCCGCAGTTCAGCCTTGCGTCTCTGCCTGGCTGCTCTCTGCGTCGTTCCCTCTCCATCTCGCTCTATGCTCCTCGACTCCCTCAGGACTTACTATCTCACAGCGTGAGCAAACACTGCTCCCTCGACCACGGCAATGGTGGGTCGCACACGGGGCATATCGCGCCAAGGCTGACGCGGAACTACATCGGGCTCAAGGTGCTCCGCGACGCGCCAGCAGACGCGGCCGACATCATCGAGTATGTTTACCCCTGCAATGCTTAGTCGCCTGGCTTGCTACTAAGCTCTCTCACTCAGCATCGTTGCGGTCCACGGCATCGGAGCACACCCGGACGACAGCTGGTGCAAGAATGTCGGCACGGCGAAGGACCCGCGATGGGTCAAATGGCTTTGTGAGGAGAATATGTTGCCAGCCATAGCGCCTAATGCGCGCATCATGCGCACCACCTCTGGACAGTGTGGGACTAAGCCAGTTGCTCGGAAGCTTGACAAGATATTCTCCTTTGAGAACGAGCTCTTAAACACCTGCTTAAAGGAAGCTAGGAACGCTTTCTTATCAATATGCTCAACGTAGCTGTCTGCCAAGACTCGGATCTCACGACTGTATGCCCGCTTCAACGGCGAAAAACAACCCACATCTAGTGGCTGCAGGATATGGGAGGCGTGTGGAGGCATACAGAGAGTGATAATCTTGTTCTTCTCGCAGAGATCCTGGAAAGCGAGCGACTTGTGGCTCTCGTGGCCATCAATAATAAGCAGCACATGGCTACCCACCCGACGGCCTTCTGTATGCTGGATAAAGTGCTGCAGCCAGGCGATACCAAGCTCGTTAGTAGTCCAGCCGTTGTTGCTGAGACCTATACGCCAATCTTTACCCAGATCAGGTAGCCACGACCTGTCGTGGTTCATGGCTTTGAAGATGAAGAATGGTGGAATTGTCCAGCCCTTTGCGTTGATGCCAGCAATCAATGTCACCCACTCACGGTTGCCAGGTTGGATCCCTAGTGGTTTTAGACGTCTCTCAGACGCGGTTACCACCTTAATAGACCCTCCAACACCCATCTGGAAGCCAGTCTCGTCAAAATTGTAGGTATCTTCGTCTAGGATACCGTACTTAGCTTTAACGTTGCGTACAAGGTCAAACCAGGGGCTGATAACAGCTGGATTGCTGCATAGAACTCTCTGGTGATCCCTCTGTCGAGTTAACTGAGATTTGACCTCAGGCTTTCGACGGACAAATCTAGTAACCTAGTTCTCTCCAACCTGGCCACCACAGCGCGCAGCTAGCAGTTGGTTGGCCATTTCACGCACATAGCCGAGCGTAGGGGCAAAACCTCGTGCGTCAAGCTTCCTTATATATTGGACAATTGTGTCCTCTTCGTGCCTCTGAAGCTTTGATGAATTAGCCTGGATATCACGTCGTGAAGCCTTTCCGGCGCGCCGCATACGAAGGGTGCTTTCATTGACGTTGTAGATCGCAGCAGCGCGTCGCTGGCTTAGCGACTTGTTATCTTTCATCGCTTGGATAGCTAGGATAATTCTGTCTTCACGAGGGAGTGATTTAATATCAGGTTGTTGAGACATCGCGATAGAAGATGTAAAGAGTTGTGGCTTGGCAGAGGTGCGCATTTCGGTGGGGCGCGCATTTCGGTGGTGGTTCACGTTAAATGAAAAGCACTGGCGGTGGCTCGCTACGCAGGGTGGCAGTTGTAAATTTACCACTAGACTAAAAACACGAATCCGTGCCTAGCCATAGTGTATGGCGGTTTATATACCAACAGTGGCTCGCTACACAGGGACGGACGTTAGCCATAACGTCAGATTCTCATGTTGCTAAAGTGACTTAGGCCGCTTTAGTGCTAATCCCCGCGCGCACGTGGGGCTTGCGGCTGAGCACCACCGACCACCCGCTCTCCCATTATCACCACTTTACACTCCTATACTTGTACAATTCGAAACATCCACGGCCCTGTAACGGAAGCGGTTAGGCCGCCCTCCCTGCTACTAGTGGCAATATCAAGAGTTAAGGTCTTTAGTGCTTGCTCGATTCCGCTCTAATCGCGCTTATATAACTCATTTCTACAGAGTGTTTATAATACCTACTAGCTAAATACAACTTTAGCAATGCCGCTTCTTCATCTAGCGAATGAATTACTTTGTCGCATATCGGAAAACCTAGAATTAGAGAGAGATATCAACGCCTTTGCACAAACCAACCGCCGCCTTCACTGTCTGCTAAATCCCTATCTCTACCGTTACAACATACGACAGTCTGGAAGCTCGGCGTTATTGTGGGCTGCCCAACATGGCCAAGAGACAACGGCTCAAAAGTTGCTAGGAGAAAGAGCCAATGACCAAGCCACAAGTGACTGCTACCAGACACCGCTCTGCGTGGCAGCAGAGAAGGGGCATAGTGGGATTGTGAAGCTACTGCTCGATAAGGGCGCCGCTCAGAGTGGATGTTATGGCAACGCACTCTATAGGGCTTCAGCTGGAGGCCACAACCAGGTTGTGAAGCTGCTGCTGGGCGCCGACATCAACGCTCAGGCTTGGGAGTACGGCGACGCACTCCATGCGGCTTCAGCAAGAGGCCACGAGCAGATTTTGAAGCTGCTGCTCGACAAGGGCGCCGCTCAGGGTGTATGGAACGGCAACGCAGTCGATGCAGCTTCAGAAGGAGGCCACGAGCAGATTGTGAAGCTGCTGCTTGACAAGGCCGCCGACGTCAACGTGAAGGATATATCCTACAGTAACGCACTCCAGGCGGCTTCGTATAGAGGCTACAAGCAGATTGTGGAGCTGCTGCTCGACAAGGGCGTCGCTCAGGGTGGAAAGTACTGCAACGCACTCTACATGGCTTCAGTTGGAGGGCACGAGCAAACCGTGACGCTGCTGTTTGACAGGGGCGCTGACGTCAACGCACAGGGTGGAAGGTACGGCAACGCACTCCAGGCAGCTTCAATTGTAGGCCATGAGCGGATTGTAAAGCTGCTGCTCGACAAGGGCGCTAACGTCAACGCTCAAGGTGGACAGTACGGCAACGCACTCCAAGCGGCTTCAGCTGGCGGCCACGAGAAGATTGTGAAGCTACTGCTGGACAAGGGTGCCGACGTCAACGCTTAGGGTGGATATCGCAGGAACGCACTCCAGGCAGCTTCAGAAAGAGGCCACGGGCAGATTGTGAAGCTCCTACTCGACAAGGATGCACACTGGTTTATGTATGATAGTCAGAGATGGGAACAATCAATCTGGATTGCAAGATTGATTGACTTGATCGCAAAGTAGCAATTCAATCAAGCCAAGCTATGCTCGAGTAATTTTGCAAGCAATCTAATCTGTAAGCAGATGATTGATTGACTTGATTGATCAGATTGTCTGCCTAGGCGGATAGGGCGGCGGATAGGGCATATGTAGAGTAATCTAAGGTGGGTCTAATGAGGTTATTGAGTTTGCTAGGCTAGCAATCTCGCAATAGTTTTCTAGTGTTGTAGCTAGCTTAGTCAGCACAAAGTAGTCATCTCATCTTTATTTCAACCTCCCTGATGCTCCACCCTATCCTTTTGAAGCTATCCACGCCCACCAGACTGCGTATACGGCTGCTTACTCTGTTGTTTTTCTAAGCCCGCCATGCTACCCAAACGAGCCTCCAAACGTAGCGCCGCCCCAGCAGCTTCAGTCACTCCAAAGCGTCACAGAGGCACTGCGTCACAGCCTGTTGAGCTGCTTAATGAGAGCCAGCCGCAATCTCAATTATCGTTGCGCCTATCGCCACGCAAAGCCCTATCTACAGCGGCAACCCAGGCTACCGAGGCTGCGCCTTTTGAGTCGCAATTACGCGACGCGGTGCTTGAAGCCGCTATTCTCCCGCTTGTTGAAGGCAGCAAAGCTGCTACAGTAGCTACAACAGAGGCTGCAGATGAGGCTACAGATGAGCTTGTTATGGGCGTCTTGCAGACAACTTTGAGGGCATAGATTGGACGCGGCTGCCGCTGTTTTGCAAGCCTGGAGCGACGTTAAAGCACAAGAAAAGCTGGATCTTTCAACATGGCGATCGCGTTGCGCTGCTCCAGGATCCGACAGTTGTATACTTTGTCTGCAAATACTGTCATCAGCACAATATAATTGACACTGGCGGCAGCGATTTGTTTGACGTGAGCAGCGCAACCTCAGCAGCTGGTACTCACCTAAAGCAGGATAAGCGCGGCCACCGCCTTACGAAAGATGGCCCAAAACCGCCGCTCAAAGGCGGCGCTCGTACAATCCAGCAAATTGTTGCTGCAGGTGTTGAGGTGCCTCAGGACGTTGCCAACGCGATAAGTGGCTTTGATTGCCAGCAATTTCAACTTGCTGCTGTGCTTTGGCTTGTGGATAATAGTCACCCGCTCAGCGAGTTAGAATCGTCGTTGTTTCGCCAGATGATGGAGCTGGCTAACCCAGCGGCAGCGTCAGCTTTGTGGGTAAGTCACCGAAGTGTTTCGAGCTTCGTTATGAAGCTTTTTAGCGTCTTGCAGCCGCGAGTAGTTGAAGCTCTGCAGCAGGCTCACAGCAAAGTCCATATAAGCTTTGATGGGTGGACAACTAAAGGTGGCAAGCGCAGCTTTCTAGGTATCGTAGCTGACTTTGCCACAGTCGCTGGTGACGTCCTCGACCTGCCCATCGAACTACCGCAGCTTACAGGCGCTCACACCGGTGAGCGATTAGCTGAAGTTATCAACCTGACGCTCACAAGTTACGGCATTACTCCGCTAAAGCTGGGATACTTTGTGCTCGATAACGCCCACAACAACGACACCGCGATCGCTGCGCTCAGCCGCCTCAATAGCTTTATCCCATCTCACCGGCGCCTCCGCTGCGGCCCCCATACACTCAATCTAATTGGCCAAATGATGATATTTGGCAAGGACAAAGACGCGTACAATAACGCAGCAGAGGAGCTCAAGGATGAAGAGAAGTTTCTGCAAGACTGGCGCAAAGATGGCCCGCTTGGCGTCTTGATTGCTATTATCAGCTATATCAAAACGCCGCAGCAATATGATCTTTTTAGCGGTTTTCAAAAGCTCGCTAACAGCGATATCCCTACAGATCAGCGTCGAGTATTAGAGCCAGTAAAGCCAGTTGTTACTCGCTGGAACTCGTTCTATGGCGCCTTTGAGCGCGCTGCCCACCTCCACGTTGCATATGACTCCTACGCCAGTTACCACATTAAGTCAATTGCCCAAGCTGACGCGATGGCCCTCGGCCGCGGCAACAAGCTGCCTGACGCTCCAGCTTGGATGAGAAGCTCCGGGCTCGGGGCAGCAGATTGGGCGGTAATAACTGAGTATATTGACTTGCTCCGCCCACTCAAGTACGCCACCGAGCGCCTTGAAGGCCGCGGTAAGTCAGGCAGGTTTGGGGCAATATATGAGATTATTCCAGTATTTGAATATTTGCTTATAGAGCTTGAGACTCGTTGTACCCAGTATGAGCACGTTGACTTCAACGCTCACGCTGAAGCTCCTGAAGACCATCTCGCTATTAACCTCAAAGCCGCGTGGCGCAAAGCCAACGATTACTACACAAAGCTCGACGACTCACCTGCTTACTACGCCGCTACTTGCCTCCATCCATATTATAAGTATTACTGCGAGCACAGCTGGCATGATAAGCCTGGCTGGCTTGAGGGAAACAATCGCGCATTTAGGCAGCTTTGGGCAACCTATAAGACGATTACAGCGCCAGCGGCGCGTAGGTCAGCTGCTTCAAGCAGTATAGATGACGCAATTGATGCTATGGCAAACCGGGATGAGGGCAGCGAGTTACTCGCTGACGAATACGATTGCTGGCGCAAATACGAGCCTAAGTGGACGCGCAAACAGTTTGAGCAAGATGGCAACGTTATCTACTATTGGATTGGCTTGCAGCTAAGTTATCCGCAGTTAAGCAAGCTCGCAATTGATATATTGACTATCCCAGCATCAAGCTGCGATTGCGAGCGGCTTTTTAGTTAACTTGGCGACCTCCTTGAGCCTCGAAGACGCAAAATTGGAGGCCAGTTACTAGCTGCAATACAGCTTATCCGATCGTGGGTGCGAGCCGACTTCAGTATATCTATTAAGAGCGCGGCGGCAGCTTTTATAGACGATGAGACGGCTAGAAAATACAATTTGTGCGAGTGGGACGCTTGCTTATAGTAATTATAGTATAAACTTGCCCTAGTAGCACGAACAATCCTCAATCTTGCAGTCAAGTTGCAATCGATCTGCTCCTAAATCATCACCAATTCAATCAAGCCAAGCTACTGCCTATTAGCGCCTCAATCAAGCCAATCGTACGCCTCTGGATTGATTGATTTGATTGTTCCCATGCCTGATGATAGTACATCTAGGACTCGCTCATCGGCATGGCCAAACCAGGACACATGAAGTCATCCAAATACCGGTACGAAGATGCTATACGGTTGACAGCAGAGTGCTTTTAGCTACAGAGGCTGGCCTCAATCCTAGCGAAGAGTCATCGCTTGAATCCCTAATTAAGTGGTGATACAAAGACTTGTAGATGGACTTGAATACTACCACCATGCAGAATGCAAGCGAGTGTGAATGTTGACAGGGATGAATTCAAGCATGCTTACGTGTGATGTGACAGTAATGAAAGCGGTCATGGTGAAAATTTACCACCACAAGCAGGGAGGGCGGCTGACCCACTCCAGCCACAAGGCTGTGAGGTGGTGAATTCTGTGGGTCTTTTTAGAGAGTTGATGAAGATGCACTGTCTACACCATACGCGACGCATCTCCGCTGAACGCCAAGACCAATTGGGCCAATCATGATATTCCTGGGCGCACCTACCGTATTTTATCGTGCGATGCGATGCCCAGGCCGCCCGATTTTCGCAGTGCGACAACTACAACTCTTGAGGCTACACAACTCTATAGAAATTATCTTATTACAAAAATTTTGGTTCTACCACTTTTAGAAGCCTACTGAAACAGACTGGCGAAGATAAATTACATGCGATAGCGTCCAGGCAGGTGTATTTTGCGGCCGCGCCACGAGCGGGCGGGTGTGAGGTTATCAACCACCTACGCAGAATCGGTATCAACACCCTCAGCATCCTCAGATACAGCTGTACAAGGCGCATGGTCCTTAAGGGCCTTCTTCTTGCCCATTTTAGATGATCTGATATCTTCTCGGAGCTGCTTTTCAGCCTGGCGAGCAACCCGCGCTTCCTCACGCTCTACCGCCTTCTTCCTTGGTGGAATCTTGAGGTTTATCGCATATCCGGCAAGTTTGGTCCCTCTACACCAAAAAGTCAGTTTACTAACAGTGATAGGATTTATATGCATCGAGAAGTAGTTACTGCAGTAGCTATGTCTCTTACTTACTTACTTCTAGGGTCCCCAGCTACTTACTAACTTACTGCTGGACGGAGGTAGCTACTTCAAGTACTACTTCCTAATGGCCACACTACCTCCAGTTGAGGCTGTATAAAGTGCGTTGTCGTACCTTCCACCCTGTGCGTTGACGTCGGCGCCCTCGTCCAGCAACAGTTTCGCAATCTGCTCGTGGCCTTCAGCTAAAGCCGTATGGAGTGCGTTGCCATACTTTCCACCCTGCGCGTTGACGTCAGCACCCTTGTCCAGCAGCTTCTTCACAATCTTCTCGTGACCTCCAGCTGAAGCTGCCTGGAGTGCGTTGCCGTAATATCCACCTTGCGCGTTGACGTCGGCACCCTTGTCGAGCAACAGCTTCACAATCTGCTCGTGGCCTCCAGCCGAAGCCATATAGAGTGCGTTGCCGTACCTTCCACCCCGTGCGTTGACGTCGGCACCCTTGTCCAGCAATAGCTTCACAATCCGCTCGTAGCCCCTAGCTAAAGCCGCCTGGAGTGCGTTGCCGTAATATCCACCCTGTGCGTTGACGTCGGCACCCTTGTCCAGCAACAGTTTCGCAATCTGCTTGTGGCCTCCAGCTAAAGCCGTATGGAGTGCGTTGCCGTACTCTCCACCCTGCGCGTTGACGTCGGCGCCCTCGTCCAGCAACAGTTTCGCAATCTGCTCGTGGCCTTCAGCTAAAGCCGCATGGAGTGCGTTGCTATAATATCCACCCTGTGCGTTGACACCTGCGCCCTTGTCCAGCAGCTTCTTCACAATCTGCTCGTGGCCTCCAGCTGAAGCCATATAGAGTGCATTGCCGTATTCTCCGCGCTGCGCGTTGACATCGGCGCCCTTGTTGAGCAGCAGCTTCACAATCTGCTCGTGGCCTACAATTGACGCTGCCTGGAGTGCGTTGCCGTACCTACCACCCTGTGCGTTGACGTCGGCGCCCTTATCGAGCAGTAGCTTCACAATCCCACTATGCCCCTTCTCTGCTGCCACGCAGAGCGGTGTCTGGTAGCAGTCACTTGTGGCTTGGTCATTGGCTCTTTCTCCTAGCAACTTTTGAGCCGTTGTCTCTTGGCCATGTTGGGCAGCCCACAATAACGCCGAGCTTCCAGACTGTCGTATGTTGTAACGGTAGAGATAGGGATTTAGCAGACAGTGAAGGCGGCGGTTGGTTTGTGCAAAGGCGTTGATATCTCTCTCTAATTCTAGGTTTTCCGATATGCGACAAAGTAATTCATTCGCTAGATGAAGAAGCGGCATTGCTAAAGTTGTATTTAGCTAGTAGGTATTATAAACACTCTGTAGAAATGAGTTATATAAGCGCGATTAGAGCGGAATCGAGCAAGCACTAAAGACCTTAACTCTTGATATTGCCACTAGTAGCAGGGAGGGCGGCCTAACCGCTTCCGTTACAGGGCCGTGGATGTTTCGAATTGTACAAGTATAGGAGTGTAAAGTGGTGATAATGGGAGAGCGGGTGGTCGGTGGTGCTCAGCCGCAAGCCCCACGTGCGCGCGGGGATTAGCACTAAAGCGGCCTAAGTCACTTTAGCAACATGAGAATCTGACGTTATGGCTAACGTCCGTCCCTGTGTAGCGAGCCACTGTTGGTATATAAACCGCCATACACTATGGCTAGGCACGGATTCGTGTTTTTAGTCTAGTGGTAAATTTACAACTGCCACCCTGCGTAGCGAGCCACCGCCAGTGCTTTTCATTTAACGTGAACCACCACCGAAATGCGCGCCCCACCGAAATGCGCACCTCTGCCAAGCCACAACTCTTTACATCTTCTATCGCGATGTCTCAACAACCTGATATTGAATCACTCCCTCGTGAAGACAGAATTATCCTAGCTATCTAAGCGATGAAAGATAACAAGTCGCTAAGCCAGCGACGCGCTGCTGCGATCTACAACGTCAATGAAAGCACCCTTCGTATGCGGCGCGCCGGAAAGGCTTCACGACGTGATATCCAGGCTAATTCATCAAAGCTTCAGAGGCACGAAGAGGACACAATTGTCCAATATATAAGGAAGCTTGACGCACGAGGTTTTGCCCCTACGCTCGGCTATGTGCGTGAAATGGCCAACTAACTGCTAGCTGCGCGCTGTGGTGGCCAGGTTGGAGAGAACTGGGTTACTAGATTTGTCCGTCGAAAGCCTGAGGTCAAATCTCAGTTAACTCGACAGAGGGATCACCAGAGAGTTCTATGCAGCAATCTAGCTGTTATCAGCCCCTGGTTTGACCTTGTACGCAACGTTAAAGCTAAGTACGGTATCCTAGACGAAGATACCTACAATTTTGACGAGACTGGCTTCCAGATGGGTGTTGGAGGGTCTATTAAGGTGGTAACCGCGTCTGAGAGACGTCTAAAACCACTAGGGATCCAACCTGGCAACCGTGAGTGGGTGACATTGATTGCTGGCATCAACGCAAAGGGCTGGACAATTCCACCATTCTTCATCTTCAAAGCCATGAACCACGACAGGTCGTGGCTACCTGATCTGGGTAAAGATTGGCGTATAGGTCTCAGCAACAACGGCTGGACTACTAACGAGCTTGGTATCGCCTGGCTGCAGCACTTTATCCAGCATACAGAAGGCCGTCGGGTGGGTAGCCATGTGCTGCTTATTATTGATGGCCACGAGAGCCACAAGTCGCTCGCTTTCCAGGATCTCTGCGAGAAGAACAAGATTATCACTCTCTGTATGCCTCCACACGCCTCCCATATCCTGCAGCCACTAGATGTGGGTTGTTTTTCGCCGTTGAAGCGGGCATACAGTCGTGAGATCCGAGTCTTGGCAGACAGCTACGTTGAGCATATTGATAAGAAAGCGTTCCTAGCTTCCTTTAAGCAGGTGTTTAAGAGCTCGTTCTCAAAGGAGAATATCTTGTCAAGCTTCCGAGCAACTGGCTTAGTCCCACACTGTCCAGAGGTGGTGCTGTCGAAGCTTGACGTAAAGCCTTACTCGTCGACGCCACCTCCACCAGGGCCTACTACCTGGCAACCCAAAACACCAAGCAGCGCGTGGGAGATAGAGGCCCAAACCACGCTAATTATTAAGAGAATTCGAGACCATAAGAGTTCCTCACCTGGTTCTATTATTGAGATGGTGTTACAGTCTCAAAAAGGGTCAACTTTAAAGGTGCACTCAAACACGTTGCTGGAAGCTAGGGTAGCTAGCCTTGAGCAGGCAAATAAGGCTGCTTCTGAACGTAAATCACGCAAGAAGAAGCGGATCCAGCTGGGAGGGACCCTATCAAGAGCAGAGGCAGAGGAATTAATTGCTGAAAGGGACGTTGAGACACAATTTGAGGCAGAGAGGCTTGAGGAGAAGGTCCGAACAGGTGCTAGTAAAGGGAGTATTCGGCGCTGCAAGAGGTGTGGCGAGGCAGGACACAATAAGCGCACATGCAAGAGAGATACAGTAGATATAGAGGATTAATTTAAGCTACTATACACTACAATAGCTTGTTGTAGTGTTGAGTTATTTGTGTGCAAAGTTGCAAACCTTAACAAAGTGCGTATTTCGGTGGGGTGCGCATTTCGGTGGTGGTTCACGTTATAACAAAACCAACAACAATCAACAGGCGCAAAATATCTTGGAATAGACACCTTAAATCCTAAACTTTGTCTGTGCTTTATATCTTCTACTGTAAGCAGGGTCGTGATGACAAGTAATGTATATATTCTGTCCTGTGCGTATGTGTATGAAGTACGATTAATAACGTGAACCACAAGTGGAATGCGCACACAAGCGAAATGCGCACCTCGCCAAGTTTCGTGACTTTGCACAAGAATAACTCAACACCATAACTAGCTATTATAGCATAGAGTAGCTTAAATTAATCTTCTGCTCCTACAGTACGCTTCTTACACGTGCGCTTGTTATGCCTTGCCTCCCCACAAATTTTACAGTGCCTTGTACCTCCTCCACCTACACCTGTGCGGGCCCTCTCCTCACGCCTCTCTACCTCAAGTTGAGCCTCAACCTCCCTTTGAGCGACTAAATCGTCTGCCTCTTCCTTTGATAAGGCTCCTCCCTTCTGGATCTGCTTCCTTTTGCGTTTCTTACGCTCACATGCAGCCTTATTTGCCTGCTCAAGGTCGGCTATTCGAGCTTCAAGCAACGTGTGTGAGTGCACCTTCAAAGTCGAACCCTTTTTAACCTGCAGAACCATCTCGATAATAGAGGCAGGTGAGGAGCTATTGTAATCACGAATCCGCTTTAATATCAGCGTTGTTTGAGCCTCTATCTCCCAGGCGTTGCTGGGTGTTTTGGGTTGCCAGGTCGTAGGCCCTGGTAGAGGTGGAGTTGGCGTGCGAGGCTTTACTTCAAGCTTTGATAGCACCACCTCTGGACTGCGTGGCACTAAGCCAGTGGCTCGGAAGCTTGATAGGATGTTCTCTTTTGAAAATGAGCCCTCAAACACCCGCTTAAAGGAAGCCAGGAACGCCTTCTTGTCAATGTGGTTGATGTGGCTAGTTGCCAAGCCCCGAATCTCTCTCCCGTATGCCCGTTTTAACAGCGAAAAACATACCACATCAAGCGGCTGCAGGATGTGCGACGCATGTGGAGGCATGCAGAGGGTAATAATCTTGTTCTCCTCACAGAGATTCTAGAAGGTAAGCGACTTGTGGCTCTCGTGGCCATCAATAATAAGCAGCACATGGCTACCCACCCGACGGCCTTCTGTATGCTGGATAAAGTGCTGCAGCCATGCTAAACCAAGCTCGTTAGTAGTCCAGCCGTTGTCGCTAACACTTATGCGCCAAAGATTCGAGATATCATGGTACCAGGACTGGAACTGTCCAGCCCATCGCGTTAATGCCAGCGATCAACGTTACCCACTCACGGTCACCAGGTTGGATCCCCAGTGGTCGAGTACGTCTCTCAGAAGCAGTCACCACCTTGACAGTCCCTGCGACGCCCATCGTGAAGCCAGTCTCGTCGAAGTTGTAGGTGTCTTCGTCTAAGATGCCGTATTTCGCCTTGATGTTGCGTACAAGGTCAAACCAGGGGCTGATAATAGCTGGATCGCTGCACAGGACTCTCTGGCGATCGCGCTGTCTAGTCAGCTGAGACTTGACCTCAGGCTTCCGGCGGACGAAGTTTGTGACCCAGTTTTCGCCAACCTGGTCACCACCGCGTACAGCGAGCAGTTGGTTAGCCATTTCACGCACATAACTCAAGGTAGGGGCAAATCCTCGCGCATCTAGCTTCCTTATATATTTTATAACTGCGTCCTCCTCGTGCTTGTGAAGCCTTGATGATTTAGGCCGGGAATCGCGTTGTGAGGGCTTTCCAGCGTGTCTCAGCCGAAGGGTGCTTTCGTGAACATTGTAAATTGCAGCAGCGCGTCGCCGGCTTAAACTCGCGTCTTTTTTTATTGCTTGAATAGCTAGGATGATCCTATCTTCACGGGGGAGTGATTCGATTTTAGGTTGTTGAGACATTGGGCTTGAAGGTAGAGAGAGGTGTAGTCTTGGCAAAGGTGCGCATTTCGCTTGTGTGCGCATTCCACTTGTGGTTCACGTTACTGTATATGCGATTCTCTTAACGTAATCTAGGGCGTGTCAATGAAGAGCTCGTGTAGACAGCAGCAGTGGGATGTTCTGTGCTCCCAAGTCTCTCAGAAATGACAAAAACAGTCTCCAGCCCATATCTTTCTATCGCTTGGTATAGTTGATCATAGGTTGCAGCGTATCTCATTGTATCGTTATCCTTAAGTTTGTACCCGAATCTTGATAGTGGATCGATGCTTTTCTGGCTTTGCACGAGCCGTTCGGTCGAGCGTGCATCGACTGGGGCACGATAGAACATACCGGGCTTCAGACTCGATTTGTACAAGATGGAGCGAGGTCCCGATTTGACAGGTCTGTCGGCCTCTACTTGAACGATGACCGTAGAGTCTCTGGGTGCTCGTGGTACGACGGCTCCGACTGGAAGTGAATCTACAGCTAACCTACCTGTTTGACTGTGATATGGTAAGTCTATCTGAGACGTCGATGTACTTTGGTTGTCCTCTCGCAAAGGACCAGCCTGGTCTACTTGCGTCTCATTCACAGTGGTAACTCCATCGCTTAAAAATGGATTGCTATGATACAGCAGCTCTGTATATGCCTCCATGGGATCAGACCTGCATATAATTCTCGAGTTCATTACTTGAGGGGTCAGTGGGCGTCTATTAGGACTGTATATGCTAGGGCTGTTCGTGATTATCGTTTTGGGAGAAGACTTTTCCACTGTAGACTCCAAGCTGCCACGCCAGTGATTCACGCTGCTGATTCTCTGCTGATGAGTGCTCGAAAATGGCGATTCAATGCAAAAGTCTTCTCGTGACACTTTTGGACTCCATTCTGGTGACCAGACTCCTACTGATGGAACACTTGATGTGGGCTTATAGGAGGACATATTACGGCTTCGGCGTCGCTTTGAGGGAGTAGAAGGGAAACTAAAGTCCCGATCTTGTGTGGCATTCATTGTGAAAATAGGTGGGGGCCTCTTCCTCATGCATTCTGTTGAATGCGTGGTATCTACAGCTGACGTCTTCTGCCCAACAATGGATCTAGCCTGTGAGCGCACGGAAACTGTCTGGATGTGGGGGCGACGCCAAAGAACGCTCGCTGCGTCTAGCTCTGACTCGCTTGCTGCATGCGAAGACAACCCCGAGATAGAGTCTCGATCGTCAGCTGTGCAAAGGCTTGCGGTGCCTCTATCGCGGAAGGGCAAGTTTTCTAGCATAGCGTGGAAGGGATCCAAGGACACTGTAGGCGAGTTGGGAGGTAATAGGTCTGCCTCGAAACCGGATGTGATGCCGAACAGAAAGACGCGAACAATGTGCTTCGCCATGGATGGCTGTGACAATAGAAGCTCAGGAGGATCTCGTGTGTGAATCTGATCATAATATAGAAGGCTCGTAGCTGTTGCGCTTTTGAACAGTGAGACGCCATGTCGTCTCATCACGTCGACGTCTTCCGAATCTGGATACCTTGACGATGTGTTTGCTGGTGTGTCTATTGCGATATCGTTTTCATCGCCATCCGGGTTGCATAAACTCGGAGTTATGTCGTCGACACGGAAGCGATGAATCTCCTGCTTAAGTAGGTTCCTGAGTTGTGTTATGTTGACCGATCCTTCAGGAAGTGCTGCTCGAATGGTGTGGAGGAAGACGTGTTGGTAACAACGGTCGATGAGTACCTCCTTCTGTAATGTGGAAGCTATGGATATCCTTCCAGGTTGTGAAAGCATGTCGAATTCCCTTTCCAAGACTCTTTTGACTCGCTTTCGTAACGTATCGTGTCTCGCCCTCCTCATGCCGCCGAGTATGGGTGTCAGGGCTCTATGAACTCTCGACAACAGTAGCCGTACATCTTCTGCAAAAGTTGTCAAGGTCAAGATGGGACCTTGCCGGCAGACCGCCGTCTTCACTGCCTCGCGGAGCGTTTTATCTGTTAACTGGGGAAGGATTTGTCCGCGCTCAAAGGTGTGGACAATGTAGTCGTGGTCAGCCTTCGATAGCTGTGGTGCTCGAGACTGCAGCATACGGATTGAATCAGGATCGATCGATCGTACTACTGTGGGGTGCCAATGTAGCGATATTTCTTGCCATTGGGATGCGATACCCTGGATGTAGTTGATGGCCTCCTGCAATATGTTGGCTACAAGCTAGATCAGAAACTACGCGTCGGCTTCCACTTACTTCAGTACACCACGACTTGCGGATGTCGTTGAGATAGTTGAAGGACTTGGTCGTCCATATGGCAGGGAGCTGACCCAGTGGATGGAAAGCCTCAGGCACTCCTTTTGTGGAGCGGACCAGATGTGCAGCTTGATTCAGATCAGGCGTGAGCGGGTGCATGTACTGCAGCTGTATTGTCCCTGTCTGCTGTGCCGCTGCGCCAAGTATGCCGCAGGCTGCTCTATGCTGACTGTTTAATGCTGCCTGATTGCTGTGAGAGCCGTCTGAATAAGCGCACGTTAGTGAAGAGTAGATCAAATATAGTGCTAAAGCGGCTGAAGTCGTATCCTTACGTCCCTTGAACCGGTCATCGCTCGGGAGGTCGTCTTACCATCACGGAAGAACCCACCATCGCTCTTGCGGTTCAAGCGAACCGAAGGTTTGGGCTAGTCCCCAGGCTTTGGATGACCATGCAACTTCCAGCAGAGCTATTCCTCTTGTGATACATATTGTCGCTTCTTTCCGGAATCTTACGCAAGGAAATTCGTTCGTTTCCAACCTTCTCCAACCTGTCTCCGTTCTGCTTTCCCATGCGGACCTAGAGATTTCGGCTTGGAGATGTTTTTCCTTGAGCCATGGCTTGCAAACCTCGTGTCTGTATTGCTGATCCAGTTTTTTTTGGGCGTCCCTACACTCGGGAGAGAGATGGTGAAAGGGATCAGGGTGGGGGTATCGTGCTATCTGGGATAGCTGTACTATGCCTGAGCCAAGATACCGTTCGTGGTCAGTACCAAATCCAGTATCTTCCATGGCTCATTGTAGTGATCGTTTTCCTCAAAGAATTGTTGAAGTATTACCCTCGTGGGACCTATATTTCATGGGATGGTGCTCAGAGGCTGACCAGTAAGCGTCTAGGTCAACCTTATCAGCAATTTCAGCATTCGCGTATGCGCTGCCAGCCTTCACTACTAATTCTGCCTTCTTCCGACGGTTTGCTTCATCATGTCGACCGAATCATCTCACTTGCTGGACAGTAAACATGAGTGGGATTCTTAAACCACTGCAACTTCTGCGGAATGTTAGAAGGGACATGATTTCTGGCAGACTTGAGGACGGAGACTATACTCCAGGACTATATCGGACAATTGGTAGCGTCACCTATTCCATCTTACCGAGACGCAAAAACCCTCGTCTGAACACGTTCGTTCTCAAAAAAGCTGTCTCGACCAATATCGCAGAAAGACTTGCTGACCTAGGTCCTGTAAACACTCTTTTTACTTTCGAGGTGTATGCAAACGCAGCCATCATTCCTAGCTTCACCGACGCGGCAAGCCTAGAGGACATTCTGGTGGTGCGAGCTAGTTGGCCGTTTGATCCGGAACACAGCCGGATTCTAGTCGCAGACGTAAGCACGCCTCAACAGGTGACATACACACGCTGACAAGGCTAGATTCTTGCTGGCCTTTCCAGCCTACACAACGTCGGTTTGCAGAGAAATAGCTTCAATGTCAGCGACATACTTCTCGTTTGTCGTGACAATATGCATTTCTTCCAGATTGGTAAGGTCGCCAGAAACCCGATGGATTTTGCTAACTCGAGAAGCTGGCATCGAATATTGCACATGCATCCACGGCCACGAACCGACAAATTCTGAAGAACTTCAGTCCTTGGTAGCCACGTTAAAGTACGTCCATGAGAGGATCGAATCAAGCAGGATCGTCTGGATCGAAGACTTTGTGCGTCTTTTGGGTACTTGTAGGACTCTTGACAGCACTTCGTTGAAGAAGGCGGCTCGTCATATTCCCGAGGATATCGATCAGCGTCGTAGAGAACTGGAGATCTATCTCCATGCCGTTCGCATATTTGGCACCACTTTGGGTGGGAATTCTACCGAGAAGGGTGGCGCCGAGTAAGGTAGCCATATGCGTGTAAGGAAGGATTCGTTCCGTTGCTAGTCAAACGCTGCTTTGATCGCCACTTTGTTTACTAGGTTCGACACGAAGTCGATGTGGCTTGTTATTCGTTGGTCAGAAACAAGGTCGGAGAGTCCAAGGAAGTCACATCTCAAGTTTGTTGTAGACCTGTACGAGTTGTCAGGTACTATGTCAACTCCCGAGAAACATATACCTGTCCTTACGTCGAGATTATCATAAGACTACTCGTATTCAAACCCTTGAGGCTCTCACGCGCATAGCGCAAAGCAACACGCAATGCAGTACTGTTTAAGAGCTAATTTCTCCAATGGAGACCAAGTCTACAATAGGGACTCTTGCAGTGGTGGGTACACTAACGAGTACTCCTTGACGCCACTAGTCTGCTTGGTTGCCTTTGCTTAATCGTCAAACACAAAAGTTTAGAAGGGAGAGCCTATTGGAAGACACTATGTATTTATCATTTGAAGGCTACTCATACAAATAACTAGCACAACTCCAGTTCACACATAACTGCGATTGTGGAACCTCAAAGCTGCTGTATACCCCTGAGATAGTACACTACCTGTCAATGCCGTTACATAGTTTGAACGTCGCTTTCCAACTGATCAGCAACAGACAATCTTCTGAACGTGTGAACACGAACCATTCCGCTTCCACATACGAAGCGCTGTTGAAGGGCCAGTGGATTCATTCATCTTTAAACTTGTCTGCCTGTACCGAAACCTCGAAGACATACACCATACGAGTAGTCCTGGGTGCTAACAGAGTGCTATTCCTCTATACAGTCTTCTTCTTCTTCTTCTTCTTCTTCTTCTTCTTCTTCTTCTTCTTCTTCTTCTTCTTCTTCTTCTTCTTCTTCTTCTATGTAAACTCCTAAAGACGAATGGTTGAGATCGCGATCTTTTCCGAGCAATGTTGAGATCTTCCGGGCCTGCGTCAATTGAATGGCGATCTCGACCATTCGTCTTTAGGCAACTCGTATCGAATTTACCACGTAACACTCACTGAACAATTGGAGGTTCCAATCTTTGTGCTCTTCCTAAAACAAGAACAAGCGCTTCTCCACGCACATTGCGACGGCTGTTGCTCCGTCTGCCTCGACAATGCTTGCGTCGAGGGCCAGAGGTTGTGTTGGTGCCAGTGCGTATCCGCTGGCAAGGCAACCGAAGCAATTAACAGCAGAGCAATGCGAATGTGTTAGATAAAATGCTGAAATGCGTTTTGCAGAAATTAATAATTGCGATGATGGATTGTGTGTTGATCATGATTGTATTCCTTGTTCAGTTGTGTCTCCTGCTCTCTTCTATAGCTCCTCTGCTTCCGGAGGTTCCGTAGATTAGCAATAGTTACCGGTCCTACTATTTATCACTCTTTCCTATGTAGTACTTCTGAGCTTCTCCTTATATCTGACAGAATGACAGTACGGTTTAGGCTTCTGCATCGCCATTTGCACGGCGCATCTTCTTACTACTTCCCTAAATTTTTATCATTGCTCTGCATCTGTCCGCTGTCTCATCTATGGGTCGCACAGACGGGTGATTGATGGTCATGTCCGATGTAGTGGCGAATTCAGACCCCGCCATTGCCCAACATACCCGCAAACTACCTGGCGAAGCCTCGCAAGCAGCGTATCAGCTTTCCCATGCCGTCCTCCTGTCGTCTCCCCTCGTCGAAGAAAATAGGTCCGCAAACGGCTGACCATAATAAGTCCATGTTATCATCGCCTGCAAGGAGCTTTCCATTGGCGGACGGGCATAATGGGCTCATCAAAGCTGAGATCATAATTGGTTTACCGGGTCTCACGGAATCATGCTTCCTACGAACAACTTGCTTTATCGCCATACGTCACAATTACACGCGATGTCACATGAAATGTTTTCTGTAGTCAATGGAATTCGTCGTAAAGGACTTGGAACGACCCAGAAGTCCAGCATCACAGGACTCTTCGGCCTAAACGAACATCGAATTCTACCAGCTAAACCCAAATAAATTCATATTACCCCTATACTAACTTGAAACAATGGCTCATGGACACGCTGTGAACGACTACGGTGCTCCGGCCACCCGCTCGAGCAAATTCCACCGTCCCCTTATCCTCGCTAACCATGCTTTGCACTGGATCTCTTCCATCATCGTCATGTCCATCGCTGCGTACTTCATTGCGCACTACAGGCACAACATGCATCTCCGATACTGGGTCTCTGTAGTAAGTCCTCATCCAGACTCGTTATTAGAACGCCTCCAGACGCTAGTCGTACCTGACAGGCTGCCATCGACGCGTTCCTCTACCTGCCTGCGTTGGTCCTTCCCCTCATCAAATCCTATAAGGGCTATCTCGCCCCACTAGCCTGGGTGTTCTCCTACCTCTGGCTCGCCGCCTTCATCTTCGCGGCGCAGGACTACAGTTCCGATAACTGCGTTCTCAACTCTCCCGGTCCGTTTGTCAACAAGTGCTCGCTCAAGAAGACGCTTGAGGCATTCGCTTTTATTGCTTTGTAAGTATCTACCAAGTTTAAATCAAATCTGCGAGTACTCTTGCTAACAAGGAGCAGCTTCACGAACGTTATCGGAACCTTGATCGAGGGAAAGCTTTGGGATATCCAGCGCTTCAAGGGCAACCGCATGTCCTTTGGTACTGATACGCACCGCGCCGCTCCCGTTGGTGGCGTGCCGGCTGCGCCGCACACCGCGCCGCACACCACTACGGCTGTCTAAGCACTACAATATCCGTTGATACCAATTTGCATCTGGGCACACGCTTGTATGAAGTAACGTCACAAATTGTACGATTAGAGATGACAGTGTTTGAGTACATACGGGACCGAGTCTGTTTGTTTACTGGGACAATGAATGGATGGCTTGGTAATGTCTAATTTATACAACATGAATTGAAACGGCTGCTACTCCTCAACAAGTTTGGCCATGCCTTTGAATGTAAAACCAGATACTGGTGTTTACTTTTTGAGCGCACAAGCTTCATGAATCACAAGAGACCTGGTCTTGAGTAATCCACCATTCAGAGTCAATCCAACCACAGCTCGAAGTCGTCGTCAACCGATGGATAGCGCACATAAACTCATGCAGCACTTCAGATGGAACGATGTCAGATGACACCTCTAGCCTGCTGCTCAGCTCCTCCAGGTTCTCCTCCTTCGTCTGTCGCGCATACAGGTAGGGTATGTACAATGATAGTATCGATTCTGTCTAGTTTCTTCGTTCCAACATCATTCGTTCGATACGATAATGCCAATCCTTCTTCAGTATAAACATCTGTGAAGTCACGTTTGAATCTCTCGACAACAAGCTGTTTTTCTATTTTGGGGCACAGTAGAATTTGTCCATGGATTACGCCTGGTTAGCGGAAGGGCTGCTGAGATTTGTCCCCACGTTTTTGAGATTTGTCCCCAATTTGAGATTTGTCCCCAGCGCTAGCCCTAATCTCTACTGGTGGGAAAATAAATTACAAAACAACAAATGCAGCTGCACAGCGCTGTCTCTAGTAGCTCAAGTGAACGTTGTCTTATTGATCTTATCTTCTATTACGCCGTTTTCTCTTACGTGGGCTGAGATCTTTCCAAGCCTCAGAAGCTGTTACTGCTGCCGCACGCTTAGGTCGACGCGGAGGTACATCTTGAGACTCAACAGACGCATTTTGAGCATCGACTTGCGCATACCTCTCGATGTAGAAAGCTCCCATATCTCCAAAGTGATAGTTCCATGCCATAGTTGGAGTACAAGAAGCAAAAAGCCCTTGTGTAGCGAGTGCCATATTCCGTGCTTCAACTAACTCTGCAGGATCATCTTCCTGCCCCGTCTCTGCTAGAAAGTTAGTCGCTGAGATCATGTCGTTGCACTCATATAAAACAGGCTGAGACCTTCGATGCTCGATGTCGGCCAGGAACTCTTCTAACGATGGAGGTTGCCAGGCAGGAGGTGGAGCCATGGTGACAGACACAGCCACAGCCACAGGCGGAGACGGACGAGAAGAGGTAATCGTAGGTATAGGAGCAGGTGCAGGGATCGACACCGATACACAGGTAGTCACAGGGTTCTCACTTGGTATAGCCGTAGGAATCGACACGGTCACAGAGGCGTTCACCTGTCGCAGGGCTTCAGCAAGTGTCTGCCCATGGAGTTGATGGTGAGGCTGAAGGCGAGGGACAGAAGGTGGCACACGCAGTTCGAAAGCTGACGGATCTCGGCGAGTCGATGCCTCATTCCTCCTCAATCCGCCTCTTGTTTGCGCGATGAGCGGCTCCAGAACAGAATGATGTGGCCTTGGAGGCAAGCTAATCGACCGTCCTTGCTCACGTTGATAGCGCCAATGATCGTCATAAAGATAATTCAGTCGTAAAGCTGAACCAGACATCCTCACATCTCGTAAAGTATGACGACATGGAAGGCCATTCGTCTTCTCAAACAGCCCGGAGCAGGGATGTTGGCTACGACGTTGCCTCTGTTCTTTCTGGTATAGCAGATGTTGTTGCCTGATGCGCTCGATCGCCGGCGGCGTCAGAACCTCATGGATTCCAGGAGGTAGAAAAGGCATTTACTCTAGGCTATGCCCAAATTTGACACTATGCTTGGAAGAAGCAAGCTCCTTCATATACTTGTTGTATTGGCTTTTGACCATCTGCTCGATTCTCTCAGTGACACGCAGCAAGTCACCCCTTGAGGTCATGAGGTAGTCCTTCAGAACCTTGTGCATGCCTTCGAAAGGCGAGTTAGTGATCGTGCCGTAGTGGCGGTGGTGGGAAGTCCAGGCAGCTGCCCACTCGGTGCGTGTGAGGTATTGGTTCTCCTGTAGGTACCTGCAGAGTTCCTGCTGGTGGCTGTAGTCTTTAAGCAGATCGTTCCACTTCAGCTGGAACTCCAGCGGTCTCTTTGCGTAGACGAGCTGCTTCAGTCAGCTCCACAAGCGATTTGCTCAGAGGGCAGCTCCCTTCAGGAAGTACTAAGCAATTGACATAGGGCTTACCTGAGTCCAACGTTTCATAAATGCAGCCCTATGCTCAGCGATCCTCTGCTTCTCTTCCTTCGTCGTGCCATCAGCATCGCGCCAGATCTGCTGGGCCTTGGTCTGGACGTTTTTGTTGATGTGCCATACGCACAGAAGCTGTAACAGGCTAAAGCCTAGTTGTAATGTTCCTCGGTGGAACCTTCGGAGTCCTAGAAACTTCTAGAAGTTTCTCGATCATAGAGCCACGAGGAGTTAGGCAGATATAAATGCTGCCTTACTCCTGAGATAGCTTTCTTTCCTCATTGAATACAATCCTGTTACCAGGCATCGGCAACCTTTGCGCAGCCCCTTACAGGGACTTCTGGAAGTAGTACTCGAGCAGACATCTTCAACGCCTCTTCCTGATCACTGATGAAAACCCGCGGTTGTTGTACCCCTGTCTTAAGGAGGAAGTTTGCGATAGCCCAATAGTAGTCTGCTTGCGTCTCATTACTAAGGAAGCAGAAGCCTGCAGAGAAGAAGGTCTGCAGGTTGGTGTAGCCGAGTATATGCAACAATGGGAGTCTATACTTGTTGGTGCGGTATGTGCAGTCCATCAACAGTACATCTGGATTAGCAAGCAGCAGCTCTACCTGTTTATGGTGGGCGAAGAAGAGATTCTGAACGCGATTGTTGTTATCCTTCTTGACAGCGAATACCCAGTCTACTGTAGATAAGTCATCCAGCAACGTCTCCACTGGGCTCCTTCCGTTCAGGTGCTTCTCTCTGACTGCCTTCCTCTCGCCGCGAATGTCTGTAGCAGTGACCAGGGTGTCCTGATCCTCCCTTTGAATGGCGGCCAGTATCTGCAATTGGCCGTACTCCAGCATGCGTCATCGACTCGATCACCTCTTTCTGTGCAACTGTACGCCTGCGGTAAACATTGTGCGCGCTAGGGTTGATTGATCGACAGTGGTTGTGGTTCTTGTTCTGGACCTCCAGCCTCCACTGATCGCTTTGCTTCACCTTGAAGATGACCAGCTTGAAGGGACATCCAGTAGAGCGCGTACTTGTGCTTAGGATCTTTGCGGTTGAATTGTAATTTTTCCTGAAACGATCACAATGGTAGTAGTAACGTGTTTTGACCTCACAGTTATGGGGCAAACTCCGCTTAAGGACAAAGCCGTAGCCATGCTGCATGCCGTGCATTTTGAGCGCATCATACGCTTCTTCAAAGGAGCTGTAGACCTGGTCCAGTGGGGCCGCAATGTCTTCCATGGTAAGGTACACAAGACGAGCGTGCAAACTCAACACCAGCGATTCTATGGTTGTGTCTATCTGCTACATAGACGCGGCAGTGTCGCGATGGTGTCGCGTCCATAGATTACGCACTAAGCCAAGTCGAGCGATTAATTTCCGCTAAATTAGCGCTGGGGACAAATCTCAAATTGGGGACAAATCTCAAAAACGTGGGGACAAATCTCAGCAGCCCTGTGTCGAATTTATACGGTACCTAGGGTGTAAAACAGCTAAACCGCTTTCGCTTTAGCTCGACTCGGCTAATACCAAGTTTCCATCCCGAGAAGGCGTCTAGTCAAGCATCGGAGCAACGTCGGCTGAATATCTCCTTGGCAAGGTTGTTTATTGACAGATAGGAACGAACGTCATCACGGCATCTAATGCGCTCGCACGTTGCTTCTCAGAGCGATCACAAAACGAACGCTCCTTAAATATTTTAGCCGAATACTTGCAATCGATTCATTTAGCCATCGACTTTAATGGAGGAAATCGCGGAGCTTCGAAGGCAGCTTGAAGAAGAACGCCACAGACGCGAGGCAGCAGAGACACAACGAGAGGCAGCAGAGGCACAACGGAAGGAAGAACAACGCCGACGAGAGGTAGCAGAGGAAGCTGCTCGAGACGCACTGCCAAATACCATCAATGGATATCTTGAGGACTGCCATGAGCTTTGGAGAGCCGTCCGGGCGGTCACAGACCTTTCGCTCACGACTCAAGGCGATACTACGCGGCCGGCCGGACGAAAATACCCTAAACGCATTATACCGTGGGAGGACAATTTTATAACTCGGCAACGAAAAGTTTGGGAAAGACTCTCTGATAGTCTATCGTTTGGTTCGAGCCGGGTATTTCCTTCATCGCACCAGATGCAGTATGTCCGATCTACGCTCGATCCAATCAGCAGCGAGTCTGGACTCCGGTATGTGGGAAGAGATATCGTGGAGAATGCGGTGCAGAAGCTTGTTAAAGAGGTGTCGCGAGATGCTGATTTACAAGTCCGACTGAACCTACAGGGAACAATATCTTTCGAAAGCCATACAAATCTGGGCTCGTCAAGAGATGAAACAATTGAAAAAGCGATGTCACACGTATCACTCCAGTCAAGTGGAATCGCGGGCAAAGGTCGGGGTACAAGAGCAGCCGGCCGGGGTCGGGGACAAGGCGGACGAGCAGATCAGTTTTGTATATACCGACTTACGGACGAGAAACGAACCCCCGTGGTAGCGATCGAGTACAAGGCCCCGCATAAACTGACACAAGAGATCATTGTCACTGGCTTGACGGGAGAGATTGTGCCTGATTGCGATGTCATCAATCACGACGATGACAGCGCCGAATATCTGGTGAAGTGGCTTATGGCAGCGGTGGTAACACAGTGCTTCTCATACATGATCCATCATGGGCTTCATGATGGCTATATTTTCACAGGCGAAGTCATAATCTTTTTGCACATTCCGGATGACCCAACTATAGTCTATTACCATACCTGCATTCCGTCACTGGACGTTTCGCAAGAGGATGATGATCGGCTACATCGGACAGCAGTGGCACAGATCTTCGCATTCATTCTGCATGCAATGGCAACAGACCTTCCGCCCCAGACATGGCACGATGCCGCGGCTAAATTGGATACCTGGGCCGTAGAATATGTTGATATTCTGAAGAAGATCCCGGAGACTGCACGTAAGCCAGGGGTTTCTCCGTCCCTGTCGGCTTACAAGCCTAGAAGATGGAAAGAGGTTGAACGATCCCCGATCCTCACTCGTGGACGGTGCGCAGCTGGCAATGCCGATAGCAATAACCAATATCGTGGCGACCGCAACGATGATCGCGGTGATTCAGATCCGCCTTTGCCAACACCTCCGCCCCAGCCGAAGGCCACCCGATCCAGCCAACGGCAAGTAAGCAGGCGTACGAACAAGGGCAGACCAGGTACACAATCTAATTCGGATGATGTTGGATATCGGATTTCTATCCGTGAGCGACCGTTCTGCACGCACAATTGTCTGCTCGGTCTGATACGAAGCGAAAATCTTGACCCAACGTGCCCGAATATTGGGTCACACCAAGAGAAGCATATCCCAAGAGAAGACTTTTTGCATCTCATTCGGGCCCAACTGGCGACCGACCGGGGAAGCAATGCCGATTGTATGCCGCTTCATGTGAAAGGATCACGAGGTGCTCTTTTCAAAATTCGACTGTCTTCACATGGATACACGTTCGTCGCCAAAGGCATGGAGAAACACAACCAAAAACACCTTCGTAACGAAAGCCGTGTTTACAAGCATCTTTCTGACCTGCAAGGCACTTATATCCCGGCATGCATGGGGGAACTTCTGCTCCAGCTTCCTTACTACTACAGTGGTGGAGAATACACACGAATGCTCTTGCTCAGCTGGGCAGGACGGCCCTTGTGCGAATATGTAAGGTCAGACAACTGGCCTTTATTTATGCAGAAAGCCACGGAGGCGGTGCGAGCGTTCCATCAACGGCATGTTTTGCACGGAGATGCGGAGTTACGGAACTTGGTTTACGACAAAGTGGAAGGTCGATTGATGGTTGTCGACCTGGAGCGGGCAACAATTCGGAAGCCTCTGGGCAATATCTCATCGAACCAAAAGCGGAAACGGGGATTCCAAAAAAACAACGCTGGTGATAGCTATTTACGTGAAGTTTGTTCGTTGAGGGGATGTATGTCTCGTTCTGTACGATAGAGGGCTGTCAATTATCATTGGTCTGCCTCTACACTAGAGCAATTCAAAATGATAATAAAGGCCCTCTTCTCCTTAGCTCTGTTACACCGAACTATGAGCTTTCTGTGGAGAGATTTGCCCAACGTCAACGTACTGCCAGCAGTGCGGATCCGAGGATATCAAGTCTACGTGTGTCGACTTCCTCGAAATGAAAGAATATCGCGAGATCAACTTGGATGAAGAGCCCTGCATTTTCCCTGACTGTGGCCACTTCCTGACGGTGTCGTCCATGGACGGCCAAATGAACATGGCAGCGCATTATGAGTTGGATGAAAACGGGCTTCCCATGAAGATTCGCGGAGCTTCCCGACCATTCTAGATGGGTAACTCGGGATTAGGGTTTGCGCCACCTGTCGCGGTTCGCTTCGAAACATTTCTAGATACGGCCGCATTGTGCGTCGGGCCATGCTTGACGAGGCAACAAAGAAATTTGTTACATGGTCACAGGCGAAATACATCGCTCTTGCAGATCGTCTCCTTACAGAACAGGAGAAGCTAGAGAAAGCCCCAACCACCAAGGTTGCTCAGCCTGCCCGTCGAGAAGGCATCCTTACCCGCCCCGACTCCCGGCTTAGGCAACTCCAAAAATTGCAAGAAGTAGTGGGCAAGGAACGATATGGTCCGATGATCAAAATCTGGCATATGATCAACTCGTATGCAAGACAAGTGCAGAAAGAGGAACAGCCCTTCCAACGGGTCGCTGATTTGGTGAAGTATGCCAATCTCCAGCACAGAAGGGAGCAGGAGTTTCGGTACGACGAAGCTGTTATCCAAGTTAAGGGATGTCTTCTTGCAATGGCATTGCTGCTGAAATGCGATATCACCATTCTCTCTGATTTTATCCAGTTACGCAAAGGCGCAACACCGATCAATACGGGAGTCAAGGTGGATCTGTCAGCTCACCTACTCGATTGTGGAAATTTGATCAAGTTTGCCCATGATACTGTACACCCAAGAGAAGAGGTGCAAGGTCATATCTTTGCTGCGCAACTTTATGGATTCTCGCGCTCTCTTGGCTCGTCCACACCGTCACAAACCTCGAGCACGGATGGTGCTACTGACACCTCAGACCTTCTGATGGAAATGGGTCTGAACCATCTCGGCCAGGCTCGAGAAATGTTATAGAAGTACCCATCCACAGCTTTGCTGAAAGACGAGATCGACGCAGTCGAGAGCATGCTCAACGGCTATGTCTACCGCCAAGTCACGGCCGAGGAGCTGCGGGTCGTCTATGAGGCAATGGCTGGGGAGTTTAGGGGAACGGGCCATCCTCCTTATACCAGGCAGAGAGGTGGTGCTTGCCCTGGAAGATGATGAAGGGTGGGATTGCCCACCCCCATTGCGTTGATACCCTGGATGACCGTCGTCCACTCTCGATTACCCTGCTGGACAGTTTTTGGTCGTCCTCGACGCTCAGAACTCGTAACAACAGCTCCAGTTGATATCTGGCCCATCATAAAGCCTGTCTCATCGAAGTTGTAGGTATCCTCATCAAGGATACCATACTTAGCTTTTATATTCTGTACTCGGCGGAATCAGTCTCGCACAACCTTAGGATCTTCGCAGAGTGCTCTCTTGTAGTCGTACTTTCGATTGAACTTGACTTTAAGCTCAGGTGAGCGTTTAACAAAGGTTGCAGCCCAGTTCTGGCCGACTGGGTCTCGGTGGCGCTCAGCGAGTAGAGAATCAGCCATACCTTTCACGGCAGCAAGCCGGGGCGCATGTCCTCGCTCATCAAGGTCAAGAATATACTTAACAATCACCTCCTCTTCAGTCTTAAGTAGCTTCATTGAGTTGGGCGTACAGTCGCGTCGAAACGTCTTTCCAGCACGTCGATCACTTAGTGTTGTATGCGAGACGTTATAGATAGCTGCAGCACGTCGCTGCGTAAGTGTCGCGTCTTGCTTAATAGCCTGGGTCACAAGCTGTAATCGAGCCTCTTTTGAAGCTGGTAAGTCGTTGTGTTGTTGAGACATTACGTCGATAGTATGATAGACTGTACATTTTGATGGGGTCTTGGCAGAGTGTCCGACTCGCCCGTGTGTCCGACTCGCCCGTGTGTCCGACTCGCCCGTGTGTCCGACTCGCCCGTGGGGTACGTTATATAATATAACATAATTATTACCTACATGCCTGGCCATGCTGAAGACTAACAGACGCTACCTAGAGCTTTCACCAGCAGCGATCGAGCGAGACGGCGAAGTGGTGTACTGCTATCGGGGCATGAAAGATATGTTCTTCGTCGATGGGACCGCTAGCCGACCCTATTTCGTGATTGGGACAAGATGCGGTTTGAGAAGCGGATCTGCTCTACTTTCTCTTTCTGTGGGACGATGGAGAGGATCGGCTGGGCTGGGCTAACAGGCCTTACCGAGCAATCTTGCAGAAGAGCTTCGAGTTGATTGAACGACGGCTAGGCTACAGGAAGGCGGAACGGTGGCTAGACAAGTTCTTCCACCTTGTTCGTTTGACACACCGAGTGCTTCCATACCCATCGAATGCTGCGCTGATCGCATCGACTAAGACCAGTCGCAAGCAAGGCTTGACGCGGAGAATGATGTGGTTTTCAGCCGTGTATGCTGATCCCGACAAAGTTGAGCTTCCTTTTCAGTCCATGCCTTATACTATTATCACCCTTCTTTGGAAGGCGCGACGCGAGATGTTTGGAGACGGCTGGAACACGCAGGGATGGGGGACATCCGAGCTCATTAGGGCTTATGAGGCTCAAGGGATTCGTATCTATGGCCAGGACGGCGCCGAAGAGTATTGGGTAGCCGGAAAGAGGAGCGTTGAGAAGAAAAGGTTCAAGCCGGTATGGGAGCGGTCGCAGCCCCTAAGACTGATCATGTTAGAGCGAATTAAGAATAAAAGCCTCGATGAATTGGATGAGCTAATGGTAGAAATCGTGCGAGATTGTAGCGGGGCGAGCAGGAATGTTTACAATGAGGGCGCAAGCATTTATAACAATGAAAGCGAAGCCGGCGGCACCTTCCGTGCTCCCTTGAGAAGGAGTATAAGAGAGGTATTCATGCGTCAAGTCGGTGTTGATAATAGCAGAAACGAGGAGTGCGACGAGGCTATTGGCGAGGGTGAATCAGGTAGTAGTGGCAGTTGTGAGCGGTCTCTAGTAACTGGATTCCAGCTATCTAGTCCAGATGCTATCTACAACCAAGATGGGAAGAAAAGAGAGAATTACCCGTGTCCGTGCACCCCTTGCACGTTTTCACCCCTTGCACGATCAACCCAATTACCCCTCCATATTCAACCCAACCTAACTCCACCAATATGAGCCCGATTGAAGATGCGATTAAAGAAATAGAATCGCTGAAGCCTGGAGAGCGTCTTAATTACAAGAAGATAGCTAATAGACATGGTGTTGAGCGTTCTACACTGTCGCGAAGGCACCGGGCTGTTACAACGTCCCCCGCAATGGTAGGACTCAACCAACGCAAGCTCAACCCACAACAGGAGCGGGAGCTTGTACAGTATATAGAAGTACTTACGAAGCGAGGCTTACCTCCTACAAGGCATATGATACAAAATTCAGCAGCAGCTATAGCTCAAACATCAATCTCTGAGAGCTGGGTTACCCGCTTCCTCAAGCGCAACAAGATCAGTCTCTGCTCACAATGGACGACTGGTATGGACAACGACCGCCACAAGGCTGATTCAGAAGCAAAGTACAAGCTCTACTTCGACCTTCTACAACAGAAAATCAACGAATATGGCATTGAGCCTCGGCATACATACAATATGGATGAGAAGGGCTTCATGATTGGTGTGCTGTCAAAGATGAAGAGGATCTTCAGCCGACAGTTGTGGGAGACGATGGAAGTAAGAGCAGCTATTCAAGATGGCAATCGCGATTGGATTACCCTCATAGCTGCTGTGTGTGCTGATGGATCATACCTGCCGCCAAGCCTCATCTATGAGGCTGCCTCCGGTGGTGTACAATCAAACTGGGTTGACGCAATTAACCCTGGAGAGCACCTAGTACACGTCACCTCATCACCGTCAGGCTGGTCTAACAACCACATAGGCCTTGCATGGCTCGAACAGGTGTTTGATCGCTACACTAAGAAGAAAGCCCGACGAGCTTGGCGACTACTCATCCTTGACGGCCATGGGTCTCACGTTACTATAGAGTTCCTTGACTACTGTGATCGGAACAAGATCCTATTAGCCGTGTCTCCCCCTCATTCAACCCACACTCTTCAGCCGCTTGATGTGGTCCTGTTCAAGCCTCTTGCAACTGCCTACTCAACCGAGCTGTCAAGCTTCCTTGAGAAGAGCCAGGGGCTGCTCACAATTAAGAAGAGTGATTTCTTCCCTCTGTTCTGGAAGGCCTGGGTGAGCTCCTTTAAGGAAACAACGATACTCAAGTCCTTTGAAGCAACGGGTATAGCACCCCTTAACCCCGACGTTATACTTAAGAGGTTTACCAGCAACCACCCAGATGACCAGGAATCACGAGAAAGCTCAACCTCAGTGCTCAGCGCGTCTGATTGGAGGAAGCTTGATCGGCTTGTGAAGGTATCAGCCAAGAATAGCAAGTCTGAGGAGTCCAAGAAGCTCAGCCGATCGTTTCACTCTATTTCAACTCATATTCAACTACTCCAGCACGAAGTTGAGGGGCTGAGGCAAGCTCTAGTTGTCAAGAAGAAGCAAGACGCACGTGGCAAACCGCTTGACCTGCAGCAGCGCAAGGAGTATCATGGTGGTGCTGTTATCTGGTCATCAAGCAAGGTCAGGGAAGCACATACTCGTCAAGTGATAAAGGAGCGTGATGCGGACGAGAAGAAGCAGAAAAAAGCTGAGAGGGCTGAGGTTAGAGCAGCCAACAAGCTGCTCAAGGGGAAGCTCGATCGACAGAAGCAGGAGAGGCGTGTAGAGAGAGAGAAGGCCGAGGCAGTCAGGGAGAAGGATAAGGGTGATCAGGTGGCTGAGCGAGATGGCCAGCGGGAGGCTCAAAACGCCAAGAAACCTATCAAATTATCCCAGAAGGGTAAGAGGCAAGCTTCAAAGCCCCCCAGGGGAGATATCAAGCAGAAGAAGCAGGTGGTTGATGCTGTGGGTGGTAAGGAGGCGTTAGGCGCCGCATCAACCGCTCCACCCGCCACAACACGCTGCGGCCGCAACGTTAAGCTTCCAGGTAAATACAAGTAGAGCAAGTTAATCACATAGGTTAACTAAGTACTCTACCATAAAATCTCGTAGTAATAGCTGTTGTGGATGGCTCTGCAGCCTTATTTGTATTTCAGCTGTTATGTTGTTCAGCGTGCAAGGGGTGAAAACGTGCAAGGGGTGCACGGACACGGTAGGCGCTACGCGAAGTTTCAAAGTTTTCCGTGCACGAGCCGTATATCCGTGCACGATGGCGCAGCCTCGAGTATAGGCCTAGCCCGTTACAGTCGGTCAACTATTTGAAGCTGGTGGTATATAATTTGCACTTGGGGCAAGTATAGCCATCGTGCAAGCGGAGCTCTAGGTGAGGTATAGAGCCCTGTGGACGGATAGGGACGCTGCTTGGATCTGAATGAGCATGGATGTTCGCGTATGTATAGCGTGAGCCCCTTTCGAAGTTCCTTGGGCACGTTGTGCTTCTTGTCGAGATGGGTTGTGACTGAGAGTGGGTAGTAGCAAGGGCGCACTTGTACTTGCGACAGATAAAGGTCTGGCTATCCACATCGGCGTAGATATCGTAGTGTTCTAGCGGTGTTAACATGAGGACAGGGCAGGAGCATAACTAGCAAAGGGTTTCTATGAGACCATTCCGCAAGGATAAAGTGGGAAAATAACAAGACGCGTACGGGATGGGATAAAGGCGGGTGCAATGGGAGAATTGTGTTGAGACTGCAGGCTGAAGGATGGGTGGCCAACGCAGGATGGTTGCAAGGGCATCGCGTGCACGGGCCATTTGTTAAAAGTTTGAACAAAGATTGGGGAGGGCACGGGCGTTTTCTAGAATTTTGACAAAGTTCTGGTTTGAATTAGCCCAGAAATAGTAGTAGTAGCAGTAGTAGCAAGGCAGAGCCTATCGCTTTATGCAATACCTTCCTTTGAAAGTTCGGGCTTACCGCGGCGACTGTCTCGCATTATCCCTTCAAAATAAGGCAACCAGCGAACGGATTGCAAATCCCCTGTTCGGCTATTCTTTTCTGAACTGTGAGGCTATGCAAGGCTTCGTGTAAACCTTGAATCGATGCATAAATAAAATTGGAATCGACATTAGGCGCACCAGGTTTCAAAAGCCGAGCAACGGAAGATTCGACTTAGTTATATCGTGTCAAGGCCTGTTCGCGAGCTCCACTTCATCTTTGATTGGGAGTTTCTTGTGTCCAACCTCGACTTCATATCGTACAAACATGGCGAGCACTCCACCTTCGACAACGCCGTCATCCACGAGCGCGCTAGGCAACCCAGATGCAGACAAAGCGATACGAAACGGCGCTATCACCGGAGGAGTTGTCGGCGGCCTTGCTATTATTGGCGTCGTCATCATAGTGTTATACTGGATCCGACGGCAGCATCCAAAACCCCCTAAAGAGACGATAAAGCACTTTGAAGATGTGGAAGCAGCGCCGCCAATCTATCACGAGCAGTATCAAGCGTCAATGCCGGAAATGGAGCAGCCGGCGCGCTTTCCACCGGGCTTTAGGCCACAAGAGGTGGATGGAGGAGTCAATCAGGTGCACGAGCTACCTGCTGTGAAAAATAATAGGGAACGCTGAAGACGCCGAGTATTTGGACGAAACCGAAACGGCCGGTGTTACAAGATGGACGGAAGAGTTCTTCTGCGGTGTATTCGAATAACGTGTTTCATAAGCGAATGGCTCACCCAAGCGAGTGGCTCACGCCCCACCAGCGCGTCGACGTCGAGACGATATTGCGCACCACAACAATAGATTATAGATAATTGTAGTAAGCCAATCTATTCTTCAGAAGCCTCGCTATCGCTTGCGTCTTCTATTTCTACTGTACAAGTGCGTGCGTTGTGTCCAGTCTGCTTACAACGCCCGCAACGCCTCTCTCCTCGCACCCTCTTCGACGGCCCTTCGCCATCACCACGACTGCTACCCGCCTGTTTAGCTAATACTTCTTGTACCTCACCAACAGTAAGAGTCTCCTCCGTCCGTACATATCGTCGCTTACAGCTCTTACGCTTTATTACTGCTTCGTTAGCCTCTTTAAGGCGAGCGACTTCATCCCGAAGTAATACCATTTGATGAGCTATTTGCTGAGCTCCCTTACTTAACTGTGCAACCTTCTCATCTAAAGAACTTGTAGAAGACCCAGGGCGGTTTCTTACTCTCTGTCGAATAAGAGTACTTTGAGCCTTAACTTCGCGGGCATTACGTGGTGTCTGCGCCTCCCAGGCGCCCCCCCCCCCCCGTCGTGGTGATGACTTTGGTGTCTGCACCACTACATCAAGCTTCGATAGCACGGCCTCTGGGTTATGTGGAACTAGCCCAGCGCCTCTAAAGCCTGCTTTAATATTCTTCTCTGCTATAGACTGCTCAAAAGCAGTCTTAAAGGCTGGTAGGAAGGTCTCCTTGCTGATATAGTGGGTGCGGTTGCGTGCCAAGCCAGAGATCACGTCGCCATACCTGCGCTTTAACGGCGAGAAGCAGGCGACGTCAAGGGGTTGCAACAGGTGGGATGAGTGAGCAGGCATACAGAGAAGTATAATGTTCTTCTCCTTACAGCGATCTTGAAATTCGACGGAGCAATGGCTATCATGGCCGTCAATAATCAGCAACCTGTATCCACTAACAGTATGGCTCTTCGAATGCGTCTCGAAGTGATCTAGCCAGGCAAGCGCTAGCTCATTATTTGTCCATCCGTTAGGACTAACTTCAAGAACCCAATCGCGAGATAGATCTTTAAACCAGACGTTGATAAGCACCTTGCCTGCGAAGATAACGAAGGGTGGTAGCCGGCGACCCGACGCGCCTACGCCTTGGATAACAGTAACCCACTCACGGTTGCCTGGCTGTATCCGATTCTTCTTGCCAGATCCCTCTGAGCCTGTGATAACTAGCTGTGATAAAACTTTGCCCATCATAAAGCCAGTCTCATCAAAGTTATAGACATCTTCATCTACAATCCCCCACTTCTCCTTTGTCGCATTAACAAGATCGAACCAGCGCCGGATAGCCGCTGGGTCCTCGCAGGTAGCTCGCTGGTGATCATAAGGACGGCTCCAGCGCGTACGGAGCTCAGGAGTCCTCTTAACAAAGTTATCAACCCAGTTCTTGCCAACAGGGTTACTCCCCCGCTCATACAACAGTTTATCAGCCATTACTCGAACGTCAGCCTTTGTAGGCGCAAATCCTCTCTCAGACTCCTCAAGAACACGTCTGACTATCGCCTCCTCTTCTAACTTATTTAGGCGCTTTGAGTTCGCCTCGCAATCGCGTCGCGGGCGCTTCCCAGCGCGTCGATGAGATAGTGTTCTTTGGGGTACGTTATATATTGCTGCAGCACGTCTTTGGCTTTCAACGCGTTGGAAATTAAGATCAAATAAAGCAAGTTGAAGATCTGATTCAGGATAAGTTAATCGGTAGCTTTGTTGTTGAGACATTTCGTGTTTTTCTCTCGACGTCGACGCGCTGGTGGGGCGTGAGCCACTCGCTTGGGTGAGCCATTCGCTTATGAAACACGTTAGTAACTTAGATTCTCTAATATAACCTCTCTTTAGGTTCTTATCTAGGTATTCCTTAACCTCTTAGAGTTCTTTCTCTAATAATTTATAGATTAGGCTAAAAGGTAGTATCTTTCCTTTCTAGAGTTCTATAATATAGTCCTAGAGTTTATATTCTAGTAATACTTAGTTATCTACTACTTCCTTAAAGAGATACTTAAATTCTTTATACTCTTTAGGGATATTAGGAGTTACGCGTTTCTCTAATACTCTAGTATTATAGTCTAGAGGCTTCTTACTAGTACCTACTAAGTGTTAAAAGGGGGGTTTGTGTCCTTAGTAGAGTGGCTACAATATAAAGCAGCTGGTGTCACTGAGGAGCCCTTTCTTGGTAAGCTTCTGGATTAGAGCAAGTAGAGATAGACAAGTGGGTTGAAGTAGTTCCAAGTATCAAATGGTAGTATTCGATAATAACTTGAGGTTGATCACAATGTGCCATAAGGGTACATTGCTCTCATCTATATACTTGAGTGGTCTCATGGTTCCCATGGTGTTCCAGGAAATCCCATGTGGGATCCCATGGTATCTCATGGTACTCTTATTCCCGTGACGTGGGATCTTCTGGGACCACGTGACTTCGCGGGGCACACGTCACCTTCGGCCTAAGTTCAGGCCTCGCCTGGTGCCCGTGTCCCTTCCACCATCCTACTCATAAGCGCCCACAGCCCTCGTTACAGGTTCGTAACAGGTTTACGGGTCTATATCTTATAGTCTATTCCTAGAGGTATACCTAGGCCTATCGTCATTCGTAGGCTTCTATAGCTTCGTCGACCTAGTGCTTAGGTTCTTCCTCTAGTGTTAGCTATTCTTTAGGGCTAAGGTTTTCCTTATTCTCCTCTTATAGCTCCTATTCTATCTAGGAGTAGATATTATTTTTATCTATATTAGTAAGTATAATTTCTCCTTAGGAATTAATATAGTAGAATCTAGGTTATATATTAATATTCTTATATTTATAGAATATATCTTATCTTACTAGAGTTAGTATACTTTCTACTTATTTTACTAGGATTATGTTACGAATCTGTAACGAGGTCTACGGGCGCTTATGAGTAGGATAGTGGAAGGGACACGGGCATCAGACGAGGCCTGAACATAGGCCAATGATGACGTGTGCCCCGCGAAGTCACGTGGTCCCAGGGATCCCACGTCACGGGATTAAGGTACCATGGGATCGCCAAAGTATATAGATGAGAACAATGTACCCCTATGGCACATTGTGATCAACCTCAAGTTATTATCGAATACTACTATTTGATACTTGGAACTACTTCAACCTCTTATCTATCTCTACTCGCTCTAATCCAGAAGCTACCAAGAAAGGACTCCTCAGTAACACTAGCTGCTTTATATTGTAGCCACTCTACTAAGGACACCAAAGCCCTTTTAACAGATTAGTAGTAAAGGGTCTTTCCTGTAACGAACGTCACATAGAAATAGAGACGCACACGCGTTCCTATAAGAAGGGAGGTTTATTTGGAGGATATCGGACCTGCCTCCGATATCGTCCCGATTAGGCCCCGTTACCCCTATTTCTCCATACATAAGTATAGCTCTTTAGCAGTAGATAGTAGGACAAGTTCTTCTTGTCCTTCCGTATCAGACCTATAGGAATAGAGGTGTTCTTGGTTATCCACCGCAGCACGCACTCCCATATGCCTTTGAGTTGCACTCGGATCCGTTTCGGAGCCCTCTAGCACCTGTGTCGTTACATTTCCCTTTTTCTAAGATTATCTATAGAGTAGGTAGTAAGCTAAGCTTTATTATATTATCCTATTCTATACTATTCTAATAATCCTTATAATACTATATTATATTATTAATTATTATTTTAACCTATTATTTAGTATAGAGGTTATTTTAGGTAGCTACTACTTATTACTTAATTATATTAGTTAGTAAGCCTAGTTAAGATATACCTAGTTAGTAATATTTCCTAAAGGCTTCTATCTTATTATACTTAGTTAATAGTAGCGTTGTATCCTTATTCTTACTATCTAATACTATAGAATCTAATATACTATCTATAGATTCTATTCTATTAACGTGGTTTATAAGCGAGCGCCGCGTACAAGCGAGCGCCGCACCTCGCCATGTTTGCCCACCTCTCTGAGCGTACAACTTAACCACGTTGCAAGCTAGTAGATAGATATTAAGAGAGTAGATTAAGCAGTACCTTAAGAATCTTGTTTACATGTACGTGAGTTGTGCCCAGGCTCTCTGCACTTCTTACAGCGTGCCAGAGCCTGGCGGCTGCGGCCTAAATGCTCTCTACTTTGACGCTGTTCACGAGCAATCTGTTGATCAGCCTGTCTTTGAGCAAGTATATCCTCTCCAGATCCTTTTATTAAGACTCCTCCTTTCTGTAGCCGCTTTTTTTTACGCTGCCTCCGCTCTGACGCTGCCTCGTTGGCTCTCTTAAGACTAGCAATCTGACTGCGCATCAGCTCAGCTGAGAGCATCATTCTCTCTGCCCCCTTTTCAAGCTGGTTAATCTTCTCAATAATTGAGGCTGGTGATAAGCTCTTATGCTGGCGAACGCGCTCACGAATAAGAGATGATTGAGCCTCAAGCTCACGTACGTTGCTTGATGTTCTAGCCTCCCAGAGAGCGTCTTGAGTAGGTAGAGCAGGCGTCGGCGTGCGCAACTGGATATCTAGCTTTAATAGAACAACGTCTGGTTGGAGTGGGATAAGCCCTGCGCCTCGAAAAGCAGAGCAAATATTTGCTGTAGTGAACGTCTCATCAAAGGCTACCTTGAAGGCTGGTAGAAACTCAAGCTTGGTGACGTGGTTGATATAGCTCTTAATCAGGCTCTCAATCTGACGGCTGTACGCCTTCTTAAGAGGTGAGAAGCAGCCAACATCAAGAGGCTGTAGCAGATGAGATGAGTGAGGTGGCATGTAGAGAGGATAGATATTACTCTCTTTGCAAATCGTTTGAAATTCAAGAGTTTGGTGGCTCTCGTGATTATCAAGGATAAGCAGCCGGCGCGCACCTACTCCTCTTATCTTTGTGTGCATATCAAAGTGCTTAAGCCACTCTACTCCAAGCTCATTTGTTGTCCAGCCATTGTCGCTAACTCCTATAGCCCAGTCGCGTGGAATAGCCTCTTCATTGTACCAGGCAGATAAGTGGTACTTAGCAGTAAAGATAAGGAATGGTGGGACTGTCCAGCCTGCAGCATTAATTCCTTGAATCACTGTTATCCACTCACGACTACCTGGCTGAATAGCCTTTACCTTGCCTCTCCTCTCAGAGCTTGTCACAACTAGCTGAGTTGTAGTCTTGCCCATCAAAAAGCCAACCTCGTCAAAATTATAGACGTCCTCGTCGCAGATACCGTGCTTTGCTTTTGTCTCCTCCACAAGCTTAAACCAGTTGCTGATTAGGACTGGGTCCTCGCATAGAGCTCTCTGCCTATCGTACGGTCCACTAAATCGCGTCGTAAGACTGTCTGTACGCTTAACAAAGTTACGTGGCCAGTGGACGCCAACCTGACCTCCACTACGCGCAGCTAACAGCTTATTAGCCATATTACGTACAGCTGTATACGTAGGCGCCAGGCCACATTGATCAAAGTCTAGTATATGCTTAATAACAACCTCCTCCTCTAGCTTGGTAAGCTTCTTTGAGTTGGGCTGACAATCGCGTCGGGAAGGGACACCAGCGCGTCGGCGGCGGAGCGTTCTGTCAGACACGTTATAGACTGCTGCAGCAGTGCGATTAGCTTTGAACTGGTTCGTAGTAATAGACAAGATAGCAAGCTGGATATCTGCTTCGTTTAAAGATAATTGAGCAACGTTGCGTGGAGCCATTGTACGTTAAGACAGGGTAGGTGGGCAAACATGGCGAGGTGCGGCGCTCGCTTGTACGCGGCGCTCGCTTACAAATCACGTTAGTAATAATAATTTCCTATATTTCTTTATTATCTTTATAGGCTGCTTATAGTATATTAATACTTTATTAGACTATATTTTTCTTTAGTTAGTAGTAATCTTACGCTATATATCCTTTCTTATTATAGTTATAGTAGGTAATTTCTTTCTTTTCTATAGGTTTCTTTCCTTTATTAAGGTTATCTAGGTATATAGCTTTTAGTCCTTAGCCTAGATAGTATCTAGGGGTCTTAGACGCTTATTTCTTTTTCTAGAATCTATTATAGTACTTAGGTAGATCGCGTTTCTTACCTTCTCTAGCTAGTAGCTTATTCCTAAGTATAGTATAAAGTTTAACGTACCTCACGGGCGAGTGACGCACATGGGCGAGTGACGCACCATGCCAAGCCCCCATCAAAACTATCCCAACTTTTCAACACTACAGTTTATAATAGTACTATACCGTGCTGTACGGTATAAAAGTTTATTTAGAATCTACTTCTATTACTTTCTTACATGTGCGCGAGTTGTGCCCAGCCTCGCCGCAGCGTCCACAGCGCCTTTGAGTAGGCTCATCTGCATTAGCACGTGCCCTCTTCTTTGCCTCCTTCCCATCACTACGCGCAGCAAACTCCTTTAGAGTAGTTAAACATAGGCCCTCTCTAGCTGTTAGGATCCCCTCCTTCTGTACTCGCTTTCTTTTGTGTGATTTACGTCGCGTGGCGGCCTCGTTAGCCGCTTGAAGCTCAGCGTTGCGCTTGGTCATCAACACCATTGAATGCGCCATTATCTCCGCCCCTTTTGTGAACTTTTCAAGGGCATCAATCATAGAAGTAGGCGAGCTATCTACGTGTCGTTGCAACCTCTCTCGAATAAGCTTTGATTGAGACCCAAATTCAAGGGAATTGTTTGGTGTTTGCGAGTGCCACGTACTGTCGTTGACAGGTAGTGGTGAAGGAGTACGCAACTTGATATCAAGCTTCGATATCACCGCCTCTGGGTTGAGAGGAACTAAGCCAGCGCCTCGAAAGCCTCCTAGGATATTGCTCTCTGTAATTGCAGCCTTAAAAGCAGCAATAAAACATGGTAGGAACTCAATTTTCGTGATGTGGTTGATCCGGTTGCGCATTAGGTTCTCGGCTTGGCGCCCGTACGCCGTCTTCAAAGGCGAGAAACAACCAACGTCAAGTGGCTGCAGCAAGTGCGACGAGTGAGGAGGCATGCAGAGAGTAATAATCTTGTTGTCCTTGCAGTATTGCTGGAATTCAAGCGACTCGTGGCTCTCATGGCCGTCAATAATGAGCAAACGTACTAAGCCAACAGTGCGTCTCTTTGTATGCTCATCAAAGTGCTTCAACCACTGCAGACCAAGCTTATTTGTTGTCCAGCCGTTCTCAGAGACTGCAATTACCCAATCACTAGGTAGATCGTCCTCTTTGTACCAGGCGGAAAGGTGGTGCTTCCCTTGAAAGATGATGAAGGGTGGAATTGAGCGGCCTATCGCGTTGACACCTTGGATCACTGTCGTCCACTCTCGATTACCCTGCTGAACGGTTTTTGGCCGTCCTCGACGCTCAGCACCTGTGAATACTGCCCCAGTTGATATCATGCCCATCATGAAGCCAGACTCGTCAAAATTGTAGGTGTCTTCGTCGAGGATACCATGCTTAGCTTTAGTATTCTTTACTAAACGGAACCAGCCTCGTATAATCTCAGGATCTTCACAAAGGGCTCTCTTGTAATCGTACTTTCGATTAAACTTTACTTTAAGCTCAGGAGAGCGTTTAACAAAGGTTGCAGCCCAGTTCTGGCCGACTGGGTCTCGGTGACGCTCAGCAAGCAAAGAATCAGCCATATCTTTCACAGCAGCAAGCCGGGGCGGGAATCCTCGCTCATTAAGATCAAGTATATGCTTAACAATTACCTGCTCTTCAGTCTTAAGCAACTTCATTGAGTTAGGCGTGCAGTCACGTCGAAAGGTAGTTCCAGCGCGTCGTCGGCGTAGTGTTGCTTCAGAGACTTGGTAGATAGCTGCAGCGTGTCGCTGGGTAAGTGTCACGTCTTGTTTGATAGCCTGAAGTGCAAGCTGTAATCGAGCTTCTTTTGAAGCTGGTAAATTGTTAGGTTGTTGAGACATCACGTAGATAATGTGGTAGGCTATACGTTTTGATGGGGGCTTGGCATGGTGCGTCACTCGCCCGTGTGCGTCACTCGCCCGTGATATACGGTATATAACTCTCTATCTAAGTATATAGATTCTACTATAAGGTCCTCTAAGCTCTTAATTTTTATGCCTATCCTTATAAGTTCTACTTATACCTCTACTTTTAGTCCCTATTTATATATAGTTTAAAGAGTATTATTATTTTAGCTAGTTTACGTAGTAAATCCTAGAAATCTATTAGTATAATCTATAGTAGAAGTTTTTTACTATATATACTATATAATTTATTTAGTAATTAGAGTTTTATTAGGTAGTCTAAAAGCTTATTAGGCTTTATCCTTAAACTTATTAATATCTTTAAAGAGTTTTATAATCTTTAGGGTAATATCCTTCTTACTTATATACTTAATTAGGTAGGGCCTAATCTAATTTACTACCTCTCCCCTTATATAGCTAGCTATTAGGACTACTTAATTCTTATCCTTAATACTTACTTTATTAAACTTAAAGAATAGGTCGAACTAGAGTAACTAGTCTTTAAGCTTCTTTCTATCGCTGTAGTAGTTGTAACGACACAGGTGATAAAGGGTTCCGAAACGGATCCGAGTGCAGCTCAAAGGCATATGGGAGTGCGTGCTGCGGTGGATAACTAAGAACACCTCTGTTCCTATAGGTCTGGTACGAAAGGATAAGAAGAACTTATCCTACTATCTACTACTAAAGAGCTATACTTATGTATGGAGGAATAGGGGTAACGGGGCCTAATCGGGACAGTATCGGAGGCAGGTCCGATATCACCTAAATAAACCTCCCCTCTTATAGGAACGCGTGTGCGTCTCTATTTCTATGTGACGTTCGTTACAGTAGTAGTCTAGCTTAGCTACTATATTATTATTCTTAGTAGGGGCGACGTTATTATTACTAGGAGCAGCGCTACTTATAGACGTATCACTTATCTTAAGGATGTTTAAAGTATAAAGACCTCTACTAAGGGTATAGTAAAGGGTAAATAATTAGTTCTTAGGGATAGAGTAAAGGTAGAGTAGTATAGGGATAATACTAAGATAGTAAGAGTATACTTCTATAAAGGGTATTAAGAATAGAGAACTATTCTATTACTTTTACTATTCGTAAGAATATTAAGTTAAATACACTAGGCTATAAGGGCTATTAGTGCGGTTCTATATATATAATATACTCGTCGCGCTCGCTATGAATATAGTAAGCGCTCGTTCTTAGTATAGTGAGCGGTCACGTGTCTTAGGCCTTATCTCGTGTTAGCGCCGTAGTGGCGCTTATAGAGCTTTTCTATAGGTATAGACTATAGGTGTCAGATTGTCAAATACAAGGAAAGAGCGATAAATAGTAGGACCGATAACTAGTGCGATCTACGGAACCTCCGGAAGCAGAGGAGCTATAGAAGAAAGGAGCAGACAGAACACAATGAATCCGGGATCCAATTTTTCTGACCAAAACATTCATTAAATTCTGACACCAATACTCTAACACAAACTCTATCCACACCAACAATTTCCATCGGGACACAAAGTCACGCGGATAGGCTACAACCACAGCTATACCCAACTCCAATGTCACTCGAATCGCGTCAATCAAGCACAACAACACAAGCCTTTCCAAGAACAGGGGCAGGCCACCATACAGTAAACTCGGTTCAGTCACACCTCACTGCACGCCAGGTGCAGAAGCAGGCACGTCGACAAGCCCATGCCTTACGACTTGAACGTGCCAAGCTGGGACAACAAATAGCCCACGCCTTCGCATCGGCACGGTCAATCCATACTCACCGAAGGGACTTGATGCCACCGCCAGACTTTTGGCATCAGCTAAAGCGGCATCCAGAGAAAGAGGGGTTCAGACGTGCTGCAGACGCTGAGATCAAGTCACTCGAAGAGAAGAAAACCTTTGAACTAGTCGATTACCCAGAGCACAAACAAGTGCTGCCACTCAAATGGGTTTTCACTTACAAACTCAATGATGCCAGATACCTTGTTCGTCATAAAGCACGAATATGTGTGAGAGGCGATCTCCAACACAACATCACTGATGACATCTATGTAGCTACCGGCGCATATCGTAGTTTCCGCATCCTTATGGCACTCGTCTGTGCGTTTGGGCTTCTCTGTCATCAAATTGACTTCAAGAACGCCTTCGTCAACGCAGATATGGACGACGAGATCTATACTACCTGTCCACCAGGGTATGGAACGCCAGGAAAGGTTTGGAAACTGCTCAAAGCGCTGTACGGGCTGCGTAAATCACCAAAGCTATGGTTCGATGAACTTGTATCATTACTCAAGGGTCTGGGATTCAATCATTGCCCAGATGAGCCATGCATACTTATCAACAACGAAACAGGACTCATCTTGTTTCTCTATGTGGATGATCTTCTTGTCATTGCACGACAAGAATGCATTCACCAGATTAACCAATTCAAGACAGCAGTAAACAAAAAGTACGGGATCAAGGATTTGAGCGAAGCAATCTCCTTCCTCAATATCAGGATTCTGAGAGATACCAGAGCTAAAAAGCTTTGGATTTGTCAAGATGGATACATCGACAAAATCTGTACTAAATTTGGAACAGATCAGTCATTGAGAATAGCTACTACGCCTCTCATCTCGTCATATCGTCCTCAACCTTTCGAGGGCCAGGCTACGATCCAACAGATCACAGAGATTCAGGAAAAGGTAGGCTCAATACTGTATGCAGCAGTAGTATCAAGACCGGATATCTCCTTTGCAGCCAGCCAGTTGAGTCAGTTCGCTACGAACCCTTCACCAGAGCATTTGCGGTGTGCAAATCGAGTACTCTCATATCTCCAGGCTACAAAGTACTATGCCATCGAGTTCTCGGGCTCTGTGAACCACTCCACAGAAGTAGAGACAGGCGATGATGAAGTGCTACAGTTGTCAAGCGACGCATCGTTCGCGGATGATCAAGAGACTCGAAAATCCACGCAGGGCTACCTCATGAGGTTATTTGCCGGGCCTATTATGTGGCAGTCTTCTAAGCAGAAGGCTGTAGCCACGTCTACAACTGAAGCGGAGTTCTTATCGCTATCTCACACAGCGAGGGAGACGGTAGCTCTATACCGACTATTTAAACAGATACAGTTTGACCCCGAACACCAACCTCGCATCCTCTGCGATAATCAACAAACAGTGGGACTGATCCAGAAAGAGAGACCACAACTCACATCAAAGTTGAAACACGTCGACATCCATAACTTCTGGCTAAGACAGATTCATAGAGACGGCAAAATTGCAGTTCAATGGGTTCCAACAACAGACATGCCTGCAGATGGCTTCACCAAGCCCCTCTCAGCAGAAAAGCACTCTCATTTCGTAAAGCAATTGGGCCTGGTTGATATCTCATCGCGGATTGATCCAGAATATGCTTTAAGAGAGGATATTGACCAAGACGATATCCAGATCTCATCTGATACCGAGTGAAATCTGGGGGGGGGGGGTGTGTCGCAGGCTGGGCATGCTCTGCGAGCCCCAGGAAGCACCTGTATTAGTAATCCAGCTGTGATGCTGCATGTAAATCTGCGGGTCGGAGTACCCCACACTTCAGACACAACATCAATCAATACAACGCTGCTGCTTATCATCATTATCTCAACTTTCATCGTTTTAGCACGTCCAGTGCGACACAAGTGCTTAACAACACGTACAACTTCCTTAGCTCCTTCAACCGCGCGACTGAGCTTACCCAGGGCGATAAGGCGACGATTGATCAAGTCGCTTATACTATGGATATTATAATAAAGGTGTTTAATAACGAAATGGTACGCCAAACGAGCTATTTTAACTAGATCTAACGATTTATGCGCAGGACCGTGCTAAGTCACTTAACAAAGGACGTTATCTAACAGCTCTTATGGCTATTTAGTATTTGTTCGACAAATATTACGCTATAACTTCTAATAGCTCTGTCTACGCGGCCTCCCTTCTCCTCTATCCCTCATTCCGGCTACAATATATTAAGGATAATTGGCGAAAGAGCTGGAGAGACCCAGCGTTAAAGGCAGCCAGAAAGCTCTAGGAGTAGGAGTACGCAAATCGTCAGATTAATAATTAACCAACTACTTATAGCACCACTAAGTCAGCTAAGCCATCTGCCTTTAACTTAGCTGCTGGCCAGATGAAGCTAGCCGCTCCTGTCACCGACGAGTTCAAATTATTTATTAATCAGGCTCAGACGACGCTGCCCTCAGGCACGACGGCATTAGACTAGTGGCTAGATCCAGCTTAGAAGAAGAATTATCCACGCCTTCACCATATAGCAATCAATATACTCTTATTTCCAGCTATGAGCGCTAAGCCAGAGCGTATCTTCTCTAGGGGTCGTCGGACGGTCACATAGACACGGTTTTACCTTAGATCGGCGACGATACAGCTCACAGAGTGCCTCAAGAGCTGGATTCGAGCTAAAATTACGTTTCCCCAGCAGATCCTATTTAAAGACGCCGGCGGCGATAAGGTTCTAGAGGTAGACTAAACAATGAAAAACGTTTACAAATTGCCTGTTCGGGAATAGCGTGTGATTACTAAGCAATCCTTAACGATAACGATGTAAGCGATATTCGAGCTTAACGATACTAACTAAACGATATAGCCCTCATATCGTTAAGAAATATCGTTTACAGCACTGCCGACCTCCAGCGAACCCATCTGATTTAACGAATGGCGGACAAACCGCCTTTAAAACCGATGTTGATTACTATGAGACGCGACTCGAATCGTACAAAGTCGCAGCAACAAACTATAAAGATGAAGATGCAAGGTTAGATAAGCTGTCGGTCTACATCCGAGCAACAGTCTCTGTCCACCTAAAGAAGACATGCTGCAGACCAAAGCTCTCAATCTGAGAATGGGTAGCTAGTCTGAAGAGCGCTGTCGGCATCGACGATGAAGAAGAACAACTGCGCGCTCGGGATCGATACATTGCAGCCTTAAAGCCAATGACACAACCAATACATTGGGACAGCTGGCTGACTGAGTACGATCACGCAGCAACTATCACAGAGACTGAAGAAATTGGAGAAGTTCAAAAACTCAATCATGTAATACAAGACTTCCTGAACGCTGACACCTTGTGTGACCTCGCGAACCATTTAGCCCGCACAAAATTTCTCTAGGGCGCCATTGCTCTATTGGGTATACACTTTCTGTAGTCCTCGAAAGGTCTATTGAACAACAACGCCGGCGCTGTGATTGGACGCATTGTGGTTGTTTACCTGTCTAGGTCGCAATAGAATATCCTTAGCATGTTTGGAGACAAGAAGCCTTCGACAATGCTTATGTCCAGCTAAACTCTTTCCTATACAAGTTAGTGCTACCCTCCCATGTTTATACTTCATGGAGTACTGAATGCGGGGCCACGGGCCCACCGACGGAGCGCCACTCCATCCATTACCTGAACTGTCGCGAAGTAGGTCCCTGGGCCAACAAGCCTACTGATGGAGTGCCACCACATTCATCCAGTTCACTGTCGCGAAGCAGGGCCTGGATCCTCAAGGGCTGAGGCCCGTTCAGCACAACAACAAGTAACGTCTGATGCTGAGTCTATGGTAGTATACGGCCAAAGCGAACCGGATGTAATTATTCTGACTGGCCGATTCTGGCTGAAATAATGTCACAGCCTGATCACGATGCACACGGGGTCGTTGTCACCGCCTTCCTCCCTACACCCCCTCTTTCGGAAGAGCATGGCTCACGATGAGCAAAAGAATTTTGTGCATGCCGAGTACGCCTGAGTCACCAAATTATATAAGATTTAAAGGCGTAGGAGGGTCGGTAATAGAAACAAACAGCCCTCTTCCACACCGCGATCTACCACGAACGTTCAGTCTCTTTTCGAAGCCCTGCATATTCACTTCCGTGAGAACAACTCTTGTTTCGTTACGTTTCCATATTTCCGAACAGATTTCAGCAATGGAAGCACGCATCATCGCCATCGAGCGGCAGCTCCAGAGCCTCTCTCAAATCCAGAAATTGATATTGACGGCTCTGAGTGACGCAATCTCCTCGTCTGTTCCCATCAAGTCAGATGTCAAGAAGCCACTCTCCGAATGGGCCGGCCAAACAACTGAGCTTCAGTCGTCTCTTGAGTCCTTTGAAAAGGTTCGGGAAGATCCCGTGAAGAGCGAAGATGCCGCTGGGGGTCTTGAGGAAGAGAAAATGCAATTCATTGACTCGGGTAAGACTCCGCTGTGAAATATAAAGGGGCATATGCCACGTACTGGCAATGTTGGAGGAGTTGCTACTTCAGAAGAGGAACGGCCGCCAACGGTACAACGGCTCGAGCAACTGGCTAGTGATATTCTGGATATCATTCAGCGGTTTGGCAAACACCTGCATTCCCAAGGAGAAGGTGAAACGCAACCCGAATGGATTGGAAAGCCCTTATTTATGGACAAGGTTTTAAAGCAACTCGAGCAAGGACAAGCGATCAAGATGATCCTCCCGGCTTTTCCATGGAAGAGCGTGAGTTCTCCAATGTCCGAGTAGGAAAGGCGAATTATTCTAAAAGGATCCAGATCAATAAGACTGACAAGGTCACTAGCATCTTGCCGGACCTCGGTGAGGAACTGGCACTTGCCCGCCTCAATTAGATGTGCGAGAGTATTCGCGCCGTGTACCCTTTGGGTGGCGAGGTCCACATCGCTACAGACGGACTGGTCTTCATTCGCTTTCTCGAGTCGGACCTGAAGTACAGCGAAGTGGCAAAGACTGCGACGAGTGGACAGAAATTCCGCAAGTGCGTCAAAAAGGTCGCCATCAACATGATGATTAGGGCAGAGGTATGATCTCTGAGACGAAGTCGATCCCACGCCGGACAAAATGCTTACACTCTGCAGTCGTTCACCAAGCTTCTTCAATCCAAGTGCCCGGACTACGTCAGGCTTTCGATTCACCCGTCGACTGGAGCTGTCAAACTCTCCGTGCCGCTCATCGTAACCGGTAGCGGAGAGTTCCCGCGCGCACCATGGCACAGCAGCGTTGCGCTGGCACTTGATGGGTCTTACAGCACTGTTCACAGTAAGGATGTGCGGGAGACACATTCGCTGATTTTGCGCGCTGACGAAGAGAACACGCCTTACTATTTCCGCGAAAAGTCCGAATTATGGGATTGGGCTGATACGGATGTTGTTTTTGCTCCGCATTACCCCAATACGCTTGCGGTGCGACCGAGGCGCACCGTTGAGCCCGGGACAAAGAGCTTGACCACAGAGCAGATCGAGAAGCTAAAAGCACTGATCTCGGTTCATTCGGCAGGACCTGTAGTGATTGAGGGCTTCGCAAACGGCGACGCCGTGGCAGAGACGGCAGTAGCAGCGGCAGCAGCAGCGACCGCAGCTTGAACCCAACGCTATTCTCCTGGACTTTCTTTTCTCGTTCTTTCCTGTAAATACTCCGAGTTCTTGCGTGCAATTTCTTCATAGTTAAAATAGACTGGTCTAAAATCTCATCGCTTACAAGATCCGGCGGAATTTAGTCCACTACATTGACTCATCACATTGAACTTTATGCTCAGTACCCAAGCGTTCGACCTTTTAAGGCCAACACTGCGAATACGGTTCCCAAAGTTACGACAACTTTAAATTTCAAACACGATGAATGCGGTCCCGGAATTCGCCACTACTCTAGAAGCCACCGTAAATACGGTCCTCAAAATTGCGACAACTCCAGAGACGGGATTTGGACCATTTGGCACATTTTGGAATGGCTCCGACCGAAAACTCGTGAATCAATTAACTTCGTGTGTAGAACACCTCTTCTAGAAGATACTGCCAATACGTGATAGCTCGGTGGCGGTATGGCAATTTGAATCACTGTATAGGTAAATTCCATCTTCGCATGTGCGACCGATGATCAGGCGAGCAAGCCCGGGAAGGACATGCAGGAGCTGACACGAGACAGATGTTTCGGTGTCACTGAAAGCTCCATCCCCCGCCCTCTGGTTCGCCCAGCTTCTCTACTGGGGTAGGCCTAGGCTGTGTTGGATAGGGCGGCAAACAAATAGCGATGGAAAAGATACACCGAGGAGATGCAATATTATCTATAGACAAGAGTTGAACTATCTAACAAGACAATGTTCGAGCATGTATAGCAGCACAAAAAAATGAAACTCTATATCCCGGCATCAATCTGGTTCACCGTGTTGTTCCTTGTCCACTTCTCCCAATCAAGACAAGCTTTCTGCATGATCCCCGGGATCCGTCTCCCCGCACCTCGGTTTCCCTTCAGTTCTTCCCCTCTCTCAAGAATGGCGATGTTGTACCCCATGCTCGCATGCAACGCGATATGGCAATGATAGCTCCACGTGCCGGGGTTGTCAGCCTCGAATTGAATGACAAGATGACCGTAGCGTCGTTGCATGTGAGTGTCGCGACGGGTTGGGTTATAAGGATTGATGATTGTGTGGCCGTCCCAAGCTCCGGGCCCTTCAACTAGGACTTGGAAAGAGTGGCCGTGGAGATGCATAGGGTGCGCAGACTGATAGATAGTGTTGAGAACAATGCGAATCGTTTTGTTCGTGCCAAAGTTGTACACGTTCCACTAGGCTGGGAAGCTGGTGTTACCATTCTGAGCCTGGAGTAGCATGGGTTGGTTGTAGTTTGTGCGCTGAGTGCGGTTGTTCATGATCTAGACGTGGTGACCGGTTGCGTTAGTTAAGAGATCGACTTTGATGGTTTCTGTGGTAGTGGGATCGGTGGTGGGCTTGGGGAAGAACGGGAACGTCTTGTTGAGATCGTCGTTCTTACATAGGAAGCTCTTCTCGTCGGCTGCGGCCGCCGCAGGATTGATGGTGCTCTGCGGCTCTTGGATATTGCTGTTACCCTCATAAAATAGTACGGCCAAAGCTTGAGGGTTGTGCGTAACCGAGCAATTTCGTGATATAGTAGATCGGATCCAATAAGTCTCCTTCGGGTCTTGGTCTGCCTTGACGAGGACGTCTGTTCTCTGTGCAGCGCCGAGCGTGATGAAGTCGGTCTCGTAAGGGACCACAGGCTCAAAATCATGTGCAATGACCTTCATCTTGTGTTTATCGATGCTGAAATGTAGAAGTGCGGCAGCACCAACATTCACCAACCGGAGACGGTGCGTCTTGCCCGGCGTGAAGCGAAATTGAGTAATTCCTGCATCCGGTATGCATGCGACGACTGTGTCGTTTGCCATTGAGCAGTTGTAGTTGTTCTTTCCGTTGATGAGGCTGTTGTCGCTCCACGGTACATAGGTATTGAAGTCTTCCGTAGGGGCAGCAGCATCTTCGAGGACGTCAAAATACTCGCGATGGTAATAATCGTCCAGAAGAAGGGGCCCAACGTCAACGTCGTAGGGTGTATGCTTCGGGCCGTATATAATTATAGGACCGAATACACCAGCAGTGTACTGAGCGGAGAATTGGGAATGCCACCAAGACGTGCCATAGACATCGGCTCGAAACCGGTACGTGAACGATGAACCTGGCGCGATAGGACACTGTGAGATTCCGGGAACACCGTCATACTAAGGCGTCTCCTTTTGAGTGATGCCATGCCAGTGAGGGCCTGTCCCCTCGGCGGGACCGACAATATGATTGTTTACGCGGATTTCAATCCAGTCGCCCCAATTTGCTTCGGTCGCGGGTCCCGGAAACTGCCCATTGACAACAATGCTTGTTAGGATGAACTATATGGAAGCGAGCACGGCAGAGTATAATAGGTATGAGATAGAATGTAGATTGATTCATGCCCCTCGACCCCCCTTCTCACGCCCTTATATCGTCGAGCGCTCGCAAGCGAGGCGCAGCCGAAACCTTGCTGGGGTCACGTGATGCGAGGACTTCACACTGCGCATCGCAGTCGACCCTCATTCGCTATCAGTAGGCTGTGGGATCTCTGGAGATACCCTTACAATGCTACTCTTGTTGTATCCATCCGGAGAAAGACACTTCCGCGCCACGGTGAAATTGTAGTGTCGAGTCACTCTCGTGTGAGGAACTCGTTTGGACGTTTCGTAATCATGACCGTTGAATTTACCCCATGGGAAGCCATGCGGAAGAGGATTGGAAGTCAGGAAGTCGGGGAACCTGGGACAGTCCAAGGTGCCCCATTTCGAGTTTCCGTTAGTCTTGTACTGAGACAGGGATTGATGTAGATTTCTACGATTACATTGTCAGTGGCATAGGTGCGTACGGATCGCAGGGCAGCTTACTTGGCCGTTGCAATAGTTAGGACGGAAGCAAGGTAGCTCAGAATGCTGGCGTACTTCATTTTCAATGTTGAAGCCAAGTTGAAGGATTCGGTCGCTGATAGTCTGTCGTTCCAGAAAGTGGGGAGTTTTATATGAGGCGAGTTCGTATCCAAGACGGTGTCCCCGATGCTAGTAGAGAGGCGATGGCGGACTCCTCCCGCTCACGTCGGAGCGGTCGATGGTACATTGTCATCACACTGATCCAGCCACACCACGCATGGACTGCAGAGGGGCAGCTCTTTTGCAAAAGCAGGGTCGTATTCGGCAACTAACATCATTACTTTGTTGTATTACTCTGGAGGCTGAAGGTAACACTGTGTTGCGTTGGATTATGTCAGCAAATCCCAAGGTGCAGCCGCATTCGCTAGCGACCGTGCGGTCGCTACGGCATAGAGGAGTGACGCCGGTCAACGACGAGAGCCCACAAACAAATGCTCCTGTAATTCAGCCGCTCCTGGTTCAGCGCGGGACGTAATTAGCGCGCCAGACCCACCTGTTCTTCGTAACGTTTTCTTGATCAGCACGACCCTCCAAGACAACATGTGATAGAGCCAGCTCCAGACCTCTTGGTGGTGACGGCGTTACAGGATGATTGCGTTCTGTACGTGAAACTAGGCATTCCGTGCATCAAAGGCATGCCCTGGTCAACAATGACTGTACAAGTACAGCTCTACGGCCACATGTAGAAATCAATACAGTTGGCTAAAAACGAACTTCCCTGACGTTACCGCGAGCAACGCTTCTTCAGAATCCAGATCTTCCAAGAATAGCTGTATCCACTGCTAAGTCACAGGTTTTACCTCATTTGATTCAGATAACGCCTGAGGCTGATTTATTTATGCCCTTACCCATGTTCACTCCTACGCCCCAGGTTTTACACAGTGTTGTAGAAGCGTTTTAAGCTACAGCATGTGATATTCACACACCGCTGGCCCTTAAGGAAACAGCCGCCACGAACATATCTTGGTGTAGCATGCTATAGCCCGCTTCTACTTACCACATCGCGACCCACGCGGGGCCCCTTTCCGGTGTCATGGTATAGTAGTAACTGATTCGATATTTTAATCCATTCTTATAACCTTTGGTGTAAGTGCGATATTCTTTCTGTATCCTGTTTGTTTGGATTGCGCGCAATTATTCTGAAGCCATACTTTGTCGTCGACTAGCTTCGCCGCATTTAGCTGATTTCAGGACCCGCGATTTTGGTCCTACCATGATGGCGTTTTCGAGCATGTGAAGGCACGACGGATGTCCGTAATTCCGTGACAAGGTGTACACTCGCTTGCACTTCCAGTTTCCGGTTGTTGCGCGCCACTTAGCTTCCATCCCACGCTCGCCCTTGTCTCGCTTAGAACAAGCCTTTCTGTGTTCGTCCTAGCTCCTATCGATAACACTTAATAAGTCTACAGGTTCCGGCAACCGAGCTAGCGGGGTACTGCTAACACAAGCTAGAATCGTCTAGGAAAGGCTTTAGATAAACGAGACAGGGCTGACATGGGATGGAAGTCTCGCCACGTGCAATACCCGGAAGCTGCAGTGCAAGCAACTGTAACCTCTCTGCGCTTTTCTTCTGTCGCCACGTCTGGTCGTTATGCCTCGCTTGCCTGCGCTTTCGTACTCCTCGCATCCATAGACGTGTCAGCCCGGCTGAAACTAGCCTATGCGGCTGAACAAGGTCCCCAGGCCCCACGTGGCTCACCGGTCGTCTTCTAAAAGAATTGTTTGTCTGCTGTTATCAGGCATCTATAATGTTTCAATATGTCAGCCGAGGCGATGGATTCCGCGTCAAACATCATGATAGACGACTTTTTCGAAGGTTGGCTGTCTATACCATCAATGAGAAACCTTTTTGAAGAGGATTTTTGGGAGGCATCTAAACATCAATCAGACAATTCGAAGGTATAACCGAGGCAAGAAGCCATCTCACTTAACCCAGCGCGGCTTGATCTAGATAATAATAGGGAAACCCAATCACAATCGTAAGAGATTCCCCTTAAGACTAAAGCAGATGTTAACGATTTCAAGATCTCCTTAAGCTCCTGTAGACTCCGCTGCCGGAAATCCGATTGTACGCAAGCGAAGGGTACATACAAAGTCACGCTTAGGCTGCATCGGCTGTAAACGGCGGAAAATCAAGGTATCGGAAACATCCTGACCTACTCTAACAGGACGCTGAATGAGTTATAGTGCCAAGAACAATGGCCTTCATGCGCTAACTGCATCAAGCGTGGATGTCCTTACAGATATCCGACCATCTTCAGACATACACAGCACGATCGTATCGTTTCTGAAGTCGTCAGTAACCCGCGTCAGCTCGTTCGCCTGGCCGACACTCCGACAACGTACAATGCAAACGATTTACGACTCTTTCACCACTTCCTAGTAGCCGCTCACCCCTACAGCTCTCATGAGCACAATGCTGTTTGGGTGAGAGACATTCCTGCGCTTAGTCACCAGGTATGAATGCTTTGCTCGCTTTTTCTTTATATGGCTGACAATTTCTAGTACGACTACCTAATGCATTCTATTCTCGCACTTGCGAGTTCACATCTCTCTGTCTTGGTCAACGACCCACGAGGCAACATAGCTTTATCACACCGCTAGAAGGCAATCACAGGCCTGGAAGAGGCGTTCACTAGATGGCCGCCGAAGGCAGAAGAAGCGCACCTTATGCTCGCAGGCTCTTACATTCTAGCCTGCCAATCTGCATACCTGCCCGATGGCATCGTCGACAATATCATTTCTCTTCGTGGATGCGCCTTGATCTCGCAGATGATTAAGGACAGTCACATGGAAGGCATATTTTCGCCTGATCCAAGACTGCACTTTCTAGAACGTGAGCTGAAGCTTAGAAATTTTCCCACTCTAGATCAGGAGCTTGCTCATAATGTGCTCGGCTCTCTAGCAAGGTTCGCTCATCTCCTGTATGGAGGACGGGAAATTGAAAGAGCTTTCTTCGCACAGTTGGTCCAATCTGTCCGTCCCCTTTTGGTCCCTAGTCGCCGCTCACCTCCGCAAATATCTACAACCCCAGATCCCACGGCTGGAAGATCAGAAGAAACGGTCAGTTCGAGTGAGAACTCGCCGTTTTTGGCTCAATCGCCAATCGTCCACCCTCTTTTTCCGGCTGCATCCCATGACAACATATTATTTGGTAACGCTAAAGACATCGCTGACGTCTCTATTAATCATAAAGTAGACCCTCGCCGCGCATTCAACGCCCTCATCTCCAGCCGCATCATTCTCTGCACCTGGCCCCAAGACCATGTCCTCCACCTCTTTTGTCCTACAAATAGGCTAGGAGCCATATTAATGGTACATTACTTCGCGATTAGATTAATTGTTTCGCCACTGTGGGCACCAGACTCAGTAATGAGAACGCCCATGAAGGCTATGATTGAGTGGTTCGAAAAGGTTGTGGACTCCGTAGAAGATGACGAGCAGGTGAAGTGGGCGCAGTATGTTGAGTTACCGTCGCATATTTTGAGGGCTATGCGTTGCTGTATTAACCAGAAGAAGGGATTGACGTTTGGGGATTTGTATGATATCTTGATAAAGGATCCTGGGGCATATCGAGAGGGGAGGTTGAGGAGGTTATGACGGCTGTTGGCTCCAGTATCGAGTAGTATCTATGCACATTCCATGGTGCTTTTCTTTGCACCAACATGGAGTGCTGTCTTTCTTTGATTAGATCTTGTTGCAACATCTGCCGACGCAGCTCAACCGTTTCGCATTTGCCCTAGCTTTATATTCTCACAAAATAACGTAGCTTCAACTACCTAACTTAATGATCGGGGGATTTGGTTGGGAGCTCTATTGCGCGGTGGACGAAAAATATAACTTCCAGCACGATTCAAGTATCTTAAAAAGTTTCTCACTCGATTCAGTAGACACTTGTCAGATGTAAGGAGAAGCTCAGAAGTACTGCATTGGAAAGGGCGATAAATAGTAGGACCGATAACTATTACTAGTCCACGGAACCTCCGGAAGCAGAGGAGCTATTGAAGAAAGCAGGAGACAGAACTCAATAATCAATACAATCAAAAAACAACACATAATCTATCATGGCAATTATTAATTTCTGCTAAGCGCATTTCAGCATTTTATCTGACAGGTCTGATTAGTCAGGGGTAAACAACGTGACAGTAGGTGTCCTAGGCTTACATGGCGTAATCTCACATGCCAAAGGTGAAGATGACCTGACATGCTTGTGAAGCTTAGGATCTTGCCACGGCTGCGCCTCACGCCAAAGTACATGTTTACGTGAGTCACAAGCAGGCTTTATTCTACGAAGAAGCTCGTATTTAGTGTTGCACCAAAATTCATGTACTAACCACTAAGATTGGTGCAACACTAAAAACGAGCTTCTTCGTACTTATGCGATAGGAATTTACTACAACTAGCTAAATGTTTTGGAGCTTCTGCAGTCAGCTCCATCGCCCTCCTTACACACGTCTTCCTTCTGACGCTTTGACCGACCACGGCTAACATTGACCTGACATCCACTAATTCCACCCATTGGCCCAATATCGGTATTACTATCCGCCTTAGTTTAGAAGACAGCTAGGACCATTGTCGGGCGGAACCAAACATCGACACCTCATAGCCTTTTTTACCTCCGCTATCCTTAGTCCAGTACGTCCACCGTTCGCTGCTGCCACAAACATCACCTCCCCGCCTCTGTCGCTGCCGCTTCAATACTTCAACAACGCAGTTCCTCGCCTTGATGTTGGCGAAATTGATTTTTTTGCTAACGAACGGTACGACCAAATCTTCTCTTGAACCCTCCTAGACGCTATCTCCAGTTGCTCCTCGCTGTTTAATCGACCACCTTTACAGCGTTGCTTCCTCAGCGGTAGTCGCCGGACCTAAATTCCAAGATGGTTTTCTGCACCTATTGCGGCCAGTCTTTTACCAGAGACGAACATCTGGAACGGCACATCCTCACTCGTGAGTTTTCCCCTCTTTACTCGTTACCATTCGATGCTCAAGGCTCTTACCATGGTCCAAATCCGCTCAAGAGCTTTGCACTAATCACCTCTTGACGAGCAGATACCAATGTGAAGCCATTCAAATGCTTCACCTGCCACATGAGCTTCGCTCGAAAGTACGTTGTTTCGTTCTCCTCTTACTGCTTGGCGTACTTCTGATCCATAGCGTTTGCTCGTGGCTTTGGTGGACCAACCGACCTTCAGGGACATTCTTCAACGACACTATACCGTACACGGCCGCAACCAGAACAACGGGGAAGGTCTGCTACCGCAGGGTATAATACCCAAATCCGCCGGGCGCACACCAATTGCTTGCGGCAATTGCGCAAAGACTAAGACGAAGTGCGATAAGAAGTTTCCATGCAGTCGATGTGCTCAAAGGAACCTGAAATGCACCTTACGTCCAACAAGGCGAGCGTCGAAGGGCGTGCAGAGAATCGGTGGTTCACTAGACGCAGGAGCTAAGAGTCGGAGCTCGAGTGATAATGGAAGCCATATGGAGCTTCAGAACACTCCGGGTGGCACCTCTCCTGCCCAGGGAGTGCAAGCACAGCAAGCAAACGTACAGTCGTCACCGCAGAAACTCCAGCAACCTTCACAGATGTCTAACAGCGAGCCTCCGTCGCAGAGACAGTCGCAGTCACTGTCAGTAACGCACTCGCGGAATCCATACATCTCACAACCCGTGCAACCTCTTTCACATCTAACTCCTGAAGACAAAACCATTCACATTCCGCTCTTGAACATGCCACCATTTTTTAACCAGTCTCCTACCAACACGCTACCACTGGCACCTAGTCTCTTATCACCACTGCCTACACCAGTGAATAGCATGAATAGCTTTGTTTCTTCAACGCCCATGTCTGGGTACGACGATTTCGTAAGAGCAGTGCGCGATCAATCTAAGAATGAGAGTGCTCAGTTTATAATTGATCCTTGGAGCACAATGGCTATAGGCTCAGAATTTAGCGCTATGCGGATAGATCCCTCACTGACGATGTCGGTGAGCAGGGATATTAGTATGGGATCCCCCCCAGATAGTATCCTTGGGACGATTTCCGAGATGTCTCCGTCACAACCATATGGGCCCGTGCAAACGCCAATTCAGGCTCCTCGCATGGACGAATCGTTCTCAGATCTGCAGATTGGAAACTTGGCATCGATGTTCTATCCTGCGCGTCATTCTCCGATCGCTGACGCTGGAATACCAGACCTTAGTGCTACCATCGCAGCTCAGGATAGCTTGACCGTTTTCCGTTGCACCCCTTCGATTTCTTCAAGTTCATGTCCTCGCACTCCAAGGTTAAATCTTGAGCGCTTAGGACTAAGCCTGAAGAACCACGATGGATGGAGCAACTGGTCACCTTCATGGGACGAGTCCGATTTCCAGCAGGGAGGCTAAATGACGGTGGCCAAGCTGCAGGAAGCTACGCGAGACAAACTTCTCACCATCACCCAAAGCTTTCTGCACAAGGCTCTGGATATCCACTAAGACGGAATGAGCAGCTTATCGAGTAGTGACGAATGTCCGGGATCGATTGCGTCCGTTTCAAACTTCTTCTTCCGCCCGCTCGAGTTATAGAGTATTATCCAACGTCTTCACGCGGAGTTCCGGACCCTAACGATCTGATGCAAAATTACAACGACAAGACATCGAGCTTGTTGATCCTCATGATGATTGCGCAAGGTGCTATGACCATTCCGTCGATAAAGGCGAGGTGGTTGATAGGATGGTTCACCGAAGCGTACCGCATTTCGCTCTTCGATATGATCGAAAAGAACATCATCATGGCTGGTGATCTGATCGTGCTACGGGCTGCTCTTCTCTTCACCATCTATCTCTAATGTTGTGTGTAGATACACTAAGGCTGCAGAATTTATACCGTTCTAACAAGACTATAATACAGAGCAACTAGCTGCGGCGTTTAACAATTATATTATCTTTTACTATAGAATACTAAAACTAATAATTAGCAATAGAGATAAGCTCTTTACCTTAAGCTTTAGACATTACTTATAACGTGTTTCCCAAGCGAGTGGCCACCCCACCACACGCAATACGCCTGCGCAACGACACTACGCAACACTACAATAATTTACTACACTATGCGCAACAATACAGTATTATTCAAAAGCGTCACTATCCTCCGCATCCTCTGTTTCTACCTTACAGGTGCGGGAGTTGTACCCAGTTTCGCCGCAACGGCCGCAGTGCCTCTCTGCGCGCACCCTCTTCGCAGGGTTCTCACCGTCATCACGACAGCTACCGTCTTTTGTAGCAATTAAGTCAACTATCTCACCAACCGTTAGGGTCTCCTCTGTCTGTACGTATCGCCTCTTACAACCCTTACGCTTTGTAGCCGCTTCCATTGTATCTCGAAGGCGCGCTGTTTCCTCGCGCATTAACTCCATTTTATGTGCTATCTTTTGGGCGCCCTTAGTAAGCTGCCTCACCTGCTTATCTATAGAACTTGCTGGAGACCCTCGATATTTTCGCATGCGATTTTGAATTAGCGTTGATTGTGCCTCTATCTCGCGGGCGTTGCGCGGTGTCTTTGCCTCCCACACGATGTCGTCTGGTGGTGGCAGTGATCAGAATGGTCTGGTCTGTCTTGGTCTTGGTTTGGTTTAGACCGCCAAGACCCGGTTCGGTCCGAGGATATTGTCGGATATCACGGTGGCTGAAGCATACATGTAACAGGCATTGGGAATGCGTACATATATATGAGGCATTCCGCCTGCATCAATAACCAACGAATACAATCACTTGCTTCAACATCTAGACCAGACCAAACCAGACCATTCCGATCACTGGGTGGTGGCGGAGTTGGCGTACGCAGCTGCACATCAAGCTTCGATAACACCGTCTCTGGATTATACGGAACAAGCCCAGCGCCTCTAAACCCTGCGCGGGCGTTCTGTATTGTAATCGTCTTCTTATAAGCTGCTTTGAAGGCCGGTAGAAAGGTTTGTTTGTCGATGTGGTGGATGTGGCTGCGTGCCAAGACCGAGATCTCATCGCCATACGAGCGCTTCAACGGCGAGAAGCAGGCGACGTCAAGTGGCTGTAACAGGTGCGATGAGTGCGGGGGCATTCTAAGAAGGGTAATCTTCTTCCCCTTACAGAGATCCCGGAAATTGACTAAACAGTGGCTCTCATGGCCATCAATAATAAGCAGCCTATACGTCCCAACAGGCTTCGCATGCGTGTCGAAGTGTTCAAGCCAGGAAAGCGCTAGATCGTTGTTAGTCCAGCCAGTAGGGCTAACTTGAATAACCCAGTCTCGTGGTAGATCCTCAGTAAACCAGTTGGAGATAAGAACCTTGCCTGCGAAGATAAGGAAAGGGGGGATTACCTTCCCCGTCGCGCCAATGCCTCGTACTAGGGTAACCCACTCGCGATCACCAAGCTGTAGTTTCTTTCGTTTCCCAGGCTTCTCTGAGCCTGTAACTACTAGCTGAGACGATATCTTGCCCATCAAGAAGCCAGACTCGTCAAAGTTGTACATGTCCTCATCTACAATACCATACTTCTCCTTTATTGTCTGAACCAGCGTAAACCAGGGCCGTATAATTGCTGGGTTTTCGCAGGCAGCTCGCTGGCGATCATACGGATGGCTCCATCGTGTTTGCAGCTCAGGTGTACGCTTAACAAAGTTATCAACCCAGTTCTTACCAACAACCACCTTGTAGCGACCTCTCGCCAGTCTATTAGCCATATCTCGTACGTCTGCCTTCGAGGGCGGTATGCCGCGTTCAGACTGTTCAAGTATACGTCGTACAATCACCTCCTCTTCTAGTTTTGTTAGGCGCTTTGAGTTCGGCTCACAGTCGGGTCGAGGGCGTTGTCCAGCGCGTCGGCGACGTACTGTCGTTTGAGGGACGTTGTATACTGCTGCAGCGCGTTTCACGCTTTGAATTTGCTTTGAAGTAATATCTAAGATAACAAGAGTTATATCTCCATCAGTATGGGATCGTTGTATATTGTGTGGTTGAGGCATTATGCGCAGTCGTTGCGCAGGCGTGGTGCGTGTGGTGGAAACACGTTATAATGTTTATTTTCTGTTTAAGATGGAGGGTGGCCTGCAGCTATATGTTCATGAGAGATTACTAATTCTCGAATCATGTGACCAATATCGGCTTACAGTTATTTCATTCATTCATTCAATCCTACTCGGTTTCAACCGCGATTTCCGCAGCTATGCATGGCTAGCAAGCTTGGCAGACAGCCGACGCGACGTGGAACATGAAAGTATCCGCGCCACCCCACTTCACTCCTGTAAACAAGAGCCATCTGTCCCCAGAGGCCTGCCGTTTTCCTTGTGACCAGGGATGTATGGGGTATATTGGCACACTGCCAGCATACTGGGTTCTTGGCAATACGGTACAATATCAATCAGCCCCATAGTGGGTAGTACAATACTTGATTGTTCACAATACAAAAATATTGTGAGGACGTCATATTGCCAACATACGTATTGTTTATATTACTAACAACACTGGCTGCTCCTCAAGTTGAGGAGCAGCAATTGTCTGATCAAAGCCACCTTTTAAACCACGTAATCGCTTGCTTCTTGGCCTCATCAGCGCCATTAGCCTCCTCACTACTTCCAGGCTTCGCTCTCACAGCAAACCCATGCCCTACATTCTTGTATATCTTGATCTGGTAATTAAACCCATCCTGGCCTTTTCCTCTTCCAACAGTCTGCCTCAGAAGAGCTTCCGTTTCCTCAACCCTATTTGTCGAAAGCAGCCAATCATCTTGCGCGTGGGCAATTGCGATCGCCGATTTGAACTCGGTAATTGCGTGGAGGATGTTGGTTGGCACGTTCAAACCTGATGGATGAGCACAGAACTGTGCATCGATGAGTCGCTCAGAACATCCTTCAACGGCAGGCTGTGCGCACAAGTTGATGCTCTGGTATCCGCCCCAGCAGAACCCCGCAACACCCAACTTTGCCCCGGGAGGCAGGTCGGCTTTCACCTTCCTGGTATACTCCAAGCAAGGTTGGAAAGAGGTCTTAAAACTGGGGAAAGCCACCCTGATGAAGAAAGGTACGAAGTAGGTTATGGCTGTAAAGAAGCTCCATAATCGTATCAATTGACCCCATAGGTTGAATAACGAGACATGCCCCATAACTTTGTCCATTATAGGCATCAACTTGAGCGACATGTGTCCGCCGGGAATGATGTCCGGAACAAGAACTCGAAAGCCCGTAGCAGACGCGTAGGCATCAGCGAGGAGCTTGTGGTTGACGAGTGAAAGCCCAAAAGCATCCGTGTAATATATGATTGTTGATGAAGAGGTAGTTGTCGACGGAGTACCGGCGACGTATGTTTGTACGCCGTGAATGGTGGCGATTGAGCCTTTCGGGTCGCCGACGGCTTTGCCGCCTCGGAAGCAGTCCGGGCAGGCCATCTTGCGTTGATTTCGAAATTTTGACGATAGGTTATCGAAGGAAATTGGCGCTGGACGGTGAATTTGTATGTAGATGTTGGGAAGGCTTCAGCTCTGGTTTCAGCTCTGAGCTCCCTTGTTGGATTGCTGCGCTTTGACCGATCACAGGCCGCCCGGTGTAACAGCGCGGCCGCAATGTGGAGTGGGGTAACTCGAAGCCGGATGAGCACATGGATTCAACAATCGCAGGGCATCTTTCATGGCCCACTGCACAGGATGAAGCATGTGAAATCAACGCGGCCAACTTCCACTGCCACCCCTTCGGTGAGCACCACGGCGGCGAAGCAACCATCACCTGCCCCTGGCAAAGAACGCTCAACCCCTCAAACTCGCGTGCGAAGATTTCTAAATAGATCAACGATGTTGCTAATGTGCCTCAAAATCAGTAGCAACATAAATAGTGTCCACTGAATTGATTGAGAAACTTTTTAAGCTACCTAAATCGTGCTGGAAGTTATATTTTTCGTCCACCGCGCAATAGAGCTCCCAACCAAATCCCCCGATCATTAAGTTAGGTAGTTGAAGCTACGCTATTTTGTGAGAATATAAAGCCTCACGTTGCTGAGGCCTCAATTCATGTCCTGTGAGCGCTTCTAGACCTGTTATACCGTCATCCAACGACCAGTCGGGGTTTGTGGGGGGGGGGAGGGTATGCATGGTCTGGGCGGGACATGGGTCGACGGCGACGTCATCAACGGGGTCACTGAAAATATCGTAGTGGACATTTGCATCGTAAATCCGGTGTGTATATTCTTTTTCTGCGAAGAAACGCGCGATTGATAGGTATATAGACGAACTATCACGATTTTGTTGTCACGTGTTTTCGACATACCAGCTACTAGATCCTCTGTCAGGGTTGTCCCGTCTCGGCGCTTGCCCTGGCCACTAACCTCTTTCAGAAGGCACGTGATAACTAAACTATGAACACAAGGCAAATACCGAAGCAAATACAATGTTACAAATTCATTCAACCTAGTCCTAATCAATGTATAGGCACACATGCAAATCTCAGGAACAATATTCCAGCCCGCTGAAGCGCGATCCAAAAACGAGCATCATGACTTGTCTATCCAATGTTAGCATGCCTCTCACTCGGAGTTGTACAAAGGAGGTTGTCTCGTACAATGTTCCATTCGAGCGCTGCAGCCATTGTGCAATTTGTACTTATCTTCAAGTCGCTGTTGAATTTTGCTAGGCACTGGCATCGTCTGCAGAACTCTCAGTCTGAACCAATGCGTAGAGCGTATGACCACGCGATCTTGGTCTCGCTTCGTTATCTCGTAGAAAATCTGTTCTTCATCTGGAGTGAAAATGTTTATATCACCAGGTACTTGCGACTTTAGCTTCCGTTCCATTTCCTGCCAAACTTCCCCGGATTTGCTTGAGGAAGATTTTACATGAATCGTCCAGCGGATTTTATCCATTTGGCCGAAGGAATATCGATATACAGCTTGGATCCATGCATCACTCCCCATAATAGCTGATAGCTCTGTCTTGTTCCATGGAGAATCGAGATGATTCCCATCACCTTGGGCATCCCACTCGAATGCGCATAATCTGCCTGCTTGTGTTGAAGTCATTGCAAGTCGATTTCAGTCTTGGCGAGATTGGAAGAAAGTCGTAATGAGCTTGTGTTAATTATTACCGAACGATGCTTTACTTATAGGTATTGCGTTGCAACCGCAAATTAGGCAGCAGAAGTGTTTAGTAGGTTGCCACGTCATCAACATGTCGTGCAACAAAGCTAGGTAACTAAGACCTCTGCAGGCGTATGCCACAAGGAATATACCCTAATTCCTTCCTGTGGCACCTACATGGCAGCGTACCGACATGCCAACCTTGATTTTTCTTGCCCTCTTCCGTACTAGTCCCGGATCCGACTCCGCTACTGCCCCTGTACTTGCCCCTTTGGGTCCATCTTTGACTCCGTAACCTCTGCTGCCGTGCTGAACCTTCTATCTCTTGACTTGACCTCCTGCATCTGCGCGGCATAACGCTGTCTTTAATTCATGCCTTGTACGTGGAAAATCTACACTGGAGATCCTGCGGATTCTAGGTGCTGCACGTTGCAGTCCAGCCTTTCAACCCCCTTCTCCTCTCGCTAAGATAGTTATGTAGGTGGCTTAGCGGCTAGCCAACATCACCAGGTTCGCCAACTGCTTGCTGCTAGGTTTCTTATCTCAAAGCCCTGCTTTACGCTGTTCTGCTCACCCGCTGTCTAGGTAGAAGCAAGAGATATGTCAAACTTTATTTCCTACCTACCGTCATATGGCTACCAAATTTGCACTCTCTGCACGAGCAAAATCCCCCGAAAGGTGCTATTTAATCACCTCCGACGACATCACAGCATTAGCAGCAGGCTATTCTCAGCTATAATTCGCAGTATGAAAACCTCTCTGTAGCGCAGGAAGACTCGGACAACGTCCCACTCCCAAATGACAGCCGGGTGCTGCCATTACTAGCTGCTCCTGTCCGCGGGTATAGCTGCCCACATTGTACCTGGCTTACGGTTAAATGGGGTGAACTTCGGAAGCATCTAAACAAAACCCACAATCTGAGGAAGATAAGAGTTCAGAGAGAGAACGTCTCATGCTTCCTTCAACATAAACCTCATGTTGCGAAGGTCCGCAAAACACAAGGTCGGGAAGTAGAACAACCCCAGGTGTGTCCTTACGATACTATGCCCCTCGTGCATGGTCTCTTAGGCTTATTATCATTAGAGTGGTTTTCCGGGTTACTATCCTCCTCCCAACACTGCGCCCACTTTCGCAGCCTTTTTGGAGACCCTGGTTGGTTAGAATTGTCCGCGTGAAATTCACGGAGCCTGTGTGGGTTATTCTTGAATTTGGCCGCATCATACCACTCTAAATCGTCCTCATATCTAAGCTATTTTGCACGGTACCATAGCCTTTTGCAATTGATACGAGCCTCAAGGATCCCCTCTACCTCGTATTCGTCGTCCTCGTCCGGACTGCTGCGATTGCGCGTCTGCGTATGTCTGCGCGGGCGATCGGTCCATGCGGTTGACAGTGGTCGTTTTTTGCTTCCAAAATCACCGCTTCCTTCGCTGCAGTCATTGTTGCTATGATCACTATACTGAATCTTGGTATCGCAACCACTGTATTGCGCTGCTGGAATAGATTGTAGGGCCGAAGGATGGTTTAAAAACGACCTGCCGCGGGGAAGCGGTGGCTTTCGTTGCCTCGCTGAGTGCGCGGCGTCCCCTGAGCGATGCTTCGACGTCTTATTCGACGTTCGACTGTGCCTCTCGGTTTGCGGAGAGCGTTTGCGCTTAGGTGTGACAGATGCACTACGCATTGTGCGAGTTCCGTTGTTATTATCGTCGGTACCGCTGTGGTCGTCGCTGTCTTCGCGTTGGCTGTAGCTTCGCGTGTTGACAATTTGCCTTTGATTCTGTTAGAAGGAATGGTGTGCTTAGACTCATGAATGCTTACCTTGCGTTTTCGCCTTTCTTTCTACTAGAACTATGGCCGAACTTGTCAAAGCTCTCGGGGCAGCGCAGCGCTGGCCTTATGCGTTGACTGGCCAGTAAGAGGATCAGACGACGTGTCTCCCTCACTCGTCGAAAGCAGACTATCGCTTCCAAAGGTGGCGTTGAATTCAGCATCCAACAACGATTCTCTGGCCGGTCGTACATGGTTTTTCGGTTTGCCATCCAACCTCATTTTGACTGGTGAATTGTTCGCGAATGATCGAGATGAACCGGGTACGGGTTTGCTTTGCGGGAGCAAACCAGCTATGACTTCCGCTTCTTCCCCCGAGCTAGAATCCATAAAGTCCTCCATGCTCGCAGAGACGTAGTCTTCGTTTGAAACAATCCTCAACGAGAATACCTGCATGCTGAAGCTGACTGTTCATCTGCTCAACTTTATCGCTCTGCCGTAGCGAATGCCTGTCTCCGTCGCTTGTGTACATTTTGTGTTCGGGTTGATCGCCCTCAATAATGATGATTACATCTCCTACACACAATGTTAGACAAATACAATGGGAGCGAACCATCTATTTCTTTATTTCCCTGTGTATCTGTGTGCGTTAGTACTAGAAAGCTAGCAGACTAGTGCTAATTTCTTACTTTCGATGCTGTTTCCTGTGGAGGTTACTTGAATCTGACCCTGATCTGCATTGCTGTGTTGTGTTGCGTCGGGCGATTGGCTAAGTATACGCACACTACCCCTAGCTTCGTCCTGAAGGTGGAAGTCGAAATCGAAATCATCGTCTTCATCGCCTTCATCGCAAACTTCAGCGCTGTCTCTATGTGTCGTACGCCGTGGTCTTGAATGTAAAGGCTTTAGCCTAGGCTGGCAGATTGGGGAGATGAGAAGTAACCTCGCCCCAAAGCTCTAGAGGGAGCTTGCAATACGCAGGCATGTTGGTGTTAACGTATAGGTCTTAGGGCCGCGAGTGGGCTTCCAGCTTGGCTTAATTATTATCCAACATGTACCATCCCGCCAGTCAGAATGCTTGTAAGCCTTGGAGGTCTTGTTTTAAACAGAGTATCTACATGTTACAGAAATTGAAAGTTTTATTTTCCCGGTATTGCCGACGAGCTTGTCTTATCGTTTTCGAAGCTGTCAACGAAGTTAAAGCTACAGATCTTGTTTGTGGGCGTGGTTAATATCAGTAACGCATGCCTTAATCAGAAGGAATAAATAATTATCGGACCGATCTCTGAGGAATTCAGGGGGCAGTCAGCGACCCAGCCCATGGCGGAGTGGAGCATTCCCTTGCTGCACACCCAAACCATCAAAGAGCTCTTTCCCGACAAGGCTCTAATGTTGTTCTTAATTTCACACAGTTTCAAGTCAATTAAGCACGGGCATAAGCATCTGCTAGGATCGTGAATCCTAGTGCATTTTGTTATATACAATATTGTAATCCAGAAATTTCTTCTTGATGTTTGAGTATGCACTGTCAAACATTACAGATGCGTTGATCAAAGAGGGAACATTAGAAGCGAGACTTGCCACATGCTTCGGTGGCACGGTCACTGCAACACAGCTTTGAAATTCAGAAGGATGAGAGATCTGCCCCCTGCGGACACCCTCACATTGGCTTCGTCGATCCAGAGCCTTTTATCCAATCCATTAGAGTGCTTGAATCCAGTCGCAAACACTTCCAAGCTCAAGGTCCCATAGCATCTTCTGTGAGGAGGTGAGAGCCAATGACTCTCCCACCCCTGATACTCACTGGAATGCCATGATTTCTTCCCCACTGATGCCTACAAGGCCGATAAACCAAGCAGCCGATTGAAGGCTCATCTGTGTATCATATTCATGCACTGCCTTGCCACAGCCTGCCTGCCTGTTGCGCATAGCAGGTCAGCCTTGGTGTCTATAAAATTCTGACGCTTGCCTTCCTCTGTTTCTTTCGTCTCATCCCAGAATCACCACGTGATGGCCAACCACGACCTTCGTCATGATACAGATAGCCTGCAAACCTCAACCTCGAAAGCTTCATGCTTGGCTCTTCAATCGATAAAAAGCAAAAAGAATCGCGTATACAAACAACGGAGAGATGATGGATTTCGATCGTTGCCAAAAGTTCTCACAGCTCGGAGCAAGATCGTTTTGATCACTGGAGCTGGTATCTCCACAAGCGCTGGGGGTAAGTGCTCCTTGAATATGCTCAAGCTGGTATTGACAGATGAATAGTGTCAGTCTACCGGTGCAGTTCCCGGACGAAGCTTTCTAGCCGCCGAGTTTTCGAATTTTCAGTATTGTCGTCGAATGAATGCGCACAGAAGGTTTTACGATCATATAGGTGCAATGTACCAACGAAGCTCGCAGCTCAAGCCAACGTTTTTTCATATATTCATGAATAAGTTGGCTACAGATAGCCGCCTACACCGACATTATACACAGAATATTGATTGCCTGGAGTCTAAGCTTTCATCACTAGCTCAACAGACAGTCAGGCTTCATGGCCGCGTCGACACAATAATCTGTACCCGATGCCACGACACGATACAGGTCACGCCTGAAGATTATAACCATGCTGTAGGAACCGAATGCGAATCATGCTTTGAGATGGTTCAAGAAAGAATTCAAAAGGGCAAGCGAAGTACCTTCCGCGCGGGCGTATACCGACCAAAGGTTTTACTTTATGGAGAAGATAGCCCAGATGACACAGAGATTACGGAAGCTTTCCACAATGATATCCAAAGCGACGAAATTGACGCTGTGGTAATCGTTGGAACGAGACTGCAAGTCTCCAGTATCAAGAAGTTTGCCTACCTTCTTTGCAAAGAAGTAAAGGACAGGCAAGGCACTGTCATATGGGTGAACAAAGAGAGCCCGAAACTCGGGCAGCGGTTCAATGCACTGGTAGAAGAGAATTTCCAAGGACATTGTGATGATTCAATCAAGACTTATAGTATCTAGGTTTCGCTGTCGGAAGTCTGGAATCAAAGAAGTGATTTATGGGCAATCAAATAAACACAAGTTGGATACAGAATGTGGTAGGAAACACTGCTGTCAGATAGAACCAGAGGATCCACGATCGAAGAGGCGACCGTTCACAACAAGCTGTCCGCATTCTTGCGACTATTATTAGAACATGGAATGGACTTGCTTTAAACTGACAGTCACGGGGCTACGCTTATGCATCGAATGTACGGCCAAGGATTGGTGCATTACCTGAAACCCCTTGACAGACGATTGGAAGATCTCTAAAACAACCCATTTCGAAGAGATGTTTCCCTACTTACACCTCTTCACTATGCTGCATGGCAAAGCTGATAGAGGCAGTGTGGAATACTTGTAAATTCTGCGAGTACCATTGCTCCAGGCTGTGGAAAAGATGCGGTTTTGGTCGCTTCGATGTTCCATCGGGGGATTGGAGCTCCGACGTACCGTTTGGGGTGTATAAAGAGTGTCAGGGCTGCTCTTCACAGTTCTATGATGACATCTATCATTCGCTAAAGCCACAGTCGGAGAGCGTGTCGCATAGCCCATTACAATAGCAGTGTGTTAGGTACGGCCTCAAGAGAGGCGCGTCTAACCGCCTGCTTAAACTCGCTGGGACAGGGAGAGGGGATTAGCAACGAGTACGGGCAATCACAAAACTCTCCGACTTGGCGCTCCCTGCTTGCAGCTTTTGTCCCTGCCAACCGCACGTTGCAAGCAATATCCGTCACCCACCTGGTCTTTGGTGTACTTTCAATTTAATGTCGACGCCCACTGCATTCAATCTACCAGCACTATTAGCGACAGAGCTTCTGAGGCTTTGGATGTGCTACAGAAGAGTGTGTGAACATGAGGCAGAATATAGGTAACAATATATATTGAGAAGAATCCTTGAAGAGTTCCGACGGAACCCTCAATGTTGAGATGTATCTACATTGGCCCGTAAGATATCCTCACATCGCGCATAGTCTAACCCGAAGGCTCTCGAGAGGGACAATAGATAAGATACAGCCACAGAGCAAAAGGGCTTTGAGGCTCCCAGCCTCGCAATTCTTCCATCAACTCGTCACTAACCCCGAGTACCAGCGGTACGGTAAGGGGAATTGCGTGTGATCCGTTATTCCTCAATCCGCTTAAGCCCCTCTTTCTGTGTTTGCCTTTGTCGTCCGCAACGTTGGTATGAGGCGCTTTGCCTATCTTCGATGCATAACCTATGGTGGCGCCCGAATGCATCGAAATTGGGCCCAAATTCCATGCCGCATGTCTCGCAGACGATATTCGTGCGATACACCGTGCACATGATCGGGCCATCTGAGGTCTGGATCACCAGGCTATATGACGTTAGAGTGCTTATGGTCCTTCATAAAACATAAGTAAAGCTAATACTCACTCATATCCGATCTCGTAAATGGTTGCGATTGTCGAAAAGTTCTCCATTATCTCACTCTATAGAAAAAAAAGGCTAGCAGCGAAAGGTATATCTTTTGCAGACAGTATGCGGAGCGCAGGCTGCTTTTAAAGCGTTTATGAATGCGTGCAGCGTCTTAGCTACTGATAGCAAGAGTTTATTGAAGGCTACACAGGGCAAAAAACACCGCATTGGCATCGCGAGACGGTCCAAAACCGCTTCCCCGTAAGTTACACAGGGCAAACCTCACCGCATTGGCATCGCAAGACGGTCCAAACCCGCTTTCCCGTGTAACACAAAGACGATAAACCTTTATCCATAATTCTCTCTGTCTCCCCACGGCAGCGAGGGCAAACCGGGGCCAGTCCCGACATGTGGGCCTGCAATTTCCATGGCTGCAAAGAGCCGTTGTGGGCTTAGTTTAGAGTAGGGCGTACTGTAAAGGTGGTGGCACTGTCAGGACATTCTGAGAAAGACGAGTCGCTCTATCTAGATACGATGTAATTGTACAGAGCCTGCTCAAACGTTGCCCCAAGACGGGTCTTAAAGCGCTCAGAGCTGCATCGGCCCAGCGGGCCACCCTTGGCCTTCCCAGCAAACGAGAATCTGTGCGGCCCATCCCTTATGCAACTGAGCAAGCCACAGGATTATCATGGCGCCCATTACCTCGAGGCGTGGATATTACGACAATAAGAAGATTGAGGTACAAATGCGTGTATAAGAAATATAATTGCGCCATTGTTTGATCTCGGAGGCCATTGGGATTTGATAATGCGAAGAGCAGCACAAGTCTCATGTGGCACTTAAATTCTGGTATTAGGTCGACCACCACGTGAGTTTCCGAATACCGTTCTTGATATACGGAAAACGAATTTTGAACTAGCTTGGGTATATACCATTTTCTAAACTAACCTTTTCGCAATTTCTTCTGCATTAACGTCTATATAAAGGACTCTGCGTCTGAGTAACACGTAGTCCGTGCAACAATGGCCTCAACTTTACCAGTGCCGCGCGACGCAGACGATGATGGTCGCATTCGCTATAATCCATGGAAATTTAAAAATCTCTCGCCGAAGTACCAAATTATAGGCTGGCATGCTCCTACCAAAGGAAAAGAATTGTGTCTAGTAGAAATCTTTTACAACAATACAAAAGGGTACACACTTATGGCACCATCACAGCTGGACGAGCACTGCCCAAATTGATCACAGTCGGGTCATAATGTATTCAGTCGTTCACGCATTACATCATGCGCTGGATTCAAGTTCGTAACAGTAGCTTGCCGAATCGATAACGGCGTCTGTATGACCCCACCTCAATGGCAGGCAATCGAGGACTACTGGGAACACATATCCGACGAGTTTTTTGGTAATGGTTTGTACTCTGCGGTAGTTCTGATAGAATGGGATCATAGTGAGAGGACTTGGGAGCATGGAACAAGAATATGGAAGGTGGGACCAATGTGTTATCCATTTAGTCAATGTTTGACTACATTAGGATTCCAGAACGAGTTGAACTTTCGGAATTTGAGTCGGCAGCTGTACTTAGATAGACATGGTTGGACTGGCATGAAGGAAGCGAGGAGTGAAACTACCAACGATGACTTAAAGGCATGGATACTAAGTGAATAGATGTCAACTTTTGGGAGCATTCTTCTGCATCCATTCTTACCCAGCCACAACTGGTCAGCCACTGACTCGGCGTTGCACAGCCCCGGATAGTGCCACATGCGCAGGGATAGAGGCTGTGCAGCTGAATTCCTCAGTTCGTAAGCTGACCATGGCCTCCACATATCAGAAACGTGTTCGTCGGTGGCCGCGACCACGTTAACATTCTCTGGTACCAGCAAACTCGGCCTTGATTTCAAATCTAAATCTGACCTTGCCCTGAGCGAAACCCGGAGGGCGCAGTACACACGTCCTGAACCGTGAATGCTCATAGCTCTGTGATAATGGAGGCGAGAATGCTGTCGATCACAGAAGTGGATTTTGAAAGTTCGTTTTTCAGTTTTTGACGTATTAGCACAGCACGATTGGTAACGACTTATAATTTCCAAGATTTCTTTGTCGAGATTGAGTGTTCATTGGAGATGTTCCGCGGAACAATGGCCCTCAACGCGCGCGTTCCTGTGTTCTTCAACCATCACCAACACCACGCGTCGGCGTTTTCTGAGCAACCTCCGACGCTAGCGATCTCAGGGTCCAATTTCGCAACACCAAACCTCAAAACCCCTCCGCAGGCCTATAATAATATATATTCATTGCTGCAAGACGATCATAATGCTTGGACATAGTAATATATATACGCCCGATCAACTGCGACTACTCTGGTGGTCGTGCGACGATTTGTTGTGGTGCATTGGTAGTGGTGTTGAGGTGGGCATTGCGAGGGCCCTGGAAGCGAGAGAGGTGGCGTTTGAGGCCTGCATTGTTGACATATGCGCGTCGCCCTCCTGCACTTCCACCAACCAACATTACGTGATAAACCACCCACAATGACCCCAGAGCCCTCCCTAGAGCCAGAAACTCCACAGTTTTATGATCTCCCTTCAAATTGGGACCCAAACAATCCTTCTGCAATATGTAACCCTCGAATATCATACCCAGGAACACTGCACGAGCCGAACTCATTGATGCTGTGGATACATTAAACCTACACCTTCAGGAGACCCATACGGGCTTTGGGTGCACTATCCATAAGGCCAGGAGGTCTAGAGTAACAGAGGTCTAGAGTAACACCTAAAAGAAGTGAGGCGCGTGTCCTTCGAGTTGAACTACGATGCGCGTGTGTCCGTCAATATAGACCAGCGGCCCGCAGGAGTGATCGTAATGGTCGTGAAGGAGGCACCCGGATGAAAGGCTGCAAATAGCAGGGTATACTACGGAACAAAACCAATGACGCAGGGGAGTGTTACTGGTTGGTGGATATAGTAAATCCTACCCACAATCATCACTGAGTTCGACCTCTGGGCCTCCCAGAACTTCGAAAAGCCGACCACGATGGACAGCTACGCGATATAGTCACTGATGGAGTGCGCTATAATACCTCCCCATCTATCATTTATCCGCGCCTTATCGACCAAGGGTACTACGTGTCATACCAGGGTACCCAAAACTACATGGCAGCGTCCCGACTTACCACCCTTGGGGGACGCTCGAAGATTGAGGTGATGCTGGAGGCGCTTCAAAAGGAGTACCATTACGATGGCGAGGACCTAGATAGCATTGAGGAGGCCAGAGGCCAGCCCCTCCAGTATTTTGCGACATACCAAAAGGATCCCCAGGATCGCCTCCATGCACTATTCCGGGCCCACCCATACTCGAAGCACCTTATCAAGAGGCACCCCGATGTTGTTATGTTGGATTGTACGTACAAAAACAACAGATTCAACATGCCCTTACTGCATATAGTGGGTATTACAGGCATGCAAAGGACGTACGATATCGCCTTCTGCTTTATGCCAAATGAGTTATAGGAGACCTATAACTATGCGATAGAGTCCCTCAAAACGTTGTTTGAGGAGCTAGACGTGGTCCCAAGGGTGTTTATTACGGATAATGAGACTGCCCTGAACAATAGCCTGCGTGCTTATTATCCAAACGTACCTATCCGAGCATGTTTATAGCACCTTATGAATAATATAGAGGTTCAAATCCTGAAAATATGGGGCACGAACAAGGCTCCGAGGGGCAAGAGGATGAATATCGGTCCCTCAAAGATGACTGTTTAACCGCCGAAGGGTGCGACGCAGCTGAACGTAGTCTGAAGTGCTTCGCCTGAAACCGTATCCAAAGCAACATCCACACCACGGCCCTTGGCTGCTCGCCGGACTGGAACAGCAAACTTCAGATCATGACTGGAGAAGATTCGGCTTGGATCAATACCGTATGACTCTGTGGGGTGAGTCTTCTCCCCGGCCGAATTAACAGTCACAAAGATAACAGCTCCAAGCATCGAAGCGATTAGAAGGGTACAGTCACATGAAAAAAGTTTCTTCCGCCAAATTTTTTCCCCACCAAGCTACACCCAAAAGTTATTAATTATAAGATAATCCTAACTTCTTCAATCTTCATTAAAATATATTAAAATCGAAAAGTAAAATAGATAATATCTTATTATTTTATTTAAAATTATAAACATTAGAATATATATTTATAAATATAACGTGCATCCCTTCGTAACGGAACAACCGCCGTAACGGACAAAATTGTAGGTACTTAGACTTTGCAGCAATATAAAAATCTGTGCGCGCGTTAATAATCTGAAATTCCTCTTAACCTACATTCTAAGATGACCCCTGAACCCATCCACGTGCATCTGTACAAAAATTACAGTCGCATAGTCGCTTGCCCTTCCGATCCTCGAGGAGACCTTCTTTATAGCAATAACGAACCTCCCCCAACACAGAGCCACCACCATCATTTCCATCTATCGCAACACATGCGCAGCTTTCATATACGTCTAGGGATCCAATAGCAATACTTAGGAGCCATAATTAGCCGTGAGGGCTGATCTAGGCGCGGATTCATGCGCGATCGTCATGCAAACCAGTACTTTCGTTAAAAACCCTCCAATCAGAGCAATTCTTGTCAAAGCTGACATAACATTGCCCGTTTATGATTAAATCCGGCTTGGGATTGGGAGCAGTGCCAAGATCCGTACGGCCACGGCGCGCGTCAGTCAGCCAACGTGTTTCTAGCGTCGAAGCGGTCAACACAGCTATCCTACGCACATTGAGATGCGGTCTAACGCACGATGACCTCGATTTCCTCGCCCTCAAGCCCCGAAACCCACTGTTGTTCCCTCCGCTGACCGAACGAAAGACCTAATTAGGCTCACCATGTGCCCATGTCTCAAGCCCACTCGAGCCGATTCCTAGACCAAGCAGCAGCTGAGATCTAATCTCAGCTCGTTGAGGGGGAATACGATGACACAAGAGGGGTATAAGATAGACGGAGTGCCGTGGCCCTGGAAATTGGCGCCTACGCTTCGGCAAGTGGGTTGAGCGTCGCTGGTGGAACGCCCTCGTTGTAAGCGCATACGAAGGTGGAAGGGCTCGATATGTTTTGGTGATACAGCTATCGTATGGTCAAACAACAAACAGCTCCCTACGTGAGCACTGCAATCTTTAGGGTTGTAGAGATGTGCTTTAGTTTGACATGTAAGGGACATAAGCGGTTTAGATTGTTCATGTTCGCGTTCGCGATGGATAAGGATAGCAGAGCTGTGATGGTAGCAATGCTTGGCAAGGCACTACACTATCTAGGGCTGCATGCCGTTCTCTGTCACCGGAAACGATCGTTATATCTCTTCCCAACGCCATCCATTCTAGACGTTCACGGCTGTGAGGTGGCGAAGACCGGCCACACCCTTGTGCGAGGGGCGTTGAAAAACTTTCGGATTGTTGAAGAGGAGGATATTCATCTCGGACATTCTTTTACTCGAACCGAGGACTCTCGCTTAGCTAGTTCCCGCTGCAAGGCGGTCCGTGCGGATCACCGAACGTCGTGCCGGAGCCCCGATGGCGCCGTCAGACTCCGACTACGACCCGTCAACACCACCTCCGGCGCCAGCCAAACGTACCAGGAAGCAAACTGCAAAGGCGCTCGAGGCCCAGCAGCTGCCGACGACAAGAACAGCAGCAGCAGCTCGGCTGGTACAAGCTGGAAGCGAAGCCACGGCATCGCAGCTGCCGCAGAACGACGAACCAGCCAACACGCAGCGACGCACGACGCACTATGAACTACCGCCATTCCCGGGCCGGCGCATCTCTCTCACGCCTGATGGCGCTCCCGAAGGAGGATACGCCGGGATAGGAGAACTAGCAGTACTGATTGCGAGCCTGAAAGAGACGATAGCACAGCAAAACAGCATCATCGCGAACTAGAACAAGATCATCGAGGACATCCGAAGCGACCGAGCAACGTTCTAATCAGAACAACAGTATCTTAAGAACCAAATCGTGGAACTGCAGGAGACGATTGGATCTCTCCGGGCGCAGCTCGACACCCTCTCGATCGAACCACCGTCCACGCAGACATGGGCATCTGTTGCAGCCAGCGGGCGGCTAGCGGGGTCAGGCACGACGCTTTCGCGAACGACAAGCACAGGAATGACAGATAAAGAAAACGTGGGACAGTTAGTAATCAACGTCAGCCGGGTAGAAGGTGGCATGGTGGAGAAGGTAGGTACTACGGAGGCTGCCAAGCAGGCCATCCAGCAGGGCATGAACGGCGTGGAACGGCTTGCAGGAGCGACAGTCAAGGACTTCCGCGTGTGGCGAGTGAACGACAGCGCGAGCGTGATTAAGTTCGCGGTAGACAAGGATAAGGAGGCGGCATTCTGGCAGACAACGGCCGAGTGGCTGGAACCGCAGATCCCTGGAGCGAGACTGGTGGGCCCTAAGTGGTACCCGGTCAAGGCGGACTTTATCGAGGTGACGCTGGTAATGGATGCAGACACGGGTAAAGTGAGCTGATCAGCCATGGAGCGGTTCGGGACGGAGAATGGAGTCGAAGTGTGCACGATGCGGTGGCTTGGAAAGCCGAGGCCCAGCGGACAGCATGCTTCGGTGGTGATCAAGGTGGCGACGAAGGAGGAGGCAGAGAAACTGCTGCGATCGGACAGCGTGACGTTCGGCGGGGGCGGGCTCATGATCTCGCGGTTCGAGGAGCGACGCACGCCGGTGCTGTGCTTCAACTGCAGGAGGATCGGCCACAGAGCGAGGGACTGCCGACGACCAGTGATGTGCGACATGTGTGGGCAGGAAGGACACGCGCAGTGCGAGACGGTTAACCTGCGTTGTGTGAACTGCTAAGGCCTACATTGGTTGTCCAGCCGCGAATGCTATGAGTACGAGAAAGCGAAGGATAAGATTCTTGAACGCCAGCGTTATGAATAGGGAGCTAAAAATCCTCTAAGCGAATATGTGGAGAGGTAGGGAGTCGCAGCACGCGCTCTATAACGATCAGGAGCTGGCCGATTTTCATTTTATCCTAGGCCAGGAGCCTGGGTGCTTTCTTGTAGATGGAGAGGTGGTGCTGCATGGCACGAATCCGCACTGGACGGCATTCGTGCCGTTTGGCAGGCGATAAGGCCAGAACCTAGTCTGATCGTGCATGTAGGTGTCGAGAGACGTGGCGGCAACACAGGTGCATGTAGACTCGGCGGACATCACGGCAGTGGTAGCGCATGTGGGGGGAAAGAAGCTAGTGGTGGTATCGGTGTATATTCCTGACCTTAAATTGATAAGGACAAAGGACGAAAACTGGGAGGCGCTCACCAGCAGACTAGACATGATTAAGGAGGCAGTGCAGCGAGAGCAGCTGCGCGACCCTCACACGGAGGTGGTAGTCGCGGGCGACTTTAACCGATACAATCCACTATGGGGAGGGAGCAGCATCGGCAACGAACTAAGGCAGGACGAGAGCGAGCCGATTATCGACTTCATGGCGGAGCTATCGCTGCAGAGCCTCCTCCCCGCAGGAATGATTACATACGAATGCGTAAGGGGGAAGTTGACGATTGACCTTATGCTGGCGACGACGGGGCTGGCAGAAGATCTAGTTAAATGCTTACTCTGGGAGCACGAGTACGGGTCGGACCACCGGGCTATCGCGACCCGCTTCAGCATGGACGTGGACCGGGAGGAGAGGTAGGAGCGACTGCTGCTTAAGAATGCGCGGTGGGACAAGATTAGGGCAATAGTGGAGCAAGAGAAGGAAGAGGGCTTCCCGGATGGAGACGTGGACGAGATAGCGGGTCGGCTGACGGAGTAGGTGAATAAGGCGCTCGAGGCGCACTGCCCGCGAGCTCGACCGTCGCCCTATATGAAGCGGTGGTGGAATGAAGATTTGACGGCGCTGCGGAAGTCGTACACGTACTGGAGGAACCGGGCGTGTGCGATGCGGCGGCAGGGACGAGTGGACGAAGTGCGGTGCACGGCAATGCAGGCGAAGAGGCTCTTCTACTGGACGATTCGGCGGCACCGGAAGCAACACTGGGAGGACTTCCTAGACAACAGCGACAACATATGGAAAGCGGCCAAGTATCTTGACACGAAGGCGACAGCCTCGTTCGCGCGAGTGCCTCCTATCAAGAAGGCAGGAACGGAAGATGAATTTGTTACTGAGAATCGGGACATCGTAGATGAGCTGCTGCGGGCGTTCTTCCCAGCCCCACCGTCGTGCGAGCCGGAAGACGTGCTAGGCGGGTACAGCCAGCTGCCGTGGGAGCCGATTGTGAAAGACGAAGTTAAGAATGCGGTGTTCAGGGCGAGTCCAGACAAAGCACTAGGAAGGGACGGCCTCCTAGCGCGCGTATGGAGAGAGCTCTGGCTAGTGCTAGGAGATGAAATCACGCAGCTCTTCGCCAGGTCGCTCGAGACGGGAAGGGTGCCGCGGGAATGGAAGATTGCGAAGATTATTCCGCTGCAGAAGCTAAAGCGCGGAGACTACACGATCGCGAATAACTACCGGCCCATCTCGCTCCTCCCGACGCTAGGTAAGGCCCTCGAGTCGCTGGTGGCCGAGAGGATCGCGTATCTGGTGGAGGAGTACGGGCTGCTGCCGAAGACGCACTTTGGGGCGAGGAAGCAGCGGTCGACGACGCACGCGCTCTCGTATCTCTGCGAGGACGTGTTTAAGGCATGGAGAGGGAGGAAGACGCTTTCGCTGGTGTCGTTCGATGTTAAAGGGGCGTACAATAATGTCGCGACAGGTCCGGAAATCAGGAGACTGCGATAACGGCAGATCCTAGAAGTGATCGTGCAGTGGGTGCAAGACTTCTGCACCGATCGTCGAGCGTGCATCCTTGTTAACAACTACACATCCGACGTACAGACACTCTCGCAGGCTGGCCTTCCGCAAGGGTCGGCGCTCGCCCCGATCCTGTTCCTCTTTTTCAACGCAGACCTGGTGCAGAGCGCGCCTAAGAACGGCAGCTCGATGGCCTTCGTGGACGACTACTCGGCGTGGGTGATTGGCCTATCAGTAGAGGGAAACACGCTTAGCATCTAGAACGAGGTGGTGCCGATGCTGGAGAAGTGGGAGCGCACTAGTGGAGCTGTATTCGATGTAAAGAAGACATCCTTTGTCCATCTCACAAGATACAAAGGAGCAGCCCGGGAAAGCACGACAGCGCTGCGATTTAAAGAGAAGGAGATCCTGCCGACAGACGAGGTCAAGCTCCTTGGGGTGACGCTCGACAAGGAGCTCCGGTTTAAGGCGTACCTGGCGCACAAGGCCGGCAAAGCGACTAAGGTTGCACTGGCGCTGCGCAGACTGAAAGGACTCCGGCCTAAGACAGTTAAGCAGCTGGCGAAGAGCGCAGTGCTGCCGGTGGCGGACTATGCGTCGCCTGTGTGGTACCCGATCGCGACGCACGAAATGAAGCAGCTCCTCATGCAGGCGCAGAGGATCACGGCGCAGGCGGTTATCAGGGGATTCCGCACGGTCGCGGGCGCGATAGCAGAGGTAGAAGCTGGTCTAATCCCCATGGAGCAGAGACTGCGCAATCAGACGATCGCGTTCTGGAGTGTCGCTCCACAAGCTCGGCCAGTCGCATCCGCACTGGATGCTCAAGCGACAGCGGCTCTGCACGAAGCACCGGTCGCCGCTGATGCGGACGGCAGAGATGTGCGAGGAGTTCGGATGGACGATGTGATGGAGGTCAAGCCATATGCGTGCCCGCCGTGGGTAGCCAGGCCTGAGGTTGTACTCTGCAAGGGCGAGGAACAGGCGCGAGACATCATTGACGACTACAGGCCAGGACAGGTGGACATCTTCGTAGACGCATCAGTGCGGAACGGACGAGCTGGCATTGGCATATATGCGACACCGTCTGGGGCATCCATCTCGAGGACGTCGCCAGCTCGGATCAGGCGGACGCACATCTCACGGAGCTATTGGCGATCAGCGAGGCAGCCAACTGGCCGTGGAATCCACGGTGCACTGCCAGGGACCAGCAGGGTCGCCGGTGCCGGCCTCTCACGTGCGAATCTTCTCGGATGCACAGTCGGCGCTGCTGTCGGTGCAGAGTTGGAGGGCAAGTGCGTGCTAGGAAGCTGTGGGCGAGATCATCAAGAAGCTCCGCATGAGCATATCACGCTGTACTGGGTGCCTAGCCACTCAGGGATAGAGGGAAACGAGAGGGCAAACTGGCTTGCCAAGAATGCGACGAGAGCAGAGAGCGAGGAACCACCGCAGCGAGAAGGCCGCCCATGGTATCTCGTGAAGCAAGCGCTGAAGAAGGCAAAGATCACAATAGGACCGCTTCTGGCCGGACGACCTGATGTAGGCAAGTTCACGAGGAAGATTGACGCGGCGCTCCACCTAGGCAAGGCGGCAGCACTGTACCAGCAACTGAACAGCAGTGAGGCCGCGATCCTCGCGCAGCTCCGGACGTGCATGACGAGCCTTAACATATATCTCTACAAGATCAAGGCAGCAGAATCAGCGGAGTGCGAGTGTGGACTGATCGAATCGATCCCGCACTTTCTCTTCTGCTGTAGAAGATGGACAGAGCAAAGACGGAAGCTACGGCTTCGACATGGAGAGCGGTTCGGGGACCTTTCGTACGCTCTTGGAGGCTTTTCGAGCAGACAGGAAGCGGGCGAAAGTATCGATGGACCGATAGAGCGTTGGAAGCCAGATATTGAGGTGGTGCGAGCCACGACCCAGTTCGCGATAGAGACGAGACGTCTACAGACTGTCAGCTAAGACACAGCAAGCATTGAAGAAGACAACGAGCGGCAACGCCTACGAATTCCTACAATCACTCTTTAACTAGCTATAACTAAGTTGGCAGAGAGCCGCCACCTATGAACCTCCGCCAGCGCGCTACCGATTAAGAGGCGCACGACGCCGGAATTACCCTGCGGATAGGGGATCCAGAAAACAAGCTGGCTTACTATCAACTTCCAACTACATATAGCATACAGTAGCGTATCACTTTTCCTTTCTTTCCTATGTTGAGCATGGTGTTAGATATGCGATCAGCAGGTCTCATGGTTGGCTTCTGAACTGGAGCAGGTGTGTTGATAACAGAATGTACATAGCTGGCGCATCGTAACGGCCCATACCCATAGGGTGCATGGCCTTAATAGAACACACACACACACGGTGAGGGGTTGCGAGAGCCAAGCCTCTCACGAGCTCTCGCGCATCGTTTAAAATTCCGAATATCTAGTTTCCCCGCTGATCGCTCTGCTGACCTATCTAGGCGGTACAGACTCTCATGCACGCTTTAAGGGTATGTAGGCAACTTAGCGCTAACTCGGAGTACTATGCTTGACATAATCGAGAGTTGAGGTAGCAGGGCAGGTAGGGGAACAGGAGGGAGGAAGCCATCGAGTTCTGCAAGCATGCTTGGCTTGTCGGCAGAGTCTCAAGGGCGAGATGTGGTACTTAGCTGAGAGGAGAATATCTTCATGGGCGGCGGGTCGATGTTGTATGGCAGTCACCATCCTGTGAGTCCCTAAAAATAGACTGAACTTGATCTGCGAGGTCAATTGCCTGTTTTAGCTTTGATTTGGCATGTACCTTAGGGTCCCCATAAATACCTCCCGGGTATCGGTCCAGAAGGTGTGGCAAATTCATGTCACCAAGCATCCAACGACATGCGATGACACAGGGGAGCGTGGACGTGAAGTGTGAATATAATCTGCAATATAAACTGCGATATGTGCAGTATCAACCGTGGGCTTGTCAAGAACGGGATCTGAAAATCTGTCTAATCTCCGACACAACCACCAAGGACGTTTTGCGTTAAATTAACTAGACGACAAGAACCTCGGCCCTGCCCTGCCTAAAGAAGCTTCTGATATCTAGGCAAAGTGATCTTGCCTACCTATTGCCTGTAGAAAATGCCAACGATGATATAGTTTCCAAACTGAACGCCCCCTCCAAGATGCTACCTCGCACTTCGGTTGGCTGGGATGTATGCGCCAGGACGCCTATTGCGGTGCTGCCCAGGCGCTTTATAACTGGTAAAGCGATAACAAAGGAGCACAGTAGCTGCAATATGGTATAAGCCTGGCGATGGTCAGACTGCGCCGCGAACGAAGGTAGAGACTTACCAAGAAGATATACTGATGAGGGTCGATACCCATAGTCCGGTTGGAATACGCTATGCTATATAGGACCGTGGCCCCAACTAGCTGACATGATGTTGCAGCTGCATTTGGTATAGCAAGCCAAAGCAGGAACTGCTTCAATGGCAGGTTCTCCTGCCTCGCTGCCGAGTCCTCGTGGAGCCTCAATTGTCTCGCTCCTGACCTGCTATAAATTCCCAACTGTATGCATGATGCTGCTGAGGCTAGGAATGACCCCATTGCGAGGCGAGAGAGTAATGCTGACTCGTTGAAAAGACGTGGCTTTTCGTTTCTGTTCTTTGTCAACGATATGAAAGCAATGCAGAGTCTGTATGTCGTACGGCATCGACGGAGCGATATCTGGTGCTGTAACGGCAGTAAATAGGTACGTAGCCCAGATTGCCCAGGGAGGGAACTGCAAAATGCGCAATACTCGAGCGAGCTGATCGCAAAACCAGTCAGCTGGTATGGGGATCTTGTTTGGGAGGTCTTACGTTGGTGCCAACGAGAAGTTGCAGGTTGCAAAGCGCAACGACGCCCAGCCAGTATATTTGGCTTTTGGAGTGATGCGCCTGTACGGCTGCGATAACACCAGATGCCGAATAGTCCTACTTGAAGAAAGCCGAATACAGCCGCTACTCTTCTTTCCCAGACATAGCTGTATACCAAAACTTCATTCGCCCTTGTCCTTTCGCGCAGCTGGACGTCGAAGTACATCAGCACGATGCTAAGTACGATCGAACCCGAGAAGCAGACGAGGAAGCAGATGAGAGAGATGAGAGCCATTTCAAGGACAGAGGGACAGTGGTGCTGCACCAGCGTGGAAAGGCACCCCGTTATATACGGCCCCCCAAGATGCCGCTGCTTCTCATGCGTGAGCGGCGTGAGCGCTTGTACAGGGATTTAGTGTCACACCTCAGCAAGAGGGCCGCATGGATGAGCTTCATCGAGGCCTTGGTGCATGAATGATGTTGAAGCTAAGGCGGCTTGTTGTTCAAGTCTGGGCTGATTCGTTTTACCGCTTCGGATGCTGTTGCGCCTGATCTACAGAGTGTGAGCGAATAGCTCCCTGTGCAGCGATTCATTGCAGTGCCACTTGATGGCTACATAGGCAGGGTGAGCCTTGTCTTCATATAACAAGTATGTCAAAGGATGACATGGTCAAGGGTTGCGTTGGTCGGGGGCGCTGAACTGTGTGCTGAGAGGTGAGCTGTTGCCTCATGTGTGTAAGCCTATGATGAGCCCGTATAGACAGTGGTCGTGAATCCTTATCTACACAGGGATACTGCGCATGGTTACTACATTGGCAACAGAGGAGGGATTGATGATCTGCTACGTGACAAGGCGAAGTCTATGTGGCGGACTTTCTCATTGTCACAATAAAGAGCAGGTCATGTCGTGGGACTAGTAGGGGCTGATCGACCTGTTTTTCTTGTTACCTAAATGACTCTTGAGCATCTCAGGGGCCATAAGTCATGCAGCCCAAGCGACTGAGCCTCTCGGTCATGTTCGGCGACTACAACTCCCACGACATGCTCTGCGTTTCGAAGACGTTATATCTCACGGCCTTAGCATAAGAAGGCAGTGAGTACGTCTGAATGGCTTCCGAGAGCAATACTATATGTTAGATCATGCAGATAGACTGCTCTAGGAGACAATAGCCCACTGAGACGAACAATTATCTTTGATTATTGCCAACCCTGCTCCAGGTACTGCACCTCGTATACTCGCAATGGACCTGGACATGTGCGCTTACCTGAATCCAATCCTAGCCAGCTTCGCTCCCGCGGCATGTCATCTCTTAAATAGACGCCTTTCTTTCCCATACAAAACCTTCCACTTATCCATTTACAACTCCCACAAAGGCCAAATTTGTTCAACATCACCTGCTTTACCTTATCACTAAGTGGATGGACCAGCAACGATATAGGCCTCTCTTGGCTCAAAGAGGTGTTTGATCGCGAGACAAAACAGAAGGCTCGCCAAGCCTATCGATTGCTCATCCTCAATGGCCACGGATCTCATGTTACCATGGATTTTATTAGCTATTGCGATCAAAACAAGATCCTCTTAGCTATCTATCCTCCTCATTCTACTCATACTCTACAGCCTCTAGATGTGAGCGTGTTCGGGCCTCTCGCAGCTGCCTACCGTACTGAGCTATCAAAGTTTATAGATCAAGCTCAAGGGCTTACCAACATCACCAAACGAGACTTTTTCCGCCTCTTCTATCAAGCCTGGAGCTCCTCCATCAAAGAAACAACGATCCGCAAGGCGTTTGAGACAACAGGCATCGAGCCTTTTAATCCTAACGTCATCCTTCAACGATTCGAAACACGGGTAGTCTTAAGGCACAAGCAGATTCAGGCACCACGCGCAATTAAGGACACCAACCAACAGAAGCTGAACCTACAACAAGAGGAGGAGCTTGTGAAGTATATAGAAGGACTTACAGCGCGTCGCCTGCCACCTACAAGAGACATGATACGAAATTTCGCCTCGACAATTGCGCGAGAGGCAGTCTCTGATAGCTGGGTTACGCGCTTCATGAACAGGCACAAAGATCGCCTCACACCACAATAGACGACGGCCATGGACTCTGTTCGCCACGCTGCTGATTCTAGTGATAAGTACAAGCTGTACTTTGATCTACTGCAGCACAAAATGACAGAGTATGACGTTGACGCTGAGCACACGTGTAACGGGCTAGGCCTATGTCCGAGGCTGCGCCATCGTGCACAGCTATACGGCTCGTGCGGGTGGCTCGCGCTCGTGAACTTTATAACCTCGCGTGGCACTTAATCCTCCCCTTTTTCTTCCCATCTTGGTTGTAGATAGCATCTGGACTAGATTGCTGGAATCCAGTTACTAGAGGCCGCTCACAACACGTATAATATGGATGAAAAGGGCTTCATGATTGGAGTCGTTGGCAGGTCAAAGAGGATCTTCAGTAAGAGGAGATGGGAGAAGAAGGAGGTCAGGGCATCACTCCAAGATGGCAATCGTGAGTGGATTACACTCCTGGCATGTGTGTGTGCCGATGGAATCTGCGTTGCCGCCAGGCCTTATCTATGAGGCTGCCGGCAAGGCTGTACAATCGAGCTGGGTACAGAGTATAGACCCAAGAAAGCACTCAGTACACTTCACTACGTCCCCCTCTGGCTGGACGAACGATGACGTAGGCCTGGCTTGGCTTGAACAGGTGTTTGATCGCTACACCAAGAAGAAAGCTCGAAGAAAGTACCGGCTATTAATCGTTGATGGCCATGGGTCTCACCTGACGATGGATTTCATTAGGTACTGTTGCGCTCTAATATTACAAGGCCAGATGCATTGAATGTTTCCGGTCCATAGAGAATACTAATGTCGGTCTTTGACCCCTGGGCGTCTTTGCTGCAGCATGCCAGGAAGCGCCGGACGACGAACTCATGGACACGCTGCTCTTCATGTGAGAGCGTCGTTGGATTGACGAAATTGGCTGGGTGGATAGGCGGGTGGGCCTTATCATTATTACGTCCGTTAGGGGGCCACGAAAAGCCTCCTTCGACCAGCGCCATTGCATAACCAGCCCAGCGGCCGCCCTGCGCCTGCTTCTGGACGAGGCCGCGAAGGTCCATACCTTGATCGAACTGATCTGTCTCGGTTCGAGGATAGCTAATCCAACCTTTTTGATATAGCTTTTCTGCAAGCTGCAGAACCTTTTGACTGTCCATTCCGAGGAATCTGCTGCCGCACTTCTGAAGCTCTAGAGTAGTCAACGGTAAGGGTTTCCACTTGCTCGTTGGCTTAGTTTTGACCTTTTGGACCTGAGCATTCTGCGAAGTGAGACACCACTCATAGAGAATAACAACTGTCATTCTATCGAAGAGGTGTTTACGAGCCCAACTAAAGTTCACCCTTATTCCAGCTTTTTGATACATCAGGTTGATGCCCCAGAATGGTTCCGGGATAAAATTCCGAACGCGCAAGTAGCGCTCGACGATGAAGCCAAGCGTAGGAAACTGACAGCTCCCGTAGCTGATTAATTGAGAGGCTTCTGACAGGTTGCATCGCTGGAGCACAGGACGAAGACTCAGAGTGAGGTGCCGGGTGAAGCTTGCGCCCACACGAAGATCGAGCTCGATATGAGAAGCTACTGCGTCGGCTTGCTGTGCGGCGTGAATGATAGGCGCTCTTTCGATGTTGGAGAAATGTGCCCTTACTGTGCCGCCAGCGCGACCCAGAGTCTGGTTGCTTTGCACTGCCACCGACCGAATCTCGGTGCCTATGTGCTCACCTTCGCGGTCGCAGTCGGTCTAGATATAGAGCACGTCGGCCCGGCGAGCGTGTCGCTTGATGTTGTCCGCGATAGACTTTCCGTTGCTACCAACGAAAACCTCGATGCGAGCGTCAAAAAGCGCAGATGGGTCGCATGAAGTCTAGCTCTTGTATCGGGGCTTAAACTCGTGGCTGAGGAGGTGGCCTAGCATAGAGGTTATCGTGACACTGCAATGACCCCATTGCGGAAAGGTGTAGTCGAATTCGTAGTTCTTCACATACGGATTGCCTTGGATGTTATGCTGCACGCCCATTAGCTCGACTGGCGGATTGCGCACGTCTGTGCTCACTGTAGTCACTTGATCTCCCAAGTGGTTTGCAATTGCTTCCGCATGCAGGTCAGACGAGAATGTCTATATCCCAGGAGCCTATCTGCGACAATGATCTTTGATCTTGCTGTGACGTTCAAGCTGGTCGAACTCATGTGCTAAAAATACAAGCTTTGCATAGTTACACAAGCAAAAATACTATTTGAGATGCCTTCAGCTGCTAAAAATACACCCTGCCCATACTTCGGAATATGCGTCCGTGGGAGGAATGGTGAAAGGGAATGTGTTGGGTCATGCTCTTTCCGAACATCCACCAGCTGTGGTTGACACATAAATAACGGGTTGTACACGCTTTCGGCTTGCTTTACTTCCTCCTGCACCCTCGCTCACTTCACAATCAGCAATCTCTACCTTTGGCCATCATGCGGAGCATTTTCAACACCCTCACCACGCTGACAGCTGTCACTGTGATTCAAGCATACCCTCATCATGCGAATTGCAACAGCACAAGCTCGGCTATTTCCCCTGCCGCTACCTCGAAAGCGAACGCACAGCTCTTTCGAGACCTTGTTTCGTCTCCCGCAGCCATCCAGCGCTCTCGTCGGCTGCTCGTCGAAGACGGTGTACTTCGTACAGGAGACGATCTGAGGCAAATTGCCGTTTTCGATTTCAATGATCCTCAGCCTACCGGTGGTGCAATGGGCGGTGCCTCCAAAGCTGCCGTAAGTACAGTGTTAGACCTCTGCAGATCTGTGACGACGTTAACATGCTCTTAAACCCAGACCGTTGAGACCTATCCTTTCTCTATCGGCCTCGACATCAGCGCGACGGTTGTCTTCCTCGAACCTTGCGGCATCAACACGCCCCACGTACATCCTCGGGCGGCCGAATTTCTCACCCCGATCGAAGGATCCAACCTTAGGTTTGGTAGCATCCTGGAAGATGGGCTGGTCAAGCCGGGGGAAAACCAAGAGATTACTGGTACGCTGAGCAGACTCCAGGCCACCGCCTTTGTGCAAGGGAGCATGCACTGGCAGTTCAATGACGCGTGCGAGAAAGCAGTCTATGTGGCGGTACTGGGCTCAGGCGATGCTGGTGCGAACCGAGTGACGAACTTCCTCAGCCTCGACGCTGATGTAGTGAGTGCTACACTTGGCCTTCCCAGCAACATCAATAGTACCAGCATTAAGCAGTTTGCGCAAGCCATCCCAGCAAATCCAGTGCAGGATGTCAACAAATGTTTGGCTAGGTGCAGGCCCGCAGCAGCGTGAGCAGCGGAGATGGGCATTTGTCAAGAGCTGGAGCGAGATCTAGAGGGGTGCTTTTGCCATTTCTTCTTTTGGTGTTTTTTGACCTAAGGCGTTCGTCTCTCTTAGTGATAATAAAGAAAGTTGCACCATACTTCACCACATTAGTGTTGTATCAGGCATGAGCGTGTGTATTTCTCGGACTTGGCGAGGTGGTTGCTCATCTACTAGCGAATGGTCATCTCTTCGTTGCTGGTGTTAATTTCACAACTTATTAACTTGCCAGGTCATGAACGGGGATGTCTGACACACCCGTTATCTAAATCCAGGTCACTATTTCACTGGCATTTCTAAAATTCACCACGACCTATTTCCGGCCTCGCTGGACGACACTCAGCCATCGGTAGCCATCGTTTCTAACGGAGTTTTGTCCTGCGCTGGATCCTGTACATCTGAGCTTGCGGCCCTCGAATCTGTCGATAAACCTACGCAAAAGATCAGTCTACAAAATGGCTACATCACGCCTCCTTTGACCGTGTTTGGGACCGCACTGGGGCTTCAGGAGATTGACGCCGCCCGCGACACTCACGACGGTCGACCACCCGCCGAAAGTATTACCTTCGCACTTGAAGGCCTCTTTTTCGGCGGTAAACAACTCACCGCCGCTTTTGAGCACGGCATTTCCCATGCGATCAGCGCGCCGATCTTAGGCGGTATTGACAGCAAGGGTGTGTCTGTGGGTTGCAAAACAGGCGCAAAGAACCGATTGGAGGAAGAAGCTATTTGGAACCCAGAAGTCGCACTGCACTACCCACTCACACTCGATGCAAAGAACACTAAAACGCCAAGCATCTCTTCAGCAATCAGTTCATTGGTGCTGAACTTGTTGGATGCTGTTGACTCACTCGGTAAAAATAACACAGATGTGCCGAGCAGGGATCGATTCCAAGAGTCTGGTTATTTGAAGAGAGTGGTTCAGGGCGAGATTCCGCTCGTGCTAAGTGCGCACAGTGCGGACACCATTGCTTCCATTATTCGGTTCAAAGTGTACATTGAAGCTGCTCTCTCCGAGGCTCGTCTTTCGACAGTCACATCGTCGAAGAAGTTGAGAGTCGTGATCATTGGAGGTGCAGAAGCACATCTCGTCGCCACAGAGCTCACCGCTGCAGACATTTCAGTTGTTCTTGCGCCTCTGCTTCCACATGCTCAATCATGGCGTCGCAGTCTTACGGGGCCACCGTTGACAAACGTCTCAACCAATATCCTCCTTGACGCTGGCGTATTGCTGAGCATTAGTGTTGAAGAGATGTGGGAAACCCGAGACCTGGGGTTGCTGGCGGGTATCGTACATGCGAACAGCGAAGGGAGACTGAGTGAGAAGGAAGCGCTTGGATCAGTAGGAAAAAATATCAACAAGATGCTGGGCATCAAAAAGGAGGGAATTCAGAAGATCAACAAAAATGAGTGGGTTATTTGGGAGGGTAGCCCACTCGAGGTTGGTGGAAAGGTGAGAGGTATTGCAGTGCATGACAAGACGGCGATTTGGGGTTGATTCCATTTGAGGACGTCAACATCTATCTATTGACGATCCACTTATGCTAAACAATCTGGGTATATCTACAAATGAGCAAAGTCCCGCCCAATCCATACACAACAATCTATCTTGACTCTACGAAACATTTCTTCAACTCTCGTCAACAATCAGCCCTGCGATGTCACTCCATTGACGTACCCTCGAACCACTCAGTACCCGTTCGGATTCGGCACTGGCGCATAACTCGCCTGAGCACTACCCTTCTCCTCGTACCCCGGCGCCGCACCTCCCAAAATCTTTGTCCACCCCTCGGCCTCCAGGGTAAATCGCTCTTTCCCTGCGCCCTGAGCCCATACCTTGGTAGGCGCATTGCTATACCCGTCGCCCTGGGCAGGCGGCGTGTAGCCTCCATATGCGGTGTGTCCTTGCGCGTGGGGAGAGGAGGACTGGGATGTGAGGAAGCGGCCTGCAGAAGTGTGCTGAAGGAATGTGCGCATGGTGCTGGGCTTTGCGCCCGAGAACAGCATGAAGAAGATTGTCGATGCGAAGGCGGCCGTGGCGAAGACCAGGGCGGCGAACGCGGGGATGCCGTATACGTAGTAATATTTCACTCTCCGCGTGTAGCTTGTCGTCGGGGGTGTCTTTGCGCCAGTTGCGTTTGCCTCGCCGTCTCTCTTTCGCTTCCCGTTGTCCTTGGGCTGCAGACCCTTTGTGCCAACTACCATGTTCGCGGCGATGTCGGTCCAGATCAGATTGAGGATCTTAGCGGATGTATCAGGGGTTTGAGATAACTGCTGCCACTTTCTGAACATGGCGAGATTGGACTGTCCGGAGTAGTCGACGCCTTTGGAGGTTATCGACGAGCTTGTGCCCGTTTCGTATGCCATGTCGAGGGCGATAGTGGCGAAGTCCTTGCCGGGCAGATTCTGCCAGCCAATTGATTGGTCGCGGCCCGGTAAGTACAAGCTCTCCTTTCTCACAGTTGATATGTTCAGTGTCTTGGCCTGCTCTTCGGACACAAGGCCCCATAGTGGTCCACCGTCCTTGAGGAACATACTGCTGTTCTCGACGCCCCAAAGAGGTTTAGCTGCATCATTGGGGTATGTTTTGTCGACAATGGAGACTACTTCGAGGGAAGATAAGTCGTCGGCCGTGCCGTTGTAGCGGAAAGATACAGTTTTGATCACGGCTTTGGCCGTAGACATGCATGTGTACATTGGCATAGTCCACGCGGACCCGGGATCGAAGAGAATGGAGTCGCTATTATCTTGGCGGCGGGCAGCGCCATTGAGGACTCCACATTTGGCGACGATGTGGGTTATATTTGCAAGGTCCCCGCCACCTTGGCCACGACATAGTGTGTCTGAATCAATGTTAGCTACAGCGCGTCATTTCATGCGACGTATACGTAACTTACCAATAGAAGACCAATCAGAGCTATTGATGTTGAAGGGGTTGGCATATATAGGCGGCTTGCTGTTGAACTTGTACTCGGTGGTCGAGTTCCCGACCGTGGATCTGTTCGACAGGCCTTCCGTCCCCATGAGATAGTCTCCAAAGCCCGACGCTACATTAAGTGACTGAGGGGTGACAGAGAGACTGCTAGCCGGTTCACCATTTGGGAAATACAAAGGAAACGACTGATTCATAGTAGAGTTGAGATATGAGAAGGCTTTGACCCCCGTAGTTTGGTTGGACAAATTTGTGACGTTCATATATGCCATGGTGTACGCATTTCTGATCCACGCAGCACGGTAAGCACGGTACCACAGGTTTGGATTCGCCTGCACGTCGCCAATATCCCATCGAGGGTATGTTGTATTGAGATTGACGAAGCCACCACGATCAACGATCGAGGGCCTTAAAATGCCGCCTTTCGCTATCAGACCTTCGGATCGTGTCCTTGCGATGGAAAAGTCGAGAGTGAGATTCGTATTGACGCATACAGTGTCAGGTACGACGAAGAGGAGGTCTTCGCTCCATGTGCTGCCGTACTCTTTCCATGTTGGTGCACTGTGGTTGCGGAATCCCACACCGCCATTCTTCATGTCCACGACGAGACCTTCCACTGCTATAATGGCGTCATTCAACAGTATACTGGATAGGGGCTGGTAGTTGCCGATGGTACGTGCTGTACCATTGTCGACCACAGGTCCTTTGCCGTTGCCGTTGTCGTCGATCTCAGATTTGGTATAGGATCGGTACTCGATATCGAAAGAGCTTGAGACGGAGTCCTCAAAACCTGCAGTACCACTCTGAAACACGTCAACGACCTTTTGCGGCACTACTGAGCTATACCAGTCGTCCCGATAATCCACCGAGATCCCTGACTTATTGTCGATCACTGTCGCCGCGTTGTTATCATTGGGACAGGGTACAAGAAGAAAGGCACCGCAGAGCCTGCTCCAAGTACTGTTTGAATCACGCGGCGGGGTTCCAAATCCCATAGGTGTTGTATCCCTGATATAATGGAAGGCTTCCGAGGTGGAAGTTGGTTCGGCCACGATGCCCTCATAGAGACCAAGAGGGGTCACGACTGCAGCAACAGCAATCAAGACTAGCATGAAAGTCTTGAAGAAGGACATAAATGCAGCCGACTTGCATGCCGCCATGGTCGCCGCAGAGTCGGTCCGGAGGAAAACGGGCCATAACGAGCTGTGCAGGTATCTTCCGATGACGGACCTGTCACTCAGTCAGTATGGTGCTCCTTTTTTGTTATACGTTGCACTGTACCATGATACAGCTGTTTCTGTGACAGCCGACCTGCGAGGACCGAGAAGGCCGAGTAGGATGACGGGCAACGCTATTGGCACCAAAAAATTTACTTGAAGGTATTGTTAATCACGCTTGATAGGGGGGCAAATGGAAGTCCTACCAACAAATACGGCGGCAGCGATCATACCAGAGACCTGGCCGACCGTCAAATCCTGAAGAGAAACCATGCTGGCTGATGTACTGCTAATCCGCAGTAACAAAGAAACCTGCAACAAACAAAGACTTGCGCCTCTCCGCTTCGCGCGACATCGTCTTCTTCAAGTACGCCATTGCAGCCTCAGTGCAGGGGGGTACTAGCGGGCTGATGCAAGGGTAGGACAGAAATACGATAGTCTTGGCAAGCCATGGTAGGGTATGATTGATTGGCGCGGGATGAATAACCTGTGGAAATTCAGCCACCTGGTTCGGGATGCAAATGCGAGAATGCGAGGCGGGCTATTCCAAGGCCAAACGGGTTTGCATAAGGCTGGCTTGCTGGCTCACTGACCGTAGTGCTCGATGCGCTGGGTTAGACTTGGCCCAATACTTCGCAATACGAGCGCAATGCTCTGAAATAGGTAAATGGAGAGTGCCGGTGATCGTTGTGGCGATCGTTATTACGATCGTTTTGCGCTCGCATTCTGCGGGTGAATGCGACCGGTAAGTTGCCGTGGAGGGTGCAAAGTGGGACCTAGATGTCGAAACAAGGTGCATGATCGCTTCGCTTGAGCCTCGCCTCATTATGAGATGTCAGTGGTAGATTTGCTCAGGGGCCACCCTTAGATGCTGGCTATGGCTGCAACCACGGAAGATAGAGATGAGCTCGGTAATGATACCTCCCGAGTGTTACAATGGTAAAATCACAATGGGCAAGGGGAAAGCCCAAAGGGCAACATTCTCACCACAAACTGAGAGACACAATGTTGTTTATAGGAGTTCTCGAAGGGTTCAACCATTGACTTGCGAAGACCAGAGTCAGCGTTGCGAAATGCACTAAATGGTTGTACGATTGTGAGTTTGTGATTTGTGTCAGGACGAAGGAAATGAGAGCAAGGGTGTGTACCCGAAGTTGGCGAACTAAAAATAAACCGAGTACCAATCTATGAAGAAGCAAATTGGAACTTGTGCAAATTTTGCGAATTCAAGCATTGTCATTCGTGTCTTGAGCTCATTTTGAGGCTACAAAGCTGCCCCTGTTCCATGTCACACAAGCATACTAACCCGGTTCTGCACTGCTCACGTTAGTAGTCCGATGCGCTGTCACCCTCGACGCCAGCGGGAACATTCCAAGCATCTACTAACTTTTAGCATCTTACAAAATCGTATCGCATACGTTTTACGTACTGCTTGAAAATACCCTCTTCACCTTTTCGGCGCTCTCGCCCTCGATGCCGGCAGGGACATTCCAGGCGTCTGTGAAAGTTGAGTATACGGCTGAGATCGTGTGAGAAGTTCAGCCTTACTGCCTGAAAACACTCTCTTCACCTTTTCGGCACTCTCGCCTTCCACGCCAGCTGAGACATTCCAAGCATCTGAAAAGCGGTTAGGTTCACGTTTTTAGAAGCAGGCAATGCTTCTAATACTCCCAGAGAACACAGGCTTTGCCACCGGGGCTGCAATGACAGCAGCTGTAAGTGCCAGGACGACGAGGTACTTCATTTTCAGAATGGATACCTTTGCTGGTTGAATTCGAATAAAGAGTTAGATGAATGGTTTCAGGTATTTATGCAAGGTGCTTGGTGGATGAGCGGCAACCACCACGGTCCCATGGATTTTATACCTTCTGGCGACTTACATCTGGTCAAGAAAGAGGCTTTCCCCGCCGATCCATTCTCGGCCATTGCGCGGAATAGCTGTAAAAGCTCGGTTTATCAGACTACATGTCTGGAAGTCTGTTCCCTCTCCCTGGTCGTACAATTGCCGCTCACTCGACGTTTTGGCAAGGAGTGGGCTACGTGCATGCAACTGACTAGGCGGCTTGCTTTGCATTTACGATCGCGACATCTCCTAGGATCGATACATAACGGGCTTTTTCACTCGTATACAGAGAAGCGTTCTCCGCTCCTCTCAGTTCTCTTCAAGTTGCAGGACTATGTACCTGCCGAAAGGGGTCTAGCGCACTAATCAGCGTGCTTCCAAAGACTAAAGACCGCAAGTCTCAGAGAAGGACTGCTACCTTCCATTCGTCTAGAGATCTGAAGCACGTAATTAAAAGGCGCTATTTGTCGTTTGTGGTATTCTTCATGAAGTACCGTGGTACCTGCCGAAAAGGGAAACAGGTCGTCAGCTCGAAGGTCACCCTGTAGCAACGATCATCCTTACTGATGCAATGTTCGTGGGAGACCGAATGAAGCCCTAACTGTAGTGGAATGCATAATGACCATGTCCTACCCTAGTGCTATCTTCTCGCATATCGGGAAACCACTGTGGACATCGTTTCGGACGCCCTTTCTGCTCATGTTTCTATGATAGCATCCCCTCAATACCGCTCATTGATCAATTGTTTACCCTCTTACTCTTTCCAATCAATAATGGCTTCCATAGCGCAAACCATGAGGAACTACGTACCCTTCAAAGTCAGAGACCATCCGGTCTTTGGTCATCGTTGCACTGGTCATGGTAAAGCTGCCAACATTTGCTCAAGAGAATCTTGATGGTCCCTGCCATTGTCTACTTGTATTTTGGTGGGAACGCTTTGATGTCTGCAATGGACCTTCAGTAAACTTCTGGCTGTACTTTTTTGTAAGATTTCTCGCCTGGATTCACCACTTCTGGCTCAGCAGTTGGCACATGGGCCACTATGACGCGGCGGACAAGGCAAATAGGGCCGATCCCTATAGCGATTACGATATGCTCAACATCGGCAAAGGCGTATATGATTCTATTCCAGCAACGACTTTTACGAAGTACTGGGAGTGGCTTGCACTTTTTATCAGCTCGATTTGCAGTTTGGAGCTGACACTTCGCTCACATGATCTAGCCAGTAGTGACGGCTGGGCAGCTTGGCCATCGTAGCCAAAGTCGCCCTCGGCCTCGTATTCGTTACTGTATTGAAACTCATCTCGGAAGCCTACTGGACTACGGCAAAAGGGGAGCCCCAAAGGCCCTGTTGCAGATACGTTGTAATTTGAGGTATCAATGGAAGTATGCGGTCGGACACGAAGACGCAAGGCCTCGTTCCGTTCTTCAGCTTGGTCCATACAGTCCTTGTCTACGTGGTCAGCACTAACGCTTGATCTCCTGTGGGTGCGCTTACCGTGAAGTTGCTGTATTGTCGACCTCTCACCGGATGAGGCAAGACACGCGTCGCTTGTTCCTGCACATTATTTGGAAATACTGTAATGAGTTGAATCCCATGATCAGTTGCCTATAGGCAGGAACGCCACAGAACTGACTGCCTGGAAGGAAGTAAGTGGCGTTAGGCAGACATAGGAGTTCCTACGACTATAAAGTAGTCGTAGATCTCATAGATAGATCATCATCACACTTGCTCCTATTCATAGTTTCAACTTAATGTGCTCCTTGACATGTTTTGGGTACGTAGTGCCCTCCCGAAGGCCTTTGACGACATTATACTTCGTTATGAAGCCATAACAAGAGTTCAGTGCAATGAGTTTCTCCTCGACCGGCGATAAGTCCTTCAACTCGTCCGGGTACACGTGCTCACATCGTAACCAGCTGTGCACATGAGCCTCAGGCGATAAGGTCCCTCTTTCCAAATCCCTTACATACTCTGCACATCCAAGGACGCTTTTGCCGGACGCGAAACATCTGAGACAACTGAACTGAGACCCATACCGAGCGCAGAGATCTGCCAACACCGTCGATTGGGCGCTCTCAAACTCTTCTAGCTCGGCGATCGCAAACTTCCGATAACAGATTGTACAAGTTTGAATCGGCAACGTCTTCGCTTCGTGAAAGGCATTGTAGAATTCACATACTGTTGCCACCTTTCTCTCCTGAGAAATAGGCTCACACCACAGGTTCCTATGAGACTGTCGTTCTTTCTCTTCGAACTCCTCCTCCAGAGAGCGCATGATTGCCGCAACTTCTTCCTCCTAACTTGTGTTTCTCTCTAGACCCTTACTTCTTTCATCACTCGCTCCCCTCGCCCGTTTCTGTGACCGTTCTTCACTTGCCTGCCTATTTGTGGGACTTCGGCTCCGCTTTCTTGAAGACTCTTCTCTCGCGCTCTTCTCTACATACTGCCTCTGCGATACTTTGAAAATATCCGTCAATGTTCGCATTCCAAGCCTTGTCCGTGCTTTGACTCGGTTGCTCGCTCATATTCGAAGAAGTTGCATCCCTGGACACGTTCGCCGGATGTTGGCCAGTAATTTCTGTTTTCTGCCAGTATTGTCCCGACCGGTACACATCAATGGACCTAAGACCAATAGTATGCCTACGGCCGGTCCTATTCTTTCCACCATCCTTTCGTGCCACGTAAGTTGCGTCTAAAGACACTCTCAGCGGATCTTCACCAGATCCCTCCGCCCTCGAACTCATCTGTGCGCACTTTCCCTCCGCATTCTCCTGTACAATCTCAGGCACATCTTCTCCTCTCCAAATCTCCGCATTTAGAACCTGAAGAGCCTCAAACGTATCCTGGCGGAGCCTGCTTTCAAGACTTACTCTACAACTTTCTTCCCCAGCATTATACTCTTTCTGTACATCATCAAATGTATCCACCAACATTCTGATATTAAGGCTGGCGACTGCTACGTTATACCGATTACCCTGCTCCAGGCGACCGAATGATTCATCTACTCCATAAAACTTTAGCTGTCTCCGCCCACTCCACTTAACTTCCCTTCTAAATCGGACCCTTCCTCTCTAGACTCCCCTCTACACTAATAGTACCACTGTTCCTCACCTGAGGTCCACATGGCCGATTACACTTTCATTTTTCTCTTACTATAGCAAGCCTATCCGCCCTTTATTAGTCCCGTATTCTTCGTCTTATCTAGTATGGTTTCAATCTAGTCAAGCCATATTGACCAATTAACTGAATCGATTGGGCGAATTTCTACCCCCAAGGCACCGCCGAAAATCCACTATCACAGATATCACAACGCCACTCCTGTATTGTACTTCACCAGCAGGATAACTAAGTAAAACATGACTAACAAGTTTCAAAGCTTTGCTACTTTAATTATTTAATCCAATTTAATTCAGCCCCTAATAGGTTTGACAAGATCCAGAATAAAAGCATATGGCCCTTATTACTTCTTCAACCCATCCTATAATAGTGCTTCTAAGCGACTTCTCAACACCCTTAATTCTCGATATACGAAGCCAAGTTCCTCCTACTGACACACAAGTCTCACACCTGGCCTCTCTATTCACGCCTCAATAGCTCTAGATCTCTTCAACCACTCCATTACATCCAGTATATCACCAATCTCTCCATTAGTTCTCCAACGTATCTCCAATGGCCGCTACCCCACTCGCTCGCCTCTATCCTCTATATAGAACCATAGATTAGCATTGCTTTTAATTCCCCACAACACTCTCATCAAAAGATATCTCTATACAAAATGCCTATCTCACCCACATCAACTAATGCCCACGCTAATCTACGCAAACCACTCGAAAGCTAGAGAAATATTGGCGGCGACATATCCATGTTTTTCATAGCACGTCTCCTAATCCCAAGAAAATTCGTATCTCCCGAGCGACAGCAGATTAAAGGCCTCAATTTTGAAACTATTACAGCTGTCCACTCCCCTCCACCACCCTGGCTGAACGAATCTGAATATGCAGCCCTCCAGCCCCAAGCAAATGACGAAAATACCTACTCGGCACTTTTCAGTCTCAACTTCTCCATTTATGATCAGACTATTGTTCCTTCCGACTAGGACGATATGTACTTCTTCCTGTACGGCCTAGTTCGCCCCTACGCCCTTACCTAGGAGCAGTGTGAGGAATGGATGGATTTGGCGGCGCATCCATTTGCCAACTGGTAGTTGGATGGATGATGGAAAAATTTCCGGAATAATCCGAAATCACTTATGCGAGACGAGATTATAGGTTTTTTTTTACCGCTATATAGGTGCTATCTCCGTTTCTTTGATTGTAATAATATTTGCCTTGTCCCAAGAATGCAAACACTGAGCTGCTTGTATCGTAGGCTGCTCAAGATGGTTGCGGCGGGTCGTGATCATGAGCCCCATTCGGCTGAATACACGCTCAGGCTCATCGCTCATTGCTGGAATCGAGAGAATATCGAATGCCATTTGAGCCAGATGCGGGTACTCCTTAATACCAATAGTCCGCCACCATTCAAGTGGAAACTCAAGCTCGATTGGCTCTTGGTTGCTATATCGCTCAAACTCATCTGGGATAGCTGCTTTTTGGTTGTTACTTCGTGCCTTAGCCAAACTTTTTGCGCGGTTATGAAACGTCTCCAGCGTATCAGGTTTATGTATCGTAGTCTTCTTTGCTGGTGACATGGCATCTAAGACGGGTAGTTGCTTATAGGTCGAACTCCATAGCGACTTGACTTCTTTTCGGCCGGCCGTAATCCACGACTTGTTGTTTGCCTATTGAGACTCGATAACCTTCCAGGTGTAGGCAGGATGTAGCACGGCAGCCGCAAGATATGCCGGTGAGTCGTCGAGTTTTGCGTAGTACTCTTCAGCTTTATCAAGTGCAAGTTTAATCTGCGTAACGAAGTGCCATTGGCCTTTAGTCGTAGCTAGTGATGCATGTTTGTAACGTTCGTAAGCGGCCGTAAGTTCCTCAACAATAAATTCAAGGTCAAATTGAACTTTGCTGATCCCACAGGACTTGCCATCACCTGGCCGACCTTCAAGATCTATTGTTGCAAGCCAGCAAGGCTCTAGGAGTTTTTGATACTGGGTCAAGATCTCCCAGTCTTCTGAATCAAGCGTATCTTTTAGGATGGCATTCCGAGAATGATCCTCGTCTTGAATCCAGCGTCCTTTGGACTTCTCTCGTACGACACGTTGGCGCTCAGATAATAAGAAGTCTTCGAAAGGGGCTCGGAGTTTGAGGAGTATCTTGATCTCGTCGTAGACGCTGTTCCAGCGAGTATCGTTGCTTCTGTGGAGCTCGCGCGTTTTGATCGTATTCCATTCGGTTGGGTCGATAATGGACTTGAAGTATTTGAGTTGGGCCTGGTGCCACCGTTTTCGTCTTTGTGGACTTGCGTATATCCAAACGACTAGATTGTGAGCCTTACCAACTGGTCCTATTCGCCTCCATCGATTTAACTCTTCCTTCAAATTCGCCGGCACCGACCCTTCGAATTCGAAGAGGTTCTTATCGAAGCCGAATAAGAGATGGCGGGCAATAAGGTTGATAATATGGCCTGCACAGCGCAGGCGGCGCTCGTCAGGATCGAAGCCAAATTCTTCTCCAATTGCTTTCATTGCCGAATCGTTACTCGAAGCATTGTCCAGTACAAAAAAGCCGAGTCTGTCTTGAATACCAAAGTCCTTGATCACGGAAATAACCTGCTCCGCAATATCTGTACCCGCATGCGAGTCGGTTTGCTCGGGTGTCGCTAGCAGTATCGTTTGGTTCTTGAATTCCGCATTGATAAAGTGAGCAACAATGCCGTTGAGCGAGAGGCAATTTCCAGAGGTCCAGAGGTCGAAGGAGATGTGGATCTTGCTGACGGAATCCTGCAACTCCTGTTTGACTTTGGCCTTGTGAATCCTATAGCCTTTCATGATCCAGTCTTTGACAGTCTTTGCGGTAGGTATTGCATCTTTTGCGCGGGGCGAGAGATAGGCAAGAAGGTCGCGAAACGGCTCACTATCAACCTGCCTAAATGACACATTGTCATAGACAATCCAGCGAATAAGAAGCTTTTGGAAGGTGGTTTCATCGAAGGCCAATGCCAGCGCATTTAATATCTCTTGCTCTCGAGACTCATTTGTATCTAAGGCTGCTGGCACCAATATACCCCTTCTTTTGAAAGGGATAATTTCTCTCTCCTTGTTCCAAGTTTTGCCGTGAACTTGGCGGATGTGTTCGACTACATTCGTGCTTCCGCCGTCGACCTTGTAATAATGAGCGTGACATGTCCGTGAAATCGGGTCGGAAGTATGGCAGCGGACACATAGCCACCAGCGGGCGCCAGTCTCGGTATGTTCAATTGGTACGCCAAACTTCCAGATAGGCGAGTTTAGCCTAGCCGTACGCCTCGAGATTGGAATACTGAAGCCAGGAAGTTGAGACCAAACAACACTATGGTATTTGAATTTTAATCCCTTAATTAGTGGGGTGTCGGCCGTACGCGCTTTTGTGCTCTACTCCGACTCGAAAGTTGGCTCTGTTGAGATGTCTGAAGCAATATTAGAAACGCTATCTAGCGACGACTTTACCGACGACGTTGGCGAAGACGGTAACGAAGGTTGCTTAGAATAAGCTTGCTGAGCCTTCTTCATAATATAGAACCCTTTTTAATATAGAAGTTTAGAGAGTTTGTACGTATAGTACGGAAAGTTATATAGAAAAAGGATAATAGTATAAGATATAATGGGTCCGCGGTGGTGTCTATAGATATAGTGATAGTATTATTAAATGTGATAGCCCCTAAGCCCCTGCATACAATATTAAATATAATATTAGATGTGATATTGAATGTGATAGTGGATGTGATATTGGAGGCAACGTACTATACCGATGCCTTGAAATGGATGGATTTGGATATCCATTCTGCATCTGGATAACCGAGATTTGGATGGCTTTTCCAAACACATCCAATTCAGATCCATCCATTCCTCACACTGCCTAGGAGATCGAGCCAGACGACAGCTCAGACACAGGCAGCGATATATAAAATTACACTATCCCACCTCTTATTGTCCGAGACCTCTGCTATCAACCGTGAGTCCGTAATAACACCTTAATAACCCAAAAATTCACTGACTTCAGCGAATTCCGCAGCATCGCCGCTTAAATGTTCGACGTCATGAACAGCTTCCCTACGGTATCTCCTATTATCACTTTTACCGGCCCAATAGTCGGTTCCGGCCTCATACTCCTCCATAACGACCCCGTATCCAGCCTCTCAGAGACAGAGCGAAAATGCTGCGGTTTTGTACAGCTGTCAACCTTTATCACCCCAGGGAACCCAGCCAAGCCTCCTTTCCGAGGATCGCATCAGCTTCAGGTTTTGTCATCTTCCCTGTTCACGTCAACCCATGGATGACGCGCTGCAAGAAGATGGCCGAAAGACAAAATACCCAGTTTCAGCCCAACACTACGTTCAACTGTACAGGCAGAATCGCCGGTTTTCTCGATCACCATATTATGGTCCACCGACCCCAGCTCCCACAGGATTACGTCTTTATCGTCGTTCCCGACTCTTGGTCTTTCCTAGAAAAATCATCACGAGACTCTCTATCGACATCACCTCCAACAGCTACCTCAGCTAAACGCCTTCCTCAGACCCTCGATCTAAATTTATGTCCCCAGCCAAACGTAAATCTGATCAACTTTCAGACCTAGTCACCCCAAAGGCATCACCCGACAACAGGGCACGCATGACCACACCGTCCTGTAAGATATCACTAATATCTACTTATCACATCATACTAATTCAATATCTTAGCACAAACGCCTGATACCCCCTATACAGAAGACATGTCCGACACACACACATCACCGCCGCCTAAACGCCCACACACAGACCATATCCTACAAAAAGCAGTTCACAAAGACTCTTCCCCAACCATTACCCTATATGAGCCCTCTACCACTCTATCTAGCACTCCAACGCACGCCACAAGTCTATTACGTACCAAGCCTATTAATACTTCTGCCACAAATCTTATCCCATATTCTGTCCCTCAAGCTCCTGTTCTCTCTACCGATGACACAAACAGACCGCATCGAAATCGTCAACCTACTAAAAAGTTTTAACATTAACTAGTACAATACAATAGCTTAGATATCAGTCACATACCCAATTGATCATAAACCCAATTAAAGCCGCACTTTCAATCTTAACCGTACTTTATTGTAAATACTTTATTGTAAAGGATTAAAACTGCCTTCTGTGACTTCGTTTGACTTCGTTCCTCAAGGCTCTTCTTGCAAACCGCGCCTCGCGGGTTGCGTCTCCTGTATGAATAGTAGCCAGCTCCCCGTTCAAAGTAGTATTAGCGCTGAAACGCTACGCTTAGCTACATCTCTAGCAGGAGCGGTACGTAGCAGGCTCGCGGCTCGGTAGATCATACGCCGTTGCTTAATCACGTGAGTGACCAAGACATGCTCTCAACGAGTCAGTTGCGATAGTATAGTACTATCGATAAATTACGGCTAGGCCCTTCTGTAACGTCATCACAAGTGGTCTCATCACAAATGGTCTCGTCCCGAGAGGTCTAATCCTAAGTAGCCATGCCTTCATTACTATCTCATAGCATCAGGTCATGTGACTCGCGGCAAAAAAAGTAGGGTGTAGCGCATGTGGAACAAAAACTCAGAGAGCGACCAAGGGCAATACATCAGTGGCAGCTAAATATTTGTGACAGAGTTGCAGATACTAATATGTTATGGTTTAGAGCGATTCTTAATGTGGTTCAACCACGATAGTCATGTATGATGCTGTGTGGTGCCGTGAAAGGAGCGACTATTCATGTTCGTCGTTGTGACTCATTCATCATGAGCACCTCAAACTGGAACACCATGTCCATGTCTCGAGTAGTCGCTTACTCAATATAAATCTTCCTAGCCTGAGGCGCCGTCGCCTTCGGAATAACAATGCTCAAGATGCCATTCTTCAAGCTAGCTTTGATAGCATCCTGATCGATGCGAGCAGGGAAGGCGAAGGAGCGATGGAATTCACCGACACTGCGTTCAGAAACCCAGTATTTAGCATTGGATGACTCGGTCTGCTTCGCTACGTCCTTCTTCTCAGACTGCTTGGCGACCGATGTGTCTTTGCTGGTATTGGCGCTGGTCTCGTCTTCGACGGTAGGTTGATGGTCGAGTTTTTTTTGCTCTGCGTCGTCTTCGATGAAGCCTTGGGGGCGCTCGCCTTCTTCGCGCACATATTCGTGACGGCCGGAGATGGTCAGTGTGTTGTTGTCAGTCCATTCGATGTTGATGTTTTTCTGCTCGACGCCGGCAAGTTCGCCGTGGAGCTCGTAGTGTGTCTTAGTCTCCTTGACATCAAACTTGGGAGTGAATGAACGGATGCTCTTGAATTGGCCGTCGAGGTCACGGAACGCTTGGCGGTCGTACTCGTCGAACAAACGGAAGATGGGAGCGCACTCCTGAGTGAAGCGTGGGAACAGAGACATTGTTGCTGGTGTTGTCGCGAAGCTGCGGGTGACCGTAGGCTTTGAGATGCTGTTGAGTTGTTGTGGAACTCGTCGAATGCTTGTGCGTAGTGATTAGTTAGAATATTTGATGATTCTTGTTCTGCTGGTGAAATTGAGAGGCATCATCGAGTTCATTATATACTCGACAAACACCATTCTCGAATAACCGTGCCATTGCCAGAAATTACGTGTGGTATCCGTCGGACTGGTAGAGGGTGGATGATCGAAAATTGAAGAAATCCAGAGAAACTTCGGGTACATTCAGTTGACGTCAAGGATATAATCATGTCTCCTGATCGAATGATGGCTACATCGAAAAAAAGGGATCGCCCAATCATAGTCATAGTGCACTCTCTTCCTGGTTCCATGTCTCAGCGATGCGGGGAACTCTCGCAAAGCTTCATCGGTCAAGATCACGTGATTCTAACGATGTGTTTCTAACTGGAGCATCTCCTCTCCAGCTTTTCTATGCAGGTATTGATTTGGGCACCTGTATCGGCACCTGTATCAGCCCCTGCACAAGCTCACGACAATACAGTATCCGCTTGCACGGGGAGAACGATGCTCACGTGTTGCGCTTCCTGCAGCCGCGTACAAAAGTCTTATATCCTGGTTATTTTAGCGCACGAGAGCCAGCTCTACCTACGAACTCCTCTTGTCCACGCTGCGCTTTGCACACGTATAAGTATGCGATCTACAACACAAACTGCTTTAAAGCATAGCTTATGCTCCAATGTATAGAGTTTTTGATAAGATTAAACTGCTACAATATCCTAAAATATCTTACCATAAACTTCTTGGCTCTCAAACGATATGACCCTCTCCGGGATACAGCCAACGGCAACCCTCTCGAATGTTCGGCATTCTTCTAAGCATTGCGGCTTAACAACCAATATATAGTATCTTCGTCCATCACCCAATCGACCATTCTCCCTTCCAATAACAGCGACCCGAAGCGTCTGCAGATCTGCGCTATCTTCCCCGTCGTATTTTAGCCACCATTTCTCAGAACTGACGGTTCCATCCCGGATAACATATTTCCCATCCTTGTGTTCTAGTTGGACACTCCGGAACTCTCTCACCCGAGCCTCTAAGACGTCGCCCCTAAGTTGGACTGCTTTATGCCATTCAACGCCACTAAATGGAATGGGTACATATTTGATCAGTCCTTCGTATGCCATCCAAGACCAAGACGGTACCCCCCGATCTGTTGGGTACAGTATCCGCTTCATCCTGGTGTCCTCGGACCGCTCCCATAAGAGGCTTCTGTGGAGATAGCTTTCGAAGACGCCGTGCCTGCCTTGTGTTGCAAAGGTGTCTGCTAGCCGCTTTTCCAGTCCAGAAATTGCAACGGACCTGTCGGTACTTTGTGTAAGGCCTAGTTGTGAGTATCTCGCAAAAAGAGTCTCAAAAAGATCGATTTTAGCAGGCTCCGAACGGTCTTCGAGAGTCTCTGGGAATTTCGGGTCGCTTAGAAAGAGCGATTTCGAACTGAGCTCAGAGATTAGAGAAGATTAAACGCTTATATAAAAGTGGATGGTTCGAGTAAATGGAGCTAAAGTAATCAAGGACTTACTTGCGCATATGCGTAAGAGTTTCTGAGCGCACTCCGTCACCACATTCCCAGTATAATTGGCTTGCAGTGAAATAAACCGTCCGTCGTGACAGAGCTCTTTCCTGTAGCACCCACGCTCGCCGACTCAAGAGACTTTCCTCTACGTCATGAAAGAAGTCATCATCAATCGCTTCGCAGATGTAGATTCGACCTTGCGCAGAGTTCGCAACTTCGATGTATTGTCGCAGCTGCCGTCGCCTGAGGAATCCCACGGTAGAATCTGCCGCTGAACTTGCGGCAATCGTGCAGTAGGCATTACTAAAGACAGCTTCCATCCGCTTGGACTCGATAGCCCAGTCATTTGGGTCGTCCTGAATGATGCAAAGCGAGTCGATCCAGAGGTACCTTTTTCCGAGTTCTCGAGTTACTGTGACTGCATCTTTAAATGTCTGCGGCAAGTCATTCATGTTGAATCCTCGACACCTATCGTGGAAATTCGAGGGAGAGGTGCAGAATTTGGCTTTGTCTTCCTCCTTCAGCTTGCCCCAGCAATGGGACAAGGCAATATATTCTCCCTTTTCGCGCTTTTTTGAGCAATAAAGACTCAGGAAATCGGGGCCCTTGTCATTTGACACATCGACGACTCGGGTCGGCAGAACAGTATTGGAATTGCGGCCGCATCCGAAGCGCTGATGGTTTGTATCATGATCACAGAATTGCAGCCACTCACGGAGCAATTCGAAATGAATCAGACCCCTTGCTTCTGGTAGTACTGGAAACCCGAGTTGGAGATTTGGTTTTGCTCCTATGGAGTGGTCAGTCAATCTAATACATATCGGGAAGTAATGTGACGTAGACTGACGTTGAGCAGTGCAGATTCTCACAACATGCCGGCTCTCGAGGAGCTGAATTTCTTGCTGCTCGCGTACACTATGCCGCTTGAGGCAGCGAGACAGCATATTGCATAGGCTGCAACTGTCTGCTCCGGCCTGCAACTGAGACAGACGAATCGGATCACCAAGGTTGATTTTACTGCAGCGTCCGCACAAGTTTCGAGGCTCTCCATAGTCGGGGAGCATGCCGGATCTTGTAATTTTTCCGCAAAAGCGAACGGCGAATAGGTCATTCTTAGAAAAATCCCACTCATCATTTGCATTCTTGGTTTGTTACGATCAACGCTGAGCGCGAGAACTTTTCATTGATTAACTCACCCACTACAACGAATGGGGAAACAAATTCAGCAGCTGTATCGTTCCGTGTCGAGTACAGGGCTCGACTTACCAACTAATAGTGTTGAAAGAGAACTGCATCAGCAACTATCGCTCCGTGTCAAATGCATAGCTAAACCTACTCGCTAATAGTGATGAAAGAGAACCGTATCAGCAACTATCGCTCTGTCTCGAATGTATTGCTCAACTTACTCGCTAATAGTGACGAAAGAGAACCATATCAGCAGCTATCACTCCGTCTCGAATGTATAGCTCAACCTACTCGCTAATAGCGACAAAAGAGAAGTGTATTAGTAATCATCACTCTGTGTTGAATGCATGGCTCAACTTACTTTCTAATAGCGACGAAAAGAAACTGCATAAGTAACTATCGCTCTGTGTTAAATGCATGGCTCGACTTACTACCTAATAGCGACAAAAGAGAACTGCATCAGTAACTATCGCTGCATATTGAATGCATGGCTCGACTTACTTCCTAATAGCGACGAGAGATACCTGTATCAGTAACTGTCACTCCGTGTTGAATGCATGGCTCGACTTACCCACTAATAACGACGAAAGAGAACCGCATTAGTAGCTATCGCTGTCTCAAATGCTCAGCTTAACTTACTTCCTAATAGCGATGAAAGAAAACTTCATTAGTAATCATCGCTCTGTCTTAAATGCATGGCTCGACCTACTTTCTAATAGCGACGAAAGAGAACCGCATTAGTATCTATCGCTCCGCCTTGAGTGCATGGCCCGACTTACAAGCTAATAGCAAAGAAGAGAACAGCATCAGTAACTATCGCTCTGTGATGGATGCGTGGCTTAACTTACTTTCTAATAGCGACGACAGAGAACTGCATTAGTAGCTGTCACTCTGTATTAAATGCATGGCTCAACTTACTCCCTAATAGTGACGAAACAAAACTGCATTAGTAACTATCGCTCCGTGTTGAATGCATGGCTCGACTTACTCGCTAATAGCGTCGAAAGAAAACTCCATTAGTAACTATCGCTCCGCCTCGAGTATATGGCTCAATTTACCTTCTAATAGCGACGAAGGAGAACTGCATTAGTAGCTGTCACTCCGTGTTGAATGCATGGCTCAACTTACTCCCTAACAGTGACGGAAGAGAACTGCATCAGTAACTATCGCTCCGTATTGAATGCATGGCTCGACGTACTCCCTAATAGCAACAAAAGAAAACTGCATTAGTAACTATCGCTCTGTGTTGAATGCATAGCTGGACTGACTCGCTAATAGCAACAAAAGAGAACTGCATTAGTAACTATTGCTCTGCCTTAGATGCATAGCTTGACCTACTTTCTAATAGCGACAAAACAGAACTGCATTAGCGACTATCGCTCTGTGTTGAATACATGACTTAACTTACCCACTAATAGCAACGAAAGAGAACTGCATTAGTAACCATCACTCCATGTTAAATGCATGCTTAACTTACTCGCTAAGAGCAATAAAAGAGAACAGCATTAGCAACTATCGCTCTATGTTAAATACATGGCTCAACTTACATTCTAATAGCAACGAAAGAGAACTGCATTAGTAACCATCGCTCTATGTTTAATGCATGGCCCACTCACCAGCTAATAGTGACAAAAGACACCTACATTAGTAACTATCGCTCCGTATTGAATGCATGGCTCGACTTACTCGCTAATAGCGATGAAAGAGAACCGTATTAGTAGCTGTCGCTTTGCTGTGTTAATGAAACCTTACTTCCTAAAATAAATGATTAGGAATAATATTATAACCCCTGAATTCCGCTAAACTGACTTTGAAATAGTCATTATCGTGGTTTGGAGACACATTAGTCTCCGTCATGCTAGACATTTCTTTACGGCCAGATTGTTGTACGCGGAAAGAAACTGATTATTTCCTGTGAAGGCCACTTGTCTATTAAACCGAAAGGCCACGCTGCCAAGGTAATTAGTGTCATATGAGTGGGGTTATCACCCGCATGCTTTTCAGCTTGAATAACGTAACGTGCTCCACCACCTGATGCACGTGCCCACCTGATGCATGAAAAACACCAGATAACCAGCAGCGCAATCAAGGCTATAGAGCCGTCCACAAAAGCTATTATCACGAGATTTTCTAATGTTGCAATTAAATTGCGATATAGAACATTTGCGCAATCTAAAATTATGTAATAAATCGCTGTAGTGGTCGAATAATTCGCCCAGAGCGTGAGCTGGCAGGAACAGCTACTTCAACCTCAGCAGTATCCTTATCAACCACAACCTCCTCTAAATCTTCTATAAGCTTGAGGCTACGTCTCTTGCCTATTTTAGATAATTTGAGATCGTTGCGGAGTTGTTTCCGAAGCTCCCGGGTGACCTTTTGATCTAACGTATTCCACAGCGGGCCGGCCACATCACCGAGCCGGCCACTTTTGCTTGGCACCACCAACTTATGCTACGCATCTTCAATTTCATCGCTATCAAACAAAGGGCCTATATATGTTGTGCTCGTATCTGATTTAGAAGATATCTCTATATCTTTTCTACACGTTCGCGCGTTGTGCCTAGTCCTGCCACAGTTCCCACAGCGCCGTAGAGCTGGTTGGGCTCTTTCTTGATCACCACTACCACGAGCCTTCTTCGACTGATTAGCAGCTATAGAAGCCTCAGCAGCTACCTGGGCTGCTGCCTCACCATACTCTATTATACCACCTTGCTGGATCCGCTTCCGTTTACGCGATTTACGCCTAGTCATTACTGCTAATTGCTCTTCAAGCTCAGCAATACGAGCAGCTTGAAGCGCGTTTTGGTGCAGCATCAGCTCACCACCTTTGATAAGCTGAGAGAAGCCAGCCTGGGCTGTAACAGGCGATCGAGTTATAGAGCTGCTTACGAGCTTTGACTGAGATCCAAACTCGTGTGTATTGCTTGGTGTCTTTGATTGCCATGGCGTGTCTTGTGGTGGGGGTGGAGGAGGGGTGCGCAGCCGTACTTCAAGGCGATCTAACACCACCTGCGCGTTGATAGGGACTAGTCCTGATGCCTCAAAGGCCTTTTGACAGTTCTTGTCTGTAAACACGTCGAAAAACGCGTCTCTAAAGGCTGGTAAGAAGCCTTCCTTGTTAATATGGAAGACGCGCCGGCGTGCCAAGTCTCTGACGCCCTGAGAGTACTTGCGCTTCAACGGCGAGAAGCAGACCACATCAAGCGGCTGAAGGATGTGTGAAGCGTGGGCTGGCATACAGAGGGTGAGGATCCTGTGTTTAAGGCAGTAGTCCTTAAAATCCTGGTTGAGGTGGCTCTCATGGCCGTCCAAAATGAGCAGCCTATACACCCCTACCTGACGCGCCTTTGTGTGCGCGTCAAAGTGCTTTAACCACTCTAGACCAAGCACGTTATTTGTCCAGCCATTCTCAGAGACTGAGAGCTTCCAATTGCCTGGTATATCTATCTCCTCGTACCACGCAGAGATGTGGACGCGTCCCTTGTAGATAATGAATGGCGGGATCGCGTACCTAGCAGCGCAGATGCTCTGGATAACGGTAACCCACTCGCGATCACCTGGCTGAACTAGCTCTGGCCGAGCACGTCTCTCTGAGCCTGTAACAACCTTCATTGATCCAATTACGCCCATCTGAAAGCCAGTCTCGTCAAAGTTGTGCACGTCGTTGTCGTGGACACCATACTTGGCCTTGGTGTCAGCTACTAGCTTAAACCACGCGCCAATTATCTCTGGGTCCTCCTGGAGTATTCTCTGCCTATCCTTTGCTCGATTGAAGGCCATTTAAGCGCCTCTGAACGCGCTACAAAGCGCTCAGCCCAGCACTTGCCCACAGGCTTACCACCACGTACACCCAGCAGTTTATCAGCCATATCTGCCACTTCACACAGTCGCGGCGCAAATCCTCGCGAGTCAAGGTTGAGGATATATTAGACGATCGTCTGCTCTTCAGTCGCTGTGAGCTTATGGCAGTTTAGTCGCGTTTGGGATCGAGAGGTGATTCCGTGGAGCTGATCAGAGAACCGCTAGTGTTTGACGTTGAAGGCTGCAGCCGCGCGCCGTAGGCTCTTAAATTGGCTAGAGGTATAGGCCTAAAGAGCAAGATTAATTCTGCCTTCTTCTTGAATGGCTATTGCGTTATGTTGTTGAGACATTGCATGGTGATGAGGAAAAATGGGTGCGCCAAGCAAAAGTGGCCGGCTCGCTGATGTGGCCGGCTCGCTGATGGAATACGTTACCTAACTTTTTAATACCCTAGGGTTAAGGCCCCCTTTTTTTTGGCAAATGACCGCCATACCACTGCTTGGCGTAATTATTCCCCATCTACCACTGTTTTGAATACACTACCACACATGTGACCTCGGCTCGAAAAAGGACCCAAATGCCACTGTTTCGGACCCAAATGCCACCGATTCTGACCCACTAAAATTTAGCGGCCCCGTGCCCACAGGCGGTTAGACCCCGGCCTTATGGGCGGTTGCTCCCCAGCTTATGGGCGGTTGGCCCCCATAAGTTAGGCCGCCGACTGCAATAGCTCATAACGCGTCCAACGTGATTAAAGAGCCAACGCGTCCTGACGCAAATAACAAGAAGTCCCACCACCCAACACCAAAAAAAAAGGACATCATAATACAGACTCTAACCTATCCATTTTTTATGCAAACTGCTGCGTTTGTCTACTACCCGAGAGCGTCTGGGAAGGCGCGAAGCCCACTAATAAAATGGTGGCATTTAGGTCCGAAACAGTGGCATTTAGGTCCTTCTTCGAGCCGAGGTCACATGTGTGGTAGTGTATTCAAAACAGTGGTAGATGGGGAATAATTACGCCAAGCAGTGGTATGGCGGTTATTTGCCGATTGAATTGAGTACGTGTAAACCACGTGTCTTTTCGTATATGTACGTCCAGCCCGACTGGGCGCCGATCCAATCAGGGTGTGGTAAGTTAGCGCATCTGCCGCGCCATCGGTAAATGTCAGCCTGCAAAGCGACCCCACCTCAACTCCTTCGCTTCTGGTACTGCATGCATCAACCCACGCGTTCTCCAGCTTCACATGTAGACAGCAGACGATAGCGTGTCTTTCGCATGCCGCCCAGGTTTACAAAGCAGGAACAAAGAACGCCGAGCAGCTTCAACTCTGATGACAGACAATCGCCTTCTTGATCCATGGTGCGTCTCAGGCTCCATTACATGTCGGTTTTACCCTGGCGAACCCACAATGTAACGATCATCTGATCTCCTGTGTCCATACGCTGGCCATATCTGCGCCATCTCCCGGCCATTATGTCGCAAGAGTCATGCATATACCTACATACTCACCGCTTGGTTGCAGCTCCGGAGCGGGACGCGCCTGCCGCGCTGCATTCATTTCTTGGGCGAAGGTGGAGGAAAGTTCCGTAATGACGCCCATAGGCGAACGTCCCGAGCTTATCGTCACAACACCAAAGTCGATAACTCTACGAAGAATCCTCAACAGCAGCCAACTAAGGCCCACCATGTATCAACAGACCTAGCTGCGGCCTGTCTCCCGGCCTAACCACAAGAAATCATGCATCGGAGGAGCCGCTGCGCATGCATATCAGAAGTGGAACTGATGAACTGTTGGTCTCTACCTGGGATAGACTAACTCTCCGCGCATGGTCTTCTTGCGTCTTTGGCAACGAATAAGTATTCATTCGTATCTGCAGAATTAAACAGCACAACAGTACCAAGCAGACAATGCCTAGGTTCAGTTGCATGTAAGTCGATCGCCCCGCAACGTCGTTTACGCGCGTGGAAAGGATACAGGCTGCCAAGAATGCTTAAACGTAATGCAGAGGTGCGTATCACTGACAATTATCTCGGCCTCACCTCACTGCTTGGAGAAACACCGTCGGCAATTGATTCCCACTATTCTATGACAAACTGATTTCCTAGCTTTGTGTTGCAGACGCATTCCGCGTCTCATAGGCGCACGCACGAGAGCGCTCGATGGCTTCCTGCTAAGTCCATCCGTGACGACGGAGGGATAACCTGTACTCTTCCGTACCTCCTAGCTATGTAAGTCGTGTTCACAGTAATACTAATCTCGCACTGCAGACCTTCGGGTCTTCAAGAATTCCGAGCAAAAAAATAAGGTGCGACTCGTTCTATCATCCAGCGACAATGGCATGCAAAGACCCCAAGCCAACGTCGATCGCAGTCATCGGCATTGGGTGCCACTTTCCAGGCGATGTTACAAGCGGTGAGAAGCTGTGGGACATGTTGGTGGAGAAAAGGTCTGCAAGGAGCAGAGTGCCTCGGACCGTTATAAACTTATAATGTTGATGCCTTCTATCACCCAGATTGGGACTGCTACAGAACGGTAAGTAACGTCATGGCACCATCTCCCGCGCGGTTCGTTATTCATGAGTTGCAGGCTGACTGTTTCAGACCAACAACGATGGTGGCCACTTCCTTACTGAAGACATATCCCTGTTCGATGCGTCATTCTTTTCGATTTCGCCTGCAGAAGCCATGGCAATGGATCCAATGCAGCGGCTTCTGCTGGAGGTGACATATAAAGCGCTCGAGAACTCCGGAACGCCACTATCCAGAGTGTCGGGATCCAAAACATCATGTTTCGTCGGGTGTTTCACCAAGGATTACGAGGAGATGCAGCGGCGAGACATAGAGTTAGCACCGAAGTACCAATCTACCGGCGCCTCTCAGACCATGCTCTCCAATCGACTACGTTACTTCTTCGATATGAAGGGCCCAAGCATTACACTGGACACGGCCTGCAGCAGTGGACTCGTTGCTGTACACTTGGCCTGCCAGAGTTTGCGAACGGGTGAGAGCTCAATGGCTGTGGTTGGAGGCAGCAATCTCATCTTGAGTCCGGATATCCAGATTAGATGAGCGACATGCATTTCCTGAGCACAGACTCAATATCGTACGCCTTCGATGAGCGTGCTAATGGCTACGCGCGAGGAGAGGGCGTTGGTGCTGTCATATTAAAACCGTTAGATCTCGCATTTGCGCGATAACGATCCGATACGAGCCGTCATCTGCGGAACAGCTGCTAGCTCGGACGGACGGACACCGGGCATCACGATGCCTTCCAAAGAGGCACAGATCGATCTCATACGTTCTGCATATAAAACTGCGGGTTGTGATGTAAGCCAGACAGGATACTTCGAGGCACATGGTACAGGCACTGCTGCAGGTGATCCGATCGAAACCGGCGCGATTGGCGAGGTGTTCGCGGCACATCGTTCCCTTGCAGCAGACGGTGCGGCGATCCCTCTTTCAATTGGATCATTAAAGGCAAACATAGGCCACTTAGGAGGAGCGAGTGGAATTGCTGGCTTAATCAAAGCTATTCTCAGCGTAGAGAAAGGCACAATTGCACCGAACATCTGGTTTCAACGAGGTAACCCGGCCATCGATTTCGAAGGATGGCGGCTACAAGCCCCCACTGAGACGAAGGATTGGCCTTTGGAAGGCTTACGACGCGCAAGTGTCAATTCTTTTGGTTATGGAGGGACAAATGCTCACGTCATTGTTGATGATGCGTACCACTACCTCCAGCAATACCGCCGTTCTGGTGGACATATCAGGAATGACTCGGACTTCGTCAGTCCTGCCTGCGAAATGACAATCGGTGCCGATCCACGATCACGCTTGTTTCCGCTCTCTGCCAAAATCGAGCGTGGTCTGGCTTACATGAGGAAAACGCTTGCCGACCACCCCCAAACACAATCCGATTTCGATGAGGAAGGCTTATTGGACGGCCTCGCTTATACCCTTTGTGAACGCCGCTCATGGTTTTCCTATAGTGCAACAATCGTCGCAAAAGACAAGCTAGATCCGGAAGGGCGACTACAAAGTCCTGTCCCAGTTTCCAGCAGTCGGGCAACACCGCCACGAATAGGTTTCATATTCACTAGTCAAGGTGCCCAATGGTGGGGTATGGGCAGGGAGCTGCTCCATTACCCAATATTCAAGAACAGCCTACTGAGATGCGATACGATTACGAAAAGTCTGGGCGCTGACTGGTCTCTGATAGAAGAGCTTCTCAAGGATAAAACCACTTCACGAGTCAGCGAAGCAGAATTCAGCCAGCCGCTCTGTACCGCACTCCAGATTTCTCTCGTAGATCTGCTCTCCGCATGGAACGTACACTCCCACTCCGTCATCGGCTATTCGAGTGGTGAAATCGCCGCTGCCTATGCCACAGGCGCGTTGAGTTTTGAGTCAGCAATGACTGTTTGCGTTCTTTCGTGGCTTATTAACACTAAAGGTGAAGCGCTTTGGGTACGACGGCCGTATGATGGCTGTCGGCCTTTCTGAAGAAGAATCAAACAACGAACTCGCTGAGCTGGATGACAAGTTTGGAAAGGCTGTCGTCGCTTGCATTAACAGTCCTCGTGGCATAACAGTTTCTGGTGATAGTAAAGCTATAGTGGAACTCCACAAGGCCCTAGTCGCCAAAGGTGTCTTTGTGAGGATGCTTCAAGTAGATACTGCGTATACTCGCATCGTATGCAGGCAGTCGCTGAAGAATATCTTGCGCGGCTCCAAGAGGCACACGTTGTACCAAAAGATGGCGAGCAACAGGCGACAATTTCTCTTCAGTCACAGAAGACGTTGTCAACCAGCGCCAGCTAGGCGCCGAATACTGGGTATCGAACCTTGTTGGCTGCGTACGCTTCTCTGGTGCGTTAGAAAAGCTCTGCTCAATGCCATCGGTAGATGAGAGTTACGGAGCAGAAGTAATACTGGAAGTTGGACCCCATGCCCTATTCAAACTCCCCGTCCGAGAGATTCTCGAAAACACATTTGGAGAAGAGTCGCACATCCAATACCTCTCCACACTCATCTGCAACAAACCTGCCGATGCCACTGCGCTGCAAGCAGTTGGCCACCTGTGCGCCAACAACTACCCAGCCAACCTTCACGCAGTCAATTTCCCAAGTGAGCCGAAACAGTCCCTATGCGTCCTGACAGACCTTCCTCAGTATCCTTGGAACCACACTCGCAGTTACGGTGCGAGTCCCGAATCAGCCGTGATTACCATCTTCAGCAAGTCGCTAGAACTGATATTCTTGGTGCACCAGTCTATGACTGGAACCCGATCGAACCTCGCTTCAGGAATTTCCTGCGACCTCGAGAGCAGCCCTAGCTTAGAGACCATGTCGCTCAGGGCGACGCCTTATTTCCAGCTTGCGGCTACCTCTGTATGGCAATAGAAGCTTGCAGACAGATGTGCATTATTGCACCATCGACATTCTTACCCCAAGGATCTAAGAACGTATTGGAGTACAGGCTACGAGAGGTCAGTATCTCTAGAGCACTAGTCGTCCCCGAATCCGACGAAGGTGTCGAAACCTCATTCTCCATGCGTTGCCAACCGAGCAGCGGCACTGCCCTATCAGATGTATGGCAAGAGTTTCGTGTCTTCTCGTATTCCAACGATGGAGGATGGGTTGAGAATTGTCGGGGTCTTGTTTCCGTGTCGACCCAAGCGAATGGCGACGATGATCTGACGCAGGCATGCCTGAGTGAATGGACAGAAGCGCGTACAGGCGGCACGCAAAATATTGAGCCGAAGAGCTTCTGTGAGAGCGTCGACGCCATTGGTCTCTCGTACGCACCGTTATTCCAAGGCCTCCAAAGCATAACCATCGATCCTCATGTTCCTGCTCAAGTTGCTAGGGTGATCGAAGTGACCAACACGCGGATCGCCAATCCGAAAGAGTTTGAGCATGATCAATTATTACATCCTACTACTCTAGATAGCTTTCTTCAGCTCGCACTTGCAGCCCTTGGGGGTCCCGAACTTGGTAAACTGAAGGGTGCAATGGTGCCCACATTCATGGAAGAAATATCGATTTCTGTAGATATCGCCGCCCAAATCGGCGACCAACTCAACGTTGTAGTTAGCGCCTAGCGACATGGATCAAGAGAAGCGAAAGCCAACATCTTCGCCCTGGATCCATCTACTTCGAAGCCAGTGGTGCTCATGGATGGGTTCAAGTTTGTTGCTATCAATGGTGCCAATGAGCCTATCGAGGTGCAGTCATTGGCAAAGCACTGCCACAAGCCGATCTGGGAGCCTGATGTGGGACTCATTGACCGCCAAAACCTGGACCGGGAGCTACAAGCGGCACCGCGACCAGATGATCGACCGAAGACTGTCAGGCAACTGGAGTTGCTGTCGTACTACTTCATTGATCAAGCCCTTTGCGAAGTCAACGACCATGAAGTATCTACCATGATTCCTCACAATCAAAAGTTCTATCGGAACCTGTGCGAGCTGCGAGACGCTGTGTTAGCGAAGACACATCCACAGCAAACAGATGAGTGGCACCAGCTTCACAACCCCGAGACTGCCACTAAACTTCAGACCCTTGTGGAGTACTATCGACGTCATCAGACGGCGTATGATAGCAAGCTTCTAGTACGAGTAGGGGAGGCCCTACATTCAGTATTCAGACAAGAGGTCGAACCTCTCGTGTTGATGATGCAGGAGAATCTACTAGAAGACTACTACACCACTACCGTCGGAATGCCCAATACATATGCGCAGATATCCCGATACGTCACCATGCTTTCCCATAAGTATCCCAACCTAGACTATCTCGAGATCGGCGCTGGTATGGGTGGTGCGACGGTTCCGATGCTTCAAGGGCTGAAGGGCTGTGAAGATGTCCACACGTACCCGCAGTGCTGTAAACGATCTCGGATCGTTAGTTAACGATCTTCGGCTCGCTTACGCTATGGCGAAGCGCACAGTGCCCTCCATCTTATTCAAATCCTTCAAACCCAACGATTTAACAAACCATTTATTATGAATACCATCGCCGATAATCTCTATGAAGTTGACAGTGCTCTATCATTAGAGCCTAGCCAGTCAAATGCCGTACGGCCGTCTGAGAGCGCCTCACAAGTGTCTGCCGCGCCGTCTACAACTACGCTATCATCCACCTCTTCCTTAGGCAAGCGTTCTCGCAAGTTTCGATCAGATATATGGGTACACTTTCGAGAGGCTGTATGCAATGAGGTCAGGAACCATCAATCTGGGCTGTACTACTACTGCAAATACTGCTCAGGACGGTATACCAACAGCAAGTCTGCGTGGACTCACCTCCAATCTGCTTATGGAATTGCGAAGCCAGATGAGGATGGCTTGGCATCTAAGAAGGCAGCTACTGAGGGTGCGCTGGTGAGAGGATTTGCGGCTACTGAGGCAAAGATGGCCGCCCAGAGAGAGCGAGTCGCAAAGGCGGCTATGGGTGACTGTATCAGCCGTGAGCGTTTCAATAAGGCGCTAGTAAGATTGATTACAGTGCGCAATTTGCCTCTCAGCGCTGTTGAATGGCCAGAACTGGAGGACTTGCTCAAAGCCACCAACCCAGCAGTAGAGGGCCAGCTGCTTCAATCGCGCGGTACACTTCCAAAGCTCATAAAGAAGTCGTACGAGACTCATCGCCAGATCTTGAAGGCAAAGCTGCAGCGCTGTCAGTATTTAATACACTTTATGATTGACTGCTGGTCTTTGCCTAATCGCAAAAACCTAATGGCAATCTGCGCACAGTTTGTGGATGAAGGTAAGCTCAAGAAAGCGCTGCTAGCACTCCCTGAGCTATCATCACATACTGGTAAAGAGATGGCTGATGCTCTAATTCGAACTCTCAACTCATACGGAATCCTCAACATACTAGGCTATATTACAAGCGATAATGCTAGTTCAAACGACAAAATGATGTTCGTTATTGAAGAGAGTGTACCAAGGCATTATCCAGCAGTCCACTATCGAATGCGTTGCTTTGGCCATATCCTAAACCTAGCCGCCCAGGCCTTCCTTTTCGCGAAGGATAGAGAAGCAATCAATAAGGCTATCCGACAGATAAAAAATGAAAACTTCAGCAATATTGATGAGCTGCTTACTGCTCATCTATGCTCAGCTGAGGCTGCTAGCTGGCGAGAGATAGGCGCTCTCGGAAAGCTTCATAATATTGAAGTTCACTTCCGCGCGTCAGATGCTCGCTATAATGAGTTCAAGCAGCTTGCAAAAGGCCGTGTACTTCCTCAAGAGAACGCCACCAGGTGGAACAGTTGGTTTAAAGTTGTTAGTGTGGCTCGTAAGGAAGATATACGAGTAGCAATTACTACTTACTGTCAGAGATATGAAGGAGATCTACAGGCGGACATCCTTACTAGTGAGGACTAGCAGATTATTGATGATACTTATTACTTCCTTAATACCTTCAACCGTGCGACGCTTCTCACACAGGGAGACAACGCGACAATTGATAAAGTTATCCATACAATGGACGTGGTTACCAAGGTATTTAACAATAAGAAAGAGCGCGCAAAAGCACTGAATAAGTCACGATACCTTTCAGCCCTCATTACTAGCTGGTACGTTTTCGACAAGTACTATGCGAAAACAGCTGATAGCTCTGTCTACGCTACTGCGCTCCTCCTCCATCCTTCTTTTCGCCTACGATATATACATGACAACTGGGAGAAGAGCTGGAGAGCACCAGCACTTGAGTCAGCAAGAGATCTTTGGCTACAGAATTACTCTACTCGCAAAGTCAGCAACATCACTACTCAAGAAAAGGTTTTTAACCTTATTGAAGAACCATCAGCTTTTAATGTGGCTATAAGCCAGATAAAGCTATCTAAGCCTACTACTGATGAGTTTGATCTCTTTATACACCAGGGTCAAACTACGCTGCCTACTGGTACAACTGCGCTTGATTGGTGGCTCGATACTGCTAGGAAGGAGGACTATCCAAGGCTTCACCACATGGCTATAGATATACTCTCAATTCCAGCCATGAGCGCTGAGCCGGAGCGTATTTTTTCTGGAGCACGTCGGACAGTTACATGGACACGGTTCTGCCTTGGAAGTGAGACCATTGAGCGCTCAGAGTGCCTGAAGAGCTGGATAAGGGCGAAAGTGACAGTGTCAGAGTCTATCCTGATTACTGGAGTCGGCGATGATGAGGCTGAGATGATTGCAGATTACTTTTTAGTAGTTATGTGAAGAAGATTTCCTATTTAGGCTAGCTCATACGTTACTAAGCATTTCTTAACGATTCGATCTGGATCGTTAAGAAATCTAAACGATCCGATCTTAACGATCATGGCCCTGAGATCGCGATCTAGATCGTTTACAGCACTGCTTTCGAACTCTGTGGCGCATTTGATGCTTGAAAATCCCATACCATTCGGCAAACCTACGCTGAATAACTCTCCTTTGGACGGTGCTGGGTTGGACTTCCCCTGCAAATTGCGAGAAGGGGTGTACGATCTGACTCAAATGAACAACTGGACAGCTGGTGAGGCGCAAACCATCCGCTTTCTAGGGTCCGCGGTCCACGGCGGAGGGTCTTGCCAGTTCTCTGTGATAAAGGATCTGCACCCTACAAAAGCCAGCCGGTGGAAGGTAGTGCATAGTGTGATCGGGGGGTGTCCCGCAAGTGTGGGCGGTAATCTTCCTGGAGGTCCTACCAGCCACGGGGCGGCCACATTTGACGTCGTGATGCCGAAAGGCATGCCGAGTGGTAGATATACGTTTGCTTGGACATGGTTCAACAGACAAGGAAACCGTGAGATGTACTTACATGAACTGTGCCCCAATTTCCGTCAGCGGCGGTGGCAACGACACTGCCTTCTTCGAGTCTTTGCCCAACATGTTTGTCGCTAATTTGCCGGGTACAGCTTGCTCTTCCCTAGAAGACTTCGATCTTGCCTTCCCCGAACCTGGAGACTCAGTAGTCACTGGCAGCCAGGCCAGGATCGCCACGACGCTTGTTGAATCTGGGCGTGGCTCTATGCCTACACTAGGCGCCAGTTCTGAAGTTAACCACTCTGCTGAGGGCTCTGCACATAGCTTGCCCAACCGAAGCAGCGTGAAGACGACTTTGTATCCGCAGACAGCGACGTCTGGAATGTCAACAGGGGCGCAGTCCATGATAGATGCCGAGGAAGACTTCTTGTTCGGAAAGACGTCCACTATCGGGTCTCGGAGCCTTGTCGCCCAGGCCACATCGATGTTGGCACCTGAGATGGCAATGCCGACCTCGACTCTACCAGTAGCTACTTCTGGTCCTTGCATTCCTTGCGACCCCAAGGATCACATTGTCTGCATCGATCAAAGCCATTATGGGCTCTGTAATTTAGGCTGTGCACTCTCTCAGCCTCTGGCTTCTGGGACTGTTTGATTGGACGGACGAATTTTGAGACGTGGTGCGCGACTGTTACCTCAGCATGGCTCGCCAGCCGAGTAGCAAGTCCAATAGCACTTCGCACTTTCACGCTCCTTCTCAAGTGGGGCTTCTTCGATCCTGCTGCTGGAAGCATTGTGAGCTTGAGCCTATGCTAGCTTCTATAGCTATAGTTAAATTTTCTATCCTTATGTTATCGCAAGTAGGAGCACAAAGAAAGGCTTCCACATGGCGGAGTCTATCTTAGCTCAGCATGATCTTGTCGGTGATGAGAAGGCTCTCCTCCTGGATTCAGACTCTTAATGAGTAACGTACTAGCTTGCTGAAGTTTGAGAGATAATCACGTCTTGGCTAGCTCTAGTACCTATGCCCGCCCACTCTCGTAGCTTAAGCAGGTTGGGCTAACGTTAGTGCAGTTCCTCTGATTCTGGTACCACATTGTTGTCTTGTAAGTTAGCAAGTATTTCAAGTCGGCTCACCCGACCCTGTGTTCAAAACCATGTGAGCGAAATGGATAAATTAACGTTATATTGTGATATTTTTCTCCACCACTTTTGCCGCAAGTTGCTATCGTCAGCCAAGGCGGTGTCACGTCAGCAGTATGGCGGACAATAACAAGGTATTGTGCTATCGAGCAGTAGAAACTACATCGGCCGCGTGGAGATGAATGAGCAATTGGCACTTGCGCATGTCGGCCGTCCAGCTGTAGATCCTATATCGCTGGCTGAACGCAAATCCCTCTTGATGATACGTCCGAGCACATATATGCATTTCAGCAGACGGGCGACCCGTCTCAGACGCCTGGCCGACTTGAAACTCGTAGACTCAGCATCGAGGGATGGGGCAGGCCCAAGGAGAGGTGGCTTCCTATCCTGGTGGTACTGCAAAACCGGAGATGAGGAGGGAGAACATTCGTCTTCCGCATCGTCAATAACAATTTGGGGCACAGTGCCGGGTTCGAGCTCGATTGCCATCTTGGAAAAAGTCGTCGGATCGGCCTCTAGGATTGGGGTCGATTCCGTCAGGGATTTTCTTTATGTTTCTGTCTTTCGAGGGTATTGTAGCATACGAGACTGGTTGTGGTAGGATCTCAAGCAACGCGCCGACCAACGCACAACAACAGACTAAACTGAAAACTTATATCTACAAAGTTGAGGAACGAATCGCTGATTCGCGTGAACACGACTGCTACGAGAATGCATTATGCTTTCACCCAGCATTACTTGGGGTAGGTGCGATATTCACTCTAGGGCGCCAGTGAATGTAGCTTCCCCCTGAGCAGGCCCCGCCCTAATGCTTGAAGCGCTCAGAACGCTTACACACGGCTGACGCACATGATCATGCTTCCTTTCTGTCTCCCAACAGCGTAATCAAAAGCTCTTTTCGGGGTAACCTGTGTGATAGACGTAGAAAGAATGGAATCGATACTATATGAAGGTCGAATGGGTAGATGGACACGACATCGATGTTGAATCGTCAATGTTTTGAGACAGGAGGCCGGAACATATATTTGCAAGTGGAGCGTCATGCTGCTCCTCTTACCACGAAACATTCCATCCTAGGGCGGTATTAGAGTAGATATTAAGATAAATGCTTAACGTAATGTTAATCCAAGTACCAGTGATTAGGCCAGCGAAGCAAAGTTGATATAACAATTAGCGGTGGTGATTTCTACGGTATCGCGGCTTACAGAAGCGCAGCGTGAATATAGCTAATACAACGCCCCTACACAGTTTACGCGGAAATCTATAAGTGCCAGTGAATAGGCTAGTGGATAAAAACTGTGCAGGTAGTGCTGGCCCTGCTGGGACGGTTGAAGATTTGTCTGTGGAGGGGAAATTTAGTAAAAAAGTGTGCGCACGGTTGAAAAGTAGCGGCTTTATAGCGCGACAGCATGGTCTACAGAGATCATAACAGAGATCCGGTGTTACCAATGGGTAATCGGACTGGACTGGAATGATTGAAGGGACTGATTAAGGTAGCAGTCTAGGGCCTTGAGCAGGGCCCCTGCTCAAAGGCTGGTGGCAGGAAGTGAGAGAGTCGCTGTTCTCTTGCTATCGTATCAATCCGCTGTGACCGCATCTCTACTCCTTGCGCAGTAGAGTTTGAAAGGCTATGATCGTGGCTAGACGGATAATGTTGAACAAGTGAGCTCTCGTGATGCCGATAGATTATGGGTAGCAAGATGTGATCCATCCAGGTGCGAAAGTCACTATCCAAAAGACGACTAGACTGCTGATCTTCCCGATAGAGGCGTGAGAAGAATAGGTACAAGGATATGTCCTCGAATCCGACCAAACGTCCAAGCATGTAGTGTGGCAAGTGGTGGACTGGTTTTCTCACCGTGTGAGAGTGTCCATGACGGTCCAGGTAATGCACTTGACGGTGGTTCAAGTGCAGATCTGACTGGAGATCAGAGACAGGCATTTGGGTCGGATTCCAATGGATTACCCGCTTCGCCATAGCCAGACTAGTCCCGAACCCGATTACGCTGTCAATGTCAAAGCTGGTCGTAGCGACCATCGTCTCCCGGGCCTCAGCGTCTAGGCAGATATGGGCTGGTTCTGGGTCAGGACCTTGCCCTCGAATTCCACAATATATGTGTCGCTTGGAGTCTTCATCTACATGTCCGGCAAGCTTCGCCTCGCGAGACGCTAGAGTTTCTGAACCTGGAACGTCGGGATAGTCCACTGCTGTCTTAATTTCATTCAAGTATTCCTTAAGCCCAAAATGTCGCATCTTCCTTTCTGAATGTTCACATTGCGACTTCACGTGGCAATCGTCACAGCAGCCCCGATATTGGATGAGCTGGCTGAATAGTTGACGTTCAAGTCGGCCGATATCTCGGGTATCTGGTCGACTGCCACACCGGATTTTTGAGTACCACTTTGATCACTTGCATCTTCAGTTAGCTTTCCGTCGGCTTCTCCATTGACCGACGCGAGTTGCTCTTCCTCACTCTCTCCAAATCCTTCCATATGTGTTTCATTGGTAGTCATAGTCAGGTTGGGGGTGTCTTCAAGTCTATTGGGAGAGGATCCAGCGAAGGGCTATGCAAGGGGCTGAGAGGCGGAAGAAGGTGCTCGAGTGTATCGTTTTCGCTCAGTGGAATCGTCCTCCTACTTGATGTAGATTCAGTCACGCATGGCTCAGCGGCACTATCAGCTTCTACAATGTGTTCAGCGGACGCAAGAACACTCTTAATTCACTAGCGAACTGCGACCGACCTCGCAAGTTGTGGAGAAGGTAGAACGGGTCGAATGCAAGGTTTCGTTGCGCTCCAACCTTGACTCGCCTGGCAGTTCGTCTGCTTTCAGCGTGCGCGCGGTTCCTCGCCGCATCGGAAGCGTGTTTCGCAGGCCGGCCTCTCTTGTTAGACTTGGGCGGAGTTTCTTGTGCATAGTGGAGAATGAGCTAAGCGCATGAGAGGGTAATGTGAATCGCCAGACTACCTAGAAGATGAAAATGTTTACATCCTCTTCACGCAAGATAATCAAGTCGCAATTGAAAGGGGTAGAGGCAGGGTTCAGCGCTACGAGAATGGCCTAGCGTCAAGATAGTCTCGCTATTGCCAGAAGGGTTTAGTTTTGTCAACGAAATTCAAAAGGGCAAGCTAAGCGAAAGTTGCAGTCGAACACCATCCTCGTGGGCATACGCCTGCAGGACCTTCCCCACAGACGAGCGATCTACGTGACTGGTCCGTTGCTGGGCTTATATATCCATCAATAAGACGATTCACGGCTTTGAGGGTCTCAGCTCTCACAAAAAAAGGCCACGGCTAAGGTACCTCTGCTTTCACCAAAGGCTGTATCAGAATCCCCGGGCGGCCGACTCGGTTCTTGCTAGACTTCTTTTGGCCAGCTATAACCATGTTGCAATTCTCTTCCCACACGATCTTCGTTCAAACACACGAATCCCACGGAAACAATGTAGCACGGCATGTTCGCTGGCTGCGTCTCCCCGCCTCGGCACGATCGAAGAACTTCCAGATGAGGCAGACGTTACCCGCCATTTCGAAGCACTGGCTGCGGGCACATCGTATGTACTTCCGTAAGTTTTATCATCATTGCTCTACATCTGTCCGCCGTCTCATCTATGGATCGCACGGACGGGTGATTGATGGTCATGTCCGATGTAGTGGCGAATTCAGACCCCGCCTTTAGCCAACATACCTGCAAACTGCCTGGCAAGCCTCACGAGCAGCGCCAACCGTATCAGCTTTTCCCATGCCGTCCTCCTATCGTCTCCCCTCGTCGAGGGAAATAGATCTGCAAACAGCTGACCATAATAAGTGTGACGTCAATGTTATTCTTCCTACGAATAACCCTTGCTTTATCGCCATACGTCACGGTTACCCGCAATGGCACATGAAATATTTTCTAATAGGCAATAGAATTCGAGTAAAAGGACTTGGAACGGCTCCAGAAGCCCAGCATCACAGCACTTTGAATACGACTCTTCGGTCCAAACGAACGTCAAATTCTACCAGCTAAACCCTAAATAAATTCACATTATCCCTATATTAACTTAGAAACAATGGCTCGCGGACACGCTGCGAACGACTACGGTGCTCCGGCCACTCGCTCAAGCAAAATCCACCGCCCCCTTATCCTCGCCAACCATGCTTTGCACTGGATCTCTTCCGTCATCGTTATGTCCATCGCCGCGTACTTCATTGCGCACTACAGGCACAATACGCATCTCCGGTACTGGGTCTCTGTGGTAAGTCTTCATCCAGACTCGCAATTAGAACGCATCCAGACGCTAATCGTACCATGAAGGCTGCCATCGACGCGTTCCTCTACCTCCCCGCGCTAGCCCTTCCCCTCATCAAGTCCTATAAGGGCTATCTCGCCCCACTCGCCTGGGCGTTCTCCTACCTCTGGCTCACAGCCTTCATCTTCGCGGCGCAGGACTACAATTTCGATAACTGCGTTCTCAACTCTCCCGGTCCATTTGTCAACAAGTGCTCGCTCAAGAAGACGCTTGAGGCATTCGCTTTCATTGCTTTGTTAGTATCTACCAAGTTTAAATCGAATTTGCAAGTACTCTTGCTAACAGGGTGCAGCTTCACGAACCTTGTCGGAACCTTGATCGAGGGAAGGCTTTGGGATATCCAGCGCTTCAAAAGCAACCGCCTGGCATCTGGTACTGATATGGACCGCGCCGCTCCCGTTGGTGGCGCGCCAGCTATGACTGCGCCGCACACCACCACGGCTGTCTAAGCACAGCACCTTGGCTGATTAAGCACGACAATATCTGTTGATTCCAATTTGCTTCTGAGTATACGCTTGTATGAAGCAACACCACAAATTGCACGATTAGAGATGACAGTGCTTAAGTACATACGGGATCGAGTCTGATGACTTTTGTCTGCGTACTGGGACAATGGATGGGTGGGCTGGTAATGTCTAATTAATACAACATGAATTGAAACGGCTGCTACTCCTGAACAAGTTTGGCCATACCTTTGAATGTAAAAGCAGATACTGGTGTTTTACATCTTGGGTGCGCAAGTTCCGTGAATCACAGTGACCGGGTCTTGAGTGATCCACTATTTCAGAGTCAATCCAACTACAGCTCGAAGTCGTCGCCACCGATGGATAGCTTACATAAAAGTTCATGCAGCACCACCAGGTATTGCAAGTATTCGTGTCCCATCACGTAAGCGAGTCCCCCACCAAACATGAGATGGGCCATCCACCTCTACACTTTGAGATAACACAACAACTTACAAACTTGGCCAAATTTCTTCATGCGTGATGCAAATGGAAGCCCTTATACTCCTGAACAAGATGAAATACTTACTATCCCTGATACTGAAGAGCGTAGCCATTACTTTTGGCATGTTGACAACGGACGCGATGATGAGACTCTGGAGGATGTGGCCAACGCCCATGGTATCTCACGTCGTACAGGGCAACGTTGGAGGCAGGAGAGAGAGCACTTTGGCGATGGGAGACGTGTAAGGAAGCGTAAGGCAGAAGAGAAGGGCCAAAAGCTTGGGAAGCCATTCAGAGTTTCAGCTGACAGGCTTCAAGCCCTGCTCACTGACTCTGAAAACCCAGTTCGAGACGCCCCTATACCAGTACAGAGACGCGAGAACGAGATACATCTATGCCCTCGGGCTTTCCGCTACAACCTCAGCAATCGTGAGGACGCTCATCTCTACACTGCAGCTTACTCAGATGAGATTTCTGAGGCCAATAAACGCCAGCGTGTCATGTATGGCAACGATTACAAGGATGAGCCTATCAGGGGCTTCTGGGACTGTGTATACTTCACTGATGAGGCTCATTACAACCCGACAGAGGACTTCCAAAAGCCTCATATACTACGGCGTAAGGGAGAGCGTCTGCAACGAGGCAACGTTCGGCTAAGAAAGAAGCGTAAGAGCACTCCTCTCACGCTCCACATGTACGCCTCTATTAGCTGGAACTTCAAGAGCGAGCTTGACTTCTACAACGATGAGAAGGACATGTTGAAGCCTCCAAAACCTCCGCGCCGGCCAGTTAAAGCAAGTACGAAACAGATGAACAACACCACGAGCGGGTCAAAGAATGGGAGGCAAAGCTACCTCCACCTCTTGAAGTGAAGTCCTCTGGCCATCACATGACGCAGGAGTACTACACCAACAACGTCCTTCCTAGCTACATCAATAATCTACATCAGGCTCGGCTGCAGGAGCCTCGGAGCTGGCTACTTCAAGAGGATAATGACCCATCTCATGGCACTAAAAGTAAAGACAACGTTGCTCAGAATCTCCGGGAAGCTAACTGGATTGTGGTGATTGTTCATCCTGCACAGAGCCCTGATCTTAACCCTATTGAAGGCATCTGGCTTATCCTCAAACAGCGTGCAAAGCGGCGTATTCTGTATCCAGAGGAGGGCCAAATAAAGTGGGATGGGACGAAGAAGCACCTTAAGAAGCTTCTCCAGGAGATTTGGGATGGTATCACTATGGATGAGATTAGAGATCGTATTGTACAAATGCCGGAGAGGTGCTGTGAACTCTCTGAGAACGGTGGTGAGAAAATCCGCTACTCAAAGTGGTAACAACACCAAAAAAAGGTCTATATAGCTATCTCTATAGCCCTTGATAGCCTTACGTTAATACTCCTGCGATCGTAGCTCTATATGCTCTATATTCGTCGTTTATACGTGAAGTTTGGTGGGGATCACGAATTTGAGCCATTTGGTGGGGGACTCGCTTACGTGATGGGACACGAATACTTGCAACACCTGGTGGCACTTCGGATGGAACGATGTCAGATGATTCCAAGCAGCCCTCAAGGACCAAAACTACCCAATAGTACCTGCAGCAAAGCTGATTGGTGGTTGAGATCTTGAAATGTCGTTCGCTCAGCTCGTCCTGCACCCCTTGTCCTGATTCCCCGTATCAGTCGACGCAGCGTCATGAGTGCGACAGAGCTCGTGCACAAAACGAACCAATGCGACGTAGGTACGAAGGAGCTCGTATTTTCTGGGCGTAGTCCCGTGCTTCCACCTGATCCAAATGCGCGCGCACCTGCTGTCCACCCAAATTGTTTGGACCAAGGTAAATTACAGCACAACGAGTAGTTGCATAGAGCTGAAATTGATGAGACTATTTAATAGTATAGAGATAGCGCTATCGAGAGGTTATTTTAGTGTTGTAGATATTGGCAGGTCTAGAAAGTACGGTGATATCTGGCTAGGAGAGGCCGAAATTCTAGACCTTCCGTGAGACCGAGAATATGGGATTGACCGTCCGCCAGACCGAAGAGCTGGAGTTGAGGCCGTAGATATAAAGGGGTAGGTTGCGCTCTGTAGAACGGGAAAGAGATTTCTCCAAATAGAGATAATTCTCTCCACGGGTTGGGGGAGACGACAGGGGGCATATGGTGATAAATCAGAGTTCTCAACAATCAGTCCGTGTCAATCAGTCTGAGAGGCTCCATTTAGCCAGTCAGTCAGTCCCAGAACCTCTAGACTGACTGTTTGATTGACTAAGACTAGTTCCTAGGGGTGGCGGGTGCTGAAGTTGATGGGGTGGGCGTTGACTCTCCCAGCCAATCTGGTGATAGTTTCTTGGTGTTGAGGTTTGTAAAGTAAACAAACTGGTCACACTTTACTTAATTAGGTCAATTACACGAGCCATCTGAACTCCGACGACATCGCGTCGGCCATTAACACCTACATACTCCACTCCACGCGCTCTCCTACCGTTGCGCCGCCCTATAGCATGAACCGGAACGCCGAGAAGGCCTTCGAACAACGTGTCGCACGCGAAAACTGCCGAAATCCACCCCCAATCACGCTCTCTATTGCTCTCGATCCCGATGACGCGCCAGATGACAATGCTACACTCGTAGATAGCGACGATCGGAAGGCTCAGTATGACGACATCGACTGGAAACGCGTGCCACACCTACAAATAAGGGACAAGGAGCATGGAAAGGGCAATCCGAGCTGGATATATAATTACGGCTGGCCTCTATGGCATCGCCATAGGCAGAAAAGGTGGTGGCTCTGTAAATACTGTCATACTCATAAAATGAGGGGTGGCGAATATGATGTACACATGTCAACTTCCTCTGCCGGTACGCACCTCTCAGCCAACACCCCAGGCCATGGTTACAATAGAGATGGCAAGATAAACTTCGGCTTGCCGCCAAATACAAGCTCGATCGTCCATCAGTTACAATTCCGGGGCGTTGAGGTGTCGCAAGAGGTGGCGAATGAGCTGGCGTCCGGTTTCTCGCAGAAGAAGTTCCGGCAAGCCCTCCTCGACTGGATAGTGGCCGATCATCAAGCCCTTCGAGTAATTGAGACTCCGTCTTCCGCCAGATGATTGCTGCTGCAAATCCGCTTGCAGAGCAGTCAGTTTGGCGGAGTGCCAACTCTCTCCGCGCCTACATCCTCGCCGAATACCACGCCATGATTCCTGCAGTCATACAACACCTAAAGAAGGCTCGATCGCTTATCCACATATCCTTTGACAACTGGACTACCTACGGTGGCAAACGCGCCCTCACAGGAATCTGCGTACACCATCTGAACGAGCACGGCGAAGTCGAAGACTACGTACTTGGATTACCTCAACTCCATGGCTGCCACAGTGGCGAGAGTATCGCCCATGTGGTGAGTGAGATTCTCCAGATTTTTGAGATTGACGAAACAAGACTTGGCTACTTTGTACTTGATAACGCCACGAATAACGATACTGCTATTGAGGCCCTGGCGGACATGTACAACTTCTGGGCTCCCCACCGACGACTACGTTGTACATGCCATATTCTCAACCTAAGCGCCCAGCTAGTTATCTGGGGCAAGGATAGGGAAGCTTTTGAGAACGAGAACTTAAATATACAGGAAGAAGAAGCGTTTCTCGGTGAGTGGCGTAAGTACGGTCCTATCGGCGTTCTTTTTGATATTATCGCGTCTATCTGCACCGCACAAACACGAGAGTTATTCGAGAGACTACAAGTTGAAGAGGCCAAGCGTCTTAACAAGTCGACGGAGATCTACGAGCTTATCCGCCCAGTAAGGACTCGCTGGAACTCTTACTTCCTAGCCATGCAGAGAGCTGCCCTACTACACGGCCCGATTGACGACTATACACATATCAAGATGGAAGAAATTAGACTTGAGTCAGCCTCTCAACGCCGGAATACTCAATCGCGGAGGGCTGAGCCTAGGATATATGTTCAAGAAGGAGGATTGACGGCCAAGGATTGGGCGACAATAAATGAGTATATTAGGCTTCTAGCGCCCTTTTTAGAAGCTACGAAGCTTCTTGAAGGTAGAGGTAACGTCGGCCGCCATGGAGCTATCTGGGAAGTAGTTATTACGTTTGAGTGGCTTCTTGACGAGCTTGAAGAGCAGAAAGATCGGCTCTCACAGGTGGATTACAACCACCCTGATGCTCCGGAGGATCATTTGAAGATCAACGTCAACCTAGCGCACGCGAAACTCTCGGAGTACTACCGTAAGTTTGACGACTCGCCGATCTACTATACTGCAACGATTCTTCATCCTCACTACAAGCTCCACCTAGAAGCTCTATGGGGAGTGCCAGATAATTACGATGAGGAGAAGGATGGCCCTCATCATAAGAAAGACTGGCTGCCAAATAACAATAAGGGCTTCATAAAGCTCTACCGGTCATACAAGGAGAAGCTAGCTGTTGAGGCGGGCTGAAGCTCACCTAGCGATCAACGTCCGGCCAAAAAGCCACGTGTATCGTCATCATCTAGTCGATCAACTTTCCTACTCTAGCTAAGCTTGCGCTCGACATCTACTCCATCCCAGCTTCCTCCGCCGACTGTGAGAGGACCTTTAGTGAGCTTGGAGACTTGATTGGCACCTGGAGGCTGCGTATGAAGCCTGAGTTGATTGCCGCCCTACAGTCCCTTAAGAGTTGGAAGAGGATTGGCATCAAACGAGTGCCTTCTACTACTACACGTCCTACTGCGGAGCTCTCTCAAAATGAGTTAAACAAAATTGCCGCCCAATTAGAGCAGTTTGAGTACACATAAAGCCAATCAGTCAATCAATCAGGCAGTCAATCAGTCCAAAGAACGCTTACGTTATCAAACAGTCAAACAGTCTCAATTCACGCCAGAAGGCTTGGCAGTCAGTCCAATCAGTCCAATCGGGTCGAAAGATGCAGTCAAACAGGCTATGGGCCTCCCAGACTGACTGTTTGACTGTTGAGAAGTCTGCGTTAGGCGCGGTGATTCACTTAGCTTTGTCTGTAGGTGAATTCCTGACTTTGCGGACGGTGTGTGCATGGTATGCCTTGCCATAGCCGGCATATCATTGCCTAAATGCCCTTCTGACCTCAGTCGCGAGATGCCTGATGCGATGTCCATAAGAGCCCTGTCCACATTGATTCGTTCTTTTCATGTCTGCGAACGACAATTGGCCATGCTGCCCTTCGATTATACAAGCGTCCAGTTCGGCCTCTATAAGCCTACGTTGTCACTACATATGATGTAAGTTCTTCTACACAGACAGACAGCCACTCATCAAGCAAGCGGTATTTTACTGATTGCCGACCACAAATCAGCCTTATTCTACTGGGTACGCGAGCCAGATGTAAGTTGTAGCTGAGACGCGTGACGTGATACAATCCTCATTTATAGCAGAGAGTGCATGTGGAATGAAGGCTATCATTACCTGTGGATAGTCAATCTAGCGTGATGACTGAAGAGAACTGTAGGCTCCTGTATGATACCGAGTTTGGATGTTCAAGGAGATATAGATGATAGCTTATGGACATGTGAGGATTACACGTGTCACTAATGTATGCCTGTATTTTTGGTCATCACTATGTATGGCTGAGATGCTTTCACGCATTCCAACCATCAAAAACATTAGAAGAATCATAACTTGACGTTCATTGGGTGTTCAAGTTCTATGGATTGGCAGATCCGCTCAGCTCAGACTGCCACTGAATCAATGTATCTGGAGTGAGTTTTCAGTTATTACATAGTGACAATTTGCTTGCTTGAAATAACAGACTGTGCCGTACTGGCTGACACGACATTGCCAGCCATTAACTAGAGGTTTCTTCCATCGATAATCGATCGGACTACAATTATGGCTATCGTCACAAATGAGAGAGGCATGGCAATATATCTTTCTCGGCTCCCGGTATGCTCAAGCATGATCTCCTATCTAGCTCAGAGGGCAGCACAGGTCGTTCCCAAGGTGTTATGCTCCGGTTCACAGGCGAATCTGCACGTCCACGAGGCCGATCTTCCATCAATATATTACTTCATAAAAGCTGTGGTCCAAAGGTCCAGTTTCCCAGTGCCGACGCTGATTACGAGTCTGGTGTATATGTGGCGGATGCAAACGCGCCTACCTCCCGGCGCCAAGGGCATGCCTTCTACCCCCCACAGAATCTTCCTTGCCGCTTTGATTCTCGCTGCGAAGAATCTCAACGATGATTCACCAATGAACAAGCACTGGGCCCGGTATAGTGCTGTCCCTGGATACGAACCCTTCGGCTTCTCAATCGCCGAGGTAAATCTCATGGAGAGACAGTTCCTCCACCTGCTCGATTGGGACATACGCATTGATCCCCAGGACTTGCATCACCAGCTCGAGCCGTTGCTGTCGTTCGTTCACATCCACCAGCCTCTCGAACTAGCGCCAGAACCAAAGACAGACTGTGAGCGTCTTGTCAGGGCACAGCAATATCCGAATGTGACTCTACTATCCCAGATTGGACATGTTCGGCGCGATAACAGACATGATCAAGGACGAGATTTAAGGGTCCTAGCAACAAAACAACGCACTCAACGACGGCAATTGCCCAGCGCTTGAAATAGTCTTGCTGTATTACAGTGTAGGGACGGCATTTTGCGCACTCTTGCGCTACTGAAAGCGCCATCTCTCCAGTTGTATCTCCGCAGCGCAATCTACCCAAGGGCAGACATTTGTCGCTCACCGAAAGCCTTCATTGGTGTAATTCGAGGCTGATTTCCTTTTTCTTCGTATCTTTGTCCTGGTCATTTGACCACCTAGAACATCCAACACGCTGGAGCAGAGCTTATGTTGGCACGGCAATCTCGCTACGTCGGAGACATGGTTCCCACGTGGACGCCTGGATTGTGGATGCACCAGAATGAGTCATCAGGTTGCTGCCTAATTGGGAACATGCATACAGGAACACAGTGTTTACCATATCAGAACTAAATCAATGATTCACTTCCTAAGACAATATTTATAAGTACTTCCAGCGGGCAAACATGATCTCCATTAGCTTATCGTTTGAATCTGTTCGAAGCAGGATGGTTATGCTTTACTTTTTATACTTACATCATTGCTTACCCTTAATGACGCCTTTGCGTGCATTTTTTGCTTACACTGTTGTCTCTATGCGAATATGCGCATCTTCATGTTACTGAATAGATGACTTGCACTCGTATACCCTGTTCAATATGACCGCACCGCGAAGGGTTGTCGCTTGAAAGAAGACTGACTAGGGCGCATCAGACAATAAGCGTGACCGTTCATTTGGGGGTACATCCGTCTTTCAACGCTTCGGTAATTCTTAGTGCACATCGCACAGCGGCGGGTATTATTCTAGGCTCGCCCCAGCTCGGCAAATCTCAGCACCAATTTTCCAATAAGGATCGCAGTGACAGTACGCCTACAGTACCAATCAGGTGGACACAATAGATAGGATTCTGCAATTTGGTGATGGAACGCAACGCTACATCTGTCAGATCGTCAAATACAAGGAAAGAGCGATAAATAGTAGGACCGATAACTACTGCAATCTACGGAACCTCCGGAAGCAGAGGAGCGATAGAAGAAAGCAGCAGACAGAACACAATCAATGATCATCCATTTTTTCGGACCAAAAAGATTCATTAAATCCTGACAATAGCACGCACCTGCCCACCCCACTACAGATAGAACCACAAACAGATCATTCGCGATTATCAATGGGTCGGTACATGAAGCTATTTTAGCCATTCAGGCAATGGGGCTAATCACGCGCAGTTGATGCAATGTTTGGTAGGACAAAGTGGGCAGGTCGTCCCGTTTGTCTCGTCCGTCTCGTTTTCTCCTAATCGACCTTCTTCCTCTCCGGTCGCTGCACTACTGTGTGCTACCTGCCTCCTTCTCTGAGCGGGTGGACCTTCACCGGTCGTCTCTTTTCTTCCGTGTTGTCCATTCCGTGCGATCTATCCACAAGTTTCATCTGTGTCGCTTTTTCGCCTTTCCGGTCCCCCTCCGTTTTCACATCCACCATGCGGTCCCAGCATAGAGATTGCAGCGACTGGTTGATCGGAGAACTTGAACGTAATATTTCAACGTTCGATAATAGCACTAGTTCATTACTCCACGGCCAGGAAAGGGCCTTCAACTTGGGTTGCACTTTACTTCGTGAGGACGCGGAAAGCCTGGAAGCCCGGTCTAGATCAAGCCGCAGTGTACGGCAGCGAGCACGTGAGTTTTTGAAGGACGTTTTCCGGTCCCTAGGACCTGAAATGTTTCTTCTGTGCACTTTAGGGCCTATCACAAAGCTGGGCGAAAATGCGTCACATATCCGCCTCTCCACAATTCAAAATTGGTGGAACTCTACTGCGCAACCACCAGGACTCATCATAAGTAGAATGGTGCTGATTCCAAACAGAGGATTTGTCATCGAAGAGACAATGTCTTCCTTTGGAGAGCCATTTGTCAGCACTACCGATAACAGGGGATGTTCCGCAAAATGAACCTAACGGGCAAAGTCACGCCTGTCACGCCGTCACGCCAACTAAGCAACACCCATCTTTGGCCGCCGCAATGCGTGCAGAGGAGAGAAGACGGCGCATTGCGGAAGGGCTCTGCACAGCAAGCACGGCTCAAAGATACAACATGAACGAGATGAAGAACCGCACTTACGGATTGGCTGCAATCTTGGCTGGATGAAGCTGGACCAATACTACGCCCTCGCCGAGGACAGTCCTGCATATCTTGCAGCCCTTGTCCTCCACCCCGCCTTTCGGTGGTCAACTGTCGAGGCACAATGGGCTGATCACCCTGATTGGCTAGTGAGAGGGAAAGCAGCCGTGCAAGAACTGTGGGAGGAATATCGCATCCTCCCTGTCGAGCGGGATACGATACCTGAGCAGCCTACTGTATCTCAGGAGTAAGGCAGCATTTATATCTGCCTAACTCCTCGTGACTCTATGATCAAGAAACTTATAGAAGTTTCTAGGACTCCGAAGGTTCATCCGAGGAACATTACAACTAGGCTTTAGCCTATTACAGCCCCTTCTTTCTTAGCTGGGAGATGGACACAAGGTTGCAGCCAGCGTTAGGGTGATACAATGTGTCGGACAGTGTGAGTAGTTCGCGTTTGTTGGCTGAATCGCAGGCCACCACTGCAGTGCCGATCATTGTGGGTTGCTGTCTCGAGCCTCCGAAGCCATTGATTGGTGGTCTATTGTATGTCCGGAGTGAGCCGGGGAGAAACACGCTCTTCTGGCACGAAGAGTGGTTTGTGCATCCCCAGTCTAACACCCAGTTCTCTTCTAGGAGCCGCGACACTCCTGGTGAGGCAGTCGACAGTGATACGGCTGAGAAGGCAAAGCTCAAAGCCTGCTCAATCGCCGGAGCCTATTCGTCTTGGAAGGCAAGATTCGACACTGGCAGTGCGGCCGTGTTGCCTGCACCTTCTTTTTCAATCCTCTTTGACTTTTGCTTTTCCCGCTTCCGTCTTCGCAAGGCTCTCGACTAAGACTTGTGCTTTAAGTTCTGGGTACAGCTCCCAGCACTGATTACGCGTATGGCCGTTCCTTCCACACTCAGAGCAGTGCAGCTGTGGGCGCCGTTGCGCGACAAGAGCTGTTTCTTCCTTACTCTTCTCGCTGAACCGCTGTCATTGTTCCGCCTTTTCGGCTGCAATTACTGCCTCATCAAAGGTTACAGCATCTTTCGTGATAACATTCTGAGCGTCTCGTTCTGGTATTAGTCGATTGTTTTGATAGAATGAGGCCAGGAAGACGTTATAATTGTCGCCAAGTCCGGTCAGGAATCTATTCACAAAATGAGGCTCACTTATTTTGCAGGTTTCATCAAGTAGGTAGATTTCGTTTCGGGCGGTACGAAGCTTTTCAGCGAACTCTGACACGCTCTTGCAATGTTCGAGGGTAAGGCCGGCGTAGTTTTGATCAAGTTGCTGAAATATCGCGCTTCCCTTTGGCTGAAAACGACTTTTGAGTTTGGCTAATGCTGCGTCCACTTGGTTCACGCCCTTTAGTTCTTCTCGGGCATTTAATCCACATCGGCTGCGGATCGCCGCATAGCCTCGCTCTTGCTTTTCTTCCCAGGTATCGATCCTGGTTAGGTACCCGTTGTTGCTTTCGTGTTCGCGCCTGGTTGGTTGCACAGTTTGCTCGCTGAGTAGCTTTCCGTAACCGTAGAGGCCCAACCAGTCCTCCATCTTTTAGTTCCATTTCATGTACCCACATGGCCCCTCCAGGAGTGGGATCTGCTCCAATTGGCTAGATGCTCCTCTATCAGCCATTTTGATTCAGCTAGATAAGACTTGTAGTGGTGTTCGCTTCTTAGACTTTCGTGTTCGATGTCAGGTATTTAGCGGGAGGGGCTGGCGTGATTTTGTCCCCCAAAATTCGATGTGTCAACTCTAACCTCACACAACTTCCCGCCAACATGGGCTAATTGTTTTCGGTGAGTACCAAAAGAGGCTTCAGAGCCTGGAGAATCTTGCCTAATGTTTTAAAGCACCAAAATTGGCCCGCGTTATGGTTTAATTGCGCGTGAAAATCAGTGACTTGTTCAGAGAAGTTGCAAACTTCAACTCCAATTAGCTCATTACCCTCACTCTTAGAATTTCTTGTTTTACATGGGAAGTAATTCAGAGCATAAATAATATATCGCCAGCTTCAAAACTAAAATTTACATTTAATATTGTGGTGGAATTGCACTGTGAAGCATGGAGTTGCGATTTTTGGGGGGACAAATCACGCCAGCCAGCGGGAGGTTGTAACTTAGTAGGTTTTCTTTACGTAGTAACTTTGAGCTTTAAATAGGTTGCGACAGGCTCTTCTGCAAGTTCTTCATGCAGCACCCTGTGTGTGCTTCTTCGTGTGGTACTTCGTGCGACACTTTCTTCACACAGTGCCTCATGTGTGTTTCTTTGTACGGCAGTTCGTGCAAGCTTCTTCGTGCGGCAGTTCATGCAAGCCTCTTCGTACGGTGTCTCATGCGTTGACTCCTTCTGCCAGCAAGCTTCATATTGCCAGGTCGACCTGGCAGAAGCATTATTCGCTAGCCGAGGGTTTGTGCTAAGCGAGGTGCTCGTCATGAAGCTCTGCACCTACGCTCTGCCAGGCATGCTGGACAGGTGGGTGCATTGTCCGTCATGAGTCTTCGAATAATGGTCGTTGTTGGTAGGTTGTTGAATTTCAAGATTGTATCGGGTCGCTAGAGTTCGAGTTTATTCAATACAACTCCTTTCGAGTTGATTTGGGACATTTAGCTCCTTGTTTCAGCGCGAGCCCGGGCTCATAACCTGTTATCAGTAGCAGGGAGTAAGTGATTGATTGATTGATTGAGGTCCGACTCAGGGAGCCGGACTGATTATATAGTTCCCAGTCTCCCGATCACGTGGACCGGCTTCCAACAAAATTGAGCGCAAGAAACCGCAGAATCACACATCTATCCTCGCCCATATGCAGCAATCTCGGAAGCTTAATGTGCCTCAGGGTGTGGCCAATGCCCTCGCCCAATCTTTCTCTCACGATGATTTCCTCCAGTCAATACAGGACTGGGTGGTCGTAACGAATCAATCCCTCCACGTAATCGAATCGCCGTATTTTCGGGAGATGATACAAAAGGCCAACCCGTTGGCTGAGTAGCACCTCTGAAGGAACCATCAATCGCTAGGGGATCACATCATCTCCGAATGCAACGCGTATCTGCCTCTTGTGGCTGATTACCTGACGAGGGCTCAATCTCTCATCCATATCACGTTTGATAACTGGACTTCAATAGGTAGAAACCACGTGTTAACTGGGATTTGTGTACATCACCTAGACAACGCTGGTGTTCTCCAAGACTATGTGCTTGGGCTTCGTATACTCTCGGGTCAACACTCAGGTACCAATATTGCCTCAATTGTAAGCTCTACGCTCCAAACCTTTGGCGTTACGAAGAAACAGCCTGGCTACTTTGTCCTTGATAACGCGACAAACAACGACAAAGCGATTGAGGCTTTGGCAGATGAGTTTGGCTTTAAAGTGCGGCACCGTCGGCTGCGTTGTACATGCCAGATCCTCAACCTCGGAGCTCAGCAGGTTGTCATTGGCAAAGACCGCGAGGCTTTTGAAAACTCCGACGTCAATCTACAGAACGAGGGGGCGTTCATGGAGGAGTGGAGACAGGCAGGCTCTATTGCAGTTTTGCTTGATGTTTTAGCATCTATTTGTACGCCACAAGCTCGAGAGATCTTAGAGGGGTTTCAACACGCCGAGGCTACCCGAATCAACGAGGAGCTTGCTCTAAAGAAGCCCATCAAGCCCACGCTGACTAGGTGGAATACCTACTATGACTGCTTTGCAAGAGCAGTAGATCTCCGGAATCACTTGACGACTACATTACCTACAAGACAGCAGAGTTGTCAGATACAAGATGCGTGCCCGGAAAGAGTATGCTGTTAGATCTATAGCACAGCAGCGAGGGTACGCGATACTGCATGGTAGCACAAAGCTCGGGTGTAACCACTTGGCACACACACAATACATAATGGAGAAAAAACGATCAATAAAAAATCATGACAATCATCAATTTCTGCTAAGCGCATTTCAGCATTTTATCTGACAAGAGTACAATCGCGAGTCTGCTAGTACTCGGCGTCCGATACACTCCCAGCATCAAACTGAGGAGAAGAAACCCCGGTTGTTTATTCACGAAGGAGGGCTTACCGCTGGTGATTGGGCTACAATTACTGAGTATAAAAAGCTTCTCGCGCCCTTTAAAGAGGCTACAAGCTTTATGGAGGGCCGGGGCAAGGCTGGGTCTTGTGGAGCGATTTGGGAGGTGATCCCGACGTTTGACTGGCTCCTCAAACAATTGCAAGGCCTCCGGGATGAGCTTCGAGAGGTGGACTACGAGGACAACGATGCTCCAGAAGATCACTTGCTCATCAACCTAAACGCCGCCTACCTAAAGATTGATGAGTATTACAGTAAACTAAACATGTCTGCAGCTTACTACGCTGCCTGTCGACTACATCCTGCGTACAAGAACTTTGTAGATGCTGCGTGGAGGGTTCCTGACAACTACAACACTTCTGGTGAACCCCACCCCCGAGAAGGCTGGATTAAGGACCTGGACCGAGGCTTCGACCAATTGTGGAGGGCCCGAAAGGATACAGAGGTCCGAAAGGCCTCTCCCGAGGCAGCTACGTCTCCTCCATCTAAGGAACAACGCACTACTTACGCAGCTAGTCGATCAGACTTCATGAGGGCTACAATGAAGGACTAGGAGCAAGCTCTAGAGACTGACGACGAGTATGAGCAGTGGAGGGCTGAGCTTCCCCTGGTGGAGTGCCATGACTTTGCAAAAGACCCTATAAAGTACTGGTTGGCAAAGCAACGACAGTACGCAGTCCTCTCACGCTTTGCGATCGACATCTTATCTATCCCGGCAGCAGCAGCTGATTGCGAGAGAACCTTTAGCGAGCTGGGAGATCTCCTTGGAGTACGACGATTACGCATGCAGCCTGATCTTATGAGCGCCCTACAGAGTCTTCGGTCCTGGAAGAGACTAGGTCTCCGACCTTACAAGAAGCCTGACGCTTGTTCAACACCCAAGTTAGCTGAGGAGCCTACGTTCTCCCAAATTGACGACTATTTGAAGCAATTTAGGGAGTATGATTAGCTTACAAATCAATCCAATCCAATCAATTCGTCCGCCATCAAAAATCCAATCAATCAATCCATGACGAGGAGATTGATTGGATTGATTGATAGCAACTCTGGCACAGTGTATTCATGGGACAAGGCCGGTATCATCGACATGAGGCAAAAGCCGGTCGAATGAGGAAAGACGTCATATTTTGTAACAAGATCTCTCCATCAGACTTTAGATGAATCCATTCCATGCATTTTCTGACGAAATTATCCTCATGGGCGTTGTGGAGATTTCCATGATACACATTGATCACCCGCTCAGACCACCATGGCTGAGGCTGAACGGATTGAACCGGACTGGATTTGGATTGGACTGGATACCCCTGGATTTTTTGGCGTTGGATTGGATCGATGATCCGTTCCATCCATTGGCCATACTGATCTCACATAGCGTCTATCCCTGCGCTTGTGCATATTCTAATCCCGCGATAGTTAGTACTTCGGGCCGATAAAGCTTGGTGATCCCTCGGGCTGCCCCAACAGATCCATGGGCTGCTTGGACTCGAGTCCCGCCCATGTCGAATGCTGGTGGCAGGCATCCACAGCCTGCGACAAACGAGCGTCCTTAGGCCTCGGTGGCTAGGTATTGCACATTGAATTCGGGTGTGTTCTGATCTTTCTTCCTCTCTCAATGAATACAAAAAAAGCTCGCCGTAAAATGATGCAGAAGACGACTTCTTCTCTTCAGATTTGCAGTTGTGTGCAGCCAATATTTAGATGGCCGGTCATTGGGGTTCTCCGTGGAAATGGAGCCGATGCCGATCAATCCAGATTGGCTAGATCGCTTATCAAATTGCCCCGGCAAGACGCTTCCGTGAACCACAAACCTCAACTTCGGTACTTCCGGGGTCCCCATTTCCCCTCAACTTCGGCACCTCCCGTCATTGCTGCTGCCTGTTACAGCTCTCATTTCCGTGTCCAGGTCATTCGTGCGCCCTTTCAGCTTAGTGGTCCTCTTCTCAGGAAATGAGACCGTCACACCGGAGAGACGCACGGAAGAGTGGCCGCTAATAACGTTTATCCAGCCTGTCAGCCAGCGGCTAGAGAGTCCGACGACGTTGAGTGGGATGCTGCAGGACTTCAATGCACCAGGTCCCTGCCGATTGGGAACCAGATGCAACGATCCAAATCCGGCTTCTTGATATGCAATGCCACTAAGCTGTTCCGTGCCGTCCGTAATGCAAGACTGCCTCGACATCTCGACCAAACAATTTCGTTCTCGCATCTCCTCCCTGTTGACCTAAATATCTGTGATGAGCTTTTATCAACAGCTTCACACATGATCACTTTCGTCGCGCACCTTCCGAGCGGTCTCATTCCATGATAACGACTCCAGCGGTTATCACGGTTGCTTTCCATTGCGTATGAAAATGGCCAGTTCGGGCACAGTCACCGTTGGAGGCATCCCCGTCGATACAAGCGAGTTAAACTTCAACGATAACTCGTCAAAAGTCGCCAGCATCAAAACGGCGAATATCATCGTTCTCTTTGTCGGCTTGCGGCTCTTCGTGCGAATACGCATAGTTCGCAAGGTCTTTGTTGATGATAGTATGGCTGCTCAATGTTACATCTTTGTAGCTCCAATCGGCTGACTACCTTCGTAGTCCTAATCGTGCTTGCGGCTGTTTTCACAACCGCACTCGCTTCCGTCTGCGTCAGTGGTAAGTAGATCAACCTCAGTTGAAGGAGTCTGCTCATCGTTATAGCTACTAGTCATGGGCTTGGAACGCATGTGTGGATGCTTCCGATGACGCATATTTTCGATATCATAAAGAGCTGCATTCAGGTAATCACGATTCTTTCCATCGATCCGTTCAAAGCGTTGCTTACCTATAACAGTACCTATACGTTTGCCAGGTGCTCTACGCTTGCGCCATCGCCTTCACCAAGATAGCTATTGTAGCATCGTACCTCCGTTTTATCCAAGACTGGAAGTTTAGAATTGCGATGTACTTAACCGCTATTGTAATTGTTGGTCTCTGGTTCGCAGGTGAGTACTAATATGTGGTGGTTAAGGCCTCTGCTGATTGTTCGTAGGAATCTTCGTCACAATATTCCAATGTCATCCTGTGTCTGGCGCATGGGACTTTACTAAGTCACAGGCGAAATGCCTGGATTTCGTGAAGTACCTATATGCAAGTTCCTCGATCAACGTAGCGACTGATGTCGTGCTCTGCGCCCTGCCCTGTCATTATCTCTGGAAATTGCACATGCCTGTAAAGCAAAGAATCACGCTTTGTCTGCTTTTCACAGGAGGAGCTGGGTAGGCGCAAAAAGCCTGAAAGGGATGAGCAAAGGCTGACGTATCACAGGGCCTGTATAGCCGCCATCATTAGGATTGCAAACTTATACACATTGCGGAGTTTGGACGTTACATGTCAGTACCGATGTCTCCTTACAACATCCACTGCTTCATATCCCCTTGATACCGGACGACTGTTTGAACTAAAGTCTGGTTGGTGTATAGTACTGAAACCTCTCAGATGCAATTGTTCCGTGTCTCAACCTGTCGGTGATTGAGTGCAGCCTAGGAATTATCTGCATCAGTATTCCACCTCTGCGACCGTTAGCACCTCGCCTCTTCCCGATAGCACTTCGAAGCATTCGATCATCGGCCAAGTCGACCTTGCAAAGCTTGTCCCTAGGCAAGAAGTCGGCTCCATCAGCTAACGATCCATCAAAAATGCGCGAAAGGAAACGGAAGTCGAATTTATATCCAGAAGAAAACTCGATCTTTGAACGTGGAAGTTTCGAGCAGACTATCGATAGCGCGTCTGAGACAGACTATCAGGGAGACATACAGCTGAACGAATGGAAGTCCTCGAAAGAGTCCCAGAATTCGCCAGATGTATCAAGTTAAGGATGCGGTGCACGACCGTCAGAGTTTCGATTTTCAATCCGCACTCCATGCTTTCCCAACATTCGGCTTTGGTCCGATGTGCGAGTTACCCGAAAAAGCGAAACGATGCGATGCACACGGTAACGCACTCAATTCTTTCCGGATCGAGGAAGCGATCAGGCTGGCGATCCATTCCATTTCCATCCACGCAACCTGTGATAGAATTGATGGAATAGACGGCTAGCGTGGTCGTGTGGACGGATACGTAGTGGAAATGGATACCTGGAATCTATAGAGGGACCGCATATGTAACCCTTCGCCTTGCTGCTTCCCAGGCTTCCACAAAGCTCAGTTTAGCCAATGGGTCAGTGCCTGGTAGCTTGACCTCTTCAAGAAGCTTCTCCGTGCTCCTGGTATATCCCCCATGAAGCCACGACCTCACTGTCTGCGTCATTCCAATCGTACTCGCATCTAGATTAGCCCGGTCGTATTATAGGCTAGAGCCTAGTTGTAATGTTCCTCGGTGGAACCTTCGGAGCGTTGGCGAGAACCTCGGAGCTCTAGAAACCTCTGCAAGTTTCTCGATCATGGAGTCATGAGGAGTTAGGCAGATATAAATGCTGCCTTACTCCTGAGATAGCTTTCTTCTTCATCGAATACAATCCTCTTACCAGGCATCGGCAACCTTTGCACAGCCCCTCACAGGCAGTACTCAAAAGATTCTGCCTTAAGCAGCCTTCTGAAGGAGCCTTAAGCGATAGCAACTCCTCAGCCTTGAGCGTCTCAAATTGGAGAAAGACTGAACGCTTGCTGCGTGAGGTTGTCAAGAATACACGTGATCCAAAGGCTCAAAAGCTTAGCCAAGCCTACCACTCAATCTTAGTTCAAAGGAGCCTCCTTGAACATGAGGCTCAAGGCCTTAACCAGGCTCTTATTAATGAGAGGCTGCGCAGAAAGCGAGGCAAGGCCCTGGCTTTGGAGGCGCCTGAGGAGTACCATGGTGGAGCTTTTTTTTGGTCTCCAAAGAAAGTGAAAGAACCAGATGAGCGCCTGCAGCAGCAAGAGCTTGAGGAGGAGCACCACCAACTTCAAAAGGCAGAGTCAGCAAGGCAACGTAAGGAGAGGAAGCAGGCTAAGGCTCAGGCTACTCAAGTAAGTCGCGAGGCAAGGGCGGAGGCAAGGGTATTGAGGGAGAAGGAGACGGCTGAAAAGGCTGCTGAACGGGCCTCTGGAGAAGCTGCTCGTAAGGCTCAAAAACGATATAAACAAGCCTTCAAAACGTCTCAAAAGGAAAAGACGATAGGCCTTAAGGCTGCTGCAAAGGCAGCCTTAAAAAAGAGGGTGGCTGCAAAGCCTCAAAGTGATGGGAAAGCCTCACGTGGTAAAGCAGGCGATCCACTTGCTGAGTCACGACGAGGCTGAAAAACCAAGCTTCCAGCCAAATTAAACAGCTATATATATCAAATAAGCCCTTTAGAGCTCAACACCAAAAAAAATTGGCAATAGTAGCCCTTGTACGTGGCTCAATAGCCTCATGTTGAGGTGGTGGTTTTGGCGTTCAGGGTGATCGTTACGCCAGGATGATCGTTACGCGGTGAACCTCGGTAGTTGTCTAAGAGTCGAGGTCAGGAGCGGAGAAGGTTAGGGAGAACTGCTCCTGCATGGACGTGCGCCGCCCGGAGGCATTTGCGAAGAGGATGGAACATCCATGATTATTAGTACACATGTTCTGCTCGAAAGTATGGAAATGATTTGTTCACGTGTAGCGTTCGCGATTTCAGCTCATGGCAAGCAAGGTCTTCGCAGTGCACCTGTTTTCAAAACACAGTCGCACATTTGTAGGTTCTACCCACCCACAGTAATGACTCACGGTGACATCACGCGAAGACTATCGTAAATGAGCAAAGCGGGCATGTTATTGAATGGAATTGGTGTTAGCAATAGTGAGGAATAACGGCAGTCGTTATCGTGAATATGATGTGGAGAGGTACACCGTATAAAATTTCGGATCAGGGCGCTGTAAGGATGCTAAAGCTAAAGTGACACGGAAATTCATCTAATCAATCTTATGTCTTGGCATTGCTGATGCTCTTTCCGCCTCCAGCACACGGTTTTTGAATTGGGTGAAACTACCGCCGCACTGAATGATGAAGAGACTCGTCCAGTCTGCTTCACCTTGCTTAATAAGTCAAGTTCTTCAACGTTGTCTGCACAACTCGCTTGTCGAGTACGTTAAGGGATTCTTACCATGCTAAACAGGTTGTCCATGTGTGACCCGGCGACGCACCGAAAGGTATTTAGGTGGACACTTCTTCCCTGTGGTTCTTACCGCCTAAATTGAACACCACTTCCCGAACATATTGTATCTGTGCCCCAATTTCATTAATTTGTGATTCGATTTGACTGAGTACCGCACCCGGGATTTTCTCGTGGCTTAGCGCAGAGTCTGCGTGAGCAAGGTCTCCTTGGAGACGATTGATTTCCTCCATTATTCCTTGGATGTTCCCGCAAAACCAGTTGCTGGAGAATTTATTATTTGCTGCTCCAGTTGTGCACCCTATTTCTTTAGCTGCAATTTGAACCCAGCAAATCCCGAACCGTGTCTACAGATGGCTAGGGCGAGAGATAAATATCGCATAGACCTCTATCCCCGTAGTCACTTACACCTTCTTTGAATGGATGATCCGGTGGAATGGAGAAAAAATGGTGGTATGGGTGCATGTATCTACACCAGAATGATGAGTCAAGGTACAAGAGCAGATCGGAGCGAGTCATGCCTCCTTCAATCCTGGCGATTATTGTGATGATCGAATCCTGCTCAAGCGAAACGATAGTTCCTTTGCTTCGACCGTTGCGTCTGATGTGTATGACCTACGCCACACAAACCTAAAGTTACCTTGTTGCTGCTCCCGTTCCCCGGCAGGTTTGTAGACTAGGTTATCAAAGTGGTGTGATTTTTTTAGGGCTGAGATGGCATGTCCGCAAGGAACCACGATTTAATTAACGATAGTTATGATATGCCTTACGAGGCTTTGTATAGTCCCTTACAGCTGAAAGTGTTGACCTGGTTCGTGAAGGCCAGAACTATGATCAAAGCTCGTCACTAGCGAGAAGAGCAGATCGTCGATCTTGTATACCAGTTCTAGATCCTTGGCTTGTGACAACCCGCATTCGTTTTCGTCCATTATGGAGGAGTGGAAACACAAACCGTTAGTCGCTATGGCCTATTGGCAAGCTTACTGAAGATATACCCAAACTTTGGGAGCGTCGGAAAGCTCCGAAACAGTTACTGTGGACAATCCTAAGCTTTTTTCCTTCCATCAAGTCCAACTCTATACAATCACGGAGGAAGTCATAGACGGAGTGTTCCGCCTCTGTGGCGTTTTCTCAGAAGCGTGCGGTTTCCACCACACAAATTCTGTCCGCGCAGTGCGACGCGGAACAGGGACTTTCTTGCTGCCCTCGGAGAAGTCAAGAGCTGTATTTTGGCTTGGTGGCCGGACGGTTGGGGGGGGGGGGGCGGAAAGTAGGGGTCTGAGCTTACGAAGGGCCTAGTTTCCTCCTCCCAGAGGATTCTTCCGCGCCTATCGATGACCCTGGTGAGCGGCAATCACAGGCAGCTCCTGTGGCTTCCAAGCCACGAACGGAGTGATGGCCGCGCAGCAAAGTTTACGGGACGTGAGGGAGGGAAACGAGAGAAGAATTCGGAAAACTTCTCCTTGATGCATCCCTACCTACCATATGCAGTAAAGCATAACCGTTAGCATCATCCTCAGCTGAGGCACAACGAAAGTTATTACTGGTCAGCGAGCAACGATAGATGATGTGCAGCTGCGTGCAAGGGTGAAGCCGCATTCGCTAAGCACTGTAACAGGTTCAGTTTCTTGTTATTTTCTTCCCATGAGGTAAGGTGACATATATGGCGTGCGGGATGGCAGCCACCGCGCTGCTTCGATCGGAGTCAAACCTTTGACTTAGCTATCTCATAAATTATGTACTTTTCTTATTGCCGTTCCCTGGGCCGTCTTTGTCAAAATGCGGAATGGCGCCATGCACGATTCGGCTTGAAACGAGATATTCGACGTAAACGAACGCCAACGTTCTCCATATCTCCATTATGATTGCTACTCACCCTATTCGTCTTCTCCTGCCCTCCGGCGCTATCCAGCTGTAGAGCATTTCATCATTTGGCTGTGATGGTGCTCTAGGTCGGGGTCTGGGCTTTGGCGGGAGAACAGAAATGTCAGAAGGAACGATGTGGCGTGAAACTAGTTCCCATCGCAAAGGTATCAGGCTGTCCAATTCCTTCCCGCTCTGATCATATGCAAGAAAGTTGGGTGCAGCATCTCAGTTTTCCGTCCAAGGAGTGCATAACGCCTAGAACACGATCTTAGCATCTAAGTTGGGGTTACGTTCGAGCGCATTCTAGTTTCTTCAGTGAACGAGTCCTAAATTTTCAGTGATACTCTATGCAAACTCTCAGCAAAGGGTTCGTCGTAGAGAGACTTGTCTTCGCTGTCTCGCGATTTAGTGTTCAAGCCACGATAAAGCTAACAGAAATCTAATCTTCGGATATCAGGTTGTCGCGACGTAAGCGATTCCGATCCCTCGCGGTTCACAGTGCATCGACGTATATAGGTTAGCTTACAGATCGCTCCTCCTTCATCAAGTTTTAATATTTAAGGCATCAAATCAGCGGCGCGGATGGGAGTGGGCGGCGGGACTTAGCCAACCTTTACAACGGGAAAGTCCACCAAGCAGGACACATTGCAGTCATGAGGCCCGCGCAAAAGTTCAATTCAGCCACTTTACCGTCTGCCACCTGCCACCCGCCTGATCACTACCTACTCGGCTTTACTGGCTATCGGCCAATACTGCCATCTGGGTCTTAGGACTCTATTGCTTCGAATCAGAGACCAAGATTGTTGCCTATATTGGTTCTGATCTCAGCCCAAGATGACCCTTATCTGACATTTGAAATAATATTATTCTTATCTGAGGCTCTATACATTTGTCCTATCGTTTAGATTTGGAATATTTGTAACTTCTCATTTGACTCTTCCAGTATGGCTTTAGAAATTGACCATAGCTGGGCCGATGTGTGTGTACACATTGTGTGCACACACGTGTATGTGTTCGGGTTCGCGCGTGTGTGTTCGTGTTCGGGTCTCGTGTACACAGTGTGCACACGCGTTTATTCGGAAGAGCGGTTGTATGGCTCCTGATTGGCTGTAGTTTATATGCTATGCCCAATTAAGTTAGATAACTTGTCTGTGATTGGTCAGATCCTAATAATACTGCTAATATCCTCTCCGCTTCTCCTACAATTCACTGCCACTATTACTCCTACAGCCCACTCCATTGTGAGGACTGCTGTGACGACGTTATGACTTTAAAAATAGGCTATATTTGGACCTTTTACCGTGATCCGCGTGGATTAGAACCCGAATTTGACAAAAACAAGCGCAAACTTTACTACTGTCTCAAATGCACAAACCACCTCCATGCTACCAGTTATAGCAATAATGCTAGGACCCACCTCTGGAGAAAGCACCGCATTAATGTTGACCTGGTCCTAGTGGAACAACCTGCTATACCGTCGGTTGAAGGATCTACGCCACGAAGTCGAAGTTCAAGTTAGAGGACCATTTTTGAGAGCCTTTAAATGCCGCTTCAACACCTTTAAGGGAAGAAATGCTTCGAATAATCTAGGACCATAATCGATATATTAATGCCGTAATAAGCCTCGTCAGTCGTCGTCGGCTACCCTTCTCTATCGTAGAATGGCAGGAATTTAAAGAATTATCCCTTGCGGGTAATCCCATGATTGATGATCGGCTTTTTACCTCTCGCAAAGGACTTAAACCTTATATCGCGTATGTATACCTGCAACGCCATGACGCATCAAAAGGGAGCCTATCGAAAGCAAGAAGCGTGGTCCGCTTTTCCGCCGATACGTGGACGTCGCCTAATCGACGGAGCTTCATCGCCATTTGCGCCCATTGGGTCGACGAAGACTACAAGCTCCGAAAAGCGCTTCTAGGCCTTCCGGAATGCAAAGTCAAACATACTGGTTCCAATTTAGCGAGCTTAATTTTTAGCTATATCAAGGATTTCGATTTAAAACTGTGTACACAGTGTACACATGTGTGTGTTCGTGTTCAAGCGTTGTGTGCACACATGTGTATGTGTTCGGCTCCTGAACACAGTGTGCACAAATCGGCCCAGCTATGCGCAATGGGAAAGTATAACCTTATTTTGAGGAGCCAGATACTGCTGGTCGGCCATGGGGAAGCGATAATACATCGCTCCAAGCACAGTTGATTAAGACAATGGCGGAGTGGTCCGAAATTGCCTCTCTAGAAGACAATTGCCCAATTCGCTACTCCCAAGCGGAAGTCGAAGAATGTCTCCACAGTGACGCCAAGCAAAACAGCGTTGACGAGCAGATATAGTAAGTGCGCGATTTCATTGGGATTAACATTGACGGCTTGGTGCTGAATGAGGAATTTGAGAGTGCGATAACGAGGGTTAAACTTATTAAAAAATGAGCTGGCAGAAGACGCCGATACAGGGATAAAAAGAGGAGGGCGTTCAATAAAATCTGGCCTTTTTAGGATCATGAGGACAACTATGAACCAAGCAACGACGATAATCACGAGGATAACCTGGACGACACCCATGAAAACACGGCAAAGTCAGAGACGCAACGGAAATTATCAAACCCTTAGACTATGTTGCACTTGACCACCCTCTCCGACCAGCTCGAAAGTCCCTTATCCTAGACCATCCACGAACGTTACATCGATTTCGAAATCATTCCGAGTTTTGGTCGGAGGTTCTTCTAGCGATGCAAAAGCAAGCAAAGATAAACCAAAGTCGAAGCACGGATCAGCTTCGAGATGAAATCCTCCATTTGGCAGATCAAATCCAAGATCTACGTCGAGAACGAACCACCGCACTCGCACAGAAGGACGCCGCAGAGTCCAAGACAGTACACCTGAGTCGAGAAATAGAAAGGCTGAAGAGAGAGCGTGACCAGGGCCAGGCCATTCTAGAACATCGGATTGTTGTTTGCGCGCGTCTCAGGCCATTGAATCATTGCATCCCAGTGCTCGACCAATTTGTCGTTCTCGACGCGATAGATATCGATAAATCTCCATTCATGCCCTGCCATTTCGTAGCGTGTATGAAGAATGACAATATCGCCGTCCGCAACCACATGCTTGAACTCGATCTTTTGTTTCTGGACTCCTTGTGAAACAAGCTTTTGTACAAGTTGTTTTACTCCCGCAGGGCCATCAGCAATTGTTGGATTGTGCTGAACAAAATCCTTGCTCATGTAGTCGTCCACTGCCGAGACATCCAAATCACCGAAAATTCGTTGGTAAGCGTCAGTGACGATCTGCTTGTTGTTCACGTTCATTGCGAAGCTCGTTGGAAAATGGACAGGATTGGAGTGAGGAGTGTTTACGGTTTCATTCGGTTTTCCTCTTCCTTTAAATGTTCTGGCGGTGAGTTCAGTCTCGCCCTTTCTCAATTTTTGAATTCTGCTCGACGACCTAGAGATTGGGTTTCGGCCCGTTTCAGGATGCACGTGCATTGCCTAATTGGGAAAACATCTCCGCCAAGACGTATGGTCGCATCTTGGTAATACACAGGGCACGATCGAGAACATGATGCAGCCTTGCTAATGCTATGTAGCATTCTTGAGGCTCTAGCTCTTAAATCGTGCTGTTAGGTACTAAGTAGCAGCTGAAAGTAGCTTGGTGGACAACGAGTGAGCTATTCAGCGGCTCCACCTCGCGCCCTCTGCGGTCGTATCCCGGGAGATGGACACGAAAGCGCTAAGGGCGACTCTACTAGTTTCTTTTTTATTAGATATAAGTAAAAAGATTAGACTTTCCTAGATGAGTCTAAAGAGAAGACGTTAGTTACGACCAATACTAATAGGTGCAGCAGCTACATTTTCGCTATTCGGTGCACACATTCTATGCTGTACTGTAAGTTCTGAGCTATCCCATGCACTGCCAACACCTGCCGCTCACGGGCCACCTGATGTTGGCCAATCGGAGGTAAGCTTCTTGGCTGCATGAACACCGAGATGGATGAACTTTGTACGTAGATTTGTATGGAGACTTCATTTCTGAGGGTCTCGAGATAGCTCGCTCTGAACTACTTAACAACAGAGCTTACAGACGTGTCTATTGACTTGATGACTTTTGCGCGGCGGAGATGAGCCTCTTAGCAGTTGGTGTTCACTTCTAGCCTACATCGAGGGATCTTGCAAAGACTACACCCATACGTGGTCCTTGGAGTACGCTTGGAGGTGTTCTGTTTGTCACTGATCTGTGCCTTGTACGCCCATTTTCAGCGCAAGCAGTACAGGTCTTCGACTCTCCGTACAGCCTTACCGGCGAGCCATGCGCCTGAGGATCACTACTATCACCTCATTAAGGCTCTGCCTTTTTCTTGCTCCTGCGCAGAGTCTCTCCCCGCGTTGAAACAGCTGCTCTATGAGCTTGTATATAAACTTCTTGTGGCCGCCCTTTTTAGTTATCTTTGGGGACGAGTAGGATGAGAACCTGTAGCAGTTGTTGAGCGTTAAGTCAAGCAGAAAGTAGAGGAGAGGGCGCCACGTCCGTCTCTTGACTTTCTGTGTAGAGTAGTAGCTCTTCGCCTGATCAAAGCGATCTACCTCACTTTTGTGACAGTTGTAGTCATCTATCATCTGAGGGATGCCTAGTAACTTGATAGGCTCCTTGCCAAATGCCTTATCAAGCATTTTCTTGTTGTTTTGAGCCATCTTAGAGCGTCGGCGGAGCTTCATAACGACCTGAGTTGCTAGGTAGCGAATCTTATCAGTACGTCTTGGCATGAAGTTGAGCGGACAAGCTCACGCTCGGCGACAGTAGAGGCAAAAAGGACGACCTGATTGTCTCTCCAGGCAGCTTGTAGCGCTTGTTTACTTGCTGACAAGGCCCAATAGGTGTCTCCCCAGTGTAACTTCGCTGTATGTTGCGTTTTGATACGCACAAGATCGCTATCAAACGCCTCCTTTGCCAGCTTCTTGCGCGCGCGCGTCGTCAGCAGGTTCAGGTAAGTTGACAGGACCTCGCCCTTGGCCCCGGGTGTGAAATAGCCAGTTCAGAACGACTCCATCGTTAGCCAGGCACCAGATCTTATACCCCTCAGGTGTAGGCTTCGTTTTAATTACCACAACTTCAGTAGCTCGGCCAGTAAACCTCGCAATAGCCTTGTCGACGCAGAGGTGATTCCCGGGCCTCCAGAGCTCCAGCGTGCGTCTCCGTATGACCTCGCTCAGGTCCCAGACGCGGCCAAATGGCGACTGGAAGCTCTGCTCCGCCTCTGTACAGTATATGTATCGATCCAGTTGCTCCCATCGCGAGCGCGACATGAAGTTGCTGACCGAGTGGACAGGCGCGCTGTCATGGAGCCGGCTCCAATACTCCTCTAGCGAAGGCTCCCGATGGACGCCCATATAAATTACTATAGCGAAGTACGTATACAGTTATGCTGCAGAGGTAGGTTTCCAGCCTCGCGCGTGAGGCAGCTGTGGGCCGGTACGCAACGCAGTGGCGTGTTGATTGGTATGGTATGCGATTCGCTCAAGGACGTCGGCGTCGAATAACAGATTGAAGAGCTCTATAGGAGAGTCCCTATTCACATCCTCAGGTAATTGGGGACACCCAAAAGTATGGGGATTGTCGATTTTGAGGGGTTCCCATTCAGGTGGCGGCTCACGCGGCAGATTGGCAAAACACCAGCTTTTGGCGCGTACTGGGCATATGGGACGAGATCAGGATCTTTTTTGCGCGTGGCTGCAGCTTTTGGCATGCTTGTAGATGTTGTGGCTTTCAAATTGGGCGTGTATTGCCTACTAAATAGAAATTGTTGACGTCACGATACAGATCTGGTGTTGTCAAACGCTATCATCTGATTGGCTGTTCAAATGTGGCCCGTGAGCGGCAGATGTTGGCGGTGCGTGGGGCACGCGGGTGACAAAAAACCCCGCACCGCGGATGCCTTGGCGTCCCCCAACACATACAAATTACTATGGAGAGGAGGACGTTTGAGCATTTTTCAGGCTGATTTTGACTTGAGGCTGTAGATTGGTTACAGGCAGCTATATCTATCGTTTTTTGGTGTTGTAGCTGTCAAGATAGAGCGCCCACGAGCCCAGGCGTGCCAGGTCACCACCCAGTCATTTGACCATCCATTTCAATGCAATCTCTCAGCCTATTTGGCATAGAATTGACACGCTCGTTGATGAAGCCTTGATCTACCTTCTCCCAGCCCTCAAGAGCGAGCTCACGTGTATCTCTTTCATCCCAGTGTGGAAACTTCTTGACGTACTGCTTAGGCGGTTGCCAGCAGTTTTCTATAGGAGCTAGGTCATGGCTAGAGTGACAGTTAAAGTAACTCTTGAGCCTATTTTTACCTTTCCACTACCGTACTATGTTATTTTTGCCTGGCCCGTAGCCTGAGTCGCTATCCTCCTCAAGTATAAAGTTGTCTCCTCGTTCAAGCCAGGGCTTGACGACAGGCTTAAGGATCTGATCTATATAGGCGCGCTGCGTCATCTTGCCATTGCCATTACTAGGGATCTCGTAGAAGGTGAGAGCTGACTTGAAGTTGAAGCCAACAGCCGCCCAGGCATGTACTTTCTTAAGGTTGCGCTCGTGATATATATACTGCCTTGAGGACTAGTAGCCTAGTGTACCTCGTTAGAAAACCTGACCTGGTGCCAGTCTCTCGCATCAGGATAGCGCTGAAGCACGGCAGACGCCCAGGATTTTCTTGCCTGAGCTGTGCTACTATTGACCTATCTCCTCTGGCATGCGATGCACTTAGAGTAGCTCATAGTATCGCCCATCGCGCGAGAGATAGTACGTGCTGAGACTCCTTTAACACCAGCCTCAAAGCCTAGCTCGAGCCAGGATAGCTTCCTTGCTTTAAATCCTACCTCTTGGATAATCCGATCTATCTCCTTAAGCTGCTCATTTAAGATAACTGAGGGCCTACTACGGCGCTCGCCCCTCGAGGCCTCGCCTCTATGGTGTCTTCTGTTAACACTGGCTGGTAATATCATAGCCCAGCCTTGTCGCTTGGATACTCTATTGAAGCGGAAGACGTCTACTTTTGAGTGTGGGATACCGCGCGCCTCTATGTACTCAATCGCCCCCCGAACCCGGCATCTTTTTGGCGTTTCATGATGATCACGGTTATCCCAGTCTGCCATGAGAAGGATGAGCAAAAACAAGGCATATAGCGTTGGTGGCGTGGCTGCAAAGTTGAGATATAGAGCGCTCAGCTTCACGTTTTGGTGGAGCACAGACTCGCGGTGCGGGGTTTTTTGTCACCCGCGTGATGGGATACCGCTCCCCTGCTGTCGGCAATAGGAACGTATGGCACTCGTGATGACTCACTCAAAGGAATCTGCAACTTCATGGATTGTGGAGGTACGAGGTTCCAGCGGGCGCTAGCGACTTTAAGGTCACATATACCGCCAAGGGTCTTTATCCGGTACAGCGTTCTACATTGCGAAGCTTAATTAAAAGGGCCGATCAGGTAGCGGCATTACGAAAAGCTCCGCTCCGTGGAGCGGCGTTGCCTTTTGATCATCCAAGGATGGCTATCCCGACATGTACGGAGCTGTCTAGCGCCATTTCATGTGTGGTGTTTGTCTAAGATCTTTTTATGAAAGGGCTGCTGTAAGATCCCATAGCTGTCTGAATTGTTGAGAGTTTGGTACGACCATTGGGGCCTGGAGGCATGAATAATAGTGCCAAAGAAAGCCGACTGATCGGAATATAATGCTGTTAAGCTCCTTTCCCACTTGTTATCACGAGAAGATACGAGCACGTGATCAACAACTTTACTAAGAAGCATTGATTAGTTACGTCTGTTCGCATCCTTGCTAGTTCACGTATTACACAATGGTTCGGCCTATCTTCGACATTATACGGAAACTACGATAGGTAGCAAGGATGTTACCGAATGCTAAGAAGCGATCTCCATGATTCTTAATACACCGCCTGTCTTCGATATAATAGGGGAGCTACCATAGGTAGCAAGGATGCGAACCGACGTGCAAAGGTCCTCTACCTACCCCAGATACACGCTATCCGCAGAACTCCTAAGGGGATCTGATCGGCCCAGCATCCGAAGTACGGCCACCCGATATTCTCCCGACTGTTCTACTAACTTTTAGCCTCATCTTGCTCACATACCTCACATTTGCTACCCTCGCTGAGTCGGGAATGCTAATTGTCCTCGCCACAGTAAGATATTTGTCCTCGCCCGCTAAACCAAGTTAAGCAATAATTTCATTACATCAACACCATAGAGAATTAGTACTGGTAGCTATTAACCTCGCACTCAGGGAGAGCTTCACCTCAACCTCCACCTCCACCACCACCACCACTACATCCCACAACGCGTAAAATCTCTTAAAATACGCGCGTTTATCACTCTTTTGTGCGCTTCGTTATACGCTCATTGCTTATCGTAGAGGAGGTAGTAGTGGTAGCAGAGGAGGTAGAGGAGGAGGAGGAGGTAGCTTGAAGCCTGGGGGAGCAGTGCGACTCTTGTTTGTATAGAAAATTGCATACAAAGCTAAGTGGGTCAGCTCGGCTTGACTTACCCCCAATTGGGCGGGCGAGGACAAATATCTTACTGTGGCGAGGACAATTAGCACCTCCCCGCTGAGTCCAGTTGACTCTCGCGAACCGCATAGTTCATGATAGTGACGCCGAGAGTAGCACCGTGGATTGTCATTCCGTGCCGCACGACATGAAGTATATAAAGTTGGGTTCTCCCACTTGCTTTTCATTATCTTCAAGGCAGCTATCTACTTGCAACTACAATTCTGATTCGGGTTCTTTTAACCAAAACGCTTTTCACAAAAACTCTCTCTAACCAAAACATCCTATTGTGAGTCTTCGTAGTATATCTAAAATAACGTAAAGCTAACAGCTAAATAATAGTTCAAGATGAAGTTTTTTGGTCTCATTGCTGCACTCGGACTTATTGTCCCATCTCTCGCCATCCCCTGTGTTACACAGATGGAATATTACAATGTCAACAGACGAGACAGTAGAGAAATGATCCAGATGTGCTGGGATACGGCAACCACCGCTTGCAAGGGTACCGCAAGGGATTTGGTCGCAAAACCAGGAGCAAACGTTATCAACAGATGCACAAACACTGGCGGAAAAATCAACTGGCACCTTGCAACTGGGTGGACGCTTTTTGGCCAGGATCTCGAGAGCCAGGATGTAAACCTGCAAGTTGGTACTACTTCGTGCTCGGTTACCAGATACCAAGACATTTTCGTCAAGATCTTTGGGCTTCCTATGGCTATTTTCAGGACCGATGACGCGCCAACGGCTATTAACAGAGCGTGCCCGTTTTAGCCTCCTTAGTAAGTAGTATCCCTGTCTTAAACCTGTCTTCCTTGCTTATCCACATTATAGGGTCCTTGTCTTCTTGCTAGGCTTCATAATGATATAGGAGGGTAATCATGTTGCTCTGTCTCAAAGAGTTGTAGGCATGAACGATGGCGAAAACGAAGAGGGTCACATTTGATGGAAGACACGGTGACCGATAATCAATCAAGAAGCAAGCAGGCCTCCTGCTTGTTTATATCTATCAATCAAGCAACAGAATAGAATAGCCAAGCAAGCAGCAAGCAAGTGTAACAGGCTAAAGCCTAGTTGTAATGTTCCTCGGTGGAACCTTCGGAGTCCTAGAAACTTCTAGAAGTTTCTCGATCATAGAGCCACGAGGAGTTAGGCAGATATAAATGCTGCCTTACTCCTGAGATAGCTTTCTTTCTTCATTGAATACAATCCTGTTACCAGGCATCGGCAACCTTTGCGCAGCCCCTTACATGGACCTTCAATTTGATCTGATTTGAATAGACCCATGGTTGATTTGATTTGATCGGATTTGGATCGATTTGGATATTTGGATAACCCCACTTCTCTCCCACAGTGAGATACAGAGCTTCTCCTATAATATCCGCTTGCAGTCGCCCTCTCTGGGCTGTAACCATATGTCCTGCAAGGCTGAATATTCGCTCCGGCTCGGATGGCATCGCAGGAATTGAAAAGAGATCGATTGCCATCCGCGACAGAAGTTGATACTGGCGCCTTCGGAGAAGCCAATACTGAATCGGATCATCCACCAAGCAGTCGCCTGGATCGGTAGTGGCAATACACGCGGTGTACTCATCGCGGGCAGGGCTGCCAAGAATTTATGCATGCACATGAATTGCATACCTTGTAATTCATAAGTATGCATTCCTATCTTCGAATATCCGCGAATGCATGGTTGTGCGGGCAGCACGCCCCTAGTTCACAACGCCATGTCTCAGTCTCATTTTATCTCGACCCCACCAAAACCGACTAAATCTATTGCAGAATTCCGCTGCGGAGCCAGCTCTTCAAGGACTCCGTACGTTGAATGGTGTCAGGCCCAAGAGACATTCTCTCCCATGAAACGGTGCGGCGCCCTCCAGAGAAGATTCTCTCCGGCTCATCACTCATTGCTGGGATGCTGAGCACGTCTATCGCAAATCTTGAGAGATTTGGCCACCTAACGCGCTGGTTATCCTGGCACCGCCATCTCAGTGGAGAGATTCCTTTAGGCAGCGCAGACGGGATACCGGAGGCGTATTCATCGAATTCATCCACTTCTTGTCCTGGGTAGGCGCCACAGAGGGCCATTTCAAAATCTCGTCCGATTCGGTCGAATGCATCGAGCTTGGTAACGCTTGTTGCGTCTTCAGATTCGATAATCTCGTCGCCATTATAAAGTGGCGTGGGGTCCGGAACGGGATGTTTCGTCCGATAGTCCTGCCAGAGATTCTTCACTGCATCGATGGCTGGTGTTTGCCATTCTGTCTCCCACCACTTCTTAATATAAGCAAGACGCCTAGAAGGATTGAGGATCAAGGCTGCGGCGTAGAGGGGTGAATCCTCCGTACGGTTGTAGTACTCAGTGTATTTCTCCCAGCAGACCTGAATTCGAGCTGCAAGGTCTTTGTTCTGCTTGTACTCGCTGCGGGAGGTCTCGATATGTTTCAGCAGCACATTCCATGGCAAAGAGAACTCGATCTAGTCTCGCATAATCTCCCTGCGTTTTAAGTGTTGCTGATTTGAATGGCTGCAGGAATTGATGAAGCATCCGAAGACTTACCCAATCCCGTAGGGAAAGACAATCGTTCGAAAGACTGTCCAAGTTTGACTTGATATACTCGTTGATTCCGGTTTCCTTTTCTAACGCGACGTCGAGGAGGTTATACCAAGAGTTCCACCGTGTACGGTTGTCAAGTGGGATGCGCCTTCCGACATGCTTGACGAACCGAGCTGTGCGGCCTGCGGACGAGCGGCTGTGTGCAATAACATTATGAAGCCTTCTGAGTACCCCCATTGCTCGGAACGCCTTTATGTTTTCTTTCTGCTCCCCTTCCGTCAAGTCTGCCGCACCCCGATTATCGCAAAACTCAATCCAACTTACATCAATCAAACCTTCGAACAGGAATGCCTAGACTGCGAGATTCAGGACGTGTCCATGGCAACGGATTCGCTGCGCGGTCGCATTCCACTCGATGCCCTCTTGCTTCTTAAAATAATCCGACATTTTACGACAAAGAGTATCGTTGGTTCCCGAGTTATCCGCTGTCACGGCCAGTGTGAGGAATGGATGGATCTGAATTGGATGTGTTTGGAAAAGCCATCCAAATCTCGGTTATCCAGATGCAGAATGGGTATCCAAATCCATCCATTTCAAGGCATCGGTATAGTACGTTGCCTCCAATATCACATCCACTATCACATTCAATATCACATCTAATATTATATTTAATATTGTATGCAGGGGCTTAGGGGCTATCACATTTAATAATACTATCACTATATCTATAGACACCACCGCGGACCCATTATATCTTATACTATTATCCTTTTTCTATATAACTTTCCGTACTATACGTACAAACTCTCTAAACTTCTATATTAAAAAGGGTTCTATATTATGAAGAAGGCTCAGCAAGCTTATTCTAAGCAACCTTCGTTACCGTCTTCGCCAACGTCGTCGGTAAAGTCGTCGCTAGATAGCGTTTCTGATATTGCTTCAGACATCTCAACAGAGCCAACTTTCGAGTCGGAGTGGAGCACAAAAGCGCGTACGGCCGACACCCCACTAATTGAGGGATTGAAATTCAAATACCATAGTGTTGTTTGGTCTCAACTTCCTGGCTTCAGTATTCCAATCTCGAGGCGTACGGCTAGGCTAAACTCGCCTATCTGGAAGTTTGGCGTACCAATTGAACATACCGAGACTGGCGCCCGCTGGTGGCTATGTGTCCGCTGCCATACTTCCGACCCGATTTCACGGACATGTCACGCTCATTATTACAAGGTCGACGGCGGAAGCACGAATGTAGTCGAACACATCCGCCAAGTTCACGGCAAAACTTGGAACAAGGAGAGAGAAATTATCCCTTTCAAAAGAAGGGGTATATTGGTGCCAGCAGCCTTAGATACAAATGAGTCTCGAGAGCAAGAGATATTAAATGCGCTGGCATTGGCCTTCGATGAAACCACCTTCCAAAAGCTTCTTATTCGCTGGATTGTCTATGACAATGTGTCATTTAGGCAGGTTGATAGTGAGCCGTTTCGCGACCTTCTTGCCTATCTCTCGCCCCGCGCAAAAGATGCAATACCTACCGCAAAGACTGTCAAAGACTGGATCATGAAAGGCTATAGGATTCACAAGGCCAAAGTCAAACAGGAGTTGCAGGATTCCGTCAGCAAGATCCACATCTCCTTCGACCTCTGGACCTCTGGAAATTGCCTCTCGCTCAACGGCATTGTTGCTCACTTTATCAATGCGGAATTCAAGAACCAAACGATACTGCTAGCGACACCCGAGCAAACCGACTCGCATGCGGGTACAGATATTGCGGAGCAGGTTATTTCCGTGATCAAGGACTTTGGTATTCAAGACAGACTCGGCTTTTTTGTACTGGACAATGCTTCGAGTAACGATTCGGCAATGAAAGCAATTGGAGAAGAATTTGGCTTCGATCCTGACGAGCGCCGCCTGCGCTGTGCAGGCCATATTATCAACCTTATTGCCCGCCATCTCTTATTCGGCTTCGATAAGAACCTCTTCGAATTCGAAGGGTCGGTGCCGGCGAATTTGAAGGAAGAGTTAAATCGATGGAGGCGAATAGGACCAGTTGGTAAGGCTCACAATCTAGTCGTTTGGATATACGCAAGTCCACAAAGACGAAAACGGTGGCACCAGGCCCAACTCAAATACTTCAAGTCCATTATCGACCCAACCGAATGGAATACGATCAAAACGCGCGAGCTCCACAGAAGCAACGATACTCGCTGGAACAGCGTCTACGACGAGATCAAGATACTCCTCAAACTCCGAGCCCCTTTCGAAGACTTCTTATTATCTGAGCGCCAACGTGTCGTACGAGAGAAGTCCAAAGGACGCTGGATTCAAGACGAGGATCATTCTCGGAATGCCATCCTAAAAGATACGCTTGATTCAGAAGACTGGGAGATCTTGACCCAGTATCAAAAACTCCTAGAGCCTTGCTGGCTTGCAACAATAGATCTTGAAGGTCGGCCAGGTGATGGCAAGTCCTGTGGGATCAGCAAAGTTCAATTTGACCTTGAATTTATTGTTGAGGAACTTACGGCCGCTTACGAACGTTACAAACATGCATCACTAGCTACGACTGAAGGCCAATGGCACTTCGTTACGCAGATTAAACTTGCACTTAATAAAGCTGAAGAGTACTACGCAAAACTCGACGACTCACCGGCATATCTTGCGGCTGCCGTGCTACATCCTGCCTACACCTGGAAGGTTATCGAGTCTCAATGGGCAAACAACAAGTCGTGGATTACGGCCGGCCGAAAAGAAGTCAAGTCGCTATGGAGTTCGACCTATAAGCAACTACCCGTCTTAGATGCCATGTCACCAGCAAAGAAGACTACGATACATGAACCTGATACGCTGGAGACGTTTCATAACCGCGCAAAAAGTTTGGCTAAGGCACGAAGTAACAACCAAAAAGCAGCTATCCCAGATGAGTTTGAGCGATATAGCAACCAAGAGCCAATCGAGCTTGAGTTTCCACTTGAATGGTGGCGGACTATTGGTATTAAGGAGTACCCGCATCTGGCTCAAATGGCATTCGATATTCTCTCGATTCCAGCAATGAGCGATGAGCCTGAGCGTGTATTCAGCCGAATGGGGCTCATGATCACGACCCGCCGCAACCATCTTGAGCAGCCTACGATACAAGCAGCTCAGTGTTTGCATTCTTGGGACAAGGCAAATATTATTACAATCAAAGAAACGGAGATAGCACCTATATAGCGGTAAAAAAAAACCTATAATCTCGTCTCGCATAAGTGATTTCGGATTATTCCGGAAATTTTTCCATCATCCATCCAACTACCAGTTGGCAAATGGATGCGCCGCCAAATCCATCCATTCCTCACACTGGTCACGGCCCTAATTTTACGTGTAATCCCATAGTCTATAAGGACAGGCAGAAGGGAATCCTACTGTTCTTCTCCGCTGTGCCTAGCTACGGTACGAAGGGAAAGGAGTACCTTCTGGAGATCTTCCCGATCGTCTATAAAGTGTGCGCAGACGGCAAGGAAGAGGTAATTGTTCGGGGATATCCAGATATCAACTGAGAGGTGGATGTCGGTTAATGCCGATTGCAACTTTTCCGTACGATGTCCTGAGACTCTTGAAACGAACTTTGTAGCATTGAAGAGATGGTTGAGTGAGACGTGGGCAAGGAATCCATTGCCTTGGGATTTAGGGAGGCGCAAAACGTATGAAACTGGGGCGTTTGGACCATGCTGAATGGAAGGTTTTCGATAACAATTAACTCAATAATTGCCTGACGAGACACATCTCGGTTCATCACCTTCTGGAGGACAAGAGATTCGACTTCTTCCGTTGCGCCTTTAGCCAAGGCCTCGTCCCAGATTTGGCGGAGCCTTTCGCCGCCAGCAATCTTTGCAGAAGCATTGCGGGATTCGTTTGAGATTCCATGCCTTCGTAGGAGATGTGTCCTAAAATTGGTGGTAATAGGGCTCGAGTATATAGTGCAATACTTGCAATATAAAACAGGGCGACCGTTTGCTTTCTCGGTCTCACCTGCAAGCCTTGGACGGGTGTGCTGGTGAATCGTAGCGGTCTTTTTTCGGCTGGAGTTGGATGAAGGACTGTCTTTATCATTTTCAGAACAAGTATAGTCCGTGGCGAGCGAAAGGTCAGCCTCAGAAGCCATTGGCGACGACATCTCGAAGTAATTTTGACATGCAGCTTGGGTTTGTGGTCTTGCCAAGGAAATGCATGCATAATTCGCATTACCTGAATAATACTGAATTTCGTGCATTGTGCATATGCATTCAGCCACGTGCATACGTATTCGTATGCTTGGCAGCCCTGATCGCGGGTAGCCCGAAGATAAAGGTGCAGGTTAATTGCCGGGCTTCCTGATCGATGCTATAAAGTCATCTAGGTCAGTGGTCTTCCTTGTAACAGTGGGCTGCTCAGGTATTGTATCCCGTTCGACGGGGAGGATGTGATATTCCTCCCACAGTTCTTGCAGGAGCCATCTGTAGAAATCAATGCAGGTCCTCAAATCTTCCCTGATGTTTTCGTCACAACTAGTAATCCAGCTGTGAGCTACATGTAAATCTGCGGGCTGGAGTGCCCCACACTCCAGACACAACAAATAGCCAATACAACCGTGCTGCTTGCCATCAGTTCCCCTTTACACATTCCTTATAGTACATCTCAGTGCGGCATATGGGCCACCTGCCGTATTGAAATTCATGAGGTGCGACTCGCCGCTGAATTTGACCGTTCCGCCACTGTGAGACGTCCTGGCCGTTAGAGATGCCATTTACGTTTGGCCTGCACTTCTCCTGAACTCCACTGCCGGGTTGTATCGGGCTGTTTGAGCGCGATGTCTGGGCAGACAGTGATTGGTGGTTGGCAATGGAGGGTAGATTATCTCCAAATCCATTAGCGCCAACCGCAGGCATCTGGGGCATACCTATCACGTAGCTTGCATCGGCATAGGGTGTGAAAGTACCTCCAGTATAATTGAGATACCAAATCTGCTCGGCGCCGTTTAGCTGCCTGTTCTTCGGCAGATGCTGCAGTGCATGCTGTAGATGATTTGCACCAGTCGGGTTACCCCTTCGTATTGAGCATATTTGAAAGTGACGCTTGAGAACGTCGCTTCGGCTGAAAGTATCTCTGCAAAGATGGCACTGATAAGGTCGCTCACCCGTGTCTATGTAACGTCAGCGGCTGGGCGTTGTTGGCAAACAACAAGACCTACGTCGCAGGAAATGACGCTTCAGATATTTCAAACGCAGATACGTTTTGTTGCAGTGTGGGCAGTCGTACTTGCCTTCGGCGTTCTTGGAGACAGTAGTAGGTGCCTTGCCCGCAGCAGGCGCCGGCAGCCCGGGGCGTCTCAGCGGGACTCCCCGCCTTCCCTGTTGACCAACAACGTGAATCGGCTCGGGCTCCTGATTTGGGAGGACATGAGGATGAGGGTACAGCGACGGGTATGACATTGCTAAGCCATGTGTGGTTGCTGGCTGCAGTGAGTTCGAGAGAAGCTTTGTTAATAGAGGTTCGAGATGAATATTCGATGCGCGATGGCGGCTACTCCACGAGGGGAATTTGGTTCCCACGTCCGTAGGAAGGTGAATGTTAGCTGATGAGGTATGACTGTAATGAGATGAAAATGAGTTGATTGTGTGCGTCAGCTGAGTTCTAGGAAAGGATTGTAACAATTAAGGGGAAGGGATGAGATATGCATCTCTGGTATCGAGAGCGTGCCGAGGAAGACGGTTGGCATTTACTTTGGTAAGTCAAGTGTTACGGCACTAGATATAAAGGCTGCTTGCCGGCATAATACTGGTTTCAACGTAAACTCCGGTCCTGCAAAGACTACCCCTAGCGTACATTAGGCGTTTGGTATCTAGAGGCGCAGTCCCTCCACCGTTCCTGTAAATTTCAAGCTTTGAAAATGTGTCTATGTCATCATGTGTCTAGACACCCCTTTACCAGTCGGACATACTTGATTCCCGGAAACATGTTCGAAGAGAGTCAGTACTCCGAGTTTGCGCGAGACGCTGATCCGCACTCTAGAATACTGTAGCGAACACATCTGCAAACTCCAACAAAACAACCCTTGTACCCTCTTCCCTCTTTCGCGCCTATAATATCCTAATCCCTAATTCTATCTTTATCTACAAGCAAAGTATACCCCCTTTAGCTTGCCTACCTAGTAGGTATACTAACGTAAACGTGCGCTATATAGTTAAGATTCACATAGCGTGCTCGCTGAGGAGTAACCTGACTCCTTTGTGCCCACGCCGTGACGCGACGTCAACTCAGGCGTTTGGAAAGCAAACTCGAGCAGATACGCCTAACGAGGCACAATGGCTTGATAATTGCATGTTGGGTGTGAGTATTGCCCTGAAGGCCGTGAACGGTCTCTTAGCGTCCTGTGGCTGCTAAGCGTGTCCCCTCCTCAAGGACTGTCGACCGGAACCTACAAAGCTGCTATCCGGGGCACATGGCAAGGATGAAGCAAAACTACTTGCGGTCGTCCACAACCTAGCCAATAGCGCAGGTGCCTCAGCGGGCATGGCATGCCTCCACGTTCCCAGTATCCCTGCAGAATGGCGTTTAGGAGGCACCCATCGCAGCATAATGGGAACCTTCCGTGTTCCTGAAGTTGTTTCGTCAACGCCAAGGTCTTGAATGATCGTCGATCAGTCAAGTTACTAACCTCATTTGGGCTCAAATTCCGCCAAGAGCCTTGTGTATCTTGCGGGATAACCTGCGTTATTCGGCCCTCAATCATCTTACCAATCATCATCGCCTCACCGCCTCATCGCTCATCTCTCGTGCAGCAAACTTCGTAACGCTGGAACTTGTAGGGGGCGCAAAGCAGCAAGCCGGAGTTCAATGATAGAAACAATTACAAACAATCGAAGTTGGCATGAAGCTGAAGCAGGATACCGTTTGCCACACTTGCAGAGCCCACAAGATAGGGGTAAGCGTTCAGAGCTTTCAGACGCTTTCATGTCAGCCCCTCTGACTGTCGCATACAGTGCGACGGAAAGCTACCAATTTGTTCTCAGTGTTGTCTCACTGGACGACAGTGTGGAGGCTACAAGCTCGATACAGTCTTTGTTCCGTATACGGCGAAAACGCTCCCAAGGTCGTCTAGAAAAGCCCAGTCCACTAAACGGTCGGCCGAGGTACTTTCGAATATCGGTTCGGCGGCTCGCATCATCGGCTGCAACATCACCGGAACAGACGCGCGACAGCTCCGACGCTGTCAGATCTCCAGACCGATTAACTCAGCATCGTCTGATGAGTTCACAGCGGTAATCCTTAATTTGTTCGTCCCGAGATGCCAACAGAACCTGCCATCGCTCGATACGAGCACAAGTCAGGTCTGTGGGGCGTGGGTGGGGGTGTTGCCCAGCCTTGTCGCTCGAGCAGGCTCCAGGGAGCTTATCTCTTCAGCCACCAAGGCTTTTGGAACAATTATACTTGACAGAAGTCACCAAGGTAAAAACACAAGCTTTCAATGCCGCGAAGCCTACATTGCCACGTTGCAGCAGCTAAAAAATGACTTGCTATCGCCCAAGAACTTTTTCAGGATAGAGACCGCGGCTGCTATCGTATGCTTAGCTATGGTAGAGGTACGTGCACATGGCTCGCGGGAAACGACGCATGCTAATGACTTGACTCCATCAGTTGATGCTCCCAACTTCGGGCGACGGTATTCCTGCACATTTTGGAGGACTCGGTGCGCTAATCAGTTTGTTTCCTCCTGAGCTGTTCAGCTCAGGAGACTTTCATGCCATATTCGTGGGATGTAGACCTGTTCTTGTGAGTAGGAGGACTGGATAGTTACTGACTACATCTATCTGACAAGAGATTTAGTTGTTCCAAGCTCTTACTGCACGGAAATCAACATTTCTCGGCCAAGAGAAGTGGTTGATAACGCCATTCCGACATCATCCACCTTCCGAAATACAAACACTCATTGGGGATGCAGCCAACCTCCCATCTATCATGGAGGAGGTCGATGTTTTGCAAACCCTCCCACAGGAATCAGCTGTCCCAAGAGCCTACAAAATGAAGATTATGCTAGAAGAGGTTCTTGGGCGCCTATCAAAATGGAATGGGCGTTTTGGAAGAGATGCGAATGGTCCTCCTGATCCATCTCAACAAATGGAGGTCCTAGATTGTCCCCAGCATGCAGAATCACACTTCTGGTTTCCGAGCTTGCTTGCAGCAAACGTGCATACTCATATGTGGGCTTTTCAGATAATGTGTCTCACTGAGTTGGAGAAGCTAACTCCATATTCGTCTGACCACGATTATGCATGCAAAGCAGGCGAGGCACAGAAAGGAATCGATGCAAGGATATCTGTGTTTGCGGCCCGGATCTGTCAATGCATGAAATATTTGCTACAAGATGAGATGAAGCTCTTCGGGCCAGCTTCTGCTTTATTTCCTCTGAAAATTGCATATGACGTGCTTGACAGAGATAGAGAAAGAAACAAAGAACAAATCGAGCGCTGTTGGAGGTTGTTCGATCAAATTCGCGACAGAGGATATTTGAGCAGGTTCCTTTACCCGACGGAACGTAGAGAAATCGAGATCTGTACATGATTCAGCGAATCAAGGCACGGATTGGGAAGCAGTCGCGAGTCGATGGTTACAACGGCGCACTTTCACGACTTCAATGCTAGTGCAACCCATACGTCACCCACTCCTGCGTTATATCCAGAGTTGGGAGAAAGCAAGACTTTTGTCAAGTGCTTGCTTGCTTGCGTTGTACATATCCAAGCAAGCAAGTACCCAAATTTATCAACCAATACAAATCTTAATAGAAAATGCCTGCTTGCGTGAGCTGATCTTTATGAGGTTTTTGCGTCCCTAGCAAAAGCAATCTTGCTATATACGAAGTCGCCGTGATTATTTATCCTAGAGGCGATCTTCTGGACTATAACGGCCCACTCGAACTATGCATCGCACAGTCCGTTCGAACAGAATGAAACTTCGAAACAATCTCGTGCTAAGATTAAAGAATACACTGTTCTTGTCATGCCAGGCTCACAAGGTGATGCGATTAAATCTGTTATTTCGTCAAAAAAAAGGCAAAGAGTTTTATAAGAAAATATCTAACGTACTTCGTTAACACAAGCGGACCGTCAGAGACCCAAACCCACCAAAAATTCAGCAGTTCACACCTAAATATCTCCACCACGAGCTAATAGTAAACCACAAAAATTAATTTGGCCATAGACATCATCCCAAAATAGATTTCATTACATTATTATAGGCAAGAGGTTTATAGTTCTTAACATATTTAGGATATTTTCAATTCCGGAGGCTGAATTCAAATACCATAAGAACCACTCATCCAATAGGCATGTATTAACAAGAGGATATATACAGAATGTTTGAAAGCCTAAGTTTTCAGTTTCATGCCTTGTTATCCAGTGGTTGTGGAGATATTCGTATGTGAACTTCCGGTTTTTTGGTGGGTTTTGGGCTCTGACGATCCGCTTGTGTTAACGATTCGCTGTGAAGTACGTTAGATGCAAAGAGGATGTGATAACAAAGCATTAATAGGGCTAGGGCTAGCCTAGACTAGTGTAAGTGCCCTTTATACCCCCGTCTTGTCTCCATACCCCATGACTATGTGAAGGCAAAACTATGAAGTAACTCGTGAGTTCATCAGGAACTTTATCTCTCTACCACCCCGCAAACAAAGCAGCAAGAGGTTCCTTCAGTCTGTATCACATGCGCAATCCTCCTTGCAGCATCTGGTGTTGTTTCCAACAGAGATGTCAACAATCAAGCCGATCAAGCCCTCGTCGTCGGCTTGGCTTGAGGCTTGATTTGGAGTCGTTAGGCTTGACTTATTTGACTTGATTGCCTAGATGAAGCTGGCTTGGCTTGAAGCTTGATCGATGGCTTGATTGTTTATTGTTGGAGAGCTCGCTCGGCTATACTAATTACTCGGCCTCCTGACCCCAATAGCACAACTTGTATATGGCGTCTATCTCAGTGTCAGTTATTTTTGCTGTAGCAACGCTGCTGCCTTGATCAAAGCCAGCCTTATACCACCGCCTAATACACTGAATAGCAGCCAGTAACTGGGGTGAGATCTTCCGCCTTCGGGGCTCAAGCAGGTCGCCGAGCTCGCTAAACATACGCTCACACTCGCAGCTCGACGCTGGGATAGAGATGACGTCGATAGCCATCTTAAAGAGATTAGGGTAGCGATCGCGCAAGCTTACCCAGTATTTAATTGGGAAGTTTGCAGCATCACTACCCTTCTCAACCCTTGGCTCGCACCTCTTCCACCTATCAAACTCGTCCATCTCGCTGTCCTCAGCAGCCGCGCTAGCCTCAGGATCGATGAGGGCTTCGATAGCCTCGTCGATATCGTTGGTAACAACCCTTGGCCGCCTCACTAGGCGTGGTGAGCGGTTGTATTCAGCCCAAAGCGCGCGGAACGCGCAGTTATTAGCGTCCAGCCACTCAGGCTTATCAGCCCAGGCAACGTCGCAGTAAGTTTTATAGCGCGGATGGAGTATCGTTGCCGCATAGTACGCTGGTGAGAGGTCGAGTTTATTGTAGTAATCGCTAGCCTTCGCCCAGGCAGCGCGAAGGTTGATCGCGAGATGGTCCTCAGGCGCGTCGTCGTGCGCATTATAGTCGACTGCCTCGTACACCTTAACGCGCTGCTCGTAGTAAGTAAGTATAAACTTAAAGACTGGGATAACCTCAGCAATAGCGCCATAACGGCCACTTTTGCCGCGACCTTCGAGGCGCTTTGTTGCTACTTTAGCGGCTTTAGGACGTCTATGTACTCAGTAACTACCGCCCAATCGGCGGCTGTTAGCCCGTCCGATCGCATCCAGGGCGCAACCTCCGGCAGCTTGTTGCCGCGACTTATCGCGTACGTGTCCTCGTCTCGCACGCGGCGTATATGGTGGTTAGCGTAGGCGTTAACTGCTGGCTGCAGTTCGACGGCGCGCTCAAAGGCAGAGTAGTACGAGTTCCAGCGCGTGACAACTGGCTTGATCGTCTCAAGTATCCTGTGTTGATCTGTGGGCAGCTCAGCGTTAGCGAGGCGCTGAAAGTTTTCAAAAAGCTCATGCTGTTGCGGCGTTTTGATGTAGTTAATGACGCTAAGAAGCACGCCTAGAGGCTCATCCTCGCGCCATTTGCGCATTACCTCGCTCTCAGCAGCAAGCTCACCGCTATCGTTGTCGTACGCGTCGTCGTTGTTACCCCAGAGTAGCGTCTGACCGATGAGGTTGAGGATGTGAGGGCCGCAACGGAGGCGGCGATGGGGAGCGATGAAGCCCATCTGCTGCGCGAGCTTGAGGACGGCAGCGTCGTTGTTAGTAGCGTTGTCAAGCATAAAGTAGCCAACTGTACGCGGATTTATGCCGAACTGCTGCAGCGTTTTGCTAACCACTTCAGCAAATCTTCTCGCCAGTGTGAGCGCCCGTCAGCTGCGGCAGCGCGATAGGTACGTCTACAAGGTCACCAACGCTGTTAACGTAGTGAGCAACAACGCCTAAGAAGCCACGCTTGCCGCCTTTAGTCGTCCAGCTGTCAAAGCTGATGTGGACCTTGCTTATTGATTGCGACAGCTCAGCGACAACCTGCGGCTGCATAAAGTCGAAACGGCGCATCACAAAGCGGGAAACACTCGCATGGGAGGTCCACAATGCCGCTACTGCCTCTGGATTTGCAGCTTCAAGCAGCCGCTGAAACGCGGGCGACTCAAACTCAGAAATTAGATAGTTGTTCTCGACGAGCCATGCGACAGCAGCATGTCGAAAATCCTAAATGCTAAAGCCGGCAAGCTCGTTGGCAACGTCTTGGGATACCTTGACTTTGCCGGCCTTGAAGACAGCGCGCAGCCCGCTCTTACCTGCCTTCGTCGCAGCGTGCGCTTTGCCAGGAGCTGCGTAACGATGGCCGCGTTTATTCTGCTCTAAATGGCGCGCTGAGGTTGACGTCGATAGCGTTGTTTCGTATATGCCGCCGCCACCAGCGTCGATAATCTTGTGCTCATGACAATAGCGACAGACAAAGAAGGTGCGGTCTGGGTCCTTAATGAGCGCAACGCGAAAGCCGTAGAGGTATACCCAGCTCTTTTTCTGCCTCTGCGTAGCCAACGGCTTGCAGTATTGAGGCAAACGTGACCAATTAATCCCCTCAAAGTCGTCTGCAAAGCGCTCATCAAAGCTCTTACTACTATTATTATTATCTTCTGACGCAGCTATTGTTGCAGCCTTGCTGCCCCCAATAGACGTGACGATCGCAACGTTAGGCTGAGACTCGCGCAACTGCGACTCAAAGGTGGTGGCTCAGTGGCCTGAGACGCGGCAATCGTCAGTGCTTTGCGCGGTGATAGACGCTGAGATAGTTGCTAGGTCGTATTAACGTCGACAGGCTGGGACTCGATACTACAAGCAGCGACCCTTAGGCGCTTGTTCGGGGATAGCAGCGCTGTTACGGGGACGTTTAGGGGCTTTGTTAAGCGGCATAGCAATAATAGGAGCGCAAAAAAACACCAAGTAACCGTCTATATAGGCAAAGGCGACAGTATAGGTAGATAACGCGTAAGATAGACGCGTAAGATGGACGCGTAAAGTAGCTTCAGGTACGTAGCTAAGATGCTTACTAAGCCAACTATAACACCAGGAAAGTATCGCGAGATCGCTCGTACAGCAAACGCAATAGCCTCATTGAAATCGAAGCTAAAACATGTTGCCGAACACTCCCGCAACACTTAAACATCAAGCCAATCAAGCCGACCAATCAAGCTTCGTATCAAGGCTTGATATGATTGCAAAAATACTAGGACGAGGCTTGGATTGATCGAATTGACGATCGTCAAGCCAATCAATCAAGTGCTTGATTGTAGCTTGATTGTTGACATCTCTGCACAAGACGCTGATCTTCACGCGCTAAGCACATCTCCATCGTGAGAATGGCCGTAGGGGCGCGTCTAACAGCGCCTTACACCGCAAACTTCGATCCTACCCACAGATTTGCGACGTCCTGAATACTTCCGCCGGTGCTACTCTTCTTCGTGCGAGCCGGACTCTCGCTGTACGCCTTCGTCACCCGGTTCACCATCTTTGGCTGGAACGGCAGCAATGGCATGACCAGTCCCAACGCTCATTTTCCTACTTCACACATCTGACCTACTGGGGTCTTGCCTTCTACCATGCTTTTGCTGCAATTCATACCAGCAGCTACTGGTTGACTGGGGTCCCCTTTCTCGCACGATGGCGAAAGCCGCTTCAGATCGCCCACAGCATGTTCTATTCAACAGTTGTGATTTATCCATGGATAGTGACTAGTAAGTGAATGTCATTCCTTGATTATTTCCAGTAGCGAACGTGAAGCAACGCCTTAGTTGGTAACCAATTGCGAGTCAGTGGTTTCAGTATCTGATTTCGAGTGGGCTGTGCTCTATGCTACTTCAATTTGCAAAGTTTGAGAGCTAACACGCCTTAGTCGTCTACTGGGCTTTGCTGGCGCCAGGTCGCTTCCCCTGCGCCTTTTCTCTTTGGTCGAACACTTCTCGGCATGCATTGAACTCACTGTATGCATTCTTTTGAGACATTCTTTCCAAGGACGTCTCCGTTGCCCTGGCTCGACATGGTGCCGACTATCATTCTTCCGGCCTTGTACTTGGGGTTGGCATACCTGACACACGCCACACAGGAGTTTTATGTTTACGACTTCCTTGACTTGCAAGAGAACCCCTCCGGTATAGTCGCTGCATATATCATCGGAATACTGGTTACCGCTGTCGTCATATTTGTCATCTTACGCTACCTCATCATGCTGCGCGTCTGGGTAACTGAAAAGAAATTGGGCAAGACTGGGAAGTTCTCTTCTCGTGGAGCTGAACACAGAGTGAACGTGTCGGATTGTCAAATACAAGGAAAGAGCGATAAATAGTAGGACCGATAACTATTGCGATCTACGGAACCTCCGGAAGCAGAGGAGCTATAGAAGAAAGGAGCAGACAGAACACAATGAAGAGACATCCATTTTTCTGACCAAAAAACATTCATTAAATTCTGACAAAACGACAATCTCGAGAAACGTGTTGCATTGAACGAGGTTAGCACCGAACGAGGTTAGCACCCAATGACCCTTTTCAGCAGCCCTGCTTTCTGGCTGCAGGATCCTGCTCGCACATCCTATTTCTTTTCGTCACGTATTAATTTGTAATCATCTGTAACTAGAGAGATTGCTCCATTCAACAAACGCCCAGCGAACCTTCCAGCGTGCTCTGGCTTCGTACCTGTCACACCTAGGACCGAGCGGCTCTCATCCTAGATGCTCCTGGCTCCAGGCTCATTCGTGCAGACCACTCGACCCCTAGCTGCGCATCGATCTAAATCCCTGTCCTTGTCAAGCGCTCCTGCATATTTACTTTTTACTGTTTGTTACAGAGAATGATCAGTTGGACGCTAAAACCCCATTCTGATACTTTTGGAGCCTGGCAGCCTTCCACGGCGAGCGGCTTTGGATCAGCAATGCTGCGCGTGTCCGACGTGATGCAGTTCGTCTCGGCCTTTTGGGGCTGGTCACCGCCCTGATATTGCCTCTGCCAGAGGTCCGAAACTACTCGCTTTGGGAGCCACTGCTACAATTTCGAAGCTCTCACTAGACGGTGGTCGTGGGAAGTAGCGTGCCAATAGAGTTACCAGAGACAACCCATTCCCTCCATGGCAGCTCGGAGACCGGTATTACAGGTGTCGGCGGCAGATTATAGCGTTATCATACGCCAAAGCCGCGGTGAGGTGCTGCTGCTAGACCGGTGGAGGGCCACACTGAAATACGTGACGGTCGTATCCAATCAGGGCAATTTAGCACTCGACATGGCGCATACAAGGCCTCCTAGAAGGCCTCGAAACTCTATACGGTCTAGACAGGTGTTCCTTGCCGGCGGAGCCCGTTACCAAATGGAGCTGCTGAGTCTATTCCTCCTTCTGTTTCAATGTGGCCATTAATTGGCCTGTTCGTTTCAAGTTTGTCTGCTTCACGCCGAATAGGCCGTGTGCTTGGGATGCTAGGCCTGGGCAAGGCAAGTACCGTTCGTGCCAAGGCAATGCGGGTCTACACACATCGTAGTCGTCAATCTTGCGACGTCCCCGCCAAGGCCAGACCCTACCAATTTCTTCAAGAGCCTCTCTCACCATACAATCGTTTTCGCCGACAAAAGGACACTTGGAAAGGTTAGTGTTTACAGTGTTGCGAATAATATGACAATAAAGTAATTACGTGAACCACACGCTGAAGGAGTGTGCCGAAAGTAGCTGACCTACAGGCCAAACCTTGGCCACGCTAAGCTCAATGGGGACGTGACTCGCTGTAAGCTCTCAGCCCCAGTCTAAGCACGCCCGCCCGCTATGGCTGAAGCACACCCTGTCCCTAGTCCCCCCAAGCGTCAGCTTAACGCCCGCCCTGCCACCCGCCTGCACCGGCGAATGTAGCCAGAATACTACATGCTAAATCCTTTCCACGATCGTTTCCGTATTGATCCTAGTCTGGCTCGATCTATTCGCTCTGATTCACTACTCTATATAATGTACTCCTCTTCTTACTGCTTGAGGCCTTCATTTCCAAGATCACCTACCACACATACACAATGTTCCAAGCTGTATCTCAAACGTATACTCCTCAGCAATCACCACCACCGATGGATAACATGCTTGCCATTCCCGAGAATACTATAATGACCACGGGCCCAAATGGAGATCAGAAGCCTCTAAAGACGCGAGCTTCCTGCGATGCATGCTCCCGTGCTAAGGTACGACATGGTCTTACTTCAGCTCGTGGAAGTCAAATGCTAGTGCCATCTCCAGGTCGAGTGTGATAAAGTGAGGCCTACATGTCACCGTTGTGGTAACATGGGCATTTGCTGCAACTATTCTCTTTCCATGAGGTACGGTGTATAGTTCAAAGCCTCTGCACTTTCGCAGCTCACACAAAGTAGAATGGGAAAGCCACGCAAGAACAGAGACCCAGATGGCACTATCATGCGCGACGTATCGCCTGCTAGCTCCTGCGGACTACTGCGACCTAGATCATACATGATCCACGCACTACCTCTTACACTGCTGAAAGCTCCCCGGAGCCTACCGATCCATTCTTCTTTGGTCCTGCAACCCCAGAGTACAACTATCAGGATGCCTTCATGGTGAATGGATTCGATAACAACCAGTCTCCAGCGTACTCAGACGCGGGCTCTCCTATCAGCGGCTGGTCAAATGAAGACCAGTTGATGTTCGGAAGCCCAGCAGACATGTTCGCCCCTCTGCCTCATTTTGCTCCACCTCACTCTCCATATGGTGGACACGTGCGGTCTACCAGAGTGCAAGCCAGCCGGAGATGTTCGCACCCTTGGACGCTCTGAGCTCCCCAACCCATGGCGAGCCCCCAATTCTTCGGTATGCCAGATCCAATGTTCACGCAAGATAAGTTGATGGCTTCACCTCCTCCAATGGTCCTTGCACCTTTGCCAGCACATACTTGCGTATATGAGTATCTGAGTACTCATTTAGTGCTCCGTGCTGTCGGCACGGACCAAAATCCGGTCTATGTTGAGGCGCCACGTTCCAAACTCTGGTCCGTGCCGACAGCACGGAGCACTAAATGAGTACTCAGATACTCATATACGCAAGTATGTGCCAGCACCACCTGCTCCTGCTACTCAGCCACCTGCTGGCGACTTGAATGGCGCATCAGATGATCTGCCAACCCTCGACGCTGTTCTATCCACCCAGTAATCTCAATGGGCTGGTATGAGTTGGTATTGGTATGGTATATACCGCCAAGACCTGGTCTGGTCTGACGATTTTTTGAGACTGTTGAAGCAAGTGATTGTATTTGTCTGTTATTGATGCAGGCGGAATGCCTCATATATATGTACGCATTCCCAATGCCTGTTACATGTATGCTTCAGCCACCGTGATATCCGACACTCCCACTCGATGGCGACCATCGCCGGGAAATCCATCGAACATCTATCACGGTGGTCATAGGCCCCATTAAAACCTTCCAAAACCTTCGGAAGAAAGGAAGGAAAGGGTACCTATATGGCTTGTCCTGGCTCAAGTTCAATGAGCATCACTCGATGCCTAGCCCTCTCCGAAACCACTCGAACCTGTCTCGTGCAAGGGGTTTGGTGAACCCGTCAGCGATTTGTTCTATAGTTGGGACATACTTTAGTTCAACTGTCCCAGCTTCTTGAACTTCTCCTTGCCACTTGCGTTGGATTTCCATATGCTTTGTTCGTGAGTGATACTGTGGGTTCGAGGACAAAGCGATGGCTCCTTGGTTGTCGCCGCAGATGATTGTTGCGGCTTTTCCTTGACTTAGGTTCAGCTCATTGAGGAGTCTTCTTAGCCAGATTGCCTCTTTGGTTGCTTGTGTCTGACCCATGAATTCGGCTTCGCAGGTCGATAAAGCAACAACGCTCTGGCGCTTGGATTGCCAGCTGATTGCTCCGCTTCCGATGTTGAACAAGTATCCAGCAGTTGATCGTCTTGTGTCGCGGCAGCCGGCCCAGTCTGCATCCGTGAATCCTTTCAGCATCCGAAGGTGGCCCTTGTATGTGAGCCTGAGGCCTTTTGTGCCTTTGAGGTATCGCAGGATGCGTCGAGCGAGCTTCATATGCTGTGGTCCAGGGTTTGCCAGGTGTCGGCTAGCCATGGAGACGGCATATGCTATGTCTCCCCTGGTTCCGAGCATAATGTACATCAGGGACCCCACAATGCGTTGATATTCGGCCTTTTGTTTTGGAGGGCAGCTGTATTCGGGACAGCTCTCTGCCAGTGGTGAGGTCTCAATCGGCGTACTGACGGGAGCAGAGTCGCTGATTCCGAATTGATGGATGACCTTCTCAATGTAGGCTTCCTGACTCAGGTACAGTATCCTGTTCTGACGGTCTCGTCGGATAGACATGCCGAGATAGTAGCCAGTGATCTCAACGGTTCAGTTCAATTCAATTCATGGGTCCGAACTGAATTGAACCGAGTCTTGGCGGTAAGTTCAGTTCAGTTACCGGTAATACCAATATAAACCGACACGTGATTACGCGATATATGATGTCAAATTGAGGTGGAGGAAAAGCAGTTCATACAGTGACTGCAGGATATTATACTATTTATTATTGACTCCATCAAATGCGTCAGCCGCTGGAGCTCCAAACCACCACCAAAGGCACTCTACTGCTTCGATAATGTCATCGAGCAAGCGGTTTCGTCGGTCAGTAATTAGGAGCTTAGCACTGCTAAACAGCCTCTCGCATTCGTCAGACATTGGTGATATAGCCAACAGATCTAGTGCGAACCGTGTGAGATCTCTTTGTGAGTTATATCTGTCGTTCCGGAACTCAAGAGCCTTGTCGCCGTCGCAAAGACCTCCAGGGACAAGATCACTCTCGCAGTACTGTTCGTATAGATCGACGTTGCGGGGTGCGCTGATACAGATGCGTTTGTGTTTAAATTGGCGCTCAAACGTCCGTGATACCATAGGCTGGGGTATGTCGGCATCCTGCTGCTCGTCAGTGTTGATAGAGTATTGCCCTTGGTATTCTTCCTCCCACAGCTTCTTCACCGCAATTTGGGCACGTTCAAACCACGCCTTCTTTTCAGGGCTATTGCTATGCACCCACTCCTGCTCAAACCAAGCCCATTTCACACGTGGGTCCAGTACCTGAGCAGCATAATAGGCTGGTGGAAGATCATAGTCTTCTGGATACTGCTTCTGCCAGTTGAGCTGCTTATTGGAGTAATACTCTTCGCATTTTTCCCAAGCTGCCTCTGCACAAGCTTTTAAATAGTGGTAAGTAAATTGCTCCTTCCGTTCCTTCCTCCTTCCATAATTATCCGACACGAGGCCTTCTTAATGACACTTGGAATTATCTATCTCAGTGAGGAGGCAGTTCAGGGTTGAGAGCCAGTCAGAAAGGTAGGCTCGTTTGCCTTGGGTGATCATTGTCGCCTCAAAGAAGTCATGGAGTGCTGTATGGATCTCCTCAAGTTCAAACCAGTGCTGTGGTGCAAGTTTGAAGTCTTTGCGGTCTTTTGCGCCTCTTGGAGCTACATGCTGTGAACAGAAGGGATTGAGACGCTCCCGAACATTAAGAGCACGGGTAATTGAATGATACCATGAGTTCCAGCGTGTAGAGTTGCTTTGAATCAACTTTTAACGATGGTTGTTAGATCCTGTTCACAAGAAACGGGGAAGCCGCAGGGAAAGATGATGGGATGAAGTACTCACCTCTAAGTTATCAAACTTAGTCAAATCGCCGCCACAACGAATACTTGCGAACTCTTCACGTCGTTGGGGGGTACATCGAATATATCGAATGTTGGGATTACATAAACAGACAGACCCCTGCTAGCGCCATCTCTATATGTAGCACTCAACCGACTAGATGTCAACGATACCTTTTGACAATAATGAAGACAATACCTATCATGTCGATAGTCTCCTCTCCTCATCGTGCCGAAGAGCCTATAAGTCCAACATCGAACAAGGTTCTGGAGCCTACCAAGGCAGCCTGTTTCCGCCAGTGCAGGTCAATTGCATCAAAGTCTCCGCGCTGGTTGTAACATTCTAGCTCTTCAACGAACTTATCTGCATCCTTCCCAAACAGAAAATCCTTGCAACAGAGGTTAGCAACATGGCCGAGGCAGCGGAGGCGTCGGCAACGGCGCTGTCGAGGAGTGAGGCCTGGGCAAGGCTTTCGTAGTATATAGTCGACTGCAGTATCATTTGACTTGATATTGTCAAGCATAAAGTACCCAACCTGGTCTCCATAGATGCCATAAGTCTTCAAGTACCTTAACAACAGCTTCACCGATGTTCTCCCCAGTGTGTTCGCCCTCAAGCCGTCTAACGCCAAGCACTGTTATTCGGCGTTGTCCATTTGCATCGATAAACATTGCAACAACGCCTATAAAGCCGCGATGGTTGGGAGACGTCCAGCCATCAAACGAGACGGAGATTTTGCTTCGGGCGCGTTGGATGTCGTTTCGAAATGCTGCTTTTCTAGATTGAAAAGCTTCCGTTATCCAAGATCGTATTGTATTGGCGGCTTTTGGCATATACTTTGTTACCACTTTCGGACTTAAAAAGCCAATAAGCTCGCGAAAATAGGCGTTCTCAACCTGGTAGAAGGCGATATGGCAGTAGACGATCCATCGGATAAGGAGTTCTTTGAACTGATCGACAGCACTCTGCGATACTAAGCGCTGGTGTTCAAAACCTGACTCCAAACACCCTTGACCAGCCGTTGATGACGAAGTTCCAAACTTCGTTATGCCATGAGACCGCGATAAGTGTTGGATTGCTCCCTGTGTTCCATTTAACATCGGCCACTTCTGACGAGAACAGAGATGACAGTAGAATTGGTCCGTTTCATCACTATTCTGACGACCTTCTTGACGATACCGAGCGCCATATATCCATACCCATGACCTTATATCTCGATTCCCGCTTTGAGCAAGGGAGGAGTAGCGTATGAAGGTGCCTTTAGCAGGATCAATAATACGCTCAGGCGGCTCTGGATGCTCGATAATAGCAGGCGGGGGCCATGGTGCTGTTGAGGTGGCGGTTGTGAGTTCGATTGATGGCTCAACCGATAGCTCGACTGACGATTCGACTGACGGTCCCATTCACGGCCCGACCGATGGCTCGAAGGAAGCCTCGACCGATGGCTCCGGGGATATAGATGCCATTATTCGTGATGAACTTCTATGTTGTAGGATCAAGATGCGCAAGAGAGAAGAAGTCCTTCGTTTCTCAAAGGGAAACAGAGAAGACAATTTAAGATATCGTATAAAATAATATTCTAAGAAATATTTGTTTTCGTCCGGTCCTAGTGTCAGATTGTCAAATACAAGGAAAGAGCGATAAATAGTAGGACCGATAACTATTGCAATCTACGGAACCTTCGGAAGCAGAGGAGCGATAGAAGAAAGCAGTAGACAGAACACAATCAATTCTCACCCATCCACTCTGACCAAAAACATGCATCAAATTCTAACACCTAGATTAGCCGCCAAGCCTTCACAAGAAACACAACTAAAACAAGATGCAATATCAAACTATTGAATCAAGATACGTGGTGAGTTAAAGGCTAAACTTCAACTGATATCTTCGTTCCAGACAAAGGTAGCCAGTATCCATCTACTGGCCGTCATGACGTTTCTCCAGTTCTTGGCGGACAGCTGACACTTAGTTAACGCCACCATCAAGTCTTGGCGGTAACCCGTTGGTTTACCGGTAACCATCGGTTTTTTCAGACGATTGAATTGAACCGAGTCTTGGCGGTAAATTGAGTTCGGTTCAAATGGTAAACCGAACCGTTGAGATCACTGCTGGTGCGGATGCAGTTGGGTGAGCAAGTGAACTCAGCGACAAGCGCTGCAACTGGAACACCAGCCTCAGCTTTAGAGATGATTGCTTGTCGCTGCAGGGGCGTCAAATTAGGCCCTCGGCGGGCATTTCCTGGGATTTCTGCGCCAAACTGACGACGTGGCGGCATTATGGGAGGTAACTAATGTAAAATGGTTGTGGGACGCGTCTTACGCGAGCCTAGCAACTAAAACTTTTGACGCGTCACCGATATTTCGGAAGTGCAATTTTTTACGAATACTTGTCTAACAACTGGGGGAGCGTTCTTCGTGGCTGCAGGAGGAGTCACAGAATAAATTAAACAGCATGATGACGAAGCTGTGATTAGGAAATGATCGACGGAAGGATTCTCCCGTAAGACCAGTGATCGAATTAATAGAGAACATAGTTCCACAGTCAGCTATCATGGCTGCTTAAATGTAACTTGTCTCATCACTGATTATATAACAGGAGGATGTATATTCAGTCACTTCGATAGACTCTATCCATCAACCAACTAGTTCCTCATCTCCTTTCACCAGTGCTCAAATCCACCAATCTATCTGCAAACCACTTGCCAGAAATACAACCTATCCAACCTGAGATAACAGAACCACTAAGGAGAGGCCACACCCCAAGCCTCTCCTCTCCTCTCGAACTCCGCAACTTCTGCTACCCAATCTGCCGCCTCTTTGCCCACGAACTGCTCGTAGACCCAAAGACTGGTGTCAATTCCTGAGCTGACGCCGCCGGCGGTCACAATTGTGACCCCCGCATCCGTCGTTCCCGCATTAACCCATCGCTTCTTTACGATCTTAATCTTCGAATCGCCACCAGCAGCTTGGTCTGCCACCTGCTTCATCAGATCGAAGTCCAAATGATGTGTTGTTACTGTGCGGTTGGAAAGAATGCCAGATGCTGCAACAAGGATAGCGCCTGTGCATACCGACTGGAGAAACCTCTTGCTGCCTTGTGTGCGGGGCGATAGAGAGGTGAATTTTTTAATCAGAGATGCAAGCTCTCTGCCTTCTTTCGATGCGATGAAGGATTTGATTAAGTCGCCGTGCGAACCCGGTATGACGAGAATGTCGTACTCTTCGATCTTAGCTGCGAGTTCTTCGAACGACGCGTTCGGGACATAGACTAAGGCGCTGGTCTGTGGTTTGACAGGATTGTGGTGCGCGAATGAGGTTATGTCGAAGTTTGGTTTTATTGGGTCGGGTTGGGCGCTGTATATTTCCACTGGGCCGCTGAAATCCAAAAGGTCGCCTCCGGGGAAAAGATAAACGGCTACTTTATATAAGGCCATTTTGAAATATGAGAATGATCAAAAGTTGTTTGCAAGAAGTTGAGCAGTCAGCTTTGAAAGAAATACAAGAGACTGCAGGGGGAAGGATTGTATAGGATTGCGGATCGGGATAATGTGTGGCTTCTGCTTCCGTGCCGAAGCTTTATTGTTTTACTTTTACTACCTAATATCCGCCTACGTCACTAAGATGTGCTAAGAAAAATGTGCAAATTAAACCTAGTCAATAGCTACATAAGTCAGATGCAATGCAAACATTGCATTACTGGTATGGGTATATGTCCACCCGTTCCCGAGAAGAACACTTCGTGTGAAGCCAATGTAGCGTCAATGATGATTACTTTTTCCGCCTCCATGTCCAGACTTTTCAACAAACAATCTTCTGATTTACTCCTGGTAACTTTCCTCAAACAAACAAGCCAAAAAGCGCCTTGCGATTCTATCAATTAATACAGGATTAAGGCCTTTGTTTGGTTGTTTGTTTGGTGTTTGACCGATGGTAGAAGAGGTTAATTTGGCACTTGCGCTTCCAGATCATCAAGCGCCTTCTGAAAACCTGCTTCGTTGACCATTTGGCGCCGTGTTGAAGTTGGGTGGTGAAGAGGCGGTGAGGGAGGTCAAGATGCACGGATGGTCAAGATGCCGGGAATTACGTTACTACTAACAATGTGCAGCGGAATCATCGCCATAGAAGCTGAGAGCACTAGACTGAGTTAGGAACCAGAATCCGCCAAGACTCCGACCGCATAGCCGCTGGGCTCATGTCTCCTCAGTACGAAGTATTTCCCGGCAATCTAGCCTGGCTCTACTCCCGTACCATGAATTACTTGGCGGCCCACAGATCGGATGTAAGTTCTTTCTCATACCCGATAACCGGGCCCAACCGGTAGTTGAGGATTACCAAGTCAAGAGCCCTATGAGCTCAATGTCACCCCTGTTACTGAAATCTCCGCATTCAAGTACGGTCCACGGATCGGATGAAATCTTTGTTTTGATCTCCGACAGACGAGTCCAACCGGTACTTGCAGATTACGAAGCCTAAGCCTCGACATCAACTAGACTCCCCCTGCGAGTAGCCATGCACCTTACTGATTTTGGTAAGGGAAGTGCGCAGCATCTAGAAGAGCGCAGGGATCACTACGTATCATGGCCGAACTCAACGGCCTTCCTGCATGTTGGTGATCCATAATCGGGCCTCAAAATGCCAAATTGAAACATCGTGATCCTGTAATGCTTGCAAGTTGGAACGTCCGCTTACACACCAGCTTCATAATATTCGGCCATTTAGAGAAGGCGAACTATAAAAGGCACTGTATGCCGCACTACAAGTTCGTTACTATCATCGAAGTCGCGTATCAGATTCAGTATATATAAACCGCGTTGACTATCATCACCTGTTGCATCACAATACAAACTTTCCTCGATCGTTACGATGGCACCTGAACAACAGCCTAGAGGTTACAATTGGCACATCATTACCGAGGACGAACTCAAGTACGCTCCGCCTTACCTGCGCGATGTCCCAGAAACTCCGAAGGAGGTCGAGTGTAAGCTCAGTGGGGCGTGGCCTACTTGGCTCCACGGCTCTTTTCTAAGGCGTGTTACCATGCTGAACCTCTAAGCCCAATTGCAAGTTAATATTGACGAATACAGGGTTGGCGTTGGCCGTTTCACGGTTCCCACTTCAGATGATGACTCGACGCCCAGAGTGGTATTCCAGCACCTCTTTGATGGTCTGGCGCTGCTCCATAAGTTTCGAATGATTGATGGCCGCGTTTATTACATGAGTCGTTACACTCATGACGGCGTTATTCGGCGAGCCAAGAGGGATGGCTACGTAACGAGCTCCTTCATGGGTCCCAACCCAAACACTCCCCTCATAGTAGCTCAAGATCCCTGTTCAGCCTTACTAGGAGCTCAGGTAGGCGAGCGTTAAATAGTCGTGATCAGGGCAACCAGAGTCTAACCTTAGTGCACAGCAAACCATGTATCTACCCAACGATCACTCGGCACCAGACGATATTAATATCAATGTGCAGCCACGCCGCGGTATGCACCTTCCAATGGATAAGAACCCCAACTCAAGAGGCACCCAAGCAGCAAACCCGGCCACTGAAGAGGTAAGTGAGGGCCTATGAGGTCTTAGAATGAACTTTACTAAGCTCACGGTTGAATCCAGATCCTAGTCCATACCGACTGGAACGCGATGCAAGTCTGTGACGCGAAAACCCTCGAGCCGAAACGACTGCTTACTCATGCGGACATTGACCCGGAACTCGCTGGAAACGGTTGTTGTGCTCATCCTGTCCACGATCGTAAGCGAGGGCAAACTTTCAACTATCTGATCGACGCAGCTGGCATTATGTATGTTTTCGCATTGGATGTTGCATCAAACCCGGCAGCTCTCCTATGGAAGTCACCGCTTCCCTGTAAGCCTTGCTATACACACGCTCTCGCAATGACCGATAAGTATGTTGTGTTCGTCAGAAACGTGAGTGGTACACCATTAAACTGAAACGACGAATCTATCTTAGCTAATATGTAATAGCCGGTCTCTATGGATACCAGTGATCCCACAAAGCCTTTGATCGAAGCGATGCAGTGTGAACACGATTTTCCAACACTGTTCTACGTCTTAAACAAGAGTGACGGCAAGCTGTTAGTACTTCTGTGTTCCAAGTGTATGATTCAGCGCCTCTTAGCTAAGCCAAACAGTGTCGCATCTTATCAAACGCCAAACTTCTATTTCTTTCACACAGCAAATGCGTACGATTATGTGGATCCCAAGACTGGAAATGTCAATGTTCACGTCGACATTTGCAGCTACAAGGAGGAACATTATCCTTATTCGGAGTATAGTATTTCAAACATCGTTAACCCCCTCAAGCCATACCAGGTTGGAAACCTTGTTCGGTATGAATTAGAAGCCGTGAACAAGATGGATCCCAGTGTCATTGGCCGCGGCACGGTCAAGGCTTCTATCCCAGGCATGGCGGCAGAACTCCCACGTGTCTCCAAGCCTGCCTCGATGGATCCCAATTATCGCTATGTCTACGGTGTATCTGGTAACGGTGTCGCCGCTCCAGGTACTGAAGTACCAATTGGCCGCCTTGGTAATGGGGTAGGAATTACCCACGCGTCGTTCTACGGCCATCTCTTCAAATCTGATTGGAAAACGGGCACGTTCAAATCGTGGATCCCACCGAATGGTGAAAGCTGTCCCACCGAACCCATTTTCATTCAGCGCCCTGGTGCGACAGAAGAAGATGACGGGATTGTGATCACGATTACGATCAATCGTGAGGGTACGAACAGTATTCTTGTTGGGCTCGACGGCAAGACGTTTGAGGTGATAGCAAGGGCGGACATGCCACAGGTCTATGCGCTTGGTCCTCACGGTTCATTCGTTGAGGGAGACTTTGGTCTATAGGGGAACATTTCATCTGTAGATAGCGTAGAATCGTGGGCCGGAGTTCATTATAAAAACAATGACAATCAATCAAAGTTGGCATGAAACAAGATCCAATTTGCCACATTTGCAGAGCATACATGACAGGTATCAGAATTCGAAGTCTTCGCACGTTTTCAGGGCATTCCTTTCGACTACTGTTGTCAGATACAAGGTGCGTGCTCGGAAAGAGTATGCTGTTAGATCTATAGCACGGCAGCGAGGGTACGCGATACTGCATGGTAGTACAAAGCTCGGGTGTAACCACTTGGCACACACACACACACTACATAATGGAGAAAAACAATCAATAATAAATGATCACAATGATCAATTTTCTGCTAAGCGCATTTCAGCATTTTATCTGACAACTGTACATAGTGCGATGGGAGGCTACCAATACATTCTTAGTATTGTATCACTGAAAATCAGTGTAGAGATGAAAAGTACGTCATGATTCTCGTTCCCTATGCGGTTGAAACGCATCTATAAAAGCTCAGTTCACTAAACGGTCTGCCACTATCTATGCTTCTTTGACTCAAAATCACAATTTAGGATATATAAGTCGGACTGGGATAGGTCCTAAAAGTATCCTGAGACCATGATAGACATATCTCTTTACACTTTAATGTTTGTACGAAGTCTGGATCCCATCTTTGCTCTGGGATACGAAATACCTATTCTTGCACTTTATCCTGCCCCCGATCTACTGAACACTCGTCACTCCACTTCACTATGCACCAATCTTCCTTATTCCAGTACCTTTGTAAAAGACACCAAGCAAGTTGTTTAGCCGCATGAACTGTTGTGAGCTCTGGTCTGCGTTTTGCGCGCCAATTAGAGAGATCGTGATCTTTGAGGATTTTCTTAATGGTTTTGATAGAACAAGTGGGCCCGCAAGTTAGTTTAACGTCCGTCTGCATAGGTAGACTTTGGGTAGGCGCGTACGAATCGAAGGAGATGTCGTACGTCGGTATCGGCGTATGATTTGCCACAGGGCTTTCATGGTTGGGATGCTCCATCATTGCGTATTGATTGATTAAGGAAGAAAAAAAGAGGTACGCCCCTCTTCTCGAGCTCTATCTAGAAGAGGTCACAGAAATCACTTTATGTCTAGCCTAGTTTGGCTGCATGGTAGCTTGGGTAAAGGTGTCGTCAGCCCCACCGAGCCTCCCTAAGCAGCCCCATCAGATCTCGCTAAGACAGCCACCCAAGATGTCCCATTCAAACGGCTCATATATTACACCAAGGAATGAAGACTTGGGATGCACAAATATAATATATAACAAGATCAAGCTAACAAGCCGTGATCAACGCGATCAGTCAAACCCTTGGAATATCCTACTTATGTAACGTCCACTTGCAGTATTCCTCTCCCATACTTCTGAGGCGCTGACAGTCTTCCCATACATTGGCGGGGCCGAGATGTTAAATTCGTCAGCCTAGCGCTTAGCTGCCTGCGCCGCCTGTCGAAAAACTGACAAATCGCTCAAGTCTAGATACTTGGCACGAAGATCTCCTTGGTCAGCAGATTATACTCCACCATTTAGTAAACACATCGTAGCCAATTGTGGACCACTACTATGGTCGATGTTACGTGATATATCTAAACATCGGGGCCCGAATAGACCGAGCGATAACTCCAATAGAACACGTTTGCGCATTACGATACAACCGAGGAGGCGACGTTTAAGACAAAAGTAGAAGCACTGGTCGTCTTGGAACTTTTATAAGTACACCAAAACTCTCCTTATGGTGATTAATACTATCAATACTTTTCAACAAAAAGCAAGCCAGCAAGCAAGCAATTCAACATGTCTTCATCAAACTCCACTGTCTCACCTACCAAGCCCAAAGTCCTCCTCGCAGGCCTCAACGTGCACTCCAAGATACCAGCTTACTTCCGCGAGCTATATGGCACGCCTGAACAAATTAAAGCCGAGATTGACGCTGATACTGCGCGGGTCAGGTACGCAGGGCACTCACCTATCATAAACATCCTATGGCAACCTTGGAGCTTCCTTAGCCCCTTGTGCTATGAGGCCATGCCTCTCTCTTGATTTCCGCACGGTACTGATTCCAACCAGGGGGGCGGGATACAATCTCACGGTGTATTTCGTAGACGACACCGATCCACAGAGTGGGCTTGATTGGCTGGAACACAAGCTGAAAGAGGAGAAATTCGATGGGATTTTGGTTGGTAGTGGGGTGAAGTTGATTCCAGAGCAGACTGCGCTGTTTGAGAGTATTGTTGGTGTTTGCGTCAAGGCTTGTGCGAGGGAGGGTAGAGTGGACGATGGGATGGTGCTTATGTTCAAGTAAGTTGAGACCCTATGATATTTGGGAGTATATTGGGGAGAGGAGAGTGTGAGCTGTGGTGTGAGTTGTAACCTTGCTGACGGTGTGGGTGTAGTTATGGACCTGGGACGAACTTTGAGACGTTGCAGAGGAATCAGGGGAGATTGAAGAGGAGGATGGCGAGGACTGGAAAGGATGGCGTCTGAGGTGTGTGAGTGCGTTATGATTATCAATCTTGCCATGTTGACATTTTCTTGGTCGGTGATATCTCTACTGAGATAACCTTTTGCCCAGATCCAGGACATAGCGCTAGGATATTGTGTAGATAGAGTTTCTGATGGTGCAACTTCTAGCGAGTCGGATAGAGATAATTCAACCCAAAATATGTTGTCGTTTACCATGCAGCCTTCTATATGTACGTGGATGTCTTATGCAGATACTGCAAGTCCATACTTAGGCATTGTAGAGTAGAGGGAGCTCTACCCACTTCTCTATCCGGGTAGAGTGGGTAGAGTGGTGGGTAGAGGATAGGGTAGGTAGGGAAGGTAGATGCTGTATATATGCTCAATTCTTCGAAATATGCCACCTTATTATACATTCCAATCCTCCTCATCGAAATCAATATCCATCTCATCATCCATCTCCACAGCATCTACAATCATCGCTAGCGGCTCCTCTGAAGAGATGAGCTTCCGCGCAAACCAGTTGCCCATGCACTTGTCAGATATAAGGTGCGTGCCCGGAAAGAGTATGCTGTTAGATCTACATCACAGCAGCGAGGGTACGCGATACTGAATTGTAGTTGTCAGAATTTAATGAATGTTTTGGTCAGAATGGGTGAGAATTGATGGGGGTCAGGTTATTGTATTTTTATTTTTGTCGTTTTCGTGATCGTGTTCATTGTCCTGTTCGTTGGTTCTGTTCTCTCTCCTTTTAAACACAGACCCAATACATCGGTGATACATAGGTGATACCTTCCACGATGCAGTATTCGTGTACTTCAGTTTTTATGTCTCTTATCTGACAGTAGTACAAAGCTCGGGTGTAACCACTTGGCACACACACACACTACATAAAAAGGAAAAATAGCAAGGAACAAAAGGACACATACAATAATCATATTTTTTGACCGCCCAATCGATTATCTCGTTCAATTATAATCCTATCGCGCCAGATAGCGCATTTTAGCTGACAAGTGGATGCACCAGAATGAGTCATCAGGTTGCTGCCTAATTGGAAACATGCATATATGAACACAGTGTTTACCAGATCAGAACCAATCAATCATTCACTTCCTAAAGACAATATTTATGTAATAGGCTAAAGCCTAGTTGTAATGTTCCTCCGTGGAACCTTCGGAGTCCTGGAAACTTCTAGAAGTTTCTCGTTCATAGAGTCACGAGGAGTTAGGCAGATATAAATGCTGCCTTACTCCTGATATAGCTTTCTTTCCTCATTGAATACAATCCTGTTACCAGGCATCGGCAACCTTTGCGCAGCCCCTTACAATTTATGAGTAGTTCCAGTTGCCAAACATGATCTCCATCACATTGTGTATAACAGAACTACAGAACTACTGTCAGATAGAATGCTGAAATGCGCTTAGCAAAAATTGATGATTGAGATGATGGATCAGGTGTCAAAAATTGATGATTGTCTTGTTCGTGTTCTGTCCCCCGCTTTCTCCTATATCTCCTCTGCTTCCGGAGGTTCCGCAGATCGTAGTAGTTATCGGTCCTACTATTGATAGCTCTTTCCTATGCAGTACATCTAAGCTTCTCCTTGTATCTGACAACTACAGAAAAGACAGAAAACAATATTAGTTAATACAACACTGTTGCTTATTGTCAAGTCCTTAGACTTCCAATTATTTAGCACACCCTAGTGCGACATAGGGAACTGAGCAAGAGGCAGAACAGGATATTGTCAAATTGTCAGATACAAGGAGAAGCTTAGAAGTACTGTACAGGAAAGAGCGATAAATAATAGGGCCGATAACTATTGCGATCTACAGAACCTCCGGAAGCAGAGGAGCTATAGAAGAAAACAGCAGACAGAACAACAATATATCATCATCCATTCTGAACAAAAGATTCATTAAATTCTGACAGATATACTCAACTATGTTTAGAAATACGCAGGCAAAATAGAAAATTTTCACGCTGGCTGACAATAATAGAATGAGAACCACGCTCTAGCTAATCGGACTCTCAGGGGCGTCACAATCTTTCGGAAAGAACAGTGGAACTAGGGCTACATAGAACCTTCAGCTCTATACAGCCAACAGGAATCCATCATTATCATCACCATCATGAATCCTTCAGAATGCGTTCTCCCGCAAGCACATCAATACCCTCTTCCCCGCAGGCGGCCTGAACTGACTCTCTCTTGGCCAGCTCCTTCATAGCCCGTGTATACTTCGGATACCTCTCTTCCATCCCCAACCCGTTGGCGACGCCCCAGCGATAAAATGGCAGCAGGTACGCATCGACAGCAGTGAAGTCATCGCCCACGGCATGAACGCCAATCAGCTTATGTTCAATTATTTCGTAGCACTGCTTAATCTTCTCTAGGCCCTTCTCTCGGACGGAACCACGCGCCTTCTCATCACTTGTAAAATAGTGCGGTCGGTACAAGGCGAAATAACCCTGCAAGTGGAGTTCTCCTGACAAGAAGTTGAACCATTCGTAACACCTGACGACTTCGAGGTCTGTCTTTCCGAGTAGGTGCTTCTCTGGGACAAGCTGTGCGATGGCGGTCATGATAGCGGGCATCTCGGTTATTGTGTCGTTATCTATGTGGAGAATTGGGACTCTGCCTTTGGGATTAAGATGGAGGAATTCGGCTGAAAAGCCTTCGCGGACATTGATGCTCTTGGTGGAGAACGACACTCCAGATTCATATAGGATGACGTGAACAGCCGTGGTGCAGGACCCTGGGGACATGAACAATGTGATATTTTTCAGTGCCATGGTGGTGCTGTCAGCAATACTGGATAGGGATGAATGAAGATATGTGGCAGAGACGATCGCGATTTGTGGCACATGCCTTTCAAGCTTCCTTATATAGCCCCTCCTGTCTTCTTTGTACTAATTCAATTCCAATTCCATGTAGTAATGTGGCAACCTTCAAACTGTATTCCGAAAGTAAGGCCGACTTCGACGCCGCCTTGCCGATGCACCAGCTTAGCGGAACCCGGAAGGATCTGTATCCGTTGTTCTTGAATGATAAGCTCAATTCTGAGGATAAGCAATTGTTTGACCGCTTCAAGCGCCTAAGAAGGATGAAGATCAGGGATATTACTAATTAGCGGAACAGTTCCGCAAACGTTACCAATACGAACCTAGTTAAGAAAGCGAATTATCAATCCATAGCGATTCAGCCCCATATTGTATTAAGTGAGATCTCGGCTCTATTGCAATTGTAGAATGAATGGATATGGTTCCAAGAGTTCCAGTTTCCTAAAGAATTGGCCCGCCACATAATCATCCTCAGAAATTTAGTGGCAGGTGCTGGAGTAGCACGGCGAGAGCTTAGGTTACAAATCGGCAGAAAATATATGCTAACATTAGTCTAAATCATAGCCATGGATTTTGTGAGCAATTGGACGCCATCCTGTCCACAGGCGCGAGCGGGAAAGAGATCGCCGCAGCTACAAACCAACAGTCTCCTCTGGAATGGATGAGACTCATCATATTACTCGAGTAGTCCTAAAGGAGGTGCTTTCAGTATTGTCAGGCAGAAATTCCCTATACGTTATTCAACCCAATAGCTATCGACATCGCCTTTAAAGCCATCCAAGCCGGAATCCGTGAGCGAGATGCAATTCGCCACCAGCATACTTATCGATTCCGGTTCTACATGCCTTTTGGAGCATTCGGCGAACATGCAGATGCGCACTATAGTAAGATATTGGCAGCAGAGAGTATGATGATCTTCTGGCAGAGCGAAGTATTAATAATTGGGTTGGCTAATCGCTCAGATCCCGATATTTTTAAGCTGCTGTGATGTGCTCCACTGCTCGTGAAAAGAAGAAAGACTTGGATTATGGAGAATTCTTGCAAACTATTGGCCAAGGAACATAGGGACGTCATTGCTCAATTCAATTATTACCCGCATCGTACCCGGTGCTGGATCGGAAGCCTACTCAAGAAAAACTCATATACTTGCAAAGCGGATGGTCTTAAGCATTATGCTCCTGATTTCTATTAGGTTTCTCGTTTACATAAGTTTAAGACGTGTGTGAATCACAGACGTACTAATTTGAGACGAATCTTAAATCTCTTAAGCCCCAAGATTAATGCCGTCGTAGGTTGGCACGAGACGCCAACTATTAGCCCCGACGCCATCGAGTCTCGGCAACTTGGTCACTGGGCATCAGTCGGTATATCGGCATTAGCTTGCTTTAACTTACCATTGCCCCTGGTGACAGGCTTGTGAAAGCCGACGACCTGGAGGTTGGGTTCGGTCCGTTTCAAGGCATACGTACATTGCCTAATTGGGGAGATATTTCCGCCAAGACGCATGGTTCTACGTTGGTAGTACGCAGACGAGTGAATGGAGTCGTCGTCGTCGGCTCGGGGCGGGATGGGAAGTCGGCGTCGGGTCTCCGAGGATCGGCACTGGCCAATCATGTCAATTGCATTCTCTTCTCCCACTTCTCCGCACTTCTCTGACGGCTATACATGCCCTTCTCCGTACGCTATCACTGACTAGTACTGCTCTGTTGAACCATCCCTACGACAATCGAAGAGCAACCCAGAGCTAGGCCAATATGAAATCACCTGGCGCCACTTTTGCGGAACCCCCGGATCTCTCTCACTTGGACAGTTGGACTTGGCCCTTCATAAATAGCGTCTACGACGCGCTCCGTCCCTTCACATGACCCCAGTTTCAATTTTTTCGCTATACTCGCCATGTTTGTAATCAGCTTCATTGTCCTTTCATTCGGTTTGCTGGCGGTTAGTCTCGTGCGCCTTGCCTTGACCAGCCGAAGATCCAAACTATCCCCCCCAGGACCACCAACCCTTCCTATTATAGGTGACTGCCTTGTCGCTTTCTATCTAATGGACAGCTAACACTTCTTCAGGGAATCTGCATCAAATACCAACCGCCAAGGCATATTTGCAGTATGTCAAACCAAAAATAAAAATGACCGGCATTGAAGTTCCGTCAGATTTCTCCAATGGCCCAAGACATACGGTCCTATCGTATCCTTAAAGCTAGGGTCTCAAGACTTGATTGTTTTAAACAGTGCGGCTGCTGTCCGAGAGTAAACATTTCCTTCCTGTATGTTGGATAGGCATCGAGCAGAGCTGTCAATAATCAAGTGTGATCGGCGGCCTGATTCGCGGACGAGATATTATAGAGACCTTGCATGACCTCACGGACAATTAGGCATGCCTTGCACATTTAAACAGGAATCAAGTCGCCGATCAGACTTGATTATTGGTAACTCTGGTATCGAGTGTACTGACTTTGCTTGCCTCTAGCCTATTTGATAAACGAGGAGCTATATACTCTAGCCGACCTCCTACCCACCTTGGTACCGAGCTCATCACGTGAGATAATACCCACCTGCTTCTAATGCCTTATGGCGCCGAATGGAGAAAGCAGAGGAAAATCTACCAGTCCATCCTCAACATCAATGCTGTGACCTCGCTGCAGCCGATACAAGCGGCTAAGGCGACCCTTACTTTGCAACAGCTAATGCAAGCTCCTGAAAAGTACTATGATAGCATCCGCCGCTACTCTACCGCAGTTATTCTGTCTTCAGTTTTCGGCATTCGTGGACCTGAATTTGATCACCCAAACATTCAACGTCTTTATCACGTTCAGGACCAATTTACGGCTATCATGGAAACTGGAGCGGCTCCACCTGTTGATGTTTTCCCTTTATTAAAGTTGTTACCAACGTTTCTGGCTCCATGGCGCAAGTGGGCTTTGTCAATTCGTGCACATCAGCGACAGCTCTATTTTGAACTCATACAGATCGTTAAGAACCGTATGTCGAATGGCATCAGTAGAAATTGCTTCATGGATGTCTTGCTGGAAGAGCATCAGCGTACAAAGAATGGTCTGGATGACGAGCATATCGCTTACATTGGAGGGGTCCTTATGGAAGGAGGTTCTGACACTACTGCCTCGACACTTCTGTCCTTCTTGCTTGCTATGGTTAAGTATCCTCGCGTTCTTTGCAAAGCGCAAGAGGAAGTCGACAGAATTTGTGGCTCAGACAAGTCACCGACTTTCAAGGATGTGGAACAGATGGCGTACATCAAACATTGCATTACAGAGGTCTGTATTTACCACCCTGCCTTTTCTAGCAAACCTAGGCTGAGCTTACTATTTCACTATAGGTATTGCGTTGGCGACCAGTAGCTGCAGGAGGTATCTCACATTATTTGATTCAAGGTCAAGTCCTCAGTCTAGATATCCACAAGTCTTCGAGCCAAAAGTTAACTTTATGCAGATGACGTGTACGGCAACTATGCGTTCTCCAAAGGGACAGCCTTTCTCGCGAACACCTGGTAAGAGCTTTATTCCTGTGTACAGTAAAGTATATGTGACACTTAACGTGAGCAATAGGGCTATTCATCATGATCCTGAATACTACGATGCTCCAGAAGAGTTTAGACCGGAGCGATATGAGAGCAACGAATTCGGTTACAGAGAAAAAAGCAAAGCCTTCGACGGCGTCCGCAAGACATATGGGTTCGGCGCTGGCAGGCGGATATGTCCAGGCCAGCACCTTGCAGAGAACTCGTTAGTACGTTACTATATAGTCAACATAGAGAAACTTAGTAGAGCTAACGCTGTTTTTAGATTATTAACATTAGTAAACTTGTTTGGGCTTTTAACATCACACCGGGAATAGATCCTGTCAGCGGAGCCCAACTATCTAAGGAACAAGTCAGCGATTCGATTGAGACTGCATGGACGAATGGGGTCCTTACAGCTCCAAAACCTTTCCCTGTCACCTTGTCTGTGCGCTCGAAGAAACATCAAGAGACTATTCATAGAGAAAATGAGGAGGCTCATCAAGTATTTCAAGAATATGAGGATTAGATAGTGAAGATCAGTAATTACAGTGCCCTTCCAAAAGTTCTCGCCGCGCACGCACGAGCCACCCTCATAAGCACATATATACTAAACGTCAACACCACGTATCTTAGCTAATATATAATATTATTAAATTATTTTTAAAGTAGAAGTTATATATATAATTAATATTTTATTTACTACCCTCGCGCTTTCTTATATATAGTAATTCGTCGTAGTATACTTATAATAAGGTGCTGGATTAGCTTAGCTAGTATACGACGCTAGTACTCTTTCTATATATAGTATAAGCTATCCTACTCTTCTAGAGCCTTACTATAATTATTCTACTATAGATAGAATTTATATATAAGCTCTTAAGGCGCTACTAGAGGTACTTAATTAGGTTAAGATTAGGTAAGTATACTAGCTAGTTAATAGTAGTGATATAGTACTCGCGTAGAGATTTCCTTATTACTATAGCTATATATACGCGCGCGTTATCCTATATAAAAAGCTAAGAACGACGCTATAATCGTAAGAGCCCTTTATAGGCTGGTTGGGTAGGTATACCCCCTAATCTTTCTTTTATTTATTCCTCTATCAATACTAGTCCAAATTAGGTAAATTTTAGTTTATTTTATAGCTATTAGCTAGATCTATAAATCTAGAATTTTAATTACGTAATATATCTTTTATTACGTCAGTTATTTCAATACCCATTTTTCGATACCTACTTAATTAGGCCACCAGTACCCACGCTTTAAAACCTTAATAACTTACGTAATTATTTTTTTAAAAAGAAATTTTATATATAAAAGTTATAGATATAGATTAGATCTATAAAATAAGCTAAAAGTTATTAAATTACGTTATAATCTAGGAAAGTTATAGCTAAAATAAGAGGTAACCCGCGGGGTAACCCAACCCCTACCCATCGGCCACCCTAGCCCTTTAGTTAAAGCTTTAATATAACTTTTAGTAGAGTATCTATTATTTAGAGTATTAGGATCGTGCTCTATTATAACTAGAGGGCTCCTTATACGCCTACGTTTTTTCTAACTATATTAAATCCTACACTATTTATACTACCTTCTTACCCTAGCTATAAGTTCAGAGTATTATTACCTTCTATTTCTCTTAAAATTTTAAAATACCTACTCCTAGTTTTGCCCTAAGCCCTTCTAAAAGGAGTACTTATCTAAGAAGTAAAGTATACGCTAATACTAAGGGAATTAAGAGTTGTTAGATAAAATGCTGAAATGCGTTTTGCAGAAATTAATCATTGCGATGATGGATTGTGTGTTGATCATCATTCTGTCTCTTGTTGAGTTGTGTCTCCTGCTTTCTTCTATAGCTCCTCTGCTTCCGGAGGTTCCGTAGATTAGCAATAGTTATCGGTCCTACTCTTTATCACTCTTTCCTATGTAGTACTTCTGAGCTTCTCCTTATATCTGACAAGAGTACTCTCTATAGAACTTAAGCCGCCGTAATATATATGAGTAGTTAAACTTAGGACGCTTCTTATAAGGAGATTTAGTAAGACCCTATCTTTTAAGATACTACCTTAATATAGGATAGCTAGGTAGCTGTTACGGCCTCGCCTCATCAGCACCCTGCCCAGCTCCTTCCACCCAATCAGCTCCCACCTAACCAGAACCAAGCGAGCCCGGTCACGTGACATGATCAGTCGCTCAGTACGCTCAGTACCACTGATCAAGCTGAGCACACTGAGCACCGCTCACAACCTTATGTATATATACCCGCACTGAGGACCCTTATGGCTCAGTGTGTTCAACTCAATATTCTTACGAATAGTGAAAGCAATAGAACAGTTCTCTATTCTTAATACTCTTTACAGAAGCGCACTCTTACTGTCTTAGTATTACCCTGCACTACTCTGCCTTCGCTCTATCCCCGAGAACCAACCCTTGCCCTTTACTATCCCCTTAGTAGAGGTCTTCACAGTAGCTTCGAAGAGGTGCTATCTAGATTTATAACTACCACTACTTTTACTAGCTTTTTATACTTAATTTTTAGCTTAGCGCGTACTTTGCGATAGATAACCTTCTTCTAATAAAGCGATAGTATAGGTAGTCTACCGCTGCGAGGTTAGTCTATTATTTTGCCTATTTATTAATATCTTTTCCTAATATCGCGTATTCCGCCTTCCCTTCTAGCTAAACGTGTCAGTAACTTAAGTAACTATAGCACTACTATACAGTATGCCAATAATTTGATTCCGCTACTAGACTATTAAATTAGGGCGTTTGCGCGTATTTTAGTCTATTTCTTAAAGAATTCGGCGTTGTGGTGGCATAGTTATGATACTTGAAAGTTAAGAAGGAGTTGTTGTGATGGAACGCGTCGCAGTAGTGCGGCGAGAACTTTTGGGGGGGCACTGTACCTAGCTAGGTATGTAATCAATGTCCAGTTTTAGATCCACGTTGTTAATGGCGTTGAAGAGGGGCTGGACTAAATAGAAACAAGAACAAAAATGCAAGATTAGGTTTTCATCTAGGGAAGTTTATGCGAAAGTAAAGTACCAGTTCCGACGTTGTCCATCCTGAACTCCCGAGACATAGTGTCACATCACGGCTTCACAAATCCATGCATCCTTCATCCTTTTTGTCTTCTACACTTGCCTAAGACAACATCATCTGGGTCTGTTTATGTCTATAGTATACAGGAATTGAGGAGACTGTCGGCCGCCTCTTATGTGGTCCTACCACCGGTCTGCTACCACCACTTTCCTGCATAGGCGGCAACTTGGACACTGGACCTCATGAAGCGTCACCACGCCCAAAAGTACAGTCCATGGAGCCATGTGGCTTTGTTTGAGGCTTACATTATGTTCTACATTGCTCTAATTGCAGCACGATCTCCGTGTTGATCGCGTACATGGATCCAGCGTTGTGCTCCGAGTTCTCCAAATCGCACATCAAGGACATCTGAACCACTCCTAAGTACAAACTATAAGCCTTAACATCCAAATTCGTCCCAACAGATTGGATGAAGTATGTCTCAGATTGATCGCAGAGAACCTCGGCGCTCTCTGGGCATCCTCGTTGACAACGCCCGGGTGACTTCCAGAAGGTAACCTCGAAAGTTGCGACACCCAATCTTCGAAGACCGGGAATGCCTTGAGACTGAATGGAGCGGAAAAAAAAGAAGGTAAGTACCAGAATGAAGTGTGATCTAGGTCTGAGTGGGGATGTGGAGGATGCCTGGAAGGAGGGTTTGTTGTGGTATTGGAGTCGATGTCCTTGTGTACCTTGCATTCTGGGCTTTGTGTGGCACTGCTGTGAGAATCCATCCTTTCTGGTTGCGATTTTCGTTTTGCATCTTGGGGGGGCACACCAGTGCAGTCTTTCGCACATGTTGGGTGCTTTCTAATTCTTGTCTTCTCGGCTTTCTCGTGAGGTAAAATTCTTCTTGTTAGATGGATTTGGGCGGTAGACAGCTGCAGCAGTGTTGTCTAGCGTATAATTTTTTTGAGATGATTCGTCAATGATCACATGCACGAGAGCAACATTGATGGAGACGGGTCAGGACAATGTGCACATGTGAAACCTTTTTTTCGACGACTACAAAAGGAAACAATAATCCTCTAACAAAAGAGTCAACAGCCCTACTATCTGATGCCGTTCGTCTCCGACACGTTGAGCTGTCCACATCCGACTCCGAGTACTGGACAATTGTGGAAGTATCAATCCCGAATTACGCAGTGGCCCGAACATACTCTTGTCTCTAAGGAGCCATCTACGAGTCGAAGATCGCCCCATACGCCGGTATACCTCTCGCCTCCAAATCGTAAACGATCTTCGTAGTAAACTTCTTGTTACTAATGACACAAACCGCCTCGGCGCCACTCTCCTTCCATAATTGATAGGCCATTAGAGAGGTATTCGGCTTTCCATGTGTTCTCGTGTTCCAAATCACAGCATCCGGATCTGAACTCTTAACGCTATCGACAATTTCTTGACCGAAAGTTTGCTCAGGATTCGGCGCTGTCCACAAGATGCGGCATGGGACCTTGCGTGCCAAAATGACTGAGAGACACGGCCCGATACCAGACCCAGTTGCGACTAGGACAACTGATTTGAAAAGGGTAGCGATGCGCAAAACACCACAGGCTGGTATGCCACGGACATAGATATGTGTTGGCGGACGCTCGATAGTGCTGCCAGTGAAGTCACCTGCGCGGCTGACGATCAGCGAGAAGCCCTTGCCTGAGGGATTGGTGATGGTCGCAAAACCATGCCAGTCGACCAAAGGGCGCTCGGCAAGGCGCACGCCTGTTCCAACGGGAGGTGTTGTGTAGTCGAACCAAAGGCGTACCGCGTGGTTCGAGAGCACCTCTGGGCGGACAGCCACTTTGCGGAGGTATAGCCACGGGAAGATGATGGCTAGTGTGGCAATGACAATGAGCCACATAGGTGGCGACTGCGCGTAGGCTTTTGAAGCTGCAATATTCGGATTCAGGTCTTTGGTCGCGAGCATGACTTGGATCCAGAGGAGGATGAGACATGTCCAGCCTCCGAAGCGATGCGTCATCTCCCATGCGTTGTGGTACTTGGCGCGAAAGGTAGGATGCGACGTCGAGCCCATGGCTAGGAAGATGACTAGAGCGACATAGGCTATTACAGTCGGAGGGAGGGATATGCAGCGAAGCTGCAAGGGTTTTGCTAGTTCCAAGCTGGCGCCGACGGCGAATATAGCATGCCAGGCTACGGCCGCGATTGCGCAGCCGCTATGGATGCCACCAACATGAAAGATTCTTGCGCAGTGCCGGCGGATTACTAGAGGAAATGAGGTTGGAACGGAACAGAATATTGTGAAGAGAAGGTTGACGACCGGTTCCGAACGCATCAAGACTGCCATGCAGAGGTTGGCTGCTGAGGCTGTGGCGAGGTCTGCCAGTATGTACCGATTATCCTTGATCTTACGGTACAGAAGGATAAAGGCAGCAGCTAGGTTGGCGAGAATTACAATAGAGAAGAATCGGCGGTAGAGTATGAAAGCTCGGTGCCGAAGCCATCGCAGACCGTGGAAACCCATCTTCGGAGGCAGCGTCTCTGGCAATTCGACAACACTACGTTTCAAGGACATGTCAGTAAAATTGGACGACAGTCTTGTGATAAAGATTGTGCCTTTTTCGAGGTCCTTGTGCGTCTTCATGGTGTGGAGGACGGGCTGTAAGATCGCCAGGGCAGTACCACTGGAGGCATGGCTCTTCGCCAACGAAGCCGTGTCCGCAACAGAATCAGCCTTGATCTGGGGCACGACCATTGCTTTCAGTTTTCGTTTGTCGACCTTGCCATTGCTGGTTAGAGGGAACGACGCAACGTGCGTCCACTTCGCCGGAACCGAGTAATAAGGAAGTTGCGTTCGTACGAATGCGTCTACGTCCGATTCGTCGACGGGGCTCGTGGACTCATAAAAGGCATAGAGAGAATTGTCGATCAGTATCGCGGCAGCTCTTTCTATGCCAGTGAACGTCTAAGGAAGTCAGCTTATTGTTACGGTAGTGAGTAGAATTACCAACCTCAATCATTTCAGTCACACCGTCCAGTTCTACCCGGAAACCCTGAAAGGATTAAAGCCATGCCAGTAATAGAATGAGATTCAGACCTTGATCTTGACTTGATTGTCGGTGCGCCCAAACATTTCGAGGCTTCCGTCTTGTCTCCAGCGCACAACGTCACCTGTGTTGAACATTCTGGATCTATTTCAAGATCAGCAAACTACTTGACATAATGAAGAATACGTACCCATCTTGAAGGAATTTGTCTGGCTTGTAGCGCTTTGATGTAAGCTCTGGCAAGTTGATGTAACCCCGGGATACGCCTGATCCGCCAACCCACATTGTGCCTTTTTCACCCAGAGGCACAGGACGTTCGTCATCATCGAGGATGTAACATGTGGTATTGGGCAGGGGTTTTCCGATGGACAACGGTGTACCTGAGGTATGACGATGCGCTGTATTCAAAACTGAGATCTCGGTTGGACCGCAGACGTTGTAGAAGCAGGATCCGTTTGCCCATTCGTCGGCGAGGCTGATAAACGATTAATAAATGTATCTAAAGTGTAATTCCAAGATCGCTTACATTTGCGGACACGGCTCACCACCTGTTACCACGGTTTTGATGTTCATGAACGAGCTTCGCTTAAACCTAGAAAGAATCGAAGGCGTGGAAATTAAAACATCAATCTGTGTGCGAGGTCAATCTTTGGAAATCTTGTGTTCGAACCCGTGGCTTACCTCGCGCAAGGTAGCTTCCCAATCCGAACCTCGCATATGCAGGGTCCCTCCATTCATCAGACATGCCAAGATTTCCCATGCGCCTTTCGTATCGTCAGCCAAGATTGTCGCAAAAGCCTGCAATAGACTAACCCATGTCAAATGCAATGTTCAATACCTGAGCTACATTCATACCGACGGTGATGCCAAGTTTTGCCGGTTCAAGCAGCAAAGCGTTCGCGACACTGGAGTGCGAGACATCAACACCCTTTGGGGTCCCGGTACTTCCTACCGTATTGGTTAGCGCGCTTTTGCTCAATTATCGTGGCGACTTACCTGAAGTATAGATGGCGTACACTCCATCTCGCGGTGACATTCGAACTTCAGGCTTCACTGAAGGGTAAAACGCCGCAACATCCATGCTGACCGGGAAGATGATGGCATCTCTCCCAGCAAATCGTTCAACTCTCTCGAAGAATTTGGGCAGACAGAGAGTGAAACGGGCATTCGTGTCGGTAAGTATGTGGTTGAGAGCATGGTCTGAAGTCACTCCGCCATCAACAGGCACATACTGGCAACCCGCTTTCAAAATGGCGAGGAGCCCAATGAGCATCTCGAATGAGCGTTGGACGATCAGGCATACTCGCTGCCGTGGTTGGAGTCCGGAATCGATAAGATAATGAGCCAGTCGGTTCGCTGCGATGTCCAGTTGCCGGTAGGTTAAGGTGCTGCTGCCAATTTTGGCAGCAAGGGCGTTTGGGTTTGCTTCTGCTATGCTCTCAAACGCTTTGTGGACTAATGAATGAGGAACAGGTATTGATGGGCCGCGGCCAAAGCATGATATCACTGTCCGATCCTCTGAAGAGAAATTTGACAACGAATGAAAGCATCTGTCTGACGACATAATGGTTGGCGATGTGTGGTCGAATTCCGGACGTGTAATGATAGTAGGTAGATTGGTGGCAATGAACTCTTTTGCACCACGAGGGGTGGGAATGGCCTGATTTTGAACACTGGCGGTAGGTTGCAATCCTTCCAAGCTTCGGTGTCTCCACGGTATTACCGGATCGGAAACCTATTGACGTTTGAGGGAAGTATGGATGGTCGAAACATTTCAGAAGCCTGGACGCTCCATTATGCGAGGCTACAGAGTTACAGGAAAGAGCTCGGTTAGATGATCCCCTGCAAAACGGACGAATGCTGGGTAGCATCAAGGATCAGTTGCCGTGTAGAAGTACCTAGGTAGGCAATGATAGGTAATTAGTTAGTCATATGCCGAGGAGGTAACCGCATAGAGGTCGCCTCGTAGAAACGTAAACAACAACATAGCCGATTCCAGCATGCGGCAAAGCGATGAGGGTGTTAGGCCCAACTACTCGTTGAAGCCATCTAATATTACTATACATGGTAAGTATGATGGTACGTATTAAAGAAGCATAGCTGAACCTGTGCTGAGGTCACACGCACCAAGCTGGACGGAGTTTTCGTCGATTGCGAGGACCTTGAATCTGTTTCAGTCGGGGACCAGCTCGAAATGGAAGGTGGAAACACCTCCGTTCCCTTACCGAGATACATTATGGACTTCGTATGCATTCATGCAGGTAATATCGTAGGAGCCTTGGCCCCACATGGAGGAAGGCCAATTCCGGTGCTCAAGATCACGCCAGCAGCGTCTGTGGTTGACAGGCACCCCGTTGACGTGAAACTTGCTGTTCATTGTACAGCCACACATGATGAATGTTTGTACGCGCCCGTGCATACGATCCGGCCTGATGTACGGGCAGGGATCAGGACCTCAATGCAGGGCTGTCTGGGCCATGGTAGAAAGTGGAAGGAGTCTCCGTAACCTCAACAACTTGCGAGTTGTGAAGTCTGTAAGAAAAAAAATACAGCTGTTTGACTTCGACAAAGAGACTTATAGTGCTTTCAGTCACCGTCGCTGATATATATACTGTATGACTTGAGAGAAATCGTCGTGCGTACCTGTGAGCCGGATGTGCCGTAAAGTGCCGCCTTCCCTAGCCGAACATATAATTGTAGGATCGTGCTGCCCGCAGCAAACAGGTGGGGAATATCTCCGTTACCGTGATGCAGATTCGTGCGAAGTGGACGCCATGACAACGCAAGTGCAGACCTCGGGACGTATTCGTGCTTCTCAAACGTCCTTTCTTGCCAAGAGTATGCACGACAGTTTGCGTTCACGGTGCATAAAGTCCGCCTCCATGGGCGCTTTGGATTTGATTCTCCTTTCGTGCGTTCCATTTAACGCTCAATCACATTTTACCCACCAGTCCTGATTGGCAAAAGCAATATACGGACAGATCCTTCACACATCCCAACTTTCCAAGCCAGCCCAGAGGCCGAAAGAAGAAAGAGCGATGAGTCTTGACGCTCTGCAACAGCCGAATCTTATCATCAACCTACAGCACGCGGGGATTGCGGTGCTCGAGTTAAACAGACCTCACAAAGTGAATGCGCTGTCACATGCCTTGATAAGTGAGCTGACGGAGGCCTTGAGCCGACTCGATAACGATCTAACTATATTCGTTGTCGTTCTCACCAGCTCCAGTAGTTCGTCATTCTGTGGTAAGAGATCATGGTCTCTATCAGCTTGCCTACACTAATACACAACATAGCTGGAGCGGACTTGAGCCAGTTGGTGAAGATCACGACGGCAGAGGCACATCGGATTGGCTGGCTCAAAGATCTGCAAGACGCTTTTACGAGCTTCCGAAAGCCGGTTTTAGCAGCTGTGAGAGGATTTGCTGTCAGTGCTCCCACAGCTTTGGATTTGTAAACCATTACTGATGAATATTGTTAGGTTGGTGGTGGTCTCGAAATTGCCCTCATGGTAAGATCAACCCACCTTGACTAGATCTCAAGCCACATTGAGTTCCTTGCCCGATATTTCTTGTGTTCAGGCGGTTGTTAATTTCCAGGTGTAAAGTGCGACATGATTTTTGCATCGGCGGACGCCCGTTTTGGCCTTCCGGAGATCAAGTTGGGTACCATCCCGGGCGCCGGCGGGTGAGTAGCCTATGCGCAGACCGTGTGCCAGGTTTACTGACTTTGCGATTGCAATAGAACCCAAAGACTGACTAGGTCACTCGGAAAGCAGAAGGTGTGTATCCCCATCCATATTTTCACTATGCCGGGGCTTGGTATTGGCGGCTTGAAACAACACCTTGTTGACTGAGCAGGCCATGGAACTTATCCTAACCGGGGCGACTTTGACAGCAGCCGAGGTACGAATTCCCTTGCACGAAATGCTTGCGAGACAGACGCTGAGTTTAGATCCTCACCTTTGTAGATGGAGCGCTTTGGAATCGTGAACCGGGTCATACTATCAGGAGGAGATGTCTTGGAGGAAACACTGAAAGTAGCGCAGACAGTGGCTTCCTTCTCTGCGCCGGCAGTCGCGTTAGCTAAGCAAGCCGTGCGAGCAGGTAAGGTCTGCCCAGAGGACAACTCGGAAGACACCATACTAATGCAAGCTAGCCGAGCGGTTGGAGGCAGGGTTGGAGATTGAGCGCACATTGTATTACAGCAGCTTCTCGCTTGGCGACTGTCGCGAGGGCATCCAAGCTTTTCTAGAGAAGCGGCCAGCGAATGTCGAGCATCGCTAACCGCCACATGCAACGTGTCGCCGAATACTTCTCCCTCTTCCTTTCGGTCCTTCTCTTTGTACTATACTCGTTGTGCTGTTAATTCCGTGCTATCCTTTCTGGCAAAATGACGTACGTGGCCACGTGTTAGATAAGCTCCCAGGTTGAGCGATGCCGCAAATTTTACGCGTGCGGGTCAGTGAGATATTGTGTATCTGCGAGTCTAGATTAAGTGTAAGCGCATCTACTATTGCGCGAAGCAGCTTCTTAGAGCGCATAATCTCCAGAGAATTGTACTCTTTAAACATGCGTATAGATACACTAGTACTAGTTTTACTATTATATAGCAAGTACTCTTGTCAGACTACACAAGTGCTGTTGTCAGAGACAAGGCGCGCGCCCAGAAAGAATACGCCGTTAGACCTACAGCACAGCAGCGAAGGTACGCGATACTGTATTGTAGTACAAAGCTCGGGGTGTAACCACTTGGCACACACACACTCCATAAAAGAAGAAAATAGGGAACACAATCAAAAATTCACGTTCATCATCAAAACATTCATCAAAGATCAAGCCAAATAGTCCTTGAATCTGACACTCTTCTACAAAGCGCAACCTGCTCCTTTATATCTACGGCCTCAACTTCAGCTCTTCGGGCTGGCCGATGGTCAATCCGATATTCTCGGTCTCACCTGTTGGCACGGCAATCTCGCACGTCGGAGACATGGTTCCCACGTAGACACCTGGATTGTGGATGCACCAGAATGAGTCATCAGGTTGCTGCCTAATTGGAAACACGCATATACATGAGCACAGTGTTTACCAGATCAGAACCAATCACTTCCTAAGACAATATTTATGAGTACTTCCAGCTGCCAAACATAATCTCCATTATCACAGACTTGATTTGTGCTTGTATCGAACGATGACATATTCTTCCGGGCTTTAGGCGCAAAGCAACTAACAAGTACGGCTGTGAACTCGTTAGAAGATGCTGCGTCGATCGGTCTAGAGATCTGACATGATTGGACTTGTCGAGGGCCGATTCCTGTGTTATTGTGACCGATCACGCGAGCCGCGGAATTGATATTTGGAGGATTCAAAGGGGATATTGGTTTTTCAGATGACTTTGAACGCGGTTGCGCAGAGTACGGTAGGAAAATTGCATCAAGCTTGTAGCCTCTACACTGTCGTCCCGTATGACGGCACTGAGTGCAAGCTGGCAGCTTGCCGTCACACTGCATGTGACAGTTAGAAGGGCTGACAGTATAGTGTTCGGCAGCCTGATTTGCTTACCCCTATCTTGTGGGCTCTGCAAGTATGGCAAACGGTTTTCTGCTTGGCCTTCATAGCGCCTTCGACCAAGACTCATGGAACGTGCCACAAATTCTGGCTTGCTGTTTTGCACATCTAACAAATTACAGCGGCATACGAGTTGCCACGTATATGCTGAGACGACGTAAGGCAACGAAGTGGCGGCGATTGATAACTACTTCAGCCAAGACGCAATTAGCAGGACGGGAAGGGACAGCATTTACAAAGAACACGCAAAATCACTAGCGCTGGTCCGCTCCAAACGCTATTTGCTTTTCAGACTAGTTCCCTGTAGTACAGTAAAATGGAGCCTGGCTCGACTAAGACGCGGGGCAAACACGAAACTAATTTTTCTTGGCGGAGATGCACACCTGAACGGGTTAGAAGGCGCACAGTGTGGTCGCAGCAAGACGAATTCAATGAATCCTTAGCTACCTCCCAGCAAACGCCCCGGTTCGGCCCCGATCCCCGTTTTAGCGCCGGTCTGGCCTCTCTTGCCTCCGCTTCGGGCCTTATAACGGGAATGTTCTGTTGGAATCCGTCAGAGACTACTGCCGGAGTGGTTGCAACCATTGCTGCATCATGTAAAGGAAGTATGACGTCTGTCCACGTACGACGATTGCGTACACGAATCTAGTGCAAGGGCATCACTCCGGTCTATATATGGATAGTCAGATACACTCCTCAAAGGTAGGTTGAAGCATTAAATGGACATCTCATTCTGCTCTTCCATAACGACTTCCAACACAATCAACATCATATGCACTTCTATAAATAATTTCTTTGTGCACCTACATAGGCTTAAAAATGTAATGTCTGTTTCTGCCATCGTACTTAGGTTCTCTAACTTTTAGGAAAATATAATCGATGGTCGTCGGATTTAGGTGCAGCCTTGACGCTTTAAATAGTTCACTAATCAACATGGCCACCCACGAACATCAACAAAACACGAACCCTATGCCCAATAACTATATGGGTTATACCGATGAAAATGGGGGAAATCGTGCAACACGACGCACTGAATAACATATCCAAATTTGGTATCAATCCGACTACGGGTTTTCAGCCAACTAGGGATACGAAAACGTGTTGGAAGCTGGTCATGTGATCAGGCGACTGGGAACTATATAAGTCAGTCCGGCTCCCTGAGTCGGACCTCAATCAATCAATCGATCACTTACTCCTTACTACTGATAACAAAACGGACCAACTGGGGGTATATGCCTGAATATCCACGCAGTACGCGTAATTTTATTCACTAATATTGGGACCCGACTGAGTAGTCAGTCGCCCCGGGTTAGAGCCGTTCCTTCTCCCAAGCAAAGTGCTGAAGTGAGGTGGGCTGTAATGACACTGTTGTTCTTGGCGGAGAAACATCCTTGAAAAGGTTAGATGCCAAATGCTAGGGCCTGTCACGACCAGTTTTTGCTCAATCGCGTACCAACATTGACCACATGCGCCTCCAAGATTGCGACGCTTCGTAATACGTCCGTTCTGTTCTTCGTGCAACGCCGCAGGTATAAGTATTCCTAGTTGTTCTTGTGAACAGTCACTCGCACTATATCATTGACTTCCTTCTTGCACCCCGCAAACTTCCATCCTTAGCTATGACTTCCACCTTTCGCCAACTCCTCGGTGTCCCACCATCCACTGCGTCTCCATCTGACTCTGCTTTGGTCGTCATTGATGCACAAAACGAGTACATTTCTGGCGCACTTGCCGTCACCAACGCTGCAGCAAGCGGCAAAGTTATTGCCTCTCTGCTTGAAAGATATCGGGCAGCCCATGGCAAGATAGTTCATATCCTGCACAAGGTACCTGAAGGTGCACCTATCTTCACGCCGGGCACTGCCTTGGCCGAAGAATTTCAATATCTCAAGGCAAAAGATGGCGAAGAAGTGATTTGGAAGTTGCACCCTGGTTCTTTTGCAGACACGTCTCTCGATGATGTATTGAAAAGTTGGGGAGTCAAGAAGCTTGTGCTGACTGGATATATGGCGCATGTCTGCGTGAGTACCACGGCGAGGCAGGCGAGTCAGAGGGGATACGATGTGCTAGTTGTTAAAGATGGAATCGGAGATAGGGATATCCCTGGCTTGAAGGGAGAAGAGCTTACGAGGGTCGTGTTGGCAGAGTTAGCAGACGTCTTCGCCACAGTGGTTGAGAGTGAGGACATCAGATAGCCGTCTGGACTGTGGTCTAGCCGTACTACACGCAACGGCTCTCGTATGAGTATCATACGGTCGTGGCAACTTGTCAGATACAAGATGCGTGCCCGGAAAGAGTATGCTGTTAGATCTATAGCACAGCAGCGAGGGTACGCGATACTGCATGGTAGTACAAAGCTCGGGTGTAACCACTTGGCACACACACAATACATAATGGAGAAAAAACGATCAATAAAAATCATGACAATCATCAATTTCTGCTAGCGCATTTCAGCATTTTATCTGACACAACTACACTCGGTTGTTGGAAGGAAACCATAGCAGAAATTCGGTAGTCATTGAGCAATAGAGCCGTCCGGTATTTTGAAGCAACGGTCTGCCACTGAATTTGATTGCCTTTGAGATCTCTTCCTTCTACTTCATCTGCACGTTCCTGGTAACGTGTTCCCCAATCGAGATACCCACACAATCGAAATGCGCACTAAATGCAGCTACGCATCTCTCCACAATTATAACTCAGCATTACAACAAGCTATTATTATGCAAAGTAGCTTAAATTAATCGCCTTACTCTACTGCATCCTTCTTACACGTGCGCTTATTGTGCCCTGCCTCGCCGTACCTCTCGCAGCGTCGAATATCCCCGCTGGGTCATTGACGCGTCAGATTTTATTGCTTGGATAGCAAGGGTAACTCTATCTTCACGAGAATGCGACTCAAGATCAGGTTGTTGAGGCATGGCGATAGAGATGTAAAGAGGTGTGGTCTTGGCAGAGGTGCGCGTCTCGATTGTGGATCACATTAAGCACAAGTAAAGGTTTTCACATTTCTTGAAGCAACTTAAAGTAATAGTCTGGTATTGGGCGCGACTTTGGTGGGGTGGCCGTTCGCTTACTTTGAATCTACAAGTTACCACCTCGATCAAAGTCCTTATTTCTAAAGAGGGAGCAGACAAGAGGAGGAATACGGACTGGGATAATTTGCTAACGAAGGTATCTAGTTAGGTGGATATACAAATCAGCGGGTTAGGCAGCTGTGGGCAGCTGTAGGCAGCCGTAGTCAGTGTAGGCAGTAGTAGAGCTAGCGGAGGCAGCTAGGGATTGTGATCAAGGTCGAAATTAGAAAATCTTCTGCGCAATACCAGGTTCAAGCCACCGAACTTGATCCAGGATCCTTGCCTTTTCGAATGCTGAACGTAACTCCTCCCCCCCTTCCGTAAAATGTTTCCATGACTCAAAATGCATCGGCACCAAGATATCGGCCTCAATATCGCGGAATAAGCGGGCAGCTTGCTTCCCACACATAGTTATCTGCAAAGGATCGGCGCCAGGTGTTGCGGGCACAAAGGCCGCCCCAACATTAAACAGGGCTATGCTGATATGAAACTTGCGGCGCATCTCAGCAAGTTCTTCCATGTACACAGTGTCCCCAGAGAAATAGATAGCGTTTGGTAACCCGTTTGTTTCGCCAAAGTCGGGGGTTGTGACAATCAGTGTTTTAAATGGATGGATCGGCCAGCCGATCCAAATCCATTACGTGGCTTGGATGGCTTTTGGATAATCGCTGGATCTAAGCCAAATTGGTCTTTGAGGCTGAAGCCACCGAACTATATTTGATCTCTGAAGAGCGTGATTGCGACTAGTTACATTGCTGGATCGCTCGCCATCATGTCAATAATGCTGGCACGATCCCAGGAGTATAGACATTGCGCGGCTTGGATTATATCTTGCTCAAGATGATTACGACGTTTCGTTACCATGAGTCCCATATGGCTGAAGACTCGTTCAGGTTCATCGCTCATTGCTGGGATAGATAGCATGTCAAACGCCATCTGCGCAAGATGAGGATATTCCTTTAAGCCGATTGTACGCCACCATTGAACTGGGCAGTCGTTAACATCAATAATTGCTTGATCGCAGAACCGCTCGAACTCATCCTGAGGAGTAGCTTTGCGGGCATCCGAGTGGACCTTGTCAAGATGTTGCCGACGATGAGCAACGACCTTGTCGGCTCACGTTGCTTCTGCGGTGAGATAGCTTCCGATACAACTTGCTTCTTATATTGAAGCCCATACAACGACTTGACGGACTTCTTGCCTGAAAAAACCCAAGACTTCTTGCGAGCCCATCTCTGCTCAATGAAGCGCCAAGTGTAACTCGGATGAAGTACTGTTGCCGCAAGATATGCGGGAGAGTCGTCAAGTTTGGCGTAATATTCTTCTGCCTTGTCGAGCGCAAGTTTGATCTGGGTCCTAAAATGCCATTGACCTTCGGTAGCCGCTGCCGGCGCGTCCTTGTAATTGTTGTACACTTCGGTAAGGTGCTCGACGATACACTCGAGGTCTGGCATGACATTAAAGAGTCCACAAGTCTTCCCATCGCCCGGGCGGCCTTGAAGGTCCATGGTAGCCTCCCAGCATGGCTCGAGGAGCTTCGCATACTGAGCAAGAATAGCCCAGTCTTCCTCGGACAGTGTATCCTGTATGATTGCATTGCGAGCCGCATTGGGATCGTTGTCATGTTTCTTGGTCTTCTTCTTTAAAGCAGCTTCGCGCTCACTTTGGATGAAGTCGTCGAACGGCGCGCGCAGAGGAAGCAGCGTCCTATGAAGTTCGCGAATCTTTATTGTATGCCACTCGTCTTTGTCGACTATCTGCTCGAAATATTGTCGTTGTTTATTATGCCAGCGATTCCTTCGCGATGGACTTGAATAAGTCCAGACAATCAAGTTATGAGCTCTGCCGACCGGTCCCGTCCTCCTCCAGCGCTTCAATTCATCCCGCATGTTTGCTGGAATCGCATCTTCGAATTCGAAAAGTTTCTTGTCAAATCCGAATAAAAGGTGGCGCGCAATTAGGTTGATAATATGGCCAGCACAACGAAGACGTCGCTCCTTGGGTTTGATGCCGAATCTTGCTCCGATTGCTTCCATCGCCGTGTCATTGTTTAAGGCATTATCTAACACAAAGAATCCTAGCTTGCTTGCAATGTCAAAGTCCTCGATAACCGTGATAACTTGGTCTGCGATGTCGACACCGTAATGGGACTCACTCTGCTCCGGCGACGATAGAAGAATCGACTGCGTCTTGAAATTGGCACCCAGAAAGTGAGCCGTGACTCCGTTCAGCGAGAGACAATTACCAGAGGTCCATAAGTCGAAGGCGATGTGGATCTTGCTGATAGCATTGTGCAAGGCGTTTTTCACAGTAGCCTTGTGAATTTGGTAGCCCTGCATAATCCAGTTACGCACAGTTCGACCGCAAGGCAAGGCAATGAAGTCGCGAAAGACCTCACTATCCACCTGTCGGAAGGAGACATTGTCGTACACAATCCAACGTGCGAGTAGCTTCCGAAAATGCACCTCGTCGAAGGCGATTGCTAACTCATTCAGGGTAGCCTGCTCCGCCGATCTATATGCATCAAGACTTACTAGTGGTAGTAAGCCTTTGCCTGCATATTGCTCGACCGACTTTGTCTTCTTGTTCCACCCAAGCCTGTGGACTTGGTGAAGATGATCAGATGCATTACTGCTTCCTTTGTCGACCATGTAATGGTAATTGTGCTGGGCTCGAAACACCGGATCTACCTTGTGACATTTCATGCAAAGCCACCAGCGTGATCCGGTCTCCGTCTCTTCAGTTGGCACGCCAAATTGCCATATCCACGAACGCAGGCCGCCCGTCAATCGCTGAAGCGGTATAGTGTGGCCAGGCAGTCTATCCCACTCGACTTCACGATAGTCGAACTTCGATTGCTCGAACTGATTCGGCTCGCCAAGTTGTACTTTCTTACTCAGATCTGTGTCGAAAGTTGGAACGGTAGTAAGAGTTGACACCTCCGATAACGTCGAAGCTACATCTGAGACAATTACGGAGGCGCCGCCGATGTCTGATGGTGACGACGGTTCCGGCGATGATGTTAATGATGGATATTTGGCGCGATACCCGGCACGTGCTGCCTTCATATCTGGATACTAACGGAATTCTTGAGGCTCAAAGTTTATCTTACTGAAGTCAAAAGAACGCTGAAAGTTGGGTTTAAAAGAAGACTTCATGAAGCTTTGGATATAGGTGGGAGAAACAGTGCGTTCGAAGCTTCATCGTTATCAGGGGCTCGCTAACTAAGGAAATAGGAGGCGATGGCTGAAGCCACACTACCGCATATGGATGGATCGCCAAATCCACTATGCATCTGGATTCAGCCATCCAAAGCCAAATTTGGATGGATCATCCAAATCGGCGCCATCCGTTTAATACACTGGCAGCGACCCTTGTGAAGAATACCTCGTATGGGCTTTTCCAGCGGTTTGAGTAGTTCGGCGTTCTATTGTACAGGTATACTGCCGCTCTTGTGATTTCTGGCCATAGTTCCCAGGGAAGATTAGCATCCAGCCGTATCGTACGTGCCTTTTCTTTTATCACACCCCCTGAGCGTTCTCCTCCGCCATTCTGTGATTGGGTATCAGGAGCAGAAGGCTCGACCTTTATGCCTTTGGACGTGCACCATCTCTTAACTTCTGGCTTGACGGTTACAATCTCGTTGTCCGCCTCGATAACTTTTACAGAAATATTGAACTGCGTATATAGGAAGCAAGTGAAATGATCTAGTAATCGAATAATAGCTCGTGTTGGTCTGTTGTCAGTGAAGTAGAAATCCCAGTTATATGCCGAGAATCGGTCAGTGATAAGCATTTGGCTCTTTTCCTTTGAGTAGCTTCCGACTTCGTAGTCGTGAAAGTCGATCGCGATTCGTTCTCCTGGCCCTTCTTCGCTCAGTCGAGGTTCTCTGCGGATCCTGCGCTTTGATTTGGCTCTCCCACATGCGTCGCACTCGACTGTAGTGAAAGCAGCGCAGTTCCTCATTACTTAGCTAGACGCCTCCTCGATCGCTCCGCCCACAGTATACTAACTTCTCATCATAATGGCTCCACCACCACATGCTCTATGATCCTATACTGAAGCTGACCTCCGTTTTGCCTCCTCCTCTATCGATCGTCAGCAGCTTCAAAGCTCTAGACTTGCTGCTTCTACGTATAACGTTCCAAAGTCAACACTGAATGGCCGACGTGCTGGAAAGCCTGCCCGACGCGATTGCCAGCCCAAGTCGAAGAAGTTCACCCAGCTAGAGGAGGAGGTGATTATCAGATATATGCTAGACCTAGATCAACGTGGATTTGCGCCTACGTACGCAGCTGTACGTGATATGGCTGGTAAGCTGCTAGCTGCGCGTGGTAGAGGTCAGGTTGGCGTCCACTGGCCGCGCAACTTTGTCAAGCGTATAGACAATCTTACGACGCGTTTTAATCGAGCGTACGACAGGCAGAGAGCTCTATGCGAGGATCCAAAGGTGATCAGCAGCTGGTTTGAGCTGGTGCAGGAGACATAGGCCAAGTACGGCATCTGTGATAAGGACGTCTATAACTTTGACCAGGCTGGCTTTATGATGGACAATATGACGACTCAGCTTGTCGTAACAGGGTCAGAGAGGAGAGGCCGGCCAAAGGCTGTTCAGCCTGGCAGTCGAGAGTGGGTTACAGTGATCCAGGGAATCAACGCTGCTGGCTGGACGATCCCACCCTTCCTTATCTTTGCTGGCCAGTATCACCTGTCTGCCTGGTACGAGGAGAAGGATATCCCACGCGACTGGGCTGTCACAGTCAGTGACAACGGCTGGACAACCAACGAGCTTGGAGTTGCGTGGCTGAAGCACTTCATCAACTTGACATCAAACATACAGAGGGTAAGGTGGTTGGGGCACGTCGGCTGCTTATCCTTGATGGCCGCGAGAGCCAACTCTCTCTTGAGTTTCAAGAGCACTGTAAGGAGAACAATTTCTACACGCTCTGCATGCCACCCCACTCATCCCACCTTCTCCAGCCGCTTAACGTTGGCTTCTTCTAATGGAGATCATGTTTGGCAACTGAAAGTACTCATAAATTTTGTCTTTAGGAAGTGAATTGTTGATTGATTTTTTTGGACAATACTGTCGTACATAAGTAACGAACGAAATAAGTTCTGGTTGCTGTATAAGGATCGACAGAGGGGAAAAGAAGATCGACAAGGTAGCAAGGTTGCCCATGGCAGTTTCGCCAACATCTTCTCGCCGTTAAAGCGCGCGTATAGCCGTGAGATCGAGAGCCTGATACGCCACCACATCAACCACGTCACTAAGCTTGAGTTTCTACTAGCCTTTAAGGCAGTCTTTGATCGATCGTTCACGTCCGCCAACATCTGCTCGGCCCTTCAAAGCGCAGGTCTTGTTCCTCTCCAGCCAGACGCTGTTCTGTCAAAGCTGAATGTGCAGCTCCGTACGCCAATGCCGGTGGCTCTGGTAGAGGCCCCCTGGGAGGCTCGAACGCCAAGCAACGTACGTGAGCTTGAGGCTCAATCAACTCTAATACGTGAGCGCGTTCAAAAGCATAAAGCTCATCACCAGCTTCGATCATTAAGGTGATTGACGAGCCCAAGAAGGAGGCTGAGGTAATGCTGCTCTCTGCTGAGCTGGTGCGTGATCGAATCACTAGCCCTGAGAGGGTTAATGAGGCAGCAATAAAGTGGAGGCAGCGCAAAAGAAGCGAATCCAGAAGCAAGGAGTCCTAACAAAGGGAGAAGGAGAGGATATACTTACTCAACGAGAGGCTGAGGTTAGTGCTGACAGCGATACGACGCTTGATCTTCTCCAACAAGCTCGTAAGCGTCGCAAGCGGCTCGCCGCTACTACAGCGTCTACTACGCGGGGAAGGAAGCGTACAAAACTCACCTCTGAGCTTGATGAGTTTATGGCTAGGACTAATAAGGCCGATCTGGATGTTGAGGACCCTCTGGAGTGGTGGATCCGCCATGCGTCTGACTACCCTGTGCTCTCTAAGATGGCGTTCGATCTGTTCAGTTGTCCTGCAATGAGCGCTGAGTGTGAGCGAGTATTCTCACAGACGAAGAAGGTTATCACAGATGAACGAAATCGGCTCGATTCGGGGACTGTAGCGGCGATCGAATGTCAAAAGCATCTGCTTCGAACTGGCATGTTGCTGTAGATTACCAAAAATACCAAAAATAGAAATATTATCGAGTAATGTAAACCAACCAAGCAAAGTAACGGCCTATCGTCAGTCAAGTCAACCAAGGGGGTCGATTTTTGGTTTACTTGGTTGATGGACACACTGCGCTCAGCACAATGGTCCATTGTGCTGAGCGTCTATGCGCCTCCTTTCTTGGACTCGTCTTCACCTACTTAGGAACTTCGGGACCTGGGTGTGACCCCATTTAGTTGTCTCTGTGGCGATTGATAGAAGGGCATCATTACGTATCCATCTACCATTTCTACATCACTCTTGTTCTCCTTTCCCTTCCTATGTTTCCTGTAGTAACGAGACTTGCCCTTCTCATTATACAGTGATGGTGTGCCACGACTAGTCCTGCAGGTATCCTCGTGACCAGAATTCATACGGGTAATCTCCTGGAGGACCACTGGCCGAGGTGTACTAGAATTGGTCGCGTCCTGCGATGCTAGCGGGATCGGTGATGACAGGGGTTCTACCATACTACTATCCATAGGAGTAGGTAATGCAGCAAACTGGCATATATATGCGGTTACGCATTCGCCATATAGACTATCCCAGCACCACCCCATGCGGTCGCCGCTAGCTACCTGGAGATACAAACTGCTAAATTTCTTCCGCCAGGCCAGGGGTAAAACCCGCTCTTAGGTTCTGGACGAGCGGCTCGTAGGATAGGGCAGGTAATCTCGTTCCCAAACTCAATAGCCAGATCCTTTAACCCCTGAAGAATGGCCGCAGATATGTCGGTATCTCTAACCGCTCTGAAGGCTGGATCTCTTCTAGTGTAATAGGACACGGTACACATATTGATCAGTTATTGCAAGGGGTTGGCACGTTGCCGTCGTTCTCGTAGATTTTCATAGTCTCTCTCCAATGACATGAACCTTCGGGAGGGTTGTATATGAAATATTCTTCGTCAGCGAGTTGTTCATATCGACGTCATGCTGCTGGGAGCTTCGGCCCACAACGTTTTCGCTTCTTTTGCGAGGTGGACTGGCCTGGCTGAATAGACTGTGTGGGAAAGGACGAGCAAGTTGACGCATCAGTGCCAGAGCTATCAGAGCCATATACAGACAGGTATGCCTGACGTCGTGCCTCTTCTGCCATAGATGCCGCAGTGCGGACTGATGCAACCGGGTATTTTAGAGGCCGACCCGACTTGGCCTGACGCTCACCATGCACCCAGACGTCAGGAATCCAGAAGAGAATAGCTCGTCCAAGTTTCTGTAGGGCCTCGTCTTTGCCACATAGGCCCCGTTGGAGGATGTACTGGACGCCGGCCGGTTTAACCCCTATAGCGTACGCGATAGTGGCACAGAGTATCCGTATTTCACCACTGGAGAACTTGTGCTCAATATCCTGTCGGGAATCCTTCGTCAAATCCCCGTGGTACGTTTTGATAATTGTCTTATCAAGTCTTCGCTGCAGCCGCTGCTGGAGCCATTGGATGATCCTGTCTCGAAGATCCACGCAGTGGGCAATCTCTGCTAGGAAGATGATAATCTTTAGGGTGCGAGTCTCAACGGTGGAGTCTACGTTCCCAGCTTGACTGAGGGCAGTATAGATAATACGCTTAATTATACCCTGGGGATCAGGAGAAGGCATAATATTCATATAGATGTCGTGCCTATATATATCAGCACGGACAAGGCAGATTGGGTTCCTGAATCCAGCTCGATCCTTAAGGTTATCCCAATCAGCAGGCTTGAGCGTCGCAGTAGTTCCAAATAGACGTGTATGATTAAGGAGATGCTCCCGAATCTTATGTAGTTGGCCCATGGCTGGCCGGAAGGGCCCACCCCAACTCCTCTCACTGCATAAATGGAGTTCGTCGATAGCAACTAAATATAGACGCTTTTGAAACTCAGTGGGCTGTAGCACGGAGGTGAACGTTCCATAGTCCTCGTGTCCAGTAGGGAACACGTGTCGTACCCGTCGAATGGATCCATCGACGGTGGCCTTGCCATTGGCCCTAGGCTTCGTCTTCGTTGATCGCCCCTGATCCTTCTCAAGTACCTCTTCTCTATTTCTCTCCAGCAACTCTCCCAATGCAATTTCGGCAGATACCCAAATATGTATGTAGTCTCCACGAGCGATAGCATGGCAGTTGGTAAGTGTATTGGTGTTTCCGTCGAGCACGAATCCACGATAGCTTGAAGAGACCGAATTCAGAGTAGTGCTTTGATTGTTCTGGATAGCCTTGAGGGGGCTAATAATCAATGTGATAGGTTGCCGGGATGGTGGTACATGGCCGTTATACAAATCTACTAAAGCATCACGTTGCTGAGGCCTCAATTCATGCCCCGTGAGCGCTTCTAGACTTGTTATACCATCATCCAACGACCAGTCGGGGTTTGTGAAGGGGGGGGGGGGGGGGGGGGGTGGATATGCGGGGCTTGGGCGAGACATGGGTCGACGGTAGCTTCATCAAGGGGGTCACTGAAAATATCATAATTGACGTTGGTATTGTAAATCAGGGGTATAGAATCCATTTCTGGCAAGAAAACGCGCGATTTATAAGTATATGAGCGAACTATCACGACCGTGATTTTTGGTGAGTTGTCCTGACGCATGTTTTCGGCAAACCGGGTACTAGACCCTCTGTCGAGGATTGTCCCGTCTTGGCGCCTGCGCAGGGCCACTAACCCCTTACAGATGGCACGTGATAACTAGACTAGATAAGATCATGCTTGGCCTGTTACACAACACCATGGGGCTAATTCATGAGCCCTAGGAATTGCGCGGACGCATGATATTGTGTTGCAGCGGGCCAGGGTGGAGCCGAGCCACGCAGGCTAACATTCCGGATGGTCAGCAATCAGCCACGGCCTAAGCACATTTCATCAAGTGTGTTTTATTAAGTGATGACCTTCTAGGTACATTTATACTTGTAGTCTTGAGTTTGCCTAGATAGGCAATCGCGCCACGAGCTTCATCTTGGCTCCCATGCCTAGTAGGTAACTACGCCACTGACTTCGTCACGTGCTGTTATCCACAGAACAACTGCTTGATGTTAAAGTACCCCTCATATTTCTCGGCCTGGTGGGTTTCTCGACCCGCAGGGAGGGACGTTAGTACGGAGCTAAACGCACAAAGGAGGAAAGCTTATCGTTGGCTTTATGGGATTTGCCAGAGACAAATTTCGAGTATATCAAGAAACCCTAACCACGGAAACCTCCATCATGCGATGGTGGAATTCTGGGATTCCGGAACGAACCCGATTGGCTAATTCTGCCTGTTGGCGTGACCTACTGTGGTATCAGGCATATGTTTTGTAGGTGGTAGGTGCGCTCCGATCTGTAATTGAAATTTACACCAACCAGGGGCTGTTTTCCAATGGCTAATGAGTGTAGCTAATCACCTTCAAGGCTCAAATTTGCCATTAGGGAGATACAGGAGCTGAGCCACCGCACCTACCACCTACAAAACTGATGCCTGATACCACAGTAGGGCGCTTTAGCGTTGCGCCACGTTTAGGCAAGCAGGGCCATCTCATAAGCGAGTTGCTAGCGTGAACCACCGCATCGACAAAATTTGTATGGGAAACGGTAGATTTGGAGGGAAGCGTACTGACAACGCGCTAGCAACCCGCTCATGAGAGGACCTTGTTATGGGGCCCTGACCTGGAAGCCAGGGCTCCACAATCGTCGATGGGGAGCTCTGTGCTTACAGCTGAAAACCTCTACGGGAAAGCCCAATTCCGATGCTGGTATTTCATGTGCATGCAAAAGAGGATAATAAAAGCCTACACACAATATGCGTGGAAACTGCAGGCTTCTGAGCTTAATGCTGCACCTGGACTTACGGTGTGGTGAGTTTATCCACAGCTGGATATAACCTCTCGAATTTGTGGGGAACGGTGACCTAGTGGTCGGAGAACTGGACCCATAGCGCCGGGTCTCATTTGCGGGGCCTGCAAAGTGACATGCAAGGCATCCGGGGGGGGGGGGGGGGGGGGGGGGGATGTTCCATCAGAGAGCGCCAGGCCAGCGCGTCGTCGGGTTCATCCACAGGCGGTTAGGCAGAAAGCTGAGATGCGTCAAATAGCTGCCTGTGGAACATGATCAGCAAATGCCTCATTGACGAACCTCTGGCTTCAAGGGATTAGTTCCTACGGAGAAATGCCGCATCCCCGGAAAAGCTTGTGTGAAGCTCGTCGCGCACGGCTGCATGATGTACCACCTTCGAACGAGCCATCCCCGCGTTGGTGACGGCGCCAAGCGAGTTTTGCGGTGTCACTATCCTGATCCAATCGCCATCCACGGTAGTTGCCGCGAACCCTACTGGCTTGCGAGTCATACCGTGCGAGACAAGGTATCGATCGGTGAAGTTTGGAGACTGCGGCGCCGTCTCCAACGACATTGGCACGAAATTATCAAAAGTCGCCCAAGGAAAACAAATTTATTGGAACAGATTACGTATAAATGGTTATTGTTCCCATCGTCCCATGGATTTTGTTGTGTTATTTTCTCAATTTCAATTCTGCTGTGGGTCTAACTACTCATCGAGATCTTTTAAGGAAGGCGTTCGTGACAAGATGCATATTGTGGCGACTATCCGGGTTCGTGATCGCCTCTACGACAAAAGCGGCGAACTGAATAGAATCACAACGGTATTGCTCGTCCTAGCTACGCTTTTTGTTTGCCTGCGCTTCTGGGCACGTTATATCAGCCTGGCTAGATATGGGTTCGACGACTGGATGATAGTTGCTGCGCTGGTACGTGTGGTGAACTCGAAGATTCTTCCGTCAACTGAATGTATGAGTCTCAGCTGACCAAAACGACTTGTAGGCATTCACTTTTATTTTGGGTGCCCTCAACTATGCCGGTAAGCTGGTGTCCCTAGGTCCTTCGATCGGGTCGACTTCCTTGCTAACCAAGTCTGTCTCAGCGATTGCCCATGGCCTCGGAAGGCACGCTGATACGGTGTTAATGGATGATCTTGTCGCCTTCTTCAAGATCCTCCTGGCCGCTGAGTGCATATACATCACAGCAGTACTACTTGTGAAGTTATCTCTTCTCCTAATGTACCGACGCCTGTTCCCATTACGCGAGTTCAAGATCTGCCTGGCAATTCTAGCCGCCATTGTTATCAGTTGGTGGATCGCCATCCTCGCCGTCTGCATCTTCCAGTGCAGCCCAATCAGCAAGGCGTGGCTGCCATGGATCGAGGGGACGTGTATCAACCTAAAGGCTTCATTCATCGGCAATGCTATACCGAACATCCTGACGGATGTTGCTATCCTTTGCATACCTTTTAGGCCGGTCTGGAAATTGCATGTCACCATCGCCCAGAGGCTGTCTATTTGCTTCATATTCTCCCTAGGCAGCTTGTAAGTTCGCCGCTGCTGCTACGCTGGGCCCTTACTGTCTTTAGTCCCTAACGAGCAACCCTAGCGTTCTGTTCGCCAGTATATACCGCTTCACGACTATCGTGGAAATTAATCTGAGCGACACGACTTGTAAGTGACTGTCTTCCCTTGAACAGACACACAGTGCGCACGATTCTTGGCTCATAGGCTAACCACTAGAAGGGACACTTGCCAAGTCCAGCATGTGGAGTGTCGTCGAGGTAGCCTGCGGAGTTATCTGCGCCTGTCTACCAACCCTGCGGCCGCTCATGGTCAAGATCTCGTATCAGTTCGGCAGTTTGACGAACAGTAAGGCGGCGCATAGTGACTCAAACAATCGAAGCCGGGCCCCGACCGAGCTCGTCACGATCGGAGGTACCAACTGGGGTAAGCCGCGTGAGAAGCATTTCCAGCGCTTGCAAAATGAGGGTGACAATTATGGCACCCAGGCTTGCTAAATTAATCCACTGGTTGAATCGGTTGATTGAGTTGATTGATTAAAAAGCAATTCAATCCATTCAACCCGGAGTGCTCAGATTATTCAATCAACTCAATCTGATCCTCCAGTGGAGTTGAGTTGATTGACTATTTCCATGTTTATTTTAAGCGGCAAATTTCCGCCATACCACTGCTTGGCGTAAAAATTTCCCATCTACCACTGTTTTGAGTACACTACCACACACGTGACGTCAGCTCGAAAAATATCCCAAATGCCACTGTTTCTTTCCCGAATACCACTGTTTCTATCCCAAATGCCACCGTTTTATTAGTGGGCTTCGCGCCTCCCCCAGGCGCTCTCAGGCAGTAGACAAAAGCAGCTTTACATAAAAAGAGAGTCTGTATGATGTCGTTGTTTTTGGTATTGGGTGGTAGGACTTCTTGTTATTCGCGTCAGATTTAGCGGCCCGCTAAAACCGCAATGGCTCATAACGCGTCCAACGCGGTTAAAGAGACGACGCGTTCTGACGTGAATAAACGGAGATCAACACAAAAAACAACGACAGTTGTCTACGATGGCATCCTCCCGGAATTTGCCCGATACTCTATTTGTCGGACAGACGTTCGCGTCAATCGATGAAGCAAAAGAGTCGGTTCTTCACGTCATGGTAACCCAGAGGCTGTCATTCAAAGTAGCCTCCAGCGATAGGACAAGATTCCACGCCATTTGCCGCTCGAGCGAGGAAACTGGATGCAAATTCTTCCTCCGGATCGCTTATATGAATCGATCCGATCAATTTGAGCTTCGGAAATTGATCCCTCACACCTGCGATCTTAGCTCCCATCAGGATTGGAAAGCGTCAAGATCTGCAAAGCTCATTGCCCACCGACAAGGGGATATGGTTAAGAGCGACTTTCGAACGAGGCCACGCCAGATCCAGACTGCTGAAAGACTTCAGCACTCGAATCAGATATCGTACCTACAAGCGTGGCGTGCAAAGGAGGAGATCCAAAACAGTGCCTTCATAGACAAGACGAAGTCCTTCCAGCTCATCCTTTCGTTCCTCGAGGCAATTACGAATACCGAACTTGATACAGACGTGGATGACCAAGGAAACTATGCTACTTCGAGGGCGAACGCTGCCATCTCGACGGGTCATGATGGAACTTTCCAATGGTGCCATGTGGCGCCAAGAGCTTGTATTCATGCATTTTGGCACTCCCGACGGTTTATCTGTGTTGATGGTACCCATATGAAGTCAGATAAGAACCTGGTTCTCCTTGTTCTTAGAACGCTTGACGCCAACGAGGAGATCCTACTATTGATGTGGGGATTCGCCAGAAGCGAGTCCAAAGAATCGTGGCTCGACTTTCTGCATGGTTTTAGGGAATACTTTCTGGACAATCTCGATACTAACGAGAAAGAGCGTGACGATTTTGAACATCTTACAATCGTCAGCGATCGAGCAAAGGGTCTGGTTCCAGCTGTCGCGGAGGTTTTCCCAAGGGCTTTCCATTATCACTGCACGCAACATCCTGCCGAGAATGTTGGGACCGAATTTGGAAGAAAGGTTGAGAAGATGTTCAGAGCTGCTTGTCTGGTCGAGACTAAGGCTAAATTTAAAGCCTTTTTGGATCAGATCGAGTCTCTTTCTGCTCCTGCGCGTCACTATCTGGATTAGATTGATATAAAGCACTACGCAACATCATATGCACCACTAGTCGATTTCCCACGGTTTGGTCAAACATGTTCCAATATTTCCGAGTCGATAAATAAATAGCGCTTGGATGGTAAGTGAATCTGTTAGAAAGCCTGTTATTCTATTCGGACTAAGACCAAGTTATAGGAGGCTCGTGACTTACCGATTCTCCATTCACTCCATCATATATGGACGTATATGATGTCGAAGTTCTACGAAAGACGTCATAATCCCCAGAAAGACGGGAAGTATGCCAACTATGCCATGGCATATTTCCGGAAAGAGCTTGAGGAGAGTAGCCAGTACCTTGTGACTCCTCAAGAGCGCGAGAATATGGTAGCTCTGGCATACCGAGCAAACCCAGGGGCCCGGAAGACTCGTCTCGTTCAGCTCAAAGCTCAGAAATGCTCTTGTCTCGCTTTCCAGGATCACAAAATTCCTTGTAGACATGCGATTGCTGTCTGTCGGTTCTTCAATGCTAAACCCGAGAATTATATCGCCAAGTTCTACGAGATATCTGAGTATCGTGAGCAGTACAAGTACTCCCTGCTACCGATTTTACTGGACGATCTCGAACCTGATGGCTTTACAAAGCCACCTCCTGACGCTCCCTCGCGAGGTCGCCCAGTCCAGAAAAGGATGAAGCGAAGGACGCGGGAGACGGAGGCCCGGAGGCTTGGAAATCTAGCATCATCAAGCGGTCGGAAGGAGCAACAGGATGAGGCTCGAAACCGGTATCAATCAGGCGTAACATATTTCCAACAACTCCCGGATACGTCAAATTGTCCTAGTCAGATTACACCTATCCAGCACTGTTTCCCAATCTAGATAGCAAAAAATAGACAATAATAATCTAATAATACTAGGTTTACTAGTAGAAGCAAAGGTTTCTTTATAATAAGTTAAAGATCCCCAAATTCTAAGGTTACTTAGATTAGGTAGTTCTTTATATTTTAAATAATAAGGGGTATTAAAACTAATAGAACTACTAGGAGTTCTATTATATAGATAAGTAGCTGTTAAGATAGCTTCTCCCCATAAATTATTAGGTAAATTACTAGTTATTAATAGAGCTCTAACTTTATTTAGTAGTACTCTATTAATAATTTCTGCAGCTCCATTTTGTTCAGAAGTATAAGGCGCAGAATATCTAGTTTCTATCCCTTTATTAGATAAATAACTATCTAAATCTTTAGATTTAAATTCGTTATCTAGCTGTAGAGCCTTAACTTTATTATTATTAAAGTTATTATTTATATTAGGGTTATTACTATTATTTACAGCCTCTAGTTCTAGTTCTACTATAGTACTTTCTATAACTTCTCTAGTATTCTTTCTAGTTTTAAGAAGCTTAACGACTAAGTACTTAGTATAACTATCTCTAAAAGTTATATAGTATTTATAACCTCTAAAAGTTCTAGGAGTTATAGGTCCTCCTATATCTATATAGATTAGATCTAGATAGCCTAAGACTTTAGTACTAGGTTCTTTATTTATATTCTTAGTTAGCTTAGCCTTAATACAGACTAAGCAATTATCTAAGGAAACTCTAGCAGTCTCTATATCTTTTAGATCTAGATCTACTCCTTTAGTCTTATTAAGAAGCTGTTTTATAGCTTTTAGACTATAACTACCCTTAGTTAATAAAGTATTATTAGGCGTATAGATAAAGCAACTATCTTTATTAAAAGATAACTTATAATCTTTCTTAGTTATGAGACTAAGACTTAATAAGTTAACTCCTAGGCTAGGAATAAATAGAACGTCTTTTAGTTTTACTACTTTCTTAGTACTAGTAAAATAGACGTCTATATCTCCTATACCACTAGCTTTAATAGTATTATTAGTATTACCCCACTTAATAGATATATTAGTAGGTCTAATACTAGTAAATAGCTCTTTTATATAACTAGTGTGTATAGTAGCTCCAGAATCTAAGATAAAGTCTATAGTACTAGTTTTATATTTATTATTTAAACTAGTACTTAGTATATTTTTACTAGTATTATTAATACTCTTATTTTTAGTATTATAACTAGTTCTTAGTTCTGGGTATTTTTTATAGCAGTTATTTTCTTCTATCCTAAGCTAATAGAATAAAACTATAGCTTTTATCCTTCTAAACTCTATATATACTAGTTTCTAAAAGCTAACTAAATAGAGCCTACGCGTCTCTAAATAGCTTAAAAGCTAATAAATAACTAATATACTAGTAGTATAAAAGTATTATCTATACTAGGAAGTAATAGATATAATAGAGTTAAATAACTCTTTTCCTTTTACTACTTAGTAGCTTATATAAGCTTACTAAAGTAATAAAATATATAAAGTTCCTTAGAGCTTATAAGCCTCCGGGCTCATAACCTGTAAAGAAAGTAGGGAGAGGAGGAAGTAACTTTCTTTAATAAATAGAATAGCCTAGTGACCTAGATAGGCTAGCAGCGACTTAGCTCTTAGGATAATAATAAAGATTACTTATATAAGTAGAAAGATATTTTAGATAGAAGGTAGGTAGGATAGAATAGATTATTTGCTAGGTACAGATTTTAGACAAGAGGTACAGGCTATTATTATAGATAAAATATAGAAGTCTAGGTCTTAGTAGTTTAAAAATAGATAATAGTATTTTTATTCATAATACTAGCCCTATTATACTAGCTACACACGTTGACGATATACTAGTATTTAGTAAAGATATAGATCTAGCTAATAGACTATATAAAAACCTAACTAGTATATCTAAATTAGCTGTTAGTAATCTAGGAGAAATAAAACAATTCTTAGGCGTTGAAATAATTAGAGATAGATCTAAGAAATCTATAATTATAATACAAAGAAGCTTTATTTCTAAGATTCTAGCTAAATATAATAAACTAGATAATAAAGATAAAGATCTACCTATACCTCTAGGTATTAAACTATCTAAAAATCTAGAAACTAGTAAACTAGAAGATATTAATAGATACCAACAAGAACTAGGATCTCTTATCTATCTTACTATTTTTACTAGGCCGGATCTAGTACAATCTATTAATTATTTAGCTCGTTTTATGTCTAATCCTAGCGTAGAACACTATAAATATTTAAATAATATTTGGAGCTATCTATTAAAAACTAGATACCTAGGTCTAGACTTAACTCTAGAGCCTATACAATCTGAATCTATTATTAAAACTCAAAATAAAGACTTAATTTATAGTGACTATATAAATAAGACTATTAATAATAAATATAACACTATTAATAGTATTAATTTATTAGGAGTTAGCGATTCAGATTGGGGGGGTGATATAGATTCTAGAAAGTCTACTACAGGCAATATATTTTTATTTAATAATAATAAAAATAACTATAATAATAGCGTAGCTATTAGCTGGCTATCTAAATTGCAAAAGACAGTAGCTCTTAGTTCTGCAGAAGCTGAATATATAGCTCTAAAAGAAGCTACTAAAGAATCCTTATATTTACAAAATTTTATAAAAGAGCTATTTAATTATAAGTCTATTAATAAATACTCTATATTTAATAAAGTAAATATAATTAAAACAGATAGTTTATCTGCTATAGAACTAGCTAAAAACCCTATTTATCACGCTAGGACTAAGCACGTAGATATAACCTATCACTTTGTAAGAGATAATCTATTAAAAAACAATATAGATCTAGTATATGAGAATACTAGTACTATACTAGCAGATATCCTTACTAAGCCTACTAGTTTACCTAAGTTTTTAGACTTTAAAACTAGAATTAATCTTATAAATACTAAGGACTTATAATTAGTTACTATAAACTTATAAGTATAAAGTTTAGATACTTAAGATACTTAAACTATCTAAGCTTATTTTCTTTATCTAATTACGTAAGCTATATTAGAGCTTAGGTAATAAAACTTAGTACGATTTACTCGCCTGTAAAATCTAATTAGATTAATATATAATTTATTATTCTAGCGTTACTATTAAGCGAGATATTAAGGAAAAGGCTTAACTCTAAGCTTAAGCCTTAAAGCTGTTGCTTGCAGAATAAGCTCCTGTGTTAGATAAAATGCTGAAATGCGTTTTGCAGAAATGAATCATTGCGATGATGGATTGTGTGTTGATCATCATTCTATCTCTTGTTGAGTTGTGTCTCCTGCTTTCTTCTATAGCTCCTCTGCTTCCGGAGGTTCCGTAGATTAGCAATAGTTATCGGTCCTACTCTTTATCACTCTTTCCTATGTAGTACTTCTGAGCTTCTCCTTATATCTGACATCCTGTTTGCGGAAGTTACTTTCCTTTATTCTTTATTTACTATTTTCAGCTAGAAATAAAGGAACTAATAATAATAATAAACTGTTTGCAGTAACTATATACGCAAACAGTTATTATAAAGAAAACTCTGTCTAGTCTAGTAAGACCTAGACTTCTATATTTTATCTATAATAATAGCCTGTACCTCTTGTCTAAAATCTGTACCTAGCAAATAATCTATTCTATCCTACCTACCTTCTATCTAAGATATCTTTCTGCTTATATAAGCAATCTTTATTATTATCCTAAGAGCTAAGCCGCTGCTAGCCTATCTAGGTCACTAGGCTATTCTATTTATTAAAGAAAGTTACCTCCTCCTTACCCTACTTTCTTTACAGGTTATGAGCCCGGTTGTGGCAACGGATCAGAGCTATACAAGCGAGCCTCACAGAAATCGAGGCAGTAAGAGAACGCCATCAGGCTCAGGGAGTTAGAGTTGCAAGGCAAGCAGTAAACGGGAACAGAAACAGCGAACACAGCCAACCTCATGTAGCACAGGCATCTACAACGGAAGCAGAACATTCAACCTTGCGGTCCCCATCCCCTGAACCGTCAGTCTCCCAGCCAATTGTAGACCAGCAGCTACGGCCGGACGAGGATGAACAGCAAAGCAACAGCGGCTCTCAAGGAGATCTAGCTGCTTCACAAGTCACTTACGTTGATTCTACTGTTACGAACAACACCTTTACATTCGGGACATCTAGCTCTGTTCCAAATATCACCATTAATGTCACATCAAGTCCACCGGGTAGAAACAAAAGACCTGTGGCAAGTGGAGATGAAGAGGAGAGTTATATCCAAAGCGAAGAGCCTCCAGCTCTATCAACGCGATCCAGAAAAAGAGCACGAACGGGCCAATCGTGAGACCATGGATAGAGATTTGGATCTATTACAGGGTTGTATATAATCTTGCGGATTAAATAGATTAAATGTGAATCTGAATCTGCGTTTGATTATGATTCAGTGAATCATACCTCTCTATGATTAAATGTGATTAATACGATTAATAAAGGGTTGATATAGGTGCTACTATTGGGCGTCTTGTTGGTGTTGACAGGGGAGCCTCTATAGGCGGTAAGCCGCTAAGGATTCCGATTGGTTGGAAAACGCGGCAGAATACTGAACGCGTCCATCTCAGGTAAACACACAAGTTAGGTACTACTCTTACTACTACCACCATGTCCTTTAACAAGCCTAACATAATCAATATCAATTCAGACGACAATGCCACTCTTATAGAGCTTAGAACTACTAATATTGAAACCCTACAAGACGATTCCGAGCTTCCTTACGCAGAACCCTCGATCAACACCAAAAAGCGCAAGGCCAGGCCAATTGTCTGTACCGACCTATGGGAAGAAAGTCGAGATCCACAGCGGGATGAGCCGGCAAGGAATGCTCATAGGCAGAGAATCTTCTATTGCAAGAAGTGTAACTTCAAGCAGTCTACCCACAATCGAATTCGTGAACACCTACTCTCACACGGTATCCGCATAGCTGCGCTGCCATCAGAGAAGAAGGCTGCAGTTGAAGGCTCTATTGAAGGCCTCTTTAGCAAGCAAAAGGCACGTGAAGAAGGTCGTAATATAGAGCAAGAGAAGCATCTGAAGGCCGCTATCAACAAGGAAGCCTATAACGAGGCTCTCATCCAGCTCATCGCGCGTCGAGGTCTCCCTCTCTCTATCCCTGACTGGGCAGAGATCTACACCCTCATCTACTCTATCAACTATATGGCCGTCGATATTGTCATGCAAAGCCGATCTCTAGTACCCCAACAACTTGACGATTCCTTCCACCTCCACCAGTCGGCAATTATGAAGAGGCTACAAGCTTCTCTCTCGCTTATACACTTCACAGTCGACCTCTGGAGTGCGCCAAATCATAAGAGCCTACAAGCAATAGTTGCTCACTTCGTAGACGCAGACACGCGCAAGGTCCAAAAGGCACTACTTTCGCTTAGAGAGCTGCCTGGCACTCACAGTGGAGAGGCTCAAGCAGAGATCTTTATAAGCGTTGTTGAGCAATACGGCGTTAAGGATCGAATTGGCTGGTTTACGCTTGGCAATGCCTATAGCAACGATACAATGCTACGAGCTATCGCAAAATTAATACCTCAATTCAACCCTACACAACACCGCCTACGCTGCAATGGCCACATCATCAACCTCGCTGTACAAGCCTTCCTCTTTGGCAAAGATAAAGAGGCCTCGGAGGAGGCTATTCGGCAGATTGCGTTACTCTCTAAGAATGAGACTAAGGGAAATTTGGAAAGACAGGTCAGCGCGGCGGAGTGGCGTAAGTTAGGCGCTATTGGGATGCTCCATAACCTTGTGATCTATATAAGGTCGTCAGATCAGCTCTATCAGTCCTTCCTTCGTCAAGCCGGCCGCATGATACCTCGCGACAATAAGACACGCTGGAATAGCTGGTATCTTATGATCCACGTCGCTCTTAGTCTCCATGGCAGGATTAACAACTTTATTGACACACGGATAAAAGCAGAGCCCTCTCTACTACTTGACTATCTCCTTCCAAGTCACTGGCAGGAGCTACAAGAGCTACACGACTTCCTTGAACCCTTCTACGAGGTCACTAAGGATACTGAATGGGATACTTCTACGCTAGATCAGGTGCTTAGTGGCATGGACTTCCTTCTTACGCACTACGACGAGGCCAAGCAGCAATATAAGAGTAATAGGGTGATGATGGAGCGTCTTCTGACAAGCTGGTACAAATTTGGCGACTACTACAAGCTTACAGATGATGCTCCTGTCTATGTAGCTGCTCTTCTTCTTCATCCAAGCCTCCGCGAGCGATATTTAACGTCTCAGTGGGCTCATCAGTCTAGCTACATTGACCCAGCGATCAACGCGGCTCGTAAGCTCTGGGGTAACTACAAAACAGCCTTATCTACAGGGCCAAAACCTCAAGAAGAGCTCTCAGCTCATCAGCGGTGGAAGCGAAGAGTCTATTTACAGGATGAGGCCGAAGAAGGGGATGAATTCGAGCGTTTTATCAAGGTTTGTATTCAGCAAATACTTTCTCCGCAGCGCAAGTAACGTCTCTTTCACCTCAGGCTCCTCCCTTCTCTATCGGAGACGACTCCGCACTCGAATGGTGGCTCGAGCAACGGCAACAACACGCCTATCCCGACCTATCACGTCTCGCAATCGATATCTTCTCTATCCCACCAATGTCAGCTGAGGCGGAGAGAGTGTTCAGCGGCGCGCGGAGAACAATAAGCTGGGAGAGAGCAAGGCTGTCAGCTCGTACGATCGAGCATTTAGAGTGTTTGAAGAATTGGCTGGCGAGCAAGCTATCACATGGCGTATTCTTAAAGCAGGAAGGTAATATCATATGGGACGAGGACGTTGAGTTAATGATAAAACAAGCAGAGAGAGAGATTACAGAGTCTCAGGCTTCAAAAGCGTCAGGAGAGTAGAGAGTAAGTCTACAGGGCAATTAATCGTGCGAATCTGCGAATCTAATCATAATCACAGGGTTCGATTCACAGTTAATCTGAATCGGGGGCATAATTCAGATTCAAAAGATTATATACATCCCTGCCAATAGCCCGGATGCAGGGCACTGTATGCACCTGCGTCTGGAGCAATATGACGTCGTAAATCCCATATAATACCCACCCCCGGATCGTCCGATTTTCACATGAGCGAAAAAAAGCTACCTTGGCTCTTGGGATGGATAAATGAATCGGACCGGTTCCGAAACCGTTCTAGAAACATAATCGCGCGCTCTGCAAGTGAAATGGAAAGGTCAATGCGAATGTATGAGACATAATCTTGTAAGATGGGATAGGGCCGAGATGTTTGTCTAGCGACGGTACTACGATTCTTAGATAAGTTTACGAAATTTAGAATTATCGCATATAGCTGACGTGAGAGTGGAGGGCTTGGCGTCCGGGCAGGCTTCTCGAAAGAGGTTAAGCGTAAGGGAAACCTTGATGTTGGCAGTGCTATGATGCTTTGTCAACATGTTTAAGACGAGTATAAAATGGGACATCATCATCGCCCATTCAACACCAAGCTCGAGGTTCACTTTCGCTCATCCTTGAGATCTGCGCTCACGATCAGAATGCGCGCCGTCTCTTCCTTCGTCCTCGCCACTCTAGCCACCAGTGCTTTCGCCACGTGGGACCCCTATCTTTGCAATGGTGCAGGTGGTTGCGTACTCTTTGACTCCGCTATCGTAGTACCGCTAGAACAGACCTCACTCAAGGTTCAGACTACGAGTGGTACCCTCATCGGCCATCAAGCTTCGAATAGGTCCTATGTGACCGAATTTTTGGGCATCCGTTATGCAGAAGCGCCAGTAGGCGAGTTGAGATTTGCGGCGCCGAAGAAGTATGTTGCGCCAGCAGGAACCGTTTTCGATGCGTCAGAATGGGTAAGCAGTCCTCCGGTGTAGCTCACATGTCACGTTTACTAACAACAGCACTAGTCAGCGTATGTATCCTTCGAAAAGTTGATTGATATCAATATTGACTTTGGACCAGCGACTGTCCATCAAATAAGCTACCAGTGAGCGCATTTCCAAACTTCACGCAACCTTCTGGCCTGCGTATATGGGAAAATTTCGCGGCGCAGAATAGCAATCCGGCGTCCGAGGATTGCTTGAAGCTCAATGTGTGGACCAAAAACCCGGGGAACACCAAGGCGAAGAAGCCAGTGCTACTCTTCCTTCATGGTGGACGTATGTTTAATGTGTGCATTGCGACAATAGCGACTGACAGTGTTGTGGAGGCTTCCAGATTCCGGGGCCTCATAGCCCTTTCTACAATGGACAGTACTTGTCTGATGCTCAAGACGTAGTTGTCGTGACACCCAAGTATGAATTCTAATACACATATTAGCATAATTGACTAACAAAGAATAGCTACCGTCTTGGTATCTTTGGCTTCGCCGGTGCTCCCGGTGTCGAGGCAAATGCAGCACTACGCGATCACCGTGTTGTTGTCGAATGGGTGCGCGATAACATTGCAAGTTTCGGTGGCGATCCAGCTCGTATTGTCATTTTTGGTCAAAGCGCAGGCGGCGCCTCCGTCGATTACTGGCCATTTGCTCACCAGAAGGATCCAATCGTCTCCGGTCTTATTCCGATGTCTGGAACGTCGTTAAGCTTCTTACCTAATACCAAGGAGTATTCCCAGTCATTGTGGTACAATGTCTCTCAGGCAGTTGGATGCGGTGGTCCTAATGACGACGCTGCCGCAGTACTATCGTGCGTTCGCTCCAGAGACACATCAGTCCTTCTAGCTGCAGCTGCCCAAGTGTCTCCGCTTCCTAGTCAGGCTCTAAATCAAGCATCGTTTCATCCAACAGTCGACAACATCACGGTGTTCGCGGATTACGAACAGCTATTAGTTTCGGGCGCTTTTGCCAAGATCCCCGTCCTGGCCGGCAATACTGATCACGAGGATGGCTTGTATAGGATCTCAGGATGGGATGCGAGACTTAATTTCACAGACGCCCAATGGAGCCTGTATGCGCAACGTGCGTTCACCTGCCCGACAGCATATTCAACAGATTATAGAGTCCAGCACGGCGTTCCGACATGGCGTTACAGGTATCACGGCGATTGGGATAATCTCCGCCTTTATAACGGCACTGCAGGCCTTGGATTGAGAGGTAGCGCCGCGTATCACGGTATTGATCTAAGCATCGTGTTCGGTACCGCTGAGGATGTCTCCGGCGTTAAGAACACACCGGTTGAAGATGCTACAATCAAGTACATTCAAGGCGCATGGGCTGGATTTGCTAGGGATTCGAAGTATGGTCTATTAAAGTACGGGTGGCCTGCGTATAATAAGAACGGTATGTTCCTTCATATCTTATCAAATCTCCTCAACGCCATTGCTAATGTATTCACCACAGGCAAGACACTCGTCCAGTTGGCTTACGACAATAATCCAAATCCAAAATTTGTAAGTCCGGCTCTTTACGATTCACCATGTCCAGCAAAAAACGACCCACTACCTGGACGAGGTGCTTTCTAGACACAAGAGCTGCATGTATATGGAGAAATAAATAATGTTGACCTCTCATGGGACTGCATGTAACTCTCGCGCTGTTGCCTACTGCTGCCTACTTCCCGCGTCATCTGCTCACCACACTTACCTTAGGAAGTTACCTGAATATCTTTCTCGCAAGATACCTTCGTTAGCAATCAACCTAGTTCTCATTCGTTTCCCTCGGCCCTTTAGAAATAATATCTACTGCTCGCCTTGTGCAGACACATCTTTGACTGCGCATCCGCGTTGTGCATCGACATAACTTATTGTCGCGCGCCGTTGGCCAAGGGCAGTAGTTCGCTTAGCAGTCCACGTGATGTCTTCATAAAAGACTCAGAGACTGGTGCCATCTCTTCGAGACAGACGACACACATTGTCGTACACACAAATACAATCACAAAAACCATCTTAACTTTGTGCCTCATATCCCAATCATTTTCACTGTTCAGTTAACCCCTACAGTGCGACACTTATACTTCTTACACGGCACCACGATGGCACGTACCCAGGGTGGCGCGTAACCCGTTGTTGTTGTAACTGAGCTGATTCAGTCACTCATAGTCGTCAAAAAGTACGACACAGTCACAATGTGGCCTCTTTCAAAATTGCAACGGCTCAATGACAACCCAAGTTCAAGTTCACTTTCGCCGCGGCATTCCGGCACTTGAGCGACAGAGGTTTGGTTGCTTTCGGTTAATGCTGCTAGTCACGGTTACGACCGGCTGCATAAATGTCGGCTATTCTAGGCTGTTCTATAAAGCTCTACATTCAGATGGCTAAGTAACTCAACCAACGCCTACTTCTTCTCCTTACCTCCAGCTGAGAAAAATGCTCTCCAATTATCCCATAAGAGCAAGAGAAAGCCTTGCTGCCACTTGAACAAAATATCAAGCGCAAGAAACAGGTGGTTGATGCTGTAGGTGGTGTGGAGGCCTCAGGGGTTGCATTAGCAGCTCCATCCCAAGGCAATGCGGCACGGCCGCAACGTCAAACTTCCAGATAAATACAAGTAGCAAAAGTCGATCGCATGCATTAAGTAAGTATTTCACCACAAAATCTCATAATAATAGCTGTTGTGGGTGGCTCTACAGCCTCACTTTTGGTTACGCTGTTGTGGTATTCGTCGCGCATAACGCGCACAGACACAGGTAATAATTCCTGCGCTCTCCCAGTTGCTGCGCACCTCCCAAAATCAGTAAGGTGCATAGCTACGTGCAGGGTTAATTTTGGTAAGGGACGTTGCGGAGACAGGGGTGCCACGGAAACTAGGGCCGCGCAGGAATTATATGGCCGAGCTTACATAGCGCTAGCTAGATACGCAGCGCTAGACCGAGTTAGGAATCAAAATTCGCCAAGATCCTGTCCACTCGGAGGATTGCGAGAATCTTATTCAGCCTCACTCTTAATAATGAGGACTTGCTGCTTGTTGGTGACAGGGCCTTCCCAGCCAGCTCTTCCGGCTGATAGACCCCCCACTCAACTTAACGTGTTCCACCACCACGCGCACGTCCCTACAGCTCGCACGCGAACGCGATTCTCCGTCCGATCTTCAACACGCGATAACTCCACTAAAATGGTGAATATTGAGGCTGCAATTAATGCCCTGAACTCCTTAGAGATAGGGGAATCTTTCAGTTATACAGATTATGCAGATGAGTATACTTGTGATCGGACAACGCTGTCGAAGAGGCACAGAGGTGTACAGCGATCGCGTGTGCAGTATATTAAGAATAGCAGATTGCTCAACACCACGCAGGAAAAAGAGCTTGTACAGTATATCCATACGCTTTACTCACAAGAGCTGCCTCTTTCCAAGCCTATATTACAAAATTTTGCAGGCCAGATAGCTCAGAGACCTGTAGGCAAAAACTGGGCTCATCGCTTCGTCAAACGTCACGACCTCGAGCTCATCTCACGTTGGGCATCCGGCCTCGATCGCAATCGCTTCGAAGCTGATTCCCCCTTCAAGTACACACTCTACTTTGAGCTCCTCAAGCAAAAAATCGAACAATATAAGATCGACGCGCGCCACATGTATAATATGGATGAGAAGGGCTTCCTCATTGGACTGCTGTCCAAGGTTAAGCGCGTCTTCACAAGGAGGGCGTACTATTGGTATGAGTACTCAAATACGTGGCACATGTGATGCAATTCTCAATAGACTTGCAATTATCTCTATTTTGGGTTGTCTCCCCCTCTTTCTTCAAAGCGCAGCCTAGTCTTTATATCTACGGCCTCAACTTCAGCTCTTCGGTCTGGCCGACGGTCAATCCGATATTCTCGGTCTCACCGAAAGTCTAGAATTTCGGTCTCTCCGATCAGATATCACCGTACTTTCTAGACCTGTCAACACTTCCTAAGACAATATTTATGAGTACTTCCAGCTGCCAAACATGATCTCCATAATACACCCCTTTGCTCCCAAGATTGACGCCGTTCGGAGTTGGTATAGCACGGTATGCCAGCCAATAACGCTGAGGTTACCAGGTCTCGGCAACTCGGTCGCCAAGCATCCAGTCGGTGTATCGGCATTGGCTGGTCTCGACTCGACTTCACCATTGGCCTTGGCGACTGTCTTGTACGACCCAGAGATTTGGTTCGGTCCGTTCCAGGAAACACACGTGTATTGCCTATCTAGGAATGCATTTCCGCCAAGACGCATGGCTCCACATTGGTAGAGTTACTAAGCTCGACCATATAGATCTTAGCTACCCCTAGTGTTCGGCCATCTCCCTTACTGAAATCACCCCTGCGCGTAGCTGTACACCTTAACCACTACTTCTGTTTAGAATTCACTTTGTGTATAAAGCCGTACGTTCAGATAGCTAGCAACTTAACCAACGTCTTATCTCTTCTCCTTACCTCTCCAATCATCCCGAGTTCCTTGGTACACTTAGGCCAAGACTGTTTCAGTTTATCTCCAGCTTTACTATAATGAGGATAACTTCGCAGCCCTCGCCACCAATGCAGCACTTTAGCATCCCGAACTTCGCCTTTAAGAGTGGATCAATCTTACCCCAGGTTCAGGTGGCATACAAAATTTTAAATCCTCAGAATAAGAAGATCGCCATCATCCACACATGTTTTCGAGGTCGGATCGATGGTACATTGACACACGCAACGGATTCTCTGAAAGGTCACAAGATTATCGTCATTGCGCTCTTCGGGAATGGCGAGTCTTCAAGCCCATCAAACACGCCAAACTTTCCTTCGACGATTGAATACATGGACTGCGTGGAGGCGCAATACCGGCTATTGACTGAAGAGTTGAATGTCGAAGAAATAGATATAATGATGGGCTTCTCAATGGGTGGCCAGATAACGTACCACTGGCTCGTCACGCACCCATCGTATATCAAAAACGCAGTCATTGTATGCTCTTCCGCGAAGACGAGCCGGCACAACTTCCAGTTTCTTGAGGGGCCAAGGGCTGCATTAGAGAGCGCAGACACTCCGGCACTTGGTCTACGAGCATTCGTTAAGGGATCCTCGGCATGGGTCACCAGCCCAGAGTGGTTTGACCAAGAACTCTACAAAGAATTGGGCGTTAAATCTCAATCAGAGTGGGATGATGCCGCAGCTGGAGGAAATTATGACGACTGGACTGCAGATGATCTGCTTGCGCTGTCGGGAATGTGGCAGCGCGGAGATGTCGCGCGGTGCGTACCGGACGTGGATGTGGACGGAAGGTTGGAACATGCGTTGCAAATGATCAAGGCGAGGGTCCTATTAATCCCGTGCGAAACTGATCAGTACTTTCGACCTTACGTGAGTGAACGAGAGGCGCAATCTTTGCAAACTGCGTGGGTAGATATCTTGCCCAGTATCTGGGGACACCTCGCTGGTAGTGGAGCGAGTCCAAGGGATACTCAATGGATGAACGAGCGGATCCATACATTCTTGAAAGGCTAATGATGACAATTGAGATGTTATATTAATGAAGAAGGTATGGAGGTCGACATTGATGAAGTACAAGACGGTAATGTAGTCTGAGGGTACTCTAGAGATTGTGCTCAAGATTGCGTGGTAGTTGAAATTAGATATCCGTAGCGACTTGGCCGTACATCAAACATCTGCTATGGCCTTTGGTCTCGTAGATGAACGGCTAGCAACTCGACGTATTGATCGGGCAATACTTGGGATATCTGCGTCGTGACCCTCTGCAGCGGCGAGTTCAATGATTTCGCTCCGTGTTGCGTGCCGGTAGAGTGTTGGCGCGTCATGGTGACGATTCTGATTTTGTGCTACACTTGAACGTGGATATTGTGTAGACAACAGCGAAGGTAAGGTATGTTTCCCAAGCGCTCAGCATAGATCGATACAGGTCGTGGAAAGTGTGAAATGAGATTGAGGAGTCAAGGCGGGAGGGGGGCTCCACTTCTGCCGTAGGCCATGAGGGGAAGTCCATGTCAACCTACGCCCAATGGCCTTGCAACGTGCCGACGGCAGTGCCGTATTCGGTATTCAATACTCAATATGATCGCATATTGAAAAGGTTCAATATTGAAGAAATCTGTATTGAGTATTGAGTATTGAGTATTGAGTATTGAGTATTGAAGATATTAAGAAACTATTGAGAATATTGAGTATATTGAGAAATCTAGCTGGGAACGATAAGGCTTTGTAAGTGAAATCCATCTTCCTCTTGCAACCGGCTACATTCAGCCTCTACTTCGTCTTTTACCTCTACCTCGCCTTCTTCTGGAGATAGATCGGCGTTGAATTCGTCGAGCCAGCCTTTCCTTAGCCAGTGTCTTAGACACTCCATCTGCTCAATTGGCTTTGCTCCCAAGCTGGCCTTGCTCCATGGTATTTGACGTCGCGCCCGAGAAGACTCGCTCTGCCTCTGCTGACATTGCTGGTACCGAAAGGAAGACGGTAATCTCGCGCAGAGTATCCCAATCGTCAGGTGTAAGTGCGTACTCCCCAATCGCCTTCCGGTGATTCTTGACAAAGGTATCGACATAGCCTTCGAGCTCACAAGCAGCCGTATTCATAGTATGCCAGCTATTCCATCGGGTATCGTTGACCATGTCAAAACTTGGGGGGTGTAAGAGTTATTAATCAAGCTGGGCCTGAGACTAACGTGTTCCACAAGCGAGCCGATCAAACAAGCGAACCGATCAGTAGCCCTGCAAGCTAAGCAATTGATCCACTCTACCAAACTACAACGCATAGAATAAATAATATATAACCTACTATGCTGTTTTTCGGCGCTTTGGGCACGTACGAGCAGTGTGTTCAAGCGACTCACACATACTGCACTTGCGTGGGGCGCGTGTTCGAGGCTCACGAGGCATTGTACGAGCCTCGCTCTGAAGGACATCCTCTTCAATTTGCGCCTCCACCTGACGCTCGTGTATCTTGTCCTGGCCATCCTGGATAGTACACATATATCCCCCTTCAATAGTCGTACGAGACCGAGCTTTCTTCCGCTTTTGTCGTGCATTTTCAGCTCGAAGTGCTGCGTTCTCAACCTCAAGAATTGCCTTCTCATGTACGGCCTTCTCATAGCCCTTTAGCAGCTGCTGAAAGGCACGCTCTGTTGGAGAGCGAGAGGTTTTCGCACGAAGCCTACGTTGATCTTGAATGTGCTTCGCCTGGCGCTTAACCTCGGTAAGGTTCTGAGGTGTTTTTGACTCCCATTCGGAGCCCTTGGTATGTACTGGACTTGGAGTCCGTATGATAGGCGGTAAGCTACTAAGGACTTGTTCTGGATCGTATGGAACAAGGCCGGCAGCTTGAAAACTACTCTAGATATTTTTTGCGGTAATTGCTTTACTATGTGCGGAGTAGTAGACGTCAAAGAAGTCTTCTTTCGTGATGTGATTGATGCCAAGCTTCATCTTCCCCTCTACCTCTTTACCGTACGAGACCTTAAGTGGGCTAAAACAGCCTACATCAAGTGGCTGGAGTAGATGGGAGGAATGTGCAGGCATACAGAGCGCAATAATACAGTTCTGCTTACAGTAGTCTTCAAATCGCCCAGTAAGGTGGCTCCCATGCCCACCAAGAACAAGAAGGCGATGTTTCCCCTTCGTACGAGACTCGGTGTGCTTATTGAAGTGCTGAGTCCATGCATACCCAATCTCATCGTCTGTCCATCCCTTATCGCTAACTGAGATTAGCTGGCACAGGATTATTAGTATACCAAGTCGCCTGATAGAGCTTTGCCTTCAGGATAACAAGTGGGGGATCTCCCACCCTTGCGAATCCCCCACCCTTGCGAATTAACCCCATGTACAACAGTAACCCATTCCCGATTTCCTGGCTGTGTAGTCCTCGGACGACCCTTTCGGTCCGCTCGTGTGACTACTCTTGATGTTGAAATAACACCCATCTGGAAGCCAGTCTCATCAAAGTTGTATATATCCTCGTTGAGTATCCCATACTTGGTAATCGTGTTTCGTACGAGGTTAAACCAGCCTTATATAATAGTAGGGTCTTCGCATTGCTTTCGGTCGTCGTTGTACTTGCGATTGTACTTCGAACGGAGCATATCGTGCCGGTCGACAGAGTTTCTAACCCAGATCTGGCCGACAGTTTGGGGTGGTGTCTCGCCGCGCGTTGCAAGGATAATATCTGCGATTTCTCGTAAGACAGAGATTCGGGGAGGAAACCCTTGAGCGTCAAGGTCGAGAATACGTTGAAGGAGGACTTCTTCTCCAGTAGAAGTAAGTTTACACGTTACTGATCGAGAATCGCGTCGTGAAGGGGTACCACGAAGGCGGTCGTAGAGGGTTGTGTAAGGAATATCGTACGAGCGAGATGCTGCGCGTAAAGATTTAATTCGACCTGAATTATATGCTTGAATTGCTAAACAAAGTCTGCCTTCAATTGCAGAAGAAGAGGACTTAGGCATAGCTTGTCATGCTTGTTGAAAGCTGGAGACGCGTTGTACGCGCTAGAGCTGATCGGCTCGCTTGTTTGATCGGCTCGCTTGTGGAACACATTACCGTTACGAAGTGTGTCGAACATGTCCACCTGCACGCGCCACTTCCCCACAAGAAGTACTAGGATGAGTCGGGCCATGTGGTACAGCTTGCCAAATATGGTTGGTCAATTCGACTGGACCAACTCAAGGCTGGTGGTTTCCTTGCCGCCCAATACAGTCCCGCTCTCCTTGCATGAAATGGTTTCATGTGTGGGCCGTGCACTATCTCTAGTTCGGTATAGCCCTTAACGTGTTTCACAAGCGAGCGGTCACCCCAACCAACTTTTGACGGTTACATGGACTAATACACTCATGCCTCAACAACGCAACGTGCAAAAAACTTATAATGAAGCAGAAATACAGCTTGCCCTAAGCTCTATCGAACAACGCGATATTAATAGCGAAAAACGTGCTGCAGCAGTCTATAATGTATCTCGAACAACGCTAAGACGACGACGCGCCAAAACACAGTCAAGACGCGACTGTGAGCCCAACTCAAAGAAGCTTGATAAGCTAGAAGAGGAGGTATTAGTCCAATATATTCTCGAGCTTGATCAGCAAGGCAGCGCGCCTACAAAGGATATTGTGCGAGATATGGCTGATAGGTTGCTACGGTCGTGTGATGGGAAACCCGTTGGCAAGAACTGGGTTGATAACTTTATTAAGCGGACTCCTGAGCTTAGAACACGATTAAGTCGTCCGTACGATCGCCAGCGAGCCCTCTGTGAAGATCCAAGGGTTATTAGCCCGTGGTTTACTCGTGTACAGACCATCAAAGATAGATATGGTATTCAAGAGGAGGACATATACAATTTTGATGAGACTGGGTTTATGATGGGCATGATATCAACTCAATCAGTTGTTACAACATCAGAAGGAAGTGGTAGAAGAAAGAAGGTCCAGCCTGGGAACCGTGAATTTGTTACAGTTATTCAAGGAGCCAACTCAACTGGCTGGTCAATCCCACCCTTCATTATCTTCGCAGGCAAGGTCCTTATTACGTCCTGGTTCAAAGATCTTCCTCGCGATTGGGTTCTACAGGTTAGCCCTAATGGCTGGACGTCAAATGAGCTTGCTCTTGCATGGTTAGAGCACTTTGATACGGCTACAAAGGATCATACGGTTGGGCCTTACCGACTGCTAGTTGTTGATGGCCATGAGAGCCACTGCTCTCTTGATTTTCACGAACGCTGCAAGGAGAAGAAGATTATAACTCTCTGTATGCCAGCTCATTCATCGCACCTACTCCAGCCACTTGATGTGGGTTGCTTTTCGCCTTTGAAGTGGGCATACGGTAATGAGGTTTCAGCCTTGGCACGCAACCGTACCAACCACATCAGCAAAGAAGCCTTCCTCCTAGCCTTTAAAGCAGCCTATTACAAGACTATTACAAAGGAAAATATCCAGGCAGGCTTTAGAGGTACTGGACTAGTGCCCTTTAACCCAGAGGCTGTGCTAGGCAAGCTTGATGTTAAGCTTCGTACACCGACTCCACCAAAGCCAGAGGCTACCTCTTGGGAAGCCAAAACACCAAGCAACGTGCGTGAGCCTGAGGCCCAGTCAACACTTGTTCGCGAGAGAATAAGGCAACATAGAGAATCTCCACTTTCTCCTATCCTTAAAGCAGTTGAGCAGCTTCGTAAGGGTGCTGCAATAATGATGCATAGTTCAGTGCTAGTGAGCGATCGGGCTGACCAGCTAGAACAAGCACTCAAGGCAGCCACAGAACGAAAAAGCCGTAAGAGGAAGTATATTCGTACAGAGAGGACACTTACAGTCGGTGAGGTGTCTGATTTAATAGCTGAAAAGGAAGGTGGTGGCCAGGAGGAGGGTGAACAGCCTACAAAGAGGGCGCGCACGCAGAGGCACTGTAAACGTTGTGGCCATACTGGCCATAATTCACGAACCTGCGCAGTAGAAATAGAAGATATAGATAATAGTAATGCTTCTAAATAAGCTTTCTATCACTTTATAATTTCTCTAAATATCGTGGTTGTTGTGTAATAGTCATTGTGTTAAAAGTTGGTTGGGGTGACCGCTCGCTTGTGAAACACGCTATCGTGATTCCGTCATTGTGGGGCTGCGAATACGCATACGCTCCATCCACTGCCCAAGACACTCCGGTACATGAATAAACGGGCCGGAGATTTTAACACCGTTGCCAACAAAGCGTACAAGAGCGTACTATGGTAGTACTGTATGTGTGTATCCAGCACCTGTTACACGTATGCTTCAGCCACCGTGATATCCGGCAATTCCTATCACTGCTATTAACGTAATAAGTAAGAGTTTCGTCCTTCTCTTTGAAACGGATACAAACTCTAGTGACTACGAGCCATGCATTGCTGCGCGGTCTGCACCGAAATCTCTTGCTTACCTTATCTTGTGGCCGAGGTCTTTGATAGGGACGGCGATCAAGCTACCTCGGGTCTTGACAGCTGCAGCGGACCGAGGCACTTTGCACGACACTTCAGATTCGATCGCAGGGCTATGAGACACGAACAGCCACAGTGTGGGTGCAACATATGCAGAAAATGTGATAGATGTCGTCACCAACCCCTTGGGACGATGCAACAGAAACACCAGTTCCAGTTGGGCGCAGGACTTCAGAAATCGCCAATGACGCTTTTCCTTGCGCGGCGTCTTGGGCGTCTGCGAATATTGGTTGCTAAGCGATCTGCACCTCTCAAGGCAAAATGGGCGACTAATCCTGGTCTCTAGCGTACCTTGCAGCTATCTTTACGACCTCCGGCAACCGATGCAGCCGATGAGCCCAAACAGAACCATGTACTCAAGAGGATAAGCGCCCGCCTGGCCTGGTCACCACTCAAATCCGCACTGGTGCACTACTCAAGGACTTGTTGATCTGTGCAATCAAGCGAACTGATCTGCAAAACTTTAATCACCCAACCCTGTTGGGCTTGGCTAAGATCTCCTCCAATGGTAGCGTGCGCCATGGTACCTTGGCAAATTTCAGATCTGTACTTCTGTCACTGGCTATGGCCTGCAGGACCAAGCGTGAGGGACACTGAGATCCTGGACAGCTCGGCGATACTTCTTTTGCTATTATTCCGCAAGCCGGAAGGTATATATAGTACCACGCAAGACTCCGCCAAGGCTCAACCTGTGCGGTTGCTGTTAACCGCGCCGTTGTTCACGTCGTTGACATTTTGGCCTCGAGCCGTCAATGAGCTTATCGTCATACTCTGTTTTACACAAGAGGATTCCTAGAACAGCACGGTTATGTCGACTGCGCCGTCCTCTAGTCATCCCCTTACCGAGGAGTACCTTAACGCCGACAAAGGTTCCCAGGTCCTTGCAATCATCATAACTTTCCCAGCGATTGCGCTCGTCGTTGTTGGACTGCGATTGTATACAAAGTTCAAGATCGTGAACCACCCATCTAATGAGGACTTTGCGATTCTGTTAGCCATGGTAAGAGGGTTCCCTATGACTTCTTAAGACAACTGACGATATGCGTTCAGCTCTTCAGTATCGCGACATCAATATGCCAAGGTTTCCGTATGTCCCATTAAATCTTTCTTTAGGACATGCGCTGACTAGATGACAGAGGTATACAACGGTATGGGCGAACACATAGAAGCTGTGCCCCTTAGCCATCTGATAGGGTCGTTGAAAGTAAGTTTGGACATCGTTCCGATTTCAACGTCTGCTCACAAGCATAGGCTCTTTTCGCCAGCATCTTGATGTATAACTTTGGCCTCACCTTCACGAAGATTTCGATTCTACTCCAGTACCTGCGGATCGCCATCGAAAGGGGGGTGCGAACGAGCTGTTGGGTCTTGTTGTACATCACGCTGTTCAATTGGGTTCAAACGTTCTTTACTAATATTTTCTCCTGCTATCCCGTTGCCAAATTCTGGGACGACCGGATACCTGGAGGATGCGTCAATAAGCCGGCCCTTTGGTACGCTAATGCCGCCATCAACATCTCTCAGGACATTGCGCTCGTCGTCCTACCATTCTTTATCCTGCGCAAGCTTACATTACCCCGACGTGAGAAGCTCAGTCTTATGCTTATTCTTGGCTTGGGTGGCTTGTAAGTTCATCTTTGCTTCTATAATAAAACAACGCCTGACATTGTCGAAGAGCAACCATCGCATCCATCTGCCGCCTACACGCGCTATACATCCTCGCCGTCACCACAGACATTACGTGGGATACCCCAGGAGCTGCGACATGGTCGTCGATGGAACTTAACATCGGAATAATGTGCGCATCGCTCCCAACTTTGCGCGCTTTTTGCAGCAAATTCTTTCCCAGACTGTTCACGAACTCGTTCATCTCGCGTCAAGGGTACGACAACTCAGACAGGACGGCTCAAGGCCAGTACATCGAGATGGACAGATCTATTCTCGTTAGAAAGACCATCGCCATTCATCGAGGCTCAAGAAATATTGAGAATGGCACCATGGGCAAGCCCATATCCTTCCACATGCACTCTGAAGGAGCCCAAGTTGTGCACGCCACACCGGAGACACCTGATTCCGAAGCGACAATGGTGCGATAATTCTTCTCAGGCAAAGATTCATTTCGTTTCACAGTTAGCGCGCGAAAGCACCTCGTTCTGCATATTAACATTGTGGCACAAGCAAGATGCTATACAGCGCTGAATGCTAATACGCATCGCCTGGCTAACCCAGGCTTGCTAATCAATCCACTGGTTGAATCGGTTGATTGAGTTGATTGATTAATAAGCAATTCAATCCATTCAATCCGGAGTGCTCAAAGTATTCAATCAACTCAATCTGACCCTCCAGTGGAGTTGAATTGATTGAATATTCCCATGTTTATTGGAAGTGTTGGGACTTGGGCCCATGGAGCTGGATGCTTGGTGAGCTCGGCTATTCAGCCAATGACGCGGTATCATACCAGTCTTCTGATTGGCTCGCGCGACACGTATTATCTACGCGATTAATCGACGTCGAGACTTCTTCCACTCGACCATCTGCCTGTGATTGCGATCCTGAGGCCCCAGTCGAACTTCAATGTGCCTCAACGGATAGCCGTGATGTCCATGTTGATATATCGCGGGCCTCGAATTACGAAGGAGTTGACTGGGCGTTCCTTAAAGGCTACCACATACCTTTTGTGTCGGCTGGCCGACGCAGAGGCTGGTTCTGGGCTTATGGATATGAGATTCAAAAGGGCTGTACGCCGGAGAAGTTCTGGTGTTGCATAGAATGCCATCAAAAGAAAGTCAACAATCACCTGAGTCTCTACGTATTCTCCGCTCCAGGCACCCACAATATAATTCTGCATTTAGACGAAAAGCATAGTATTGGGGAGTGTGGCACTATTAACCTTAAAAAGCGAAAAAGAAGTGTCATTGAGCAACTGCAGCTTGACGCTCACGACGAAAAGGATCAAAGCGTTATCAACACTTTGGTTACGAGCTTCAAGCCCGACGGATTCAAAAAGCGCCTTATCCGTTGGGTTGTACATGACAGCGTCCCGTTCCATAAGCTAGAAAGCCCTCGGTTTCAGGATCTTATGGTGTACACAAATCAGTCAGTCGAGGCAGGCAAATGTCTTCCTCATCATACAACTACGAGGAATCTTATAATCCAAGAGTTTGATGCGCACAAGGTGGCGATTACTGAGCTTCTCCGAAGTGCAAAAACACGAATCCATATGTCGTTTGATCTGTGGACGACTCGCCGCATGGTGTCGTTGATGGGTGAGTCCCTTGGCGGTCGCGCTGGGTTCCTTCCGCTTACTTAGTTGCAGGAGTTGTAGTCCATTTCCTCGATGCTAAGCACAGGCAGCGGACCTTTCTTCTTAGCCTTCCGCAGCAAACAGGACGTCACGGGGGCGTGAACCTTGCAGAGACATTTAGGAATGTCCTCGCTGAATATGGAATTAAAAGCGACCAGATTGGCTACTTTGTAGCCGACAATGCGGAAAATAACGACACTTGCCTTGGCGAACTTTCCATTGAGTACAATTTTAACAAGAAACATCGCCGCCTTCGTTGTATGGGCTACATCATCAATTTAGTGGCTCGAACGCTTCTATTTGGAAAAGACTCCGACGCCTTTGAAGAGGAATGCCAGGAAGCCCAAGAGCAAGCTGAGCAAGAGTTCAAAATATGGCGGAAACTCGGGCCAGTTGGCAAGCTTCATAATGTTATCGGATGGATAACGGCATCAGGGCAGCGTCTCGAGAGGTTTTACGCGCTCCAAAGTCGTGATATTGCCTCTGTAGAGTTTGTAGATCACACAAGTCTCGGGGCTGATTCGAGATTGAAAAAGGCTAAAGTTAAGGCTCTCGTCAAGTCTAATGAGACTCGCTGGAATTCAACAGCGGATGAGATAGAGCGAGCAGCCGAATGCCGAAATCCAATCGATATTATGACGTATAAGGAAGTGGCGGATTGGAAAGCTTATGTCGACAAGGAGACGAACTATGGGCAGAAGACGCTTAGGCAAAACGCACGGAAAGAGCCTCCGATCGTGAAGGACCACCTTACTGCCGATGATTGGCAAGTCCTCACTCAATATCTCGAAATCTTGACGCCACTACGAGAGGCTACAAACGTTTTGCAGGGTCGTCCGAGAGAGGGAAAATTCGGTGCTATATGGGACGTCCTTCCTACTATGGAGTGGCTACTGGAGAGCCTCGAGGCCTTCAAGGAGCAGTATAAATTCCATCCAGATACAACTTTCAGCACAAGTATCAACATTGCCTGGTTAAAACTGGACAAATACTATAATCTCACGGAAGAGACTGCTGTATATGTTGCTGCAACCGGCCTCCACCCCCGCATAAAATGGAATTATGTTAATACCAAATGGGATGGTGACGAGCGGAAAAGTTGGCGAGAGACAGCTAGAAGCATGGTGGCGGAACTATGGGAGGAATATCGACATCTACCTATTCCACGTACTACTAACAATCAATGCTCTACTCTCCAGAAAAAGGCCATCACGTCATCGTTGAAAGGATTCCTCAACTCGATCTGCTACCAAGACTCAACACCGACACAACCACAGCCGGATCGTGATGAATTTGCGGAATATATTGCTCGGGCTGACTGCGAGGAAGAGAAGAAGGTCGAGGATCCAATACAATGGTGGCTCGGCAGACAGGATCAGTATCCACGGCTTTCTCGTATGGCGCTTGATATACTCACGATACCGCCCATGTCAGACGAACCAGAACGTATATTCAGTAACGCGGGGTTGATGGTGTCGTCCAACAGGGCGAAGGTATTGCCGGATATAATTGGAGCCTCGTTGTGTTTGAGCAATTGGGACCGCATGCGTGTTATACAACTTGTTCCTGGTGGAAGTTTTGAAGGTATTATGTAATCAACTGTTCAATCAACTCAATTCAACCGCCGTTTTCGGTAATCAATCAACTCAACTGAGCTTTTTGAGCAGAGCCTCATCAATCAACTCAATCCATGCCCAAGTGGAGTTGAGTTGATTGATTAGCAAGCCTGCAGCATAGATAGTCCATGGGCGTGGGAAGCGCATAGGAGTACTATCAAAGTTGCATATTACTAGCAGGAATACAACAGCTGATAAGAAGTATAATAGAAGTAGCAATCGTCTGTCAATTGTAACTTTCCGCAGCGCTGTGTTGTAAGGAAAGGGGAGGCCCCCCTGGCTTCTGGTTCAGGGGACGCAGGGATCTAACCAAATACGGTTAGCGGGTTCAATTGGAACCGGGACTAAGCTGCAAGCGGGCATGATTCAGTTGGATCCTGTCGGTTCGCTGCCATGTAGCACATAATGAAGACAGTGGCGTGGCTACCTAGGAGGCACGAGAAGCCACAATAACTTAGTGGCGGGACTGCCTAGATAGGCAGTCCTAATACTACAAGTATAAATGTACCTAAAAGCCATCTCTTAATAGAATACACTTGAAGAAATAAATTTCCAATTCGGAAGCGAAAGAGTGTTGCGTCGGGAGCAGAGCCCGATGCTAAGGTGGTGCGGACAAGCAAAAGACAAGTTGCGGATGATGAGCAAGAAGAAGTCATGCTAGAGCCAAAGGTCCCAGCATGTATGGGTGACAGACAGTTAGAGGACAGTGCGATTGTATCAAGACAATGGATAGCCCCAGCGGCGCGGATGTGGTTGTGAGGATGTAGATCATATATCAACGGTATGAGGAGGGTCCATGTAACATTTGAGAAAGAAATAAGCAGCAGCACAGATATCAACCAAATAACATCTCCATTTTCAACCCTAACTCTGTATTCAAAACGTCTGACAAGTTTGTACCATCACTAAGGTGTAGCCATTCTCCCATTGTCACGCCATCATCCACATATTGTTTAAGACCATCTACAACCCAATCGTAGTCTTTTGACCCTGAAATTGGCGAATACAACCAGATCTGGTGGGTTCGGTGCTGGCGCTGAAGAAAGTAGTCGCCAATGCCCGGAGCGGTGATCGTAATAACATCGTTCTGAAAGGAAACGAGACAATTAGCTTAAGCCTGGAGTAGAGGCGAAATCCCAAGGGTTGAAGATATGCCTTCCTCAAATACTGAGAAGATAAGATCTTACGCGATGTTCTAGTGTGATGCTAAATCCCTCTCCCTGTGCATGTCCCGTATATTCTATAACTGCTTCAAAATACACTTCTACTAGACTAGAGTAGTCTTCTTTAGAGAGTTGTGTAGCTTCTGCTACATGTTGTGGCTTATTCCTTTTTATGTCATTAGGGATCAGAGCAGATGCTAAGCTGGCTCCTCCGCGGCCAGAATGACACCGCCGCACTAATAATGGTGCAGAAACTTGTGTTTTGCGATAATGAAGAACAGTTGTTATTCTAGGGATACGAGACAGCGTTGGGTTATATAAAGCACGGGGGAGGCGCGAAAACATCCTTGAGACGATGTGTTGCTTGAGTGTGTCGTGGCTTGTGATGAGCGGAAGGTTGCTGGAGGCTGTTCCTCCCGCCCTAGCTGTCACCACGCGCCTCGGCCGCAGAGTCAACCTTCCAGAAAGATTTGAATAGGCTAAATTGATCGCAAGCATCACTATACTACTCCACCACAAACTCTCGTGATAATAGCTATTGTGTGTGGCTCTACAGCCTCATTTTTGGGTGACCTGTTGGGGTGATTCGCGGGCGTTGCGCGACTCCGGGCGTTGCGCGCACGGACACGGTATAACCCCATACCGAGGTTCACCCCGTAACGCACCACCCGGCGTAACGCACCATCCGAACACCAAAACTCACAACTAAATTGAGGCTATTGAGCCTCACACTATAGCTATTTTCGCAGTTTTTTTTGGTGGAGCGTTTTATAAGGTCTCAAACTATCTATAGCTACTGGTATTTGATTGGAAGTTTGATTTCGCGGCCGCCACGTGACTGAATAGGCGGTAGGCCTGATAGAGCACCTACAGCCTTCTTACCACTACTAGACCTCGCAACCTGCTTTTTTCTAGTAACAGCTTTTGTAGTAGTTTTAAGGCTGCTCTTCTTTCCTTTTTGAGACAATTTAAGAGCTTGTTTAAGTCGTTTTGCAGCCTTGCGAGCAGCCTGCCTGGCGGCCTGATCAGCTGCTTGCTCTGCCTTTTCCTTCTGCCTCAACAATCTAGCCTCAGCCCTAGCTACTCGCCTTGATTGAACTAGCTCAGCCTTAGCCTGCCTTCGCTCCTCACGATGCCTAGCTACTTCAAGCTTTTGACGTTGCTACTACTCCTCCTCGCGAGCTCTAGCCTCCTGGCGATCACGTGCCTCCTTTACTTTCCTAGGTGACCAGAATATAGCACCACCATGATAGTTCTCATCTGGCTGCAATGGGAGGACCTTGCTCTGTTTCCTGCGCTTTCTCTCATGGATAAGAGCGCCTCTTATAGCTGCTACTTCATGCTCAAGGATAGCCTTTTTGGTGCAGATGTGGTGAAAGATCCTGCTAAGCTTTCTAGCCCCTTTATCCTCGCGATTTTTGACAACCTGGCGTACTAGCGCCTCTAGCTCCCTCCAATTCTCAGCACTCAGCTCTGAGGACTCACTATCGCTCATAGTCTCCTGGATGGCTGGCTTGGCGTTGAATCTTTTGAGGATAACCTCAGGATTGAAGGGCTGGTTGGTTGGTTGGTTGGTATTCATTTTTCGTCTAGTTGATGGGGATTAAGTCCACCATCTCGCCTCCCGAAGGGCATATACGACGTGCTAAGCTATGGAATTACAGTGCTGCTACACTACCTTAGAAAGCATTTCTTGCCTGCGCGGGTATTGCTACCATTTTAGAGATACAGCTCCCCTTCCAGTTGGGGAGACCGAGCGATGTATGTACATTAGGGTGATTTCCTTGCATTTTGAGGCATCTATGCGCCAAGAGAGAGAGAAAGACTGTGTGTGTGTGTGTTTTTTTAGGGGGGGGGGGGTGGGGAGTATTGCAGCTATTGTGCTGGACCTAGTTCTGCTAGGTGTTGCATTGCCTGTTGCTGTTGCAGGGCAGGAAAAGCTACCGGGGACAAACCTTGGTGTAGTACTGTGTGAGTTTGGTGAAGGCTTCAAAGGCCTCTGGATCCCCCGTCAGCACCGCAGTATACGCTAGGCCCTCAGCCTGACTAGATGGTGGTATAGGCGGTCTAAGTGGCCATCTGCTAAACGTCCCTAGGGTCTTGCGACAAAGCGCAAGGTGCTCAGGTGTCTTGTCCTGTCCGCACGAGCAGGTGAGGTTTGCATCCTCGTGGTTGTACTTTCGGTGGTACCAAGCAAAGTCCGCATGTCTAGACCGGATAGAAAGCAGTTTGGCTAGAATAGTTCTTGGTAGGTCTAGTTCCTTTAGACTGCTGCGTGGTGCATAGTCTAGGTGCCAGCTTTTGTACCATCTAGAGAGTTTGTTCTTCTTTTCAGACCACCAGATCTGCTGTGTATGTTGTAATGTCTTGCGGGCAATTGTCTTGATGCCTGAGAGTGTAGGCAGAGCAGCTTTACCCGTTGGGGGTGATGGGTGTTGGGCTTCTAGGTTGGCTAATCTGTCTGCTGCCTCATTTCCTTTAATGTCTAGGTGTCCAGGGGCCCATTTAATAGAGATGTCGTGAGTCTCCATAGCGCCATGGCACTCCAGGAAGGCCCATTGTGAGGTAGGGGGTGCGTCGCCCCTCAGGCACCATATGACTGAGGTGCTGTCTATGCACATCCAGATTCGACGGGTATTGAACTCTGGCTGTCTTATAGTGTGCTGGAGGCCTCTCCATGCTCCTACTGCCTCAGCGTCAAAGACGTGCGAGGTAGAGTTGAGTGTCCCGCGTCCGGTCTGCAGTTGCTTTCCGTTTTGATACACTGCGAAGCCGTAGGTGACCCGCTTTTCTCCTTCCTTTGTGTACTGCTCAGAGCCATCTGAGAAGATAGTCACGTCTAGTGGTGGGAGATGGGCCCACCATGTATTGAAAGCCTTCGCTGCAGTCTTCTTGTCTATGCCGAGCGTTGGGTCAGTTCGACAGCCAGTTGAGTAGTGAGGTGCTGTGAGTGTAGTCCTAAGGATCTCTGGTAGAAGAGATGCCATCTGTTGGACTTTCGTCTTAACTCGCTGGGGTTGTCCTGTTTTTACGCCTCTGTTTACTGTATGTGGATTGAAGGGCGATAGGCCAGTTGCCTCAAAGGCCTTGAGGATAGTCTCCTTTTTGAATGAGGCTGCCCAGGCGGCTTTGAAGAAAGGATAGAAGTCTCTTTTGCTAATAGAAACTAGCCCCTGGCTTCTCTCCATGAACTGTGAGATCTCCTGTGAGTACGCTGATGAGAGAGGCTTGAACATGACTACGTCAAGTGGCTGTAAGCTATGAGTTGAATGAGGAGGATAGATAGCTAGGAGGATCTTATTTTGGTCGCAGTAGTCAATAAAATCCATAGAAACATGAGATCCATGGCCATCAAGGATGAGTAATCGATAGGAGGATCGAGCTTTTGCCTTGGTGTTGCGATCAAATACATGTTTTAGCCACGCTAGGCCTATATCATTATTTGTCCATCCTGAGGGAGATGAGGCAAAGCGAGCTTGATCATCCTCAGGATCAAACCCTTGCAGCCAGCTGTCCTGGATTGACGATGAGGCTGACTGAAATATCAGGGCAGGCTCTAGGGATGATCCATCCGCGCATATGCAGGCTATCAAGGTAATCCACTCTCTATTACCATCCTGGATAAAGGATTTATAGTTTCCCTGCTCATATAAGGTCTCGCTAAATATCCTCTTTGACCTGCCTATTACTCCTAATAGGAACCCCTTTTCATCCATATTGTATGTATGTCGAGCTTCTATCTCATATTGCTTCATCTTATCATCCATAAGCTGAAAATAGAGGCTATACTTGGTGGAGGAATCAGCCTTGTGGAGGTTGTTATCCATACCAGCTGCATATTGAGAGATGAGATGGACGCTGTGCCGCTTGACGAAGCTATCAACCCAGTTCTTTCCAATGTCCTTTTTAGCTATTTGAGATGCAAAGTTTCGAATCAAAGCCCTGGTAGGTGGTAGGCCTCGCCTAGTGAGCTGGATGATGTACTGGATGAGCTCCTTTTCCTGGTGTGGATGGAGATTTTGAGCTTTGACCTCGCGCGAGGTAGATGTGCTTTGACTGCGCCTTATCAGTGTTGTGTGCACAACACCATGCTTTCTAGCTATTTCCCTATAAGGAATATTATCTCCAGGCTTCAAGGAGTTGATTTCTGCAAGCACATCCTCAATTTTCCCCATATTGGTTGAGTTACGTGGTATTGAAAAGTTGGTGTTGCATGCTCGGATGGTGCGTTACGCGGGGTGGTGCGTTACCGTGCCTCACTGTAACGAACGTCACATAGAAATAGAGACGCACACGCGTTCCTATGGGAAGGAAGGGTTCTACTTAGGTGATATCGGACCTGCCTCCGATACTGTCCCGAATAGGCCCCGTTACCCCTATTTCTCCACACATAAGTATAGCTCTTTAGCAGTAGATAGCAGGACAAGTTCTTCTTGTCCTTTCGTACCAGACCTATAGGAATAGAGGTGTTCTTGGTTATCCACCGCAGCACGCACTCCCATATGCCTTTGAGTTGCACTCGGATCCGTTTCGGAACCCTTTAGCACCTGCGTCGTTACAAGGATGCTGCTGATAAATTGCATAACCCTAATTTCCTTTCCTTGTTATCTCTCGATGAAGTAAGACGAATAATAAACCCTTAACTTATGCTCTTTTTTTAAAAGAATTCGCGAGTTCGCAAAGAGGCACTGGAAACGCTACTAGAAATGCGCCGAGCATCAAATAAGGTTCTTTAGTGTGTTGGAAACACACTAGGTGCGCCACCTGAGATTGCCTTTTCCGTCCAGTAAATGCATGTGCATGAGATGTTGTGGCGTTCGAACTATATCGAAGCCGTCGATCACAAGCCTTATTGCAGCGCTTGGTTCTCCATCACAAACGCCACGGCTATTGTACATAGCTTGAAAAGAAATCTGACTCCCTCTACCAGCCAGAATTAGCGAATGGGTGCTGTGCCTGGAAGCTGGACTCCACTATAAAATTCCGACATCTCAAACCATTAATCTACACCATGAACGTCGTGCCCGCGATCTCTTGCTTCCATGTTCCTCGCCACCCACAATGAAAGCCGTAGTAGAGCCGTCTTCATCAGCGTGACGGCGTCCTTTATCCTCGCCAGTCTCTTCGTCGCTGCGCGCCTTATTAGCCGCCTCGGAATCGTCAAGTACCGCGGTTGGGACGATTATGCCATTCTAGTAGCATGGGTGAGTGGGACCACTTACAGCCCGAGACTGAGATTACAGCCGAGGCTCAAACTGACACTGCTATACCTCCCCCAGATCCTCGCCTTGGGCATGTCGTTCGCTGTCGGAATCGGCACCTCTAAAGGCCTCGGCCTTCATGGTGACAGCATCCCTGCCGCCTGGCGGGCCTCGCTGCTGGCGGCAGAGTACGCGGCTATAGTTCTCTACAACCCGGCGGTGATGGCTGCTAAAACCTCCATCCTACTCCTCTACCTCGACGTTGCGCGATACCCGCAGAAGTTCCTTTGCACTAGCTCCTACCTTACTCTTGCTGTCGTTAATATTGGCGGCGTTGTACTCACCTTCGTCACTGCCTTCCAGTGTCGTCCCGTACAGGCCGCATACAATCTCGCTATCAAGAACCCCAGCTGTATCTCTATCGAGAGCATCTATCTAGCCTCGGCGCCTGTCAACGTCGCCACTGACCTTGCCATTCTCATCCTGCCCATTCCCGTGCTAACGACGCTGTCCCTGCCGCTGCGGCAGAAGGCCATCCTGATACTGACTTTTCTGGTGGGCGTCGTCTTCGTCACCGTTATCGACGTCGCCCGTATCTACTACATGCAGCTGGCGGCGGAAGACCTCCACGATCAGGCTAGCACCAAGCTTACCACAAGTTTGGAGTTCTCCTACAATGTCAGTTTGGTGCTCATGTGGTCTGCCGTCGAGATCAATGTGGGCATCGTCTGTGCCTGCGTCCCCACCCTGAAGCCGTTGCTGAAGCTCTTAATCCCGAAAATGGCAATGTGTCATGCTCCCAGCAGCGCTGACCGCGAATTGGTGCTGTTACATCCTTACCAAGAGAGCTTCACTCCTTCATGCAATCATCGTGAGCTCCTTCGTCGGTCAATATCAGCAACAGGTTCAGCCACGGCAGAGTTGGTGTCTGGATCCAGGGCACAGCTATCCGAATACCAGGAGCCGCAGATGTGTATGAACTTTCTGACCACGCCGGACACGGAGCCTGCGATAGTGCTGCAATCAGGGCGAGCGGCTGACCAGGACACCGAACGTTCCGTTCATTTCAGATTCACAAATATGGAACGGCCCAAGTGCATGCTTGACCTGACGGACTCAGAGTCCGTCAAGTACTGCATCTTGATCGCCACTCTCCTCTTTGTGATGGGAGCTACCGCCGTCATGCTCTTTTCCCTTAATGGTACGATCTCTATCGTGGCAAATAAGGCCCAGGCCGTAGGCCTCTCGTCAGCCAATTACGGTGGCTTCATGGTTGGCCCCCTGCTTGGGTATTGGGTTCTGAGCCACTTCGGGATTAAAGCCACGTTCATTACCTCCTTGGGGGTAGTCTGCGTTGGAACGCTTATGTTCTGGCCATCTGGAGCCCTGCGTTCCTATTCCGGCTTTGTTGTCTCCACCCTTGTCGTCGGCGTCGGCCTGTCCCTCTTGGATGTAGCTTCGTGCGTCTTTCTCACACTCTGCGGGCCCACCCAACACGCTGAAATCAGGTTACTCATTGGGCAGGCCGTTGGATATACGGGTTCGGTGTTGAGCATTGTGCTCTCGTGAAAACACTTTAAGCACGTGGCCAGTACTCGAAGCTTAATTGCCATCCAGTGGGCGTACCTAGGTATCGCTCTTTTTACCGTTTTACTCGGCTTCCTCGTCCACTACACTCCTCTTCCCGAAATAACCGATTCGGAACTGGATAGCCGAGGCGAAAGATTGTGGATAGGTCCTTCACAGAAATATTTGCGCAAACTTCCTATCATTTCTACAACATTGGCTATAGCCACACTATCAATGGCCTGTTCCGCCGGTGCATTGGCATGCCTCCGAACCTTTATTAGTAATGCCCTGTCCAGCGTCGCTATCAGCACCCACACCTCTTCAAACCTCAACCCATCGGATTTTAATATTGTTCTAACTGCCACATACGTCGTTGGACATTTCATCGTTGCGTTCTTGTGCTTTCTTATCCCCCCGCGCGTCCTTTTGCTCCTCAGTTACATTTGCGGCATCACATTCTCTGTGCTGATCATGCGGCTCGAATGGATCTCTGTCAATCGAGCCCAAGCTATGACGCTTGTCTTGTCTGTTTTTTTAGGACCTATCCCTAATTTATGTAAGGCAATCGGACTGCGCGGCCTAGGTAGGCGGACCAAACTTGCTGCTTGCCTGTTCGAGAGCAGTGGAGGCTTTGGAGCCTGCATTTTCCCCTTCATCGCGTTGGTAGTGCAGCGGACACACAACAATTCCGCCCAATATTCATTCTGTGTCGTCATTGCTCTCTTCGTTTCCGGGACCGTTTTCCCACTCTACCTCAACCTGGTCAGGCCGCGACCGCTGGTTGACCTCCAATCTGGCGGACGGTTATGAACGATATCCAGCAGCACTAGTCCTACCAGGAAGTCTAGCTGTTGGCCTAGGAGCCTAGTACTTACGCTTGGACTGTAGATTGGATGGCAACGCAGTGCGGGTGGCTAGTGCAGAAGCCTCAAGATTGATTGATGATGACGTTGATGATGGTGATAGATTCCTGTTAGCTGTGCAAGGCTGAAAGCCCTATGTAGCCCTACTTCCAGCTAAACTACTTAATTACATAACTTGTATTGTCACGGCACCCCCTTGCAAGATGGCTTGGTGAGATTTGTCCCCACAACCAAAAGCCTCAGCTGTTGAACTGCGAGGAGCGATCCCCCGGGCTCCGCCGATGCCTTGCATGTCACCTTGCAGAGCCCCGCAAATCAGATCGGCGCAATGGATCCAGTGCTCCGGCCACTACTCGGCCCCAATGGCTGATTCTCAGTTTCTCTTCGAGAAAGGCCGTGCGGAGCACGGCCCTACTAGCTCAATGATCGCACACGCTCAATGATCCAAATGTCATAAAATGCCTTTTGTATAGTAATTAGTATGGTAATTACATCGTAAAACACTTGATTTATCACTCACAGCCCCATTCTAGCTGTTCTGGCGAGATACAGTCATAAAAGTCAACAATAGGAGATGAGTAGCCCTCGTCGTCGCTGCCAATAGGGCTATTTTCGAGCTGCGTCTCAGGGACATGAAATTGACTATCCTGTACTTGTATTATTGCTTGTTTTCCTTCAGGGAAGGATGGCAGCGTAGGTGCGTCTCCTTTCCTTTGCAGGTGCCGCGTATAAGGATCCATGCCGCCACAGTTGACGTATGCGACTTCAAGTGTTGAAATCGAGCTCTCCATAATAGAACGCCTTGCCATAAACTTGCCTCTCTCCTCTAATATTTGTATGGAGTTCTCATACAAATTCTGGAATCGCGCGGCCAGCGCTGGGTCGTTGACTCTGTACTCCCAACGCGTTAGTTCATCTGCCAAAGTTTTGATGACTGGGCCGTCAAATATAGTCATATAAGACCTGCTGCGCGTGACAAGTAGGCCCTCACGGTGACGCCTAATTGACTTTTTGCCCCAATTACGTACGTTTGATAGTATTTTCTTCCAAGTATTGAATCGTTTGACGAGCGCCTTTTGGTGGCGCGCGGCGACGGCGGCTTCTTGTTTGGCGGCCTCGTTGACGACCCTCTCCGCAGCCATCCTACGGCAGTCTCCAGCGTAAACAGGACCTCCGCCAACGTCAACTACACGTTGGTTACGCCTACGACGCTCAGCGCGAGCGTGCTCCGCAGCCTTTGTTTGGTGGAGAGCTTGCTCCAGCCTTGCTGCGTTGCGGGCCATTGCCGAGCTGCCTTTGAGCGTTGAAATCACGTCCTCCGCTTGCTCGCGCGGCAGCCACTTTCTCAGTGTATACGCAACAGCTTTCTCTTGTAAATTAAGTGTACGTATCGTCTTCGGCGTACTCCACCCTATATCGCCAGGCAATCGGCGGGGCCGAGGTGTTTCAAAAGGCTGAGAGAGCTCCGTAAACAAAGGCGTACCTATGGCGCCTAGTAGCTGGCGGAGTAGTCGACTGTGCGTAGGAGGAGAGAGGCCCCTAAGTACTGCAGAGACGCCGTCGTCCTCCTCCTCATCAGACGACTGCCAAGTAGGAGTTAAGGGCTCCTGTACGCAGTCAACGGCTGCTATTACCTCCTGAGCAGCGTGGGTAGCCTCCTGGGCTCTCAGAGGCTTGATTACCTGCTCAGGGCAGAAGGGTGAGAGGCCTGTTTTGCGCCAGCCTCCCTTTACTGTACGCGGCGTAAACGCCTGCCCTCTGATTTGTGAGAGAGTTGCTAGGAAATCTGAGCGTCTGATTTCAGTTGCGCCTGTACGAGAGGCCCAGTCAAGCGTCCGAGCGTGATACCACTTTAGAGGCTGAAAACAGCCTACGTCAAGTGGCTGGAGGAGATGAGTAGTGTGCGGAGGGAGGGCAAAAAGCTGTATACGATTACTCTCCGCGTACTTTGCAAACTCAGACGTGAGATGAGATCCATGGCCGTCAATAAGGAGGAGTCTCCACGCGCCCTGGGCGCTCTCCGCAGTCATCTTGTCAAAGTGCTTCATCCAGTCCATGGCTGTAAAGTCGTTGGCGTAGCCACTATCGGTGATATTTATAAGGTAATCGTCAGGTAAATCGACCGCCCATTGCTCTAGTATTGACTTTGCCTTAATGATAAGCATGGGTGCGATAACTCGGCCATCTGCGGAGCAGCACTCCATTATAGAAATGAGCTCTCGATTCGTCGCGGTAGGTATAAGGACTTGACGCCCGTGTTTTGTATATACGTAACAGTCCTTTGAAATACCTATACGGATCCCGGTCTCATCCATATTATACTTGTTTGCGTCGGAGATAGCGAGGCGTTGCTCGTATGCCTGCAACTTCTCGAACCACGCCTGAAGGCCGTCTGGAGACTGCGCTAACTTTCGAGCTAGGTCAATTGGCTTTGCCTTTGTCTTATAGTATTTTGTATGAGAATTAAGCCAGCGAGATACCCAGTTGACGCCTACGCGCGGCGGGTCGTCATCACCTTCATGAACTTCGGCCAACAGCGCGTCGGCATGCTGCCGGACGAGCTCCTTTGTGATACCAAATCCGACGTCGTCAATTGCGTCACAGAATCGTTCAAGGGCAATATCTTGTTCATCTGATAGTTTTTTATTGGCGGCAGGGCGAGTTGACTTGTTGTTGAGGCCGCGAAGAGCGCGCGTGACGCGCTGGCGGAGATGGCTAATGTTGCGATCTCGACAGTATGCAGTGACGTTGGGCCGCGCAACTGTACGCAGCTCCACAAGGGCTTTTTCAACGATCTTAGTGTCGCGAATGTATTGTGAGACCTCCCTTGTGACTTTAGGCATTTTATTTCGTGTAAGTTGGGCGTGTTTTGATGGCAGTGGGTTGGTAGGCAGTATTTTGGATCATTGAGCGTGTGCGATCATTGAGCTAGTAGGGCCGTGCTCCGCACGGCCTTTCTCGAAGAGAAACTGAGAATCAGCCATTGGGGCCGAGTAGGTCACCGTTCCCCGCAAATTTGAGAGTTTATCTCTGGCAGCGGATAAACTCACCGCACCATTGGTCCAGGTGCAGCAGAAGCCTGCAATTTCTACCATCTTGTGTCTAGCCCTTCATTATCCTCTTTTGCATGCACTTGCAATACCAGCACTGGAATTGAGGCTTTCCCGTATAGATTTACAGCTGTAAGCACAGAGTGCCCCATCGGCGATTCTGGAGCCCTGGCTTCCAGGTCAGGGCCCATTACACGGCTCTCTCATGAGCTGGTTGCTAGCGCGCGCCAGCGCGTTTTCATACAAATCTACCTTTTTCTATACAATTTTGTCGGTGCGGTGGCTTATAGTACCGTTAGCAACCCACTCATGAAAGAGAGAATCGATTGATTGATTGATTGATTGATTGATTGATTGATTGATTAATTATGTTGATGATGATGATGATGATGATAATTCCGACTCGGTTTCAGCCGCGTTTTCTCCGCAGCTAACGTAGATCCCGGCGACTTGACCATCCCTGCTACTTGACCAGGCTCACCGCCTCTATACCCACAAACTTCAAAATCGTCTAAAATGGTCAATGAATCAGATATCCAGAAGGCGATTGAAGATTTGGATTCGCAAGAGGGGCCGAATTATTCTTCAACCGCAAGAAAATTCAGCATTGATCGCAAAACCCTTCAGCGCCGGCATCAAGCCATAAGCCGGTCCATTCAGCAAGCCCACTCTGAATCTCTTCAGTTGCTCACAGATGCGCAAGAAGAGGCTCTTATACAGCATATCAATAATCTTTCAGACCGTGGCCTACCTCCCACACCTCAATTTCTCAGGAATCTCGTGTTTGAGATCCTTAAAAAGCAGCCCGGAAAGAACTGGGTAGCCACATTCTGCAAGCGGCACCAAAACAAGATTAAAAGCCTTTATCTTCGCGCAATCGACCAGACACGTAAAGTCGCTGATAATTCTGCTTATTTTAGCCACTTCTACGCCAATGTGAGGTCCTGAAGCCATCTATTATATTCTATTACTTACGGCTTAAAAGTTGAGGCAAAAGGTAGAGAAATACCACATAAAGTCGCACAACATCCACAACTTCGATGAGAAAGGCTTTCTTCTCGGCCTCTGCCATTCTATGAAGCGCATTGTTGGGGTCGCACAACTCAAGAGCAAAAAAATCATCGGTGCAAGTCAGGATGGGAGCCGAGAGTTCATCTCTCTCCTTGCCTGCATCTGCGCGGACGGAACGGCCATTCCACCGGCTCTCATTTACTAGGGAACGTCCGGAGACCTTTAAGACACTTGGTTAGAGGATTTTGATCACTCATCTGACTAAGCATACTTTGCAACTTCGGAGAAAGGATGGACAAACGAGGGTCTTGGGATAAAATGGCTCGAGATATTTGATCGGCATATAAATGAGAAAGCGGGTAATTCGAGGCGTCTGTTACTCGTTGATGGCCATTCGAGTCACGTAAACCTCCGGTTTATCGACTATTGCGACAAGAACGGGATTCTACTGGCGGTTTTACCTCCGCATTCAACCCACCGCCTGCAGCCACTTGACGTTGGCATTTTCTCGCCTCTTGCGCATGCATACTCACAAGAGATTGATCAGTTAATTCAATCGAGCCGTGGATTCTCTCGCCTGACGAAACGAAGCTTCTGGCGGCTTTTTGCAGCTGCTTGGAAGCGCTCGGCCACAGTTTCGAACATCAAATCAGCATTTTCTAGCCCTGGAATCTTCCCTCTGGAGCCTAAAAGGGTTCTAAGGTCGATAAAGACGAAGACTCCGTCTCCGGAAAATAGCGACAATGATGTCAAGAGGAAGACGCCTGGTTCCGTGAGAGGAGTCCGCCGGCTGGCCAAAGAACTCCATAAGGAACAAGCTATGCACACAGCCAAAATGGAAGAAATTATCCGAGCATGTGGTAAGTTCGCAATTCAGAATGAAATTCTCCAGCATGAGAATATTGGGTTGCGTGCAGCACTTGTGGAAGAGAAGAAAAAGCGGAAAAGAGGGAAAGGCATGGGGCTTTTCGATAAAGAACGGCCTGGAGAGGCGCAATTCTTTTCGCCAGCGAAGGTTGCAGCGGTCAGGCAGCGAGCGGAAGAGATTCAAATTGAAAGCCAACTGCAAAAGTCTCGGGTAGAGGAAAAGAGGGTCCAGCAAGCGCGAGAGAAGGCACGGGCAAAGGCGGAGAAGGCACGAGAAAGAGAGGCAAAGAAACAAGCCAAAATTGCGGAGTGCGAACAGCTTGCAAAGCAGAGGGAAGAGCGCAAAGCTGAAAAGCTTATTTTGAAACAAATTTAGCTGGAGAAAAAGGCTCAATTAGCTGCTGAGCGGGAGGCTCAGAGAAAGCGGGGCGGAGAAGATCTGCGAAACCCAGCTGCGAAAAGGCGCAAGATCGCAATCCAGGAACAGGCGAAGGCGCCTGAAAAAGCGACTCAAAGGCAGAAACAGGTTCCCAAGAAACGGCCTACGGCAGCAAATTCGTCTGCAAAGGGTTGTGGATCAGGTCGCAACGGTTCAAATCAGGATGGGGTGGTCAAGTAGCAGGGATGGTCAAGTAGCCGGGATCTACGTTAGAACTCAGAACCGAAAGCGATCTGGAGCAGGCCCCACTGCGGGAGCTAAATCCGGGCACCACGGCTCTCGTGTCAACTAATTCCTCGGCTGTAAGCCCAATCTATCCTCAACTCTTATAGTACTATAACGTCAAGTGGAGGCACGGCGAAATTTCCGAGTAATAGTCAGGGCATTTAATGGCTTAGACGAGATTAGATTCCACAACTATGAGTTTGTACAAATTCAGAGACTGCCACAAACTGCCGCAAACTGAGACGCTTGTACAATCTAAGAGCTACCACAAACTGAGAGCTGCCACAAAGTAAGAGCAGGCTACAAATTTAGAGTCCGACAACCTAGCAAAAATTCATCAATCTTTCTAGTGATTTTGAGGAACTTAAAGCAGTGTCAAAGGGGCCATTCTTGGAAATCTGGGGCGCCAGTGCGCTCTCCCCTAGTCGTCTACCTCGCTAGCCAGTTCGGACGTGAGAGAGGCCTCAGTTGTTTTGACGATTTCGGGGCACGGACGTGAGCAGACGGTAGGATGCTCTCCTCACTCTGTGTACTCGTTAGCTGGGATTGTCTGGTATGTCGGATGGTATCAGAGCGCATTTTGCTAAGCTCGTGGTTCGGGTTGTTGCCTAGGCTGCCATATCCGGTACGCGTTGTCGAGCGAGTATTCGACAATAGGCCGAGGCTTCGCAGCAACTGTTCCATGAACTGTTTAAGACAAGGGGTGCAGGCTGCAATGATGCTAGAACAGGTGAGCACGCATTTTAATATATTCTATATGGTTACGAATTCCAACTTACCCGAGCTGAAGTTCTATCATGCTACACAATGCCAATCCAACAGCGTCCCTCAGAGTATCACCCGTAACGCCATAGTTCTTCGCTAGAAAAGTCTTGTAGATTGAGGCCCCACTGGCGACAAGACCCAAGCCCATAAGACAAGCAAGGGCAATTTTTTCCCGTAGTGGTAAGTGTATGTGAATAATAAAGGTCAATGGTAGTAAGGAAAGGATGACGTCTGTCAGGATCGTAACAATCGCGCTAACAACTATGTTAATGTGCATGGCGGCTACTATGCATTTCGGGTTTTTGATAGTATGGTCCCATATTGCTGGAAGCGGTTTACAGAGACTCAACTGGAAGACGTTGTTCATGATAGCTGTCAAGACTTGGACGACGATCATAATGGACAAGAACGTCCTCCAGTGGATGCCCCTCTGGACGCGGAAGAGCATGCATACAATACTGATTTTGGTGCATGCCAAAGCCCAGGCAAAAGCAGGTTGACCGATAAACAATAACTTCTCGGCTTGCGTCATGTCTGCTACAGAGACGTAGTAATTGTGACGGCCCAACCCGTAGGTAGTGCTAATCATTAATGGCGTCCATACAACAACGTCGAAGGTCTGAGGAGGTTAACGCACTTTCCTGGAGGGTTAATTACAAGGACAGATCTTACAACTGCTGCCGTGATGAAGTAGTCATCGCATCCGAGACGCAAAACCGGTTTCACGCGGGTGTAGATGCGGGCTCCGAACGCACTCCAAGATAGAGCGTGAAGCATTGCAGTTATTCCGATAAGCGGCGGTGCTAAACTATTATTTGGGCCGGGAGGGGAGCCAGAAGCCATTTTGATCCTGAACCTGGGGTATTAGAGCTCGCAATGGAGTGAACGAATTACGGTAGGAACTATCGGCAGCGGGAACGAAGCAGGGAAACTCATCAATTGTGTTTGGTCAGATATTCTCAAGACGGTGATCTAGAGGCTTTATCTGCCACCAATAATCAAACCCGTCGTTGGTCTGGCCAGTAGCAACGGCCACGAATCGTGATCGGTGACTTGTCTCCTCGAAGAGAGGCGAGTCGGAATCCTCCGAACTTAGGGGGTTCGAGAAGCTCGTAACAAGCAAAGTAAATTTCGGAACTGTGGGCCGACGAGGATCTTTACCGTTGATTCACGTGGCTGGCTTGTGTCAAAGGTAACCCAAGCCCACCTTGCAGTTATTCTCAGACTTAAAACGAAAAATGCCCTAGCATTGCAGGATAGTCGTGGCATCTTACGACCTGACAGTCTGTGTTGTTTTAGTGTTCTTATGGCTTGCATGGCGGTGCATGCACTGGGACATTCCCTATAGCCAGCACCGGCTATATCTTGAGTAACACTCAACGTCGATATTCCAAAGGCATGAGAAAGTAAAAGAATTGCCCTCTATGATGCGCTAATGTTTATATTCATGTACTTATCAATTCTTCTGGCTGTGTTTTAATCAACTGCAATAATGTGTGCATGGATTTCGATCCTGCTCTTTTATTTGCAGCTGACGGCATAAGCCAGTGGCTGCAAATTGGACAAGCCAATGGTGAATGAGTAGTAAACTGACTTGCTTTAATAAGAAAATTGGAAAGAGAAGGAGGCCAATTAAATTACTCCCCAAGCTCGACGGAATGCATCTGGCTCTGGGGCTTCGAAGAGACCTATCAAAGTACCGTATCACGGGCCCCATCCTCTGTATAGGTCACTTTAACAACCTCAACATTGCATATCGTCCATTACACGAAAACAGCAAAATTCACATGCGGGATGGGTTGAGGCCATATGAAGCCGTTACCACACCAAAGTGAACTTCTGTATAGACGCCCGTAAGGGGAACTCGATTAGATTATGTGCGCCACTATGATTGGAAGATACCGAAAGGCTTAGGTCGGGTTGTGAGAATGATAGAGCTAGGACGAAACAGACTTATTGCGCTTCGAAGGCGCATTAGCTGGCGCTGGATGGAAATATCACCAACAACTTTGCGGTATTTTCCACATCACAGGAGATGATAGTGCACGGTAATTGGGCCTCGTGCCATCATAAAGTGTCCAACTGCAATGCAATATGTGGCGGGGAACCACCTACTCCCGTCCCGCTGGCACCCTAATGAGAGTGCTCAGTTGGCTGAGTCAGGTTCGAGCCAGACAGCCATCAATCCGTTGTCAAATTCCTCCGAAATGAGAAGCGCCCAGTTCATAACGGCTTAAACAGTTCCAACAATACTATTAGTATGTACGCAACTTGGTTATAGAACACATTACATATTTTAGGCTCTAAAAGATGCTTTAGCATTTACAGCAGCTACTGCGGCTCTTTATCCCTGTTCTTAAGCAGTCATACGGCATGTGCCGGCGAACCCCTTCCATGTTCGGCCTAAGGAGCAGTTGCCTGCCCAGTTGTTAGGGTTCCTTCGCAACGGCAACTTTAGCACGGAGCTAACGCCTATAGTGACTGTAGCGTAGCGAGATAGTATCGAGGAGTGGGCGGCTCGGAAGCCGCTGCAACACAACACTTTCTCTAGCAAAAGTAAATCTTGTTTGTCCATCTCGATAAAAAAATGCACGGACATTTCGACGCCCACACATGTGGATTCCCCTTTCAGGAGCAGGCATTTCGATGCATTAGCGTGCTGAGACGCCACCTAGAACGTGCGAGGTTTTGTCCCATCGATAAGCTTCTCTGTGGCGACTTCTGCCTGCGTCCCAATCAAGCATATCTTTGCTTTTGCGTCATGTCAAGTCCTTCTGAAAACATCGCCTAATAGCTACGCAAATGACAGCCCTAAGGAAGAGCTGACTACGCTCTATAAAAGCTTTTATTTGGCGAATGAGCGAGTATGTTAATGTCAAAACATCATATAAAGCGAAGCGCAGTTGAGGAATAGGTGTTCACAAATCGCGATAATGTCGAAATTGAAGATGGGAACTTGAGTCGTCAGTTGCAACTAAGCCGGCTTGCTATCGGGACAGAGCTCCGCTCCATTCGCGGCTTGCTGGCTCGCAAGTTAGCTTAATAAGCCTCGATACCCCTGAGACCGCGTTGCGCACCTAGTCATGACCGGAATTTGGGTCCGCAAGAAGCCTGTTGGTTACCAAAGAGTCGGAAATGCATGCACAACCCCAGCCTGTTAGCGCATCGTCTCACGGGTGCATTAATCTAGCTTCCGTCACTCCAATCACTGTAGTCTCGTATTTGCAATGGACCCTAATGAGCGCCGATCCCTTCGTACATTAACTAGCTAAAATGATCTGCAGGGACTCGTTAAGTGGAGAATAGGATCTGGAGGCGTTGAAGTGGCTGAGAAGTGAAGGTTCTATCTAGCATCCTCTCGTACGTAAGAATAAACCGGTGTTTCCCAACTAAGCGGCGCACCCAACTGAGTGTTACGATCACAAAGAATGAGGGGAACGAGCACTCAAGAACGCCGCTCGAAGTTCGGAGTTATGACGCATACACCAACCCTATCGGTCATAGTGTCCCAGAGAGCTTGGCATCCGGCCCCCATGGGATTATGTGGGACGTCACGTGTATCCCACAGAATCCTACGAAGTGTCATGAATCCAAAGTCTGGGATCTCATGGGATTGTCTGTGACAGTTCATAGCAAGTTGTCACACGAAGAACGCAGAGCGCACAGCATAGACTCAGGACAGTAGCTCATTGTCGATCAGCCTGAACAGTATGTCGAGCCCTTCGAAGGGCAGAGCAGCCACCCACCACCCGAATTTGTCCCGATACGCACCTCACTGCAGCCCACGGATAGCAGATGGGCTGACAAAGGCACTACCTAAGGATGCCCTCGTGAAGTTTTGAAAGGCATTAGGACTGGAACATTGGCGAAATTGATTAATGGGAGCTTGATTGAGGTGCCGAGGGGGAGTGCTGGAAGCTAGTCACGTGATCAAGAGACTGAGAATTATATATAACCAGTCCAGCTCCCTGAGTCAGACCTCAATCAATCAATCACTTACTCCCTTCACACGTAACAACACAGCATGAGAGCTCTGCCGCGAATCTCCTCAGACCTTGTCGGGTGTGTTGAAGGGCGACCAGTCCTTCTCCACGGGTTGGGGGAGACGACAGTGGGCATATGGGTGATAAATGGGAGTTATTTGGATAACTGGTTCAGCAGCTGTTAGCATACCAAAGCTCTTTTCAGCCAGTCTGACAGAGATCATTAGTAACAACATCTCCTCTGATTGGTTAGGAAAGAGTTTGGCACGCTAACGGCTGCTGAACCAGTTACCATTTATAACCATACGCCCAGGTATGATATTGTCAGTGGACGAGACACCTGAATTGATCCTTTTGTGACTAGTCTCATCCATGGACAGGCCCGACCCGCTTCAATTTACAATCTATCCCCAACTATTAGATGCGATTGATGAACCCACTCCAGCTCAATCTGAACAAGACCATGTCCGGCGTGCTCTTTGTCTGGGTGAGACTCGACGATGCTGCCCTCGGATGGTACGAAAATGAGTACATCCCATTTATGACCGCTCGCAATGCTAAGCACGCTTTACACTGCGAAATCGCGCCCACTGGTTTGGAAGGCGATGAAGCCGGCAAATTGGATGCACCCTGGAAACTGTGCACAGTATATGAGATGCGCGAAGTGATATCAAACGTTCATGGTCACGTTTACAACAGGATAATTTATCCACCGGACGAATTGCGAGGTAGTCTGTTGAAAGACTCGCGCTGGGACGTGCGAAGCTATACCGAGTTGAAGCGATGGCAAGCCGAGGACTGGGATGGTAGCGGTAAGGCTTTCTCGAGCCTGGATGAGGCAGTTGATTGATCTGGCAGATGTCTCAACTATCAGCAGTGTAGCTGTTATGGAATGGCAGGTCGCGCTCGAGAGGCACGAAGAAGTCCTGGACTTCTACATCAAGGAGGCCGCCCCAACTATTGCTAGTTCTCCAGATGTTCTTCGGTTTCGGCTCTTCAAGATCGACAACGCGACAGTGATGGAAGGAATGTCCCAAGCCACTCTGGAAAAGGCCACCTTGAACACTTATCTAACTGTAGTCGAGCTTGAGTCTGATGACTGGCCCTGGGATGTTGTTGTTGTGCTTGCTGAGAAGCCTAAGTGGAGAGAGTATTTTGATGGGCAGTCTGTAGTGGTATGATTCTCAAGCTTCCTGTTTCTAGAAGAAAGTTAACAGTTAAACAGAAATGGAGGTGTAGTCACTACGTGGTGAAAAGGAGCTACCTAGATGAGAGTAAAGCTGCAACAGGTTCTGACGACGATAATGCGGGCGACAAGTAGACAGAAGAAGTAGCAGGCTACTGTACCACTTGCGACTTTGTATAATTCTTGCTGTAGGCCTATCTTGCGATATTAGAAAATAACTTATTAAGTTTGCACTAAGCAAGTGTCGTTTGACAGTTCTTTGACTTATTCTGTACGACCGATGTTAGCATATTCCTCCGATATTCCATCCCAGCTATGAACCTTGCTGAAGAGATTACTGGCCTTTGGGGCACCATTACGCCAGCTTGCTTTAGCTGCTGCACAGTGATCTCTAGCTCGTTCAGTTTTTCGTCTTGATGACGTACTATTTCGGTGAGATCTAGAGCATATGTCGGCTTCCATAATTCATATGATTGTTCGTCCCAATTTAGCGGAGACTGTGGCTCCACTACAGCGAGCTCTAGATCATGATGATCGCAGAGTGGCGTCAGCTGCGGCCGCGACTGTAACTCGGTTTGCTGACGATGTGGCTGGCAGATTGCATTATCCTGGTTATCAGAATTGGGTCGTGCAGTAAGAGCTTGGAACAACTAAATCTCTTGTCAGATAGACGTAGTCAGTAACTATCCAGTCCTCCTACTCACAAGAACAGGTCTACATCCCACGAATATGGCATGAAAGTCTCCTGAGCTGAACAGCTCGGAAGGAAACAAACTAATTAGCGCACCGAGTCCTCCAAAATGTGCAGGAATACCGTTGTCCGAAGTTGGGAGCATCAACTGATAGAGGCAAGCCATTAGCATGCGTCGTTTCCCGCGAGCCATGTGCACGTACCTCTACCATAGCTAAGCATACGATAGCAGCCGCGGTCCCTATCCTGAAAAAGCTCTTGGACGACAGCAAATCATTTTTTAGCTGCTGCAACGTGGCAGTGTAGGATTTGAGGCTCTCAAAGCTTTTGTTTTTACCTTTGTGAATTCTGTCAAGTATAACCGTTCCAAAAGTCCTAGTGGCTGAAGAGATTAGCTCCCAGAGCCTGCTCGAGCCACAAGGCTGGGCAGTATTTCCACCCACGCCCCACAGACCTGACTTGTGCTCGTATCGAACGATGACGGATTCTGTTGGTATCTCGGGACGAACCAATTAAGGATTACAGCTGTCAACTCATCAGACGATGCTGAGTTAATCTGTCCGGAGATCTGACATCGTTGGAGCTGTCGCGCGTCTGTCTTGGTGATGTTGCAGCCGATGATGCGAGCCGCTGAACTGATATTCGAAAGTGCCTCGGCCGACCGTTTAGTGGACTGGGTTTTTCTGGACGACCTTGGGAGCGTTTTTGCCGTATACGGAACAAAGACTGTATCGAGCTTGTAGCCTCCACACTGTCGTCCAGTGAGACAACACTGAGAACAAATTGGTAGCTTTCCGTCGCACTGTATGCGACAGTCAGAGGGGCTGACATGGAAGCGTCTGAAAGCTCTGAACGCTTACCCCTATCTTGTGGGCTCTGCAAGTGTGGCAAACGGTATCCTGCTTCAGCTTCATGCCAACTTCGATTGATTGTCACTGTTTCTATTATGAGCTCCGGCTTGCCGCTTTGCACCCCTACAAGTTCCAGCGTTACGAAGTTTGCTGCACGAGAGATGAGGCGATGAGGCGATGATGATTGGAAAGAGGGGGAGGGCCGAATGACGCAGGTTATCCCGCCAAGAGCCTTAAGACTCTTGGCGGAATCTGAGCCTAAATGAGGTTAGTAAGAGGTTGATCGACGATCATTCAAGACCTTGGCGTTGACTAAACAACTTCAAGAACACACCGGAGGTTCCCATCATGCTGTGATCGGTGTCTTCTAAACACCATTCTGCAGGGCTGCTGGTAACGGCCGTCGAAGGCAGCGGCAGCCACCGAGTCACGATACAGCAACACGAGATGCGACGACTGAGCCCAAGCACCTTTTAGCATTACAATTCACAACGCGGAACACAGTCGCCGATGGGCTTCCTGGCTAGCCCGTTAGCGAACGACAATGTTTGGGACGTCGACAAGCCCGGGAGCCAAACGGCTTAATCTCCAACGCGAATCGAGTCCCAGACACCCAGCATGCTATGATCTATGCCACACAATACAGCAGGACTCAGACATCCTCGCCCACTGTCGCCTCCCTCAACCCCCGTGGGCAAATATTGGTCCCCCTTCAACACGCCTGACGACGCTTGAGGTTAGATTGATACCAATACAGCATATCAATTGAAGCGCGTATGCCCCGGCCGAGCTTATCTAACATGGTTCACAAGCGAGCTGTTGATACAAGTGGGCTGATAAACCTGTAAGATTTGTCTATACACGACAGTGTGTATTGGTCTTACGCGCGACGCAAGCCAATTAAGATCATCTTCACATGTGAAGCGAAACCCTTTTTTTGGTCGCCGTCCTCTCCTCGGGGTCGCAGAAATCGGTCACGACGAGATCTGTCGAATTGGTCAGCTGTGGCACATCCGTTGCTAGTCGCTGGATGATGTGCATACGCTTTGGCCACGGCACAATATTCATGTCAAACAGGAACTTGCTAAGCCCTCTGAACGGTGAAGAGGCAAGCCAGAGCGATCACCGATACCGTAGAAAATGCAAATAGGAGAAAAGGTACGCCCTAGAACGTAAACAGATCTTTAGACGCAAGCACATGCCAGAACGATTGATGATTTAGCATTTGGAGTGAAAGGCCGCTAGGTATTGTATCCGCGTTGCGTCAGCATTACATATGGTCATTGTCCTGCTGAAACATACAAACAATAGAAGGAGCTCCTGTCCTTGATCATCAGCTTCTCCGATGCAGTCAAGTCTTAGGGAACGAGCGAACCAAAACATCGCATCCAAGTCGAGTCGCTTGAGCGGTGTTGTACTCGTGTCGCCAATCGGAAGTGAATCCTCTCAGTGGCCTTGATCATACACATGATGATATAGGATCGACAAATTGGTGGTGCAAGCCTGTTGATCTGCATGAGTAAGTTCCAGTGCGTAAGTAGTAGAAGTCCGGGAGGCCCGGGCATGGGGGACTGTGTGAACGCAAGACTATCCCACGATTGCATTGTTTTCCTTAGGCTTCAAGCTTTGAACCCCGCTTCATCTACATATACGCTCTCTGGATAACCACCATCCTTTCCACTCATTGGCATCGTACGTGCATCATCGTCCATGACCTCTACTTTTTCTCTGCAGCAATCTCCTTGATCAGCTTTCGCACCTCATCATCAGTCATGCTCTTTACGCCCAACAACTTATTGTCATCCTGCTGTTCCCAACGAGGGGAGTAGACCGTACACGACCACCGAATCATATCTCCGATAACCTGCATATTGACGGTGCCAGAAAGCATACTCTCTGTTGCGGCTTTCAGTGCTTTACCCGCGTCCAGAGTTGATTCTTCCCAGCCGTCAGCCCCTAAGCTTTCCTTGGCGAGGCCAACCATCTGCTTCTGACTCTTTTTTATGTTTGAGATGTAGCAAGACCGGTTTTGCGTTTCCTGGGGCTTCGCAAGCACGTTGGCGACAGCAGTGCCGACGGACGAAAGATGCGTCCAAGGGAATACATCAGTACCGTCATTAAGGTACTGAACTTTCTTGTTATAAATGTCGATATTGATGAAGCCAGTGCGCAGGTTCCAGTCTAGGAAAGCCGAATTAGAAATGGTCGTGTACGTGATCTTACCCTCAGCAGCCAGCTTCTTCAGGTGCTCGAACGCCTGGTTCTTTCCGTGGAAGACGAGTGGAGAGCGAGCTTCCGCGCTCTGGATATCGGCGCTGAACTCGCTTGGAATGACGCGGTACACGCCCGCAGCGGCCGCGGCATTAATGAAGCGCATACCAAGCGTGGGGTCCGGGCCAGATGTTGCGTCGACAAGAGCGTCTTGACCGCATAGAGCTTGAGTGATGGCGTCCACAGAGTCCGTGTTGACGACCTTGACCGATACCCCTGCGGGGGCTGATTGGCCCTCCTTGCGAGCAATGACAGTAATATTGAACTTGCCGTTGTTGACAAGACTAGTCAGGAGAGTAGAGCCGAGGCTACCGGTTGCCTGTGTTATGTTATGGGTTGATCTCTGAGTTGTCCTGGTAGACTTACACCTGAAAGGGCGACATTCTTGATAACTTGTGACATGTCTCCACTGCTTGAGAGTACTGTAAACTTAGTGAGACGAAAATTTTCAAACGATGGATATCCTAGATTGTGCTGTAAGGGTCTCTGCTTCCAAAGGACGACCTAGAGGAGATGGGATTAAAGGCGAGGGGTCACCGGTTCCGCAAGATCCCTTTAAATACGCACTACATATGAAATAGCTTTGGTCATCTTCGTACATGTCGCCGTAGTACGGCCGCATACACCGCTTTATCGTAACTCTTTGAAGAGTGTTACAAAGCCATACTTGAATAATCAAAAGCCAACACCACACAACGGAGCGGGAGCGTTTCGTGAAGCCGGTACCGGGTCGGCCCTTTTATTTCTAGGTTTGGCAATGCAGAACGCTATACCAGAAATGGAGCCTTGGCGGTTTATGTGACCTTAAAGTCGCTAGCACCTGCTAGTCCTCGTCCTCCATAATTGCGTGTTCTAGACTTATTTGGAAAGGATAGGCTATTACTTAGCTTCACAAGTGAATAGTAAACCGGGAAATAACCTTCGCGACTGCAGCTATTCAAAATTGCGGGACCCACGAAGCAATCACGGCTCACGATCTTAGAAAGAAACAGTAGTCTTCTACAGTATAACCTCGAAGTCAACCGCAAAGTAGATATTCGAGCAGCGGTTTATTGGTATGAGTACTCGAATACGTGGCACATGTGATGCAATTCTCAATAGGCTTGGAATTATCTCTATTTTGAGTTGTCTCCCTCAATCTTCTACAGAGCGCAACCCGCTCCTTTATATCTACGGCCTCAACTTCAGCTCTTTGGTCTGGCCGAACGGTCAATCCGATATTCTCGGTCTCACCGAAAGTCTAGAATTTCGGTCTCTCCGATCAGATATCACCGTATTTTCTAGACCTGCCAACAGCGATTATTACAAGATTTTGTAGTGGAGTACTAAATTGATGTTCACGATCAACTTGTGCTACTTGTATTTGCTTGGAAGCTTAATGCTGCGGCCGCGGCGGCTGGTGACGGGTGGGGGGCTTGGGGGAGCTTCTGCGGCTTTAGCACCACCTACAGCATTAACAACGCGTTTTTCACGCTTGCTCCTCTGTGTGGGTGATCGTGAGGCCTTCCTCTTACCCTTTTTAGACAACTGTATGGCTTTAGCAGCCTCGCGAGCTTGTCGCTGACGCTCTTTTTCAGCTGCCTGTTTGGCCTTCTCCTTCTCCCTCGCTGCCTTGGCTACCTCTCGCGCCACACGCTTCTCCTCCTGCTGCCTTTCTTTCAGCAGCTTATTATTGGCTTGGAGTTGCTTATTGTATGCGTTTTGGGGTTGCTCCTCCTCTAAACGCTGCATCACGCCATAACGGACCTCTGCTTCACGCCTATTACTTGGTGACCAAAAAACAGCTCCACCATGGTACTCCTCCCGCTGTTGGAGAGGCAGAATCTTAGGCTTCTTCTTATGCTTCTTCTTGACCTTTATCGCCTCCTTGAGTCCCTCCATGTCGTGGTGAAGTAGCTGATTTGACACTGTAAGGTGGTGGAGTGAGCGGCGCCGTTTCTGTGTCTCCTTACTGCTCTTATCCTTCGATATAGAGAGAATGAATGACTGTATTTTAAGCCAACCCTCTCTGCTGTAGCACGAAGTAGAGGACTCTTGCGACTCCGAAGCCTCTGAGGTGTTGTTGTTGAATCTATCAAGAATTTTGTCGGGGTTGGTTGGTTGGTTGGTATTCATTTTTCGTCTGTTAATGGGGATTAAGTCCACCATCTCGCCTCCCGAAAGGCATATACGACGTGCTAAGCTATGGAATTACAGTGCTAACACCTTACCTTGGAAAGCATTTCTTGCCTGCGCGGGTATTACTACCATTTCAGAACTACAGCTCCCCTTCCAGTTGGGGAGGCTGAGCAGTGTATGTACATTAGGGGGGTTTCCTTGCATTCTGAGGCATCTATGTGCCGAGAGAGAGAGAGAGAGAGAGAGAGAGAGTGTGTGTGTGTGTGTGTGTGTGTTTGGGGGGGCGGGTAGAGGGGTGGGGAGTGTCGCAGCCATTGTGCTGGATCTAGTTCTACTAGGTGCTGCATTGCTTGCTGCTGTTACAGGACTGCAAGAGCTAGCGGGGGCAGATCTTGGTGTAGTACTGTGTAAGTTTGATAAAGGCTTCAAAGGCCTCTGGATCGCCTACTAGTGCTGCAGTCAGTGTGAGGAATGGATGGATTTGGCGGCGCATCCATTTGCCAACTGGTAGTTGGATGGATGATGGAAAAATTTCCGGAATAATCCGAAATCACTTATGCGAGACGAGATTATAGGTTTTTTTTTACCGCTATATAGGTGCTATCTCCGTTTCTTTGATTGTAATAATATTTGCCTTGTCCCAAGAATGCAAACACTGAGCTGCTTGTATCGTAGGCTGCTCAAGATGGTTGCGGCGGGTCGTGATCATGAGCCCCATTCGGCTGAATACACGCTCAGGCTCATCGCTCATTGCTGGAATCGAGAGAATATCGAATGCCATTTGAGCCAGATGCGGGTACTCCTTAATACCAATAGTCCGCCACCATTCAAGTGGAAACTCAAGCTCGATTGGCTCTTGGTTGCTATATCGCTCAAACTCATCTGGGATAGCTGCTTTTTGGTTGTTACTTCGTGCCTTAGCCAAACTTTTTGCGCGGTTATGAAACGTCTCCAGCGTATCAGGTTCATGTATCGTAGTCTTCTTTGCTGGTGACATGGCATCTAAGACGGGTAGTTGCTTATAGGTCGAACTCCATAGCGACTTGACTTCTTTTCGGCCGGCCGTAATCCACGACTTGTTGTTTGCCCATTGAGACTCGATAACCTTCCAGGTGTAGGCAGGATGTAGCACGGCAGCCGCAAGATATGCCGGTGAGTCGTCGAGTTTTGCGTAGTACTCTTCAGCTTTATCAAGTGCAAGTTTAATCTGCGTAACGAAGTGCCATTGGCCTTCAGTCGTAGCTAGTGATGCATGTTTGTAACGTTCGTAAGCGGCCGTAAGTTCCTCAACAATAAATTCAAGGTCAAATTGAACTTTGCTGATCCCACAGGACTTGCCATCACCTGGCCGACCTTCAAGATCTATTGTTGCAAGCCAGCAAGGCTCTAGGAGTTTTTGATACTGGGTCAAGATCTCCCAGTCTTCTGAATCAAGCGTATCTTTTAGGATGGCATTCCGAGAATAATCCTCGTCTTGAATCCAGCGTCCTTTAGACTTCTCTCGTACGACACGTTGGCGCTCAGATAATAAGAAGTCTTCGAAAGGGGCTCGGAGTTTGAGGAGTATCTTGATCTCGTCGTAGACGCTGTTCCAGCGAGTATCGTTGCTTCTGTGGAGCTCGCGCGTTTTGATCGTATTCCATTCGGTTGGGTCGATAATGGACTTGAAGTATTTGAGTTGGGCCTGGTGCCACCGTTTTCGTCTTTGTGGACTTGCGTATATCCAAACGACTAGATTGTGAGCCTTACCAACTGGTCCTATTCGCCTCCATCGATTTAACTCTTCCTTCAAATTCGCCGGCACCGACCCTTCGAATTCGAAGAGGTTCTTATCGAAGCCGAATAAGAGATGGCGGGCAATAAGGTTGATAATATGGCCTGCACAGCGCAGGCGGCGCTCGTCAGGATCGAAGCCAAATTCTTCTCCAATTGCTTTCATTGCCGAATCGTTACTCGAAGCATTGTCCAGTACAAAAAAGCCGAGTCTGTCTTGAATACCAAAGTCCTTGATCACGGAAATAACCTGCTCCGCAATATCTGTACCCGCATGCGAGTCGGTTTGCTCGGGTGTCGCTAGCAGTATCGTTTGGTTCTTGAATTCCGCATTGATAAAGTGAGCAACAATGCCGTTGAGCGAGAGGCAATTTCCAGAGGTCCAGAGGTCGAAGGAGATGTGGATCTTGCTGACGGAATCCTGCAACTCCTGTTTGACTTTGGCCTTGTGAATCCTATAGCCTTTCATGATCCAGTCTTTGACAGTCTTTGCGGTAGGTATTGCATCTTTTGCGCGGGGCGAGAGATAGGCAAGAAGGTCGCGAAACGGCTCACTATCAACCTGCCTAAATGACACATTGTCATAGACAATCCAGCGAATAAGAAGCTTTTGGAAGGTGGTTTCATCGAAGGCCAATGCCAGCGCATTTAATATCTCTTGCTCTCGAGACTCATTTGTATCTAAGGCTGCTGGCACCAATATACCCCTTCTTTTGAAAGGGATAATTTCTCTCTCCTTGTTCCAAGTTTTGTCGTGAACTTGGCGGATGTATTCGACTACATTCGTGCTTCCGCCGTCGACCTTGTAATAATGAGCGTGACATGTCCGTGAAATCGGGTCGGAAGTATAGCAGCGGACACATAGCCACCAGCGGGCGCCAGTCTCGGTATGTTCAATTGGTACGCCAAACTTCCAGATAGGCGAGTTTAGCCTAGCCGTACGCCTCGAGATTGGAATACTGAAGCCAGGAAGTTGAGACCAAACAACACTATGGTATTTGAATTTCAATCCCTCAATTAGTGAGGTGTCGGCCGTACGCGCTTTTGTGCTCCACTCCGACTCGAAAGTTGGCTCTGTTGGGATGTCTGAAGCAATATCAGAAACGCTATCTAGCGACGACTTTACCGACGACGTTGGCGAAGACGGTAACGAAGGTTGCTCAGAATAAGCTTGCTGAGCCTTCTTCATAATATAGAACCCTTTTTAATATAGAAGTTTAGAGAGTTTGTACGTATAGTACGGAAAGTTATATAGAAAAAGGTTAATAGTATAAGATATAATGGGTCCGCGGTGGTGTCTATAGATATAGTGATAGTATTATTAAATGTGATAGCCCCTAAGCCCCTGCATATAATATTAAATATAATATTAGATGTGATATTGAATGTGATAGTGGATGTGATATTGGAGGCAACGTACTATACCGATGCCTTGAAATGGATGGATTTGGATACCCATTCTGCATCTGGATAACCGAGATTTGGATGGCTTTTCCAAACACATCCAATTCAGATCCATCCATTCCTCACACTGTCTACAGCAACATGCCAGTTCGAAGCAGATGCTTTTGACATTCGATCGCCGCTACAGTCCCCGAATCGAGCCGATTTCGTTCATCTGTGATAACCTTCTTCGTCTGTGAGAATACTCGCTCACACTCAGCGCTCATTGCAGGACAACTGAACAGATCGAACGCCATCTTAGAGAGCACAGGGTAGTCAGACGCATGGCGGATCCACCACTCCAGAGGGTCCTCAACATCCAGATCGGCCTTATTAGTCCTAGCCATAAACTCATCAAGCTCAGAGGTGAGTTTTGTACGCTTCCTTCCCCGCGTAGTAGACGCTGTAGTAGCGGCGAGCCGCTTGCGACGCTTACGAGCTTGTTGGAGAAGATCAAGCGTCGTATCGCTGTCAGCACTAACCTCAGCCTCTCGTTGAGTAAGTATATCCTCTCCTTCTCCCTTTGTTAGGACTCCTTGCTTCTGGATTCGCTTCTTTTGCGCTGCCTCCACTTTATTGCTGCCTCATTAACCCTCTCAGGGCTAGTGATTCGATCACGCACCAGCTCAGCAGAGAGCAGCATTACCTCAGCCTCCTTCTTGGGCTCGTCAATCACCTTAATGATCGAAGCTGGTGATGAGCTTTATGCTTTTGAACGCGCTCACGTATTAGAGTTGATTGAGCCTCAAGCTCACGTACGTTGCTTGGCGTTCGAGCCTCCCAGGGGGCCTCTACCAGAGCCACCGGCATTGGCGTACGGAGCTGCACATTCAGCTTTGACAGAACAGCGTCTGGCTGGAGAGGAACAAGACCTGCGCTTTGAAGGGCCGAGCAGATGTTGGCGGACGTGAACGATCGATCAAAGACTGCCTTAAAGGCTAGTAGAAACTCAAGCTTAGTGACGTGGTTGATGTGGTGGCGTATCAGGCTCTCGATCTCACGGCTATACGCGCGCTTTAACGGCGAGAAGATGTTGGCGAAACTGCCATGGGCAACCTTGCTACCTTGTCGATCTTCTTTTCCCCTCTGTCGATCCTTATACAGCAACCAGAACTTATTTCGTTCGTTACTTATGTACGACAGTATTGTCCAAAAAAATCAATCAACAATTCACTTCCTAAAGACAAAATTTATGAGTACTTTCAGTTGCCAAACATGATCTCCATTAGAAGAAGCCAACGTTAAGCGGCTGGAGAAGGTGGGATGAGTGGGGTGGCATGCAGAGCGTGTAGAAATTGTTCTCCTTACAGTGCTCTTGAAACTCAAGAGAGAGTTGGCTCTCGCGGCCATCAAGGATAAGCAGCCGACGTGCCCCAACCACCTTACCCTCTGTATGTTTGATGTCAAGTTGATGAAGTGCTTCAGCCACGCAACTCCAAGCTCGTTGGTTGTCCAGCCGTTGTCACTGACTGTGACAGCCCAGTCGCGTGGGATATCCTTCTCCTCGTACCAGGCAGACAGGTGATACTGGCCAGCAAAGATAAGGAAGGGTGGGATCGTCCAGCCAGCAGCGTTGATTCCCTGGATCACTGTAACCCACTCTCGACTGCCAGGCTGAACAGCCTTTGGCCGGCCTCTCCTCTCTGACCCTGTTACGACAAGCTGAGTCGTCATATTGTCCATCATAAAGCCAGCCTGGTCAAAGTTATAGACGTCCTTATCACAGATGCCGTACTTGGCCTATGTCTCCTGCACCAGCTCAAACCAGCTGCTGATCACCTTTGGATCCTCGCATAGAGCTCTCTGCCTGTCGTACGCTCGATTAAAACGCGTCGTAAGATTGTCTATACGCTTGACAAAGTTGCGCGGCCAGTGGACGCCAACCTGACCTCTACCACGCGCAGCTAGCAGCTTACCAGCCATATCACGTACAGCTGCGTACGTAGGCGCAAATCCACGTTGATCTAGGTCTAGCATATATCTGATAATCACCTCCTCCTCTAGCTGGGTGAACTTCTTCGACTTGGGCTGGCAATCGCGTCGGGCAGGCTTTCCAGCACGTCGGCCATTCAGTGTTGACTTTGGAACGTTATACGTAGAAGCAGCAAGTCTAGAGCTTTGAAGCTGCTGACGATCGATAGAGGAGGAGGCAAAACGGAGGTCAGCTTCAGTATAGGATCATAGAGCATGTGGTGGTGGAGCCATTATGATGAGAAGTTAGTATACTGTGGGCGGAGCGATCGAGGAGGCGTCTAGCTAAGTAATGAGGAACTGCGCTGCTTTCTAATGAATAAGAAATGATGACCTTATATACATAAGAAAGAGAGCATCTCGAAGCTTCGGTGGAGCTAGAGAACACTCTAGCAGTGTTCGTTCACATATACTGATTAAAGTTGATGGGGTGGTCGACTTGCTTATAAAACGCCTTATACTGTAGCAAGATTGCTTTTGCTAGGGACCCAAAAACCTCATAAAATCAGATTCAAGATAGCCCAAGCACTCATGCAACTCACCCAAGTAGGAATTTTCTATTAAAATTTGTATTGCTTGATAAATTTGGATACTTGCTTGCTTGGATATATACAAAGTAAGCGAGCAAGCACTTGACAAAAATTTTGCTTTCTCCCAACTCTGGGTAGAACGCAGGAGTGGGGTGACGTGTGGGTTGCACCTGCATTGAAGTCCTGAAAGTGTGCCGTAGTAACCATCGACTCTCGACTGCTTCCCAATCCGTGCCTTGATTCGCTGAATCATGTACAGATCTCGATTTCTCTACGTTCCGTCGGGTAAAGGAACCTGCTCAAATATCCTCTGTCGCGAATTTGATCGAATAACCTCCAACAGCGCTCGATTTGTTCTTTGTTTCTTTCTCTATCTCTGTCAAGCACCTCATATGCAATTTTCAGAGGAAATAAAGCAGAAGCTGGCCCGAAGAGCTTCATCTCATCTTGTAACAAATATTTCATGCATTGACAGATACTGGCAGCAAACACAGATATCCTTGCATCGATTCCTTTCTGTCCCTCGCCTGCTTTGCATGCATAATTGTGGTCAGACAAATATGGAGTTAGCTTCTCCAACTCAGTGAGACACATTATCTGAAAAGCCCACATATGAGTATGCACGTTTGCTGCAAGCAAGCTCGGAAACCAGAAGTGTGATTCTGCATGCTGGGGACAATCTAGGACCTCCATTTGTTGAGATGGATCAGGAGGACCATTCGCATCTCTTCCAAAACGCCCATTCCATTTTAATAGGCGCCCAAGAACCTCTTCTAGCATAATCTTCATTTTGTAGGCTCTTAGGACAGCTGATTCCTGTGGGAGGGTTTGCAAAACATCGACCTCCTCCATGATAGATGGGAGGTTGGCTGCATCCCCAATGAGTGTTTGTATTTCGGAAGGTGGATGATGTCGGAATGGCGTTATCAACCACTTCTCTTGGCCGAGAAATGTTGATTTCCGTGCAGTAAGAGCTTGGAACAACTAAATCTCTTGTCAGATAGATGTAGTCAGTAACTATCCAGTCCTCCTACTCACAAGAACAGGTCTACATCCCACGAATATGGCATGAAAGTCTCCTGAGCTGAACAGCTCAGGAGGAAACAAACTGATTAGCGCACCGAGTCCTCCAAAATGTGCAGGAATACCGTCGCCCGAAGTTGGGAGCATCAACTGATGGAGTCAAGTCATTAGCATGCGTCGTTTCCCGCGAGCCATGTGCACGTACCTCTACCATAGCTAAGCATACGATAGCAGCCGCGGTCTCTATCCTGAAAAAGTTCTTGGGCGATAGCAAGTCATTTTTTAGCTGCTGCAACGTGGCAATGTAGGCTTCGCGGCATTGAAAGCTTGTATTTTTACCTTGGTGACTTCTGTCAAGTATAATTGTTCCAAAAGCCTTGGTGGCTGAAGAGATAAGCTCCCTGGAGCCTGCTCGAGCGACAAGGCTGGGCAACACCCCCACCCACGCCCCACAGACCTGACTTGTGCTCGTATCGAGCGATGGCAGGTTCTGTTGGCATCTCGGGACGAACAAATTAAGGATTACCGCTGTGAACTCATCAGACGATGCTGAGTTAATCGGTCTGGAGATCTGACAGCGTCGGAGCTGTCGCGCGTCTGTTCCGGTGATGTTGCAGCCGATGATGCGAGCCGCCGAACCGATATTCGAAAGTACCTCGGCCGACCGTTTAGTGGACTGGGCTTTTCTAGACGACCTTGGGAGCGTTTTCGCCGTATACGGAACAAAGACTGTATCGAGCTTGTAGCCTCCACACTGTCGTCCAGTGAGACAACACTGAGAACAAATTGGTAGCTTTCCGTCGCACTGTATGCGACAGTCAGAGGGGCTGACATGAAAGCGTCTGAAAGCTCTGAACGCTTACCCCTATCTTGTGGGCTCTGCAAGTGTGGCAAACGGTATCCTGCTTCAGCTTCATGCCAACTTCGATTGTTTGTAATTGTTTCTATCATTGAACTCCGGCTTGCTGCTTTGCGCCCCCTACAAGTTCCAGCGTTACGAAGTTTGCTGCACGAGAGATGAGCGATGAGGCGATGATGATTGGAAAGAGGGGGAGGGCTGAATGACGCAGGTTATCCCGCCAAGAAACTTGAGGCTCTTGGCGGAATCTGATCCCAAATGAGGTTAGTAACGAGACTGATCGGCGATCATTTAAACCCCGACGTTGACGAAACAAACTTCAGGAACACCGGAGGTTCCCATTATGCTGTGATCGGTGTCTCCTAAACACCATTCTGCAGGGCTGCTGGTAACGACCGTCGAAGGCAGCAGCAGCCACCAAGTCGCGATACAGCAACACGAGATGCGACGACCGGGCCCAAGCACCTTTTAGCATTACAATTCACAACGCGGAACACAGTCACCGATGGGCTTCCTGGCCAACCCATTAGCGAACGACAATGTTTGGGACGTCGACAAGCCCGGGAGCCAAACGGCATAATCTCCAACGCAAATCGAGTCCCAGACAGCCAGCATGCTACGATCTATGCCGCACAATAACAGCAAGATCATCTTAACATGTGAAGCGAAAACCCTTTTTTTTGGTTGCCGTCCTCTCCTCAGGGTCGCAGAAATCGGTCAGGACGAGGCCTGTCGAATTGGTCAGCTGTGGCACATCCGTTGCTAGTCGCTGGATGATGTGCATGTGCTTTGGTCACGGCACAATATCCATGTCAAACAGGAACGTGCTGATCCCTCTGAACGGTGAAGAGGCAAGCCAGAGCGATCACCGATACATGGGAAAATGCAAATAGAAGAAAAGGTACGCCCTAGAACGTAAGTACATCTTTACCCGCAAGCACATGCTAGAACGATTGATGCTTCAACATTTGGAGTGAAAGGTCGCGAAGTATTGTATCCGTGTTGCGTCAGCATTATATATGGTCATTGTCCTGCTGAAACGTACAAACAATAGAAGGGGCTCCTGTCCTTGATCATCAGCTTCTCCGATGCACTCAAGCCTTAGGGAACGAGTGAACCAAACATCGCATCCAAGTCGAGTCGCCTGAGCAACGTTGTACTCGTGTCGCCAATCGGAAGTGAATCCTCTTAGTTGCCTTGGCCGCTAATCCGCATGCCATCACGCCTTGAGCGCAGCGCTTGTGGTTATGTTTCCACAACGAGCGTGACGAGCCGGGCCTGCATTGTCGCTTCATATGCGCGTAATGTGAAAGACGTTCACTGTCACCTGCTGCATTACCTCCCTCTTCGTCGATCACCCAGACGATGATACAAGTCTGTTCGCGTTGGCGCACAGGCCACCACAACAACATGAGCGCGAAAGAGTAGTGTCTTCTTTAATACCACATAACTACATCAAAATGAGAGCTTTTGGCACTGAAATTTCAGGCAGTTGAATGCCTGGTGGTGAATTATCAGAAGCCCAACGTATATATTGCTTAGCCCAAGTTGAGGCTGGTGCACGAACGCGTGAAGTTGCCGACACGCTCCGCTACTCACAACGCTGTATCCAGAAAACAATACAACGATGGAAGTCTACCTCTCCCACCACCTCGCTGCCTCGGATGGGCCAGCCACCTGACTACTACGGATTGCTCGAAATAATCCTACTTTCGACTTCTTCAAACTCATGGAGGACGCTGGCCTATGGGAGGCTGGCGCCGCCTACCCAACTGTTTCTAAGCGCACTGTACAGCGTGCAATGGCTGATGAAGACTATCACAAGTACAGAGCAAGGCGTAGACCAAAAATAGGTGTATCTACAGCAAAACAGCGTCTGTAGTGCGATCGCGATTGGCGTGGTTGGAATTGGGGAGGGTAGACTGTCAGGTTTAGTGATGAGTATAGTATTGCTCGTGGATCTGGCCATAACACGACCTGGGTATGGCGTTTACCAGAGGATAAATGGTTTCACTAGATGGTGGAAGATGTGTCTACTGCTCGCCAGCCTGCTCGTATGGTATGGGCCTCGATATGGATGACTCCTAGGGGTAAACTTGGGCGTAGTCCCCTAGTAATTATGGACCGCGATTCATCAGCAGCACGCAACGGATATACAGCTCGGAGCTATATTCAAGCCCTTGAGGAACGCCAAGGACCAGTACAGAGCTGGCGAGTGGTTTATGCAGGACAACGCACGTATCCACACTGCAAAGATCTCGACAGAGTGGCTGGAGTCTCATAGTGTTGCAACCATTACTTGGCCACCATACTCCCCGGATCTCAACCCAATAGAACACTCTGGTGGGCACTCAAAAAGAAGCTTCATGAGCTCTATCCTGAGTTTGACTATATAGGAAATTCACAAACTGAGTGGGACGCGTTTGAAATGGGGTTGATGGAGGCATGGGCAGCCATACCAGATTCATTGATTAAGCCTCATCAAGTCAATGCCACAACGCCTAGACGCTGTTAGACGTGCAAAGGGCTTGCAGCCTAAATATTGAGTATAATGCAATTAATTTGCGACCCTCTTAGTCTTGTTTAGTCTACGTGGCGTTGTGTTATGCTGGTTCAAAGCTGGTGATAGAATGTTGTTGTGGTGGCCTGTGCGCCAACGCGAACAGACTTGTGTTACCCGAGTGTATTACAATAAGTAGTAGAAGTCTGGAAGGCCCGGGCATGGGGGACTGTGTGAACGCAAGACTATCCCACGATTGCATTGTTTTCCTTAGGCTTCAAACTTCAAACCCCGCTTCATCTACATATACGCTCTCTGGATAACCACCATCCTTTCCACTCATTGGCATCGTACGTGCATCATCGTCCATGACCTCTACTTTTTCTCTGCAGCAATCTCCTTGATCAGCTTTCGCACCTCATCATCAGTCATGCTCTTTACGCCCAACAACTTATTGTCATCCTGCTGTTCCCAACGAGGGGAGTAGACCGTACACGACCACCGAATCATATCTCCGATAACCTGCATATTGACGGTGCCAGAAAGCATACTCTCTGTTGCGGCTTTCAGTGCTTTACCCGCGTCCAGAGTTGATTCTTCCCAGCCGTCAGCCCCTAAGCTTTCCTTGGCGAGGCCAACCATCTGCTTCTGACTCTTTTTTATGTTTGAGATGTAGCAAGACCGGTTTTGCGTTTCCTGGGGCTTCGCAAGCACGTTGGCGACAGCAGTGCCGACGGACGAAAGATGCGTCCAGGGGAATACATCAGTACCGTCATTAAGGTACTGAACTTTCTTGTTGTAAATGTCGATATTGATGAAGCCAGTGCGCAGGTTCCAGTCTAGGAAAGCCGAATTGGAAACGGTCGTGTACGTGATCTTGCCCTCAGCAGCCAGCTTCTTCAGATGCTCGAACGCCTGGTTCTTTCCGTGGAAGACGAGTGGAGAGCGAGCTTCCACACTCTGGATATCGATGCTGAACTCGCTTGGAATGACGCGGTACACGCCTGCAGCGGCCGCGGCATTAATGAAGCGCATACCAAGCGTGGGGTCCGGGCCAGATGTTGCGTCGACAAGAGCATCTTGACCGCGCAGAGCTTGAGTGATGGCGTCGACAGAGTCCGTGTTGACGACCTTGACCGATACGCCTGCGGGGACTGATTGGCCCTCCTTGCGAGCAATGACAGTAATATTGAACTTGCCGTTGTTGACAAGACTAGTCAGGAGAGTAGAGCCGAGGCTACCGGTTGCCTGTGTTATGTCATGGCTTGATCTCTGAGTTGTCCTGGTGGACTTACACCTGAAAGGGCGACATTCTTGATAACTTGTGACATGTCTCCACTACTTGAGAGTACCGTAAACTTAGTGAGAACGAAATTTTTTAAACGATGGATATCGTAGGTTGTGCTGCAAGGTTCTCTGCTTCCAAAGGACGACCTAGAGGAGATGGAATTGAAGACGAGGGGTCACCGTCCAGAGCGGTACAGAGCGCAGCGCGTTCGCTCTGTTGTGCCAAGCCTTGACTAAGCGCAGAGTACATCACGTGACGCGTGCGGCTCTTGGCCACGCTTCCTTGCGACATTGTTGGGTTGTAACAATTGGCTAGAGTTTTCCTTGCAATAAGTTAGTTTTAGCAGTCCTATAATAGTTAGGACAAAGCTATGCACTAGCGCTAGTAGTTAGCTCCGCTTCCCTAGTGGTTGGGTTCCCCGCATCCACGGGTCTGCATTAGCGTCGATGGCTAGCTCCGTTCCTGGGGTAGCCGGGATACCTGCATCGACCCCTTGCCTAGAGTGTAGCCTGCCCATGCTGCATAATGCGACTGCAAATTACTAAATTAGAGCTGCGACATAATTGTTATAGTTTGCGCAAGTGTAGCGCAAAACAAACAAACGCGCCTCTTCTGCAGGGGATAATATAAGAAGGCTTGCAGTACGAACTGAGCCGCGACACCGTCTTGGATGGCTGTCGCGATGCGATCCCTTTGGACGCCTGGCCTTCACATGAAGATCCAAGATGAGCACGATTCATTGCGATACTTAGCACGCAATCATCGTTCCCGTCCACACAAGCACTGAGCCGCGACCCCGTCTTGGGTGGCTGTCGCGATGCGATCCCTTTGGACGCCCGTGCGGCCTTTACACATCAAGATTAAAGATAATCACGCTTCGTGCGATACTGGACGTGCACATAATCGTTCCCGTCAGGTCCAGATAGCATGTTTTAATATCAGCAACGCAACGAACACATGTCTCCATCATCATCGCATAGATTGGAATCATCCTTGACTCCGCGGAGGGCTCTCACGCTGGTTTGGTCCGCTGCAAGAAGTCGTTATGTCAGCCAACGGCACCATCGGTGCCTTTCCCCCGCCCCCGGGTGTCAGTCCGAACTTCCACGACCCAAAATCGATCGCCTATCGAGTGATCATCGCTTCTGTACTCGGGCCTGTAGTCGCGATACCCCTCTGCGTCCTGCGTCTGTACACCAAACGCTACGTACTTCGAAACACTGGATACGATGACTGTGAGGAGAATGTTGAGCGAGCATATTTGATCGAAGCTGACGTGTTGTTAGATGCAATTGCTCTTGCGACGGTAGGCTTACCGTGTTGTGGTCGCGAAACATCTCATTGACAGAATGATAGCTTCTGGCATTGGCCTTCTCGATCTTGGCCGGCATCCGTAAGAGTCCGCATCACCCATTGCAACTTCACGAAACCAACTGCCTCTAGAAACTACAAACGGATTGGGGAACCATGTTTGGGACGTTCCAGCATACAAGTACAATAGACTCATGAAGGTAGTAACCACACGACTGATTCTCACATCATCTGCTTACATTACCACAATCAACAGCTTGGCGCAATTGCTGGCGCCGCCTTCTACCAACTCTCGACTCTGTTTACCAAGGTCTCGCTGTGCCTCTTCTACTTACGACTGTCACCATTCACCGCCTTCCGAGTTCCCGTGTATATTGTCATGTTAGTCTCGATCATCCACAATCTTCTCGCCGGTTTCTGCGTTATATTTGTGTGCCAACCGATGAAGAAATACTGGGACTTCAGCATCACGACTGGGACCTGCATCAACATAACTGCCTACTTTTTGGCCAACGCTTGTATCAATGCCGCGACTGATATCGCGCTCTTGATTCTGCCCCTCTTTTTGGTCAAGGACTATCGCATGCCTCTGCGACGGAAGATCGGGGTAGCTTTATTGCTTATGACCGGCTCCTTGTACGTTGCACATTGTTGTCAAGGAAGTACTCCGTACGCTAAACATCCTCCAGTGTCTGCGTGGTTAGTTTGATTAGAGTTCAGATCGTTATCAAAGGCATGCACAGCACCGCAATGGATGGCACTTGGGGAATGGTTGCAAACTTCATCTGGCTGTAAGTACACCTTAGTGCTACGTTCTTGTTGCATACCAACTCCAATAGTCTGATTGAAATGTGGATGGGCATCGTGTGCACATGCCTTCCTGCAATTCACAAGTTCGTTCGACACTATTTCGGCAAGAATCAGGACAGCCCCATTGTCGAACTGCCCCTTGCCAAGGGGGCGAATTGTGTTCCTATTGACTCGATGTTGATCTCTGGTTCTAACGCCGATCCTGAGGAAGCCGCAACTCGAAGTTCGGGAACTGGTAAAGCCGAAGTTCATGATCATGAGGTGCATGAGGTTCGGCCTGTAGCCTCTACGAAGAGTCTCTTAGTGACAGCTTCGAGGTGTGACGATTGAAGAGCTTGAGTATCAGGAAATTTGACTGTATCGATGGAGCGAAGACCATGGCCGTATGGTTCGAAGTATTACAAGCACTCAGTTTGGTAAGGTCTTAGCTTTCCTACAGAGCTGTTAAACATAAAGCATAACGCATAAAGGCTATATACTATATCCATTCTTTAGCCAATTCTGTATGCGTTAGCCTGTAGTTATGGGAATAAATGATAAGTGTATACAGAGTCTTGGCATGGCGTTGCATTACATATCAGTGATCTTGTCGGATATTACGGTGGCTGAAGCATACATGTAACAGGTGTTGGGAATGCGTACATATATATGAGGCATTCCGCCTGCATCCAACAACAATGAATACAATCACTTGCTTCAACAGATCTGCTTGGACTGGACTGGAGTGGCGCACCGCTAATCACATTAGGAAGTCGCTAAGTGCATTAGGAAGGCGCTAAACCCCTATCCCTTAAAAGGCCGAGTTGTGCCATGTTTTTGTCGCCAATCTGCTGCATCGTCGGCTAAAATCGACATTTTCCGAGTATCAGATGAGAAGCCTCACCAAAGAAGTTGGGTGAGAGAAATTCGTACGATTGATCACGCAAATGCGCAAGTTTAAGATCGTAATTTTGGAGCAATTGATCAATTTTTCAGCTAAAAACGCGTTGCCTGAAGGTTGGTTTCGCGCCTATGGGACTCATTCACATGCTCAGACCAGCAGGATTTCCTATAAATAGGAATTTGGCAGTAAATACAGCCCCATTGAGTCCGTTTTGGTCGAGCGCGGCGAAGTTGATTCACTGATAACTCACTAAGTGGGCGGCGAGGCGTTGAGCGCTTACCTGTGATAACACAAAGTACGTAACTGCGGTATTGGGGGTAAAGGCGATTAATTTGTGCTGCCCCTGAGTGCTTTTCAATGGATCTAAACGTCGTAACGGCGTGGGTTGTATCATCAAATCTCTTAACTGTACCACCAACCTTGAAAGCCACGTCTTGTGATCATTGTAGCTGGTCTTCTCGTTGGCTGTATGCCACTTATAACTGTTGGCAAGTGAGATGTCAATCAGAAGAGTAGACAAAGGCCTCCAGGTTTTCCGATGGGATCGCAGGATTGGGTAGTAACTCCTGAGTTGATCAAAACGATCAACAGCATTCATAAAGTGGTTGTAATCGTCAATCCGTACCGGTATACTCAGGGGCATCCGAATCTGGTTCCCAAACAGTCTCCGCGTTTGAGAAGATCCTGTTCTTGAAGCTGTTGGCCGACGCCGCTCTCTGGTGACAGTCTCCGCCAAAAATTTCCTACTGTTGTAGCAAAGAGGACAACGCTATTATCCCTCCATGCGAACATGGCTACTCTCCTATTTCGGCTTACGTCATATCGTATTGTACCCCACTCCAACTGATCGCGCCAGGGCCGTACGTTGATGAGACGATCGGAGAAGCTTTCAGGGGCGTTTAAATGGATTGCGGCGTCAGTAAACGTTGATTGCGATTGCGATTGCGATTGCGACGAGGAAGGCGTAATTGGGAGTTGGCCCTGGAGAGGAAGATGGCCGTTTTGTACGTTAGCATTTGCCTCATTAATCTCACGTGGGGTCTTCGAAGTTCGCACCGTACCGGCAGCTCCAATTCCATCAACTCGTAAACGCTCCAACAATTTGATCGAGGTAAATAAATTATCTATCCAAATTACGTGCCTCATCGGCAGTAACAATCGTTGATTGGGCTCACCAGCAAGTTGGTCAAGAGCTAAATTCAAAACAACGGCTTGGGTAGGCGAAAACCCTTCTGTTCTCCATCGAGGACTAATTTTGTACGGCCCACCACCCGTGCTTTGTCCTTTTGAGTGAAACCTCCAGTTCAAACAATACCCAGAGTCTGCCAGGAGCCAGATCTTGTAACCAGTTGATTGTGCCTTCCAATCAATTGTTGTTGTCTCTCGCGCACGGCAAGGTGCTGGCCAGGACTCCAATAATGTTGTGAAACCCTTCTGAAATGTTCTGAGAGGGCAAATATACGTTGAAACGTACTGGAAAATTGTGGATCGCCATCACCAAGCGATTTGCAAACATACAGGTAGCGATCAATTTGTTGGAAACGATTACGGCTTCATAATCTCGTGAACGTAATGGCGGACTCCAAACTCTACGTCAGTTCTCCAATAATCGTCAATACACGGCTCCTGGTGTATTCCCATGTGGATTATAATAGCCAGGTAACCAAAAAACCCATTTGGAGTAACTGGGCGCCATGCACGTGCGAATTCTGGCTGAGGGCGTTCTCGGCGGTCGGTAATCTCGTTTGTGTAATCTCAAATTTGTTAGATTATCGTATCGTTCCAATACAGCCGAAAGAGCTCAATTGGGTTCTCACGATTCACTGCACCAGGCAAATTGGGTTTGCCACGTTGATGCTCGTTTTGTACGTGTAAAGGCTCCCATGTAGGCGGTGGAGTTTCTGGTGGCATTGGAGGCCTGTTTGATGGAGATCATGTTTGGCAGCTGGAAGTACTCATAAATATTGTCTTAGGAAGTGAAATGATTGATTATTATTTTTTTTTGGACAATACTGGTTGCTGTGTAAGGATCGACAGGGGGAAAAGAAGATCGACAAGATAGCAAGGTTGCCCATGGCAGTTTTGCCAATACTGTTTCTGTATCTCCGTGGCGGCAAAAAGTCGGTAGGAACGAGATCTGTTAGAAGTAGTAGGGAGTAAGTGATTGATTGATTGAGGTCCGACTCAGGGAGCCGGACTGACTTATATAGTTCCCAGTCTCCTGATCACATGACCGGCTTCCAACAAGATCATCGTCGGGTCGGCCGTATGAACGCGTAACGCGCGGCATATTGGCGTAAAAAAGAGCCTTTTGGCGGTGATTTTGAGAAAGTTATTGTAATTGTAATCGCACAAATTATTGGCGTACACAGCTTTGGAGTTGTAAGACTTGGCACGCTAGTCGGGCCGTAGTATTGCCGGTGGGCACGTGCGTACGCTTTTATTGGTTGCATCAAAATATGTGTCACGGGACCACGCGATACGCTAGCACGGACATGACGATCCGGAGCGGATCAACGCAGAACCGTGATCCTGAAGGGATCACGGACGTGAAACCCTTTTCTCCTTCTTCGTGCTACGTCTTGTATCTAGTCTCGTCCCTAGCTAAGCTAATACTATTGCTATTCGTTACTCGAGCATCGCTGCTGAACTAGATCGCAGCCGAACCCTGACAATATGGCACAACTCGGCCTTTTAATGGATAGGAAGCTCGACTGGACTGGACTGATCTTAAAATCCAGTCCAGTCCAGTCCAAGCAGATGACTGTTACATATTACTCTCACTGTCGCCTCTCTTGGTTATAACCTCCTCTATATCTCTTAATACTCCACTAAACCCTACCCCTTATGCGATATTCTGCCTAATCCAGCTCTTTAAGCACTCTAGCATCTCAATAGTATCTCCACTTAGTGAGCACTAAGTCCATGAGATCGTATGGCGCGGCCCTGAGAATATGCATTCTGGCTCAGCCGACATTGCTGGGATGGAGAGGATATCAATTGCCACCTTAGTGAGGCGTGGATAGGCATGTTGTTGCTCCTCTCGTAGCCACTATTCAAAGTGCTGTAGTATTTGGAGGAAATGGAGTAGGGCCACGGCTAATAAAGTCAATAAAGTCGTCGTGTGAGGGGTTGAAGGATCGAGGAGAGGTAAGATCCAGCTCTCTTGCAACTCATACATGGGCATCCTGTATAACATGTTAAGAAATCCTTTAACATGTTAAACAGAACAAGATAATTAAATATACAGATTACACGATAACACGATAGATGTAACGGGCCAAGCCTATGTCCGAGGCTGCGCCATCGTGCACAGATATACGGCTCGTGCGGGTGGCTCGCCCTCGTGAACTTTATATAACCTCGCGTGGCACCTAGTCCTCCCCTTTTCTTCCCATCTTGGTTGTAGATAGCATCTGGACTGTTGACAGGTCTAGAAAGTACGGTGATATCTGATCGGAGAGACCGAGAATATCGGATTGACCGTCGGTCAGACCGAAGAGCTGAAGTTGAGGCCGTAGATATAAAGACTAGGCTGCGCTTTGAAGAAAGAGAGCCGGCAGAAAACTCAAAAATAGAGATAATTGCAAGTCTATTGAGTATTGCATCACATGTGCCACGTATTGGAGTACTCATAACAACATGGACTAGATAGCTGGAATCCAGTTACTAGAGACCGCTCACAACAGGTTGTAACAAAGGGACAGGCGAAGCTTGAGCAGATTTTGCGACGGCAGGGCGAGAAACGACAAGCCCAGGCTGATGAACGCGAGCGAAAAATACTCAGGAATGCCATCAATACCAAGGTCTTCGAAGAATCTCTACTACAGCTTATCGTTAACAATAACCTTCCACATAAGTTAGTGGAGCACCCGGAGCTATACTCCCTGATTACGAGCGTCAATTATATGGCAGCAGGCGTCTACCCAAAGTCCCGAGCCGCAATGCCAAAGAAAATTGACCACTCCTTTGTACGGACGAAAGCTGAGATAAAACAACACCTCCACTCCGCACTCTCTGAGATACATCTTGCCTGTGATGTCTGGACAACTGAGCATAAGAAGAAGGCTTTCCTAGGCATTGTTGCACACTTTGTTGATGCCGAAGGGAACTATCGCAAAGCTCTTTTAGGCCTACCACAGTTACGAGGGAGCCATGGCGGTCAACACCAAGCAGAGCATGTGAATGGGATAATAGACTGGTACGAGATTGCTCATAAACTTGGATACTATACTGGTGACAATCACGGCTCCAATGATAAGTGCTGTCGCTTCATCTCAAGGCACCTTAAAGGACAATATCAAGTCAATTAGGATCCAAAGGTTCACCGAATTTGCTGCCACGACCACGTCATTAACCTTGCTAGTCGGGCTTTCATTTTTGCTCCTCATAAAGAGATGATTAATGCGGTAGTAAATGAGATTAGATAGGAAGCGAAGCCTGAAGATAAGGACGATCCGAATGGTACTTCCGCTGAGGATATGAGCATGATGAAGAGGCAAGGCTTTAGGCAGCGTCAAAAAAGAAGAAGGGGCTTAGTTAGAAGGATCTGGGCCGCTGAGAAAGCTTCACGCGATCGTTGCTTATATGAGAAGTTCGGAACTTCTCTACAACGAATTCCTCGATGCCGTGGGTCGCATGATACCCACGGACAACGATCCCCGATAGAATAGCTGGCATATTATGAATACAGTTGCTTGTGAGCTTGAAGGCTATGTCGATACCTTTGTCAAGAACCACTAGGAGGTAATCGGGAAGCACGCATTTACACCTGACGATTGGGATACTCTGCGCGAGATTACCGTCTTCCTTAAGCCCTTTAAGAAAGTTACGACGGGAACTCAATCCGACCTTGATTCTATTGAGAAAACCCTAGTGACAATAGATATCCTTGTTAACCACTTGGAGAAGCAGAAGAATAAGCATGCAAATGATACTCGGTTTCAGAACGCAGTTCTGGTGGCTTGGTACGCCTTCGACAAGTACTACAGCCTGACCGATCAGGTGCCAGCTTATGCGGTAGCTTTGCTTCTGCATCCTTCAAGGCGAATGCGCTATATTGATATGAATTGGAAGAAGTCTTGGGCTAGAGCAGTACTTCCAAAGCTCAAGAACCTCTGGGAACGAAGTATGCTATAATCGAAGAAGCTAGCTTCTAACCTTGTCACAACCGACCCATGAGCCTGACGAATATAATCTTCTTGAGCGAGATCTGAACGTGGTTCCAAAATTCGCCAACGACTGGGAGTCTTTCATCGAAGCCGACCCTACCGAGATCTCTACCAAGGCTGCGCTAGAGTGGTTGTGTCAAGAGCAACAACGATCACGATACCCACGCCTTTCCCGCATGGCAATCGATATCCTTTCGGTACCAGCAATGTCAGCAGAGGCAGAGCCAGCCTTCTCGGGGCGCGACGTCAAATACCATGGAGCAGGGCCAGCTTGGGAGCAAAGACAATTGAGCAGATGGAGTGTGTAAAACACTGGCTAAGGAAAGGCTGGCCCGACGAACTCAACGCCGATCTACCTCCAGAAGAAGGCGAGGTAGAGGTAGAAGACGAAGTAGAGGCTGAATGCAGCCGGTCGCAAGAGGAAGATGGATTTCACTTACAAAGCCGTATCGTTCCCAGCTAGATTTCTCAATATACTCAATATTCTCAATATACTCAATATTCTCAATATACTCAATATTCTCAATATTTCTCAATATTTTCTCAATATTTTCTCAATATTTTCTCAATATTTTCTCAATATCTTCGATACTCAATACTCAATACTCAATACAGATTTCTTCAATATTGAACCTTTTCAATATGAGATCATATTTAGTATTGAATACCGAATACAGCACTGTAGGGGTGTCAGAATTTAATGAATTTTTGTCGTGATCGTGTTCATTTTTCTGTTCATTAGTTCTGTTCTCTCTCCTTTTTAAACACAGGCCTGATACATCGGCGATACATAGGTGATGCCGTCCACGATGCAGTATTCGTGTACTTCAGTTTTTATGCCTCTTATCTGACAAGGGGAGTGTCGGAAAGTTGGTGAGCAACGTTAGCCTAAGTTAGACGAAATGCATATATAATTTAATCCCGCGTCCCTCTTGGCTCTTGTCTCTTATCTTCTCTGTCAGACATGGCTGGCGTGTCTGACATAAGTAGCTGGCAAGGGCGGCAGCTCTTTGTGGTAAATATCTACCATAACCTTCTTGGGAACAAGTTCGTAATGTCCCTGCGCGCACCTAAATCGCGCCAATACCTCATTCCGAGTTCAAACTCCCTTGGACTGGAAAGTTTTTCCTTGCTGCTCGCAGCAACCCCGATGTTAATAGCCTTATAGTAGCGGGGTGAACCCGGGGATGGTGCGAGGACGACGATGTCTGGTCCTTGTCTGATCGCAGGCTGATGATGGAGCTGGTTCTTGTTTTGATATAAGTGGTCGGAGGGTGGTAGACAAGCACATGTGATGCACAACAGAGCTCTCCGAAGACCAGCAAGCCGAGTCGACAGTTTTCACGTCATATCGTCGTCTATGTGGAGGAATCGGACACGAATGACGGATATGACGCATGTACTGCAATTGGTGTTAGTATCACTGCTAAAACGGCGTAGAGGAGATAATTGGAACGCACCTGACTTACAAGAAGCCTAGGCTAAAAATACCGAGGAGAATGTATTTCTGAATCCGAGCAAGTTTCAACCTCTGATGATGGGAAGGGGTAGGACGAAGATAATAATATCGGTTGCAATATTCCCGGCTGCATTGATGTACCAGCTGGGTGTGTTGGGAATGCATCTAACATCAGGGGTGGTTGTCCGATCCCAGAAGGCAGATATGGGTTGGCAAGTAAAGACGAACATCAGTACTTGAGACAAACCCCAGCATGTAATAATAATGAGGGTAACATACAAGGCGATCCGCATGCGTCTAATCGAAAATGCTCGATAGTACTGTAAGATAAAGGAAATTTTGATGGCCAAAAGAGATGCATTGTAGAAGACAATAGAGAAGTAGAATACCTTCAAATGTTAGTACATTATTGTTCAAACAACGCGATACGGTAATGAAGTTGGGAAGTTTACTTTCATGAACTCGGTTAGCTTTCGTGACGAGACAGACTGAATATGACGTCCAAGACCATTCTTCGTGTCTAACCGTCCAACTGAATCAGACCGTTATCTCATAAGGCAGGTTCGGATTCACTTACTACTAGCAATAACAGCTCCACACGCAAGAGTGAGAATCTGCCGGTCTGGAATAAGCTGATGCTAGGACGGAGAAAGAACAAGATCAAGGTTGGAATAGTTACCAATGCACTCAACATGGCCCAATCATCTGTCCCCAGTCGCCCGACTATTGCATACCGGCTGTAAAACCGAAGGCTGACCATGGAAATGATGAACACGGCAAGTACTGTTACCACTGCAAGGACAGTGCCCTCTCTGGATTCAAGCGAAGCTGCCATCAGTGCGTTCACACAGGTAAGACCAGTAGGCTCTTCGATTTGAGTTCGCTGCTCAAGGTGCCCGGCGGCAAATGAAGTAAGAATGTTGAGCGGTGGGAGGTTGGCGGTAATGATAACGGAGCGGGAAGTGATTAGGGTCAAGGTCAAGCAAGGCTAACAAGCGCGTCGGCGTTGGGCGAATTTAGATAATCTATTTTGTTACGCCTATCAAGGAGGAGACAGAGGTCATATAGATCTGGGCAATGCGTACATACTGTCGCTTCATGTGGTTCATCTGGTTTCTTCCTCTCCTATGGTTTGCCGTGCGCACGTTCGTCGAGCGACGCGCCCCCACCTTGCCCAACCCTGGCAGCCAAGCCCACACGCAGACCTGCGACCTTTGTCCTGTCGGGTTCCGTAGAGCACACCTTGGTGTCATATGGTAAGCCTCTGTCTCACAACGCCGAAGGCTAAGAAATTCTGTTTGCTTACGCACAAACGGCGTAATATTTGTCGGAGACAGGTGTGGCCTGGACGGAGTCATTCTAGGGCCTCAACGCAGACAAGATCGTCATCTCTCGTGCTCAAAGGGCCGCGATCCTATCCGGATTGGTGTCTTAGTATTCCCAGCCTGTTCTGTGTCTGGTGGAGGGTGGTTTGTAGCAGGTACAAGAGATGGCTATAACATTCACTCCTCGGCCAAGCCGAATAGTATGCCTTACTTCCAAGCGGCAGCGAGAGGCCCGTCGCGGGTCGCCGTCCCCTTTCGGCGCACGGCAAGCTCCGCTTCGGAGCCGATGGGTGGATAACTGCCAAGACGGCTGCAAGGCATGTTCCGATCCTGTAGTACCTTCGTGGAACGATCTAGGCTTTGCCCGAAGTACCTGTGGGCTCGTCTCTACTCTAATTGGTCACAATCCTGTCCTGACTCAAACGGGGCTTTACGTGCGACAGGGGGTGGCTGGATCTGCCAAGACGCTTTGACGTGGTGTATGCGCCCTCCTCCACGGCGTCCTCCAGCATTGAATTGACACCCGTGGAGGCCCAGGTGTGGTTGCAGGACAGCCCCTACCACTGAATACCTATTCGAGCACGACACGAAAGACGACAGGCCAATAGACAACAGCATCGATACCACACAATATGTGGGTAGAGCGATCGAGGAGGCGGCTAGCTAAGAAATGAGGAACTGCGCTGATTGCTAAAGAGTGGGATCTGGTGGGTTGATATACATAAAATGAGAGTATCTCGAAGCTTCGATGAAGGAGACCTCGAGATCAACATGAGATCATAGAGAACACTTTTGAAGTGTTAGCTAACACAATACTACAGATCATGGACAGAGACACGATACAACAGAGCCGGACTATAAAGATGCAAGAGAGGAATTCTGGGACAGTACCCAGAACGAGGGAGAGCAAACAGCAAATAATTTTGATCGACAGAAGGCGCACAACACAATCAAGGATTGCACAGCAGGCTGCTAATCAATTAACTCACTCCACTTGGGGTATGGATTGAGTTGATTGATGAGGCTCTGCTCAAAAAGCTCAGTTGAGTTGATTGATTACCGAAAACGGTGGTTGAATTGAGTTGATTGCTCAGTTGATTACATAATACCTTCAAAACTTCCACCAGGAACAAGTTGTATAACACCTATGCGGCCCAATTGCTCAAACACAACGAGGCTCCAAATATATCCGGCAATAGCTTCGCCCTGTTAGACGACACTATCAAACCCGCGTTACTGAATATACGTTCTGGTTCGTCTGACATGGGCGGTATCGTGAGTATATCAAACGCTATACAAGAAAGCCGTACATACTGATTCTGTCTGCTGAGCCACTATTATATTAGGTCCTCGACCTTCTTCCCTTCCTCGCAGTCAGCCCGAGCAATATATTCCGCAAATTCATCACGATCTGGCTGTGGTTGTGTCGGTGTTGACTCTTAGTAGCAGATTGAGTTGAGGAATGTGAGGGGCTGCGCAAAGGTTGCCGATGCCTGGGTAACAGGATTGTATTCAATGAAGAAGAAAGCTATCTCAGGAGTAAGGCAGCATTTATATCTACCTAACTCCTCGTGACTCTGATCGAGAAACTTCCAGAGGTTTCTAGAACTCCGTGGTTCTCGCCAACGCTCCGAAGGTTCCACCGACGAACATTACTGTACAACTAGGCTCTAGCCTATAACAGCGTACGGTTAAATCTTTTCAGGATTGCCTCTGGGCCGAAGGTGATAGGCCAGTCGCCTCAAACGCCTTAAGAATATTCGCCTCTTTAAAGGACGCTCGCCAGGCAGCTAGAAACATAGGATAGAAGTCTCTTTTACTCATTGACGTGAGCCCTTGGCACCTCTCCATAAAGGCAGATACCTGGCTTGAGTAGGCTGATGAGAGAGGCCTAAACATAACTACATCAAGCGGTTGAAGTGTGTGAGTTGATTGAGGAGGATAGATCATTAAGAGAATCTTGTTCTGATCACAGTAGTTGATGAAATCCATTGTCAGGTGAGATCCATGGCCATCAAGGATCAAGAGCCTATATGAGGAGCAAGCCTTCGGCTTTGTCTTACGTTCAAACACCTGTTTAAGCCATGCTAGGCCTATATCGTTGTTCGCCCATCCCGAGGATGAGTAAGTGAAGAATACTTGATCCTGAGAAGGATCAAAGGCCTGCAACCACGAGTCCTGTAGCGAGCTCGAATCTGATTGATAGATGATCGCAGGCTCGAGGGCAGATCCGTCAGCGCAGATGCAGGCTGGCAGCGTTATCTACTCTCGATTGCCATCCTGGATGTGAGCCTTAATCTTCCCTTCCTCGTACAGCCTCCTGCTGGACACCCTGTTCGTGCGGGTGAGTACACCTAAGAGGAAGCCTTTCTCATCCATATTGTACGTGTGGCGAGGCTCAATGTTGTATTGGCAGATCTTATCATGCAGGAGGTTGAAGTAGAGGCTGTACTTTGCCTCTGAATCAGCCTGATGGCGCGATCGATCTATACCCGTCGCCCACTTTGAGATCAGCTTATCCTCATGGCGCTTAACAAAGCGATCAACCCAGTCTTTTCCTAGCTCTCTCTTGGCTATCTCTGAGGCAAAGCGTCGTATCATAGCTCGTGTAGGTGGCAGGCCTTGCTCTGTGATTCGTTTGATATATTGCAGGAGTTCCTGCTCTTGATAGGGATGGAGAGCTTGTTGGTTTTCTGCCTTCGTGTTAGGCGAGATTGTAAAGCTCTGGTGTCTCCGTGCGAGCGTTGTACGACAGCAGCCGTATTGTTGTGCAATCTTTCGATAGCTTAATTTTTCTCCTGGTTCTAGCGACTCTATAGCTGCAAGTGCTTCCTCAATTAGGCTCATATTATGGAGATATTGCGTGTTGAAGATAGGAGTTGTTTTGGTGAGGTGGCGCATCACGCGTGGTGCATCACGCAGGGATCCTCGGTAGCAGATCTATCGTAGAATCTGGTTTCCGTCTCGTTTTTTCTCTCATTATTCTCGGATGCTTCGCGGGCTGTCAAACTAAGAACGACTTTATGATTTGTCGCAGTCGGTCCCGCCGGTGAGCATTCGGTTCCGACAGAGAGTTGCTTTCACTTTAATCGCGCACCAGGACTGCCTGCGGTTGACGTATCAGCCACACCAGCCGCCCCATTCTTCGCTACGTGCTTGGTGTTGGGTTGGAGACCCCCATTCGTGTCGCTTGGGATGACTGACTCGCCCATGAGCCGTCACTTATACGCCCCACTCTCTTTCCTTCCCCCAGTCGTTATATCTTTATTAGCGATTGTTACCCTTCGAAACGTGTCATCTTCACCCAGACAAGTCGATCAGGATCCACCATGGCCACGCCTCATTTTTATCCCAAGGAAGACCAGGGTCTTGCAATCCTTGGGGCGACCCTCACCGTGACTATCGTCGCTCTGATTACATTTGGCACGCGCTTGTTCGTGCGGGTGAAGATGATCCAAAACGTCGGTTGGGATGTGAGTATAGCTCAATGATGTTACAAATTGCGATAACTGACGTCTTCACAGGATTACACCATGGGAGTTGCAATGCTGCTTGTACGTTTAATATGGGAAAGTCCAGCCCAACTTCCTCTAACGTGATGATAGTGTGTAGCTGGACAGTTCGTGATAATACCTCAAGTACGGTTGGGTGCTGGTAAGCATCTTGACCAGATACCACCAGAAGAATTCCAGCAAGCTTTCAAGCTCAACTTCGTCACACAGCCGCTGTATTTGTTCGCCATCATGCTGATCAAGGAATCGGTCGGGTTTTTCTTGCTCCGAATCGCGATTACACCCTTCTACCGGCGAACCATCATTTCTGTCATGGGTGGGATTTCACTCGAATACTCCATAATAGGGATGGCTTTGTTGATAGCGTGCAGTTTTCATGGCAGTATACACGACTGCGTGCTTCGTGGTAAGTCGGCAAAGTTCTCCCGATTTGCGATTTGTCATCTATGTTAATGACTGAACCAGACAATCGTACTACAATGCACAAACCTGGCAGTTCAATGGGACCCGGACGCCAAAGGCACATGTTGGGGTGTGACCACACTGAAGGCTCTAAGTTACACGAACGTCGGTAAGCTGTGCTGCAGCATGATAAACAAACTACGCCAAACTTACAACATTGAAGCGCTAAACATTACCACCGACCTGCTCTTTGCTATAATCATACCGGTACGTGATGCCATAATGGGCTATTGATTTCCACTAAAGAGCTGACAGATCCCTATGTTATGGAAGGTACAAATGAATCGCCGACAGAAGTCTTCAGTCATCGGTATTCTCGGGCTAGGAATATTGTAAGGCCACCCCCGTTCACACACACCCAGATACTGAACATCCCAGTGCCACCGCTGCAGCGCTCGTCAAGATGAGCTATCTCCCCAATTACGGCAAAGCCGGTGACTGGCTATGGGACTCGCGCAACATAACGATCTGGACTGTCACTGAATCTAACATCGGCACCATCGCCGGAAATCTGCCCTGCATGAAGCCTCTCTTCCGCAGCGTCCTCGGCTCAACCTACGGCCGCGGATCCCGAAACCGCACTACCTCCAAATACCTCCCAGGCTCTTACGGTCCCGGCACCGACCACAAATCTATCAGAAAGTACAATTCGCTTGGATCTAGTCGGACGCATGAAGAGCCTTTACGACCGTATGGTGTGAATGAGGCACATATGATGACTACGATACGGGCGGATAAGGAAAGGCCGGGTAAGGCGAGCGGTCTGCGTGATGAGGTTTCAGGCAAGAACAGCGAGGAGAGTCTCGTGTCGCCGAATGCTCAGACGCAGATATTCTCCAAGCTGGGAGGCATCAAGAAGACAACGGAGGTCAATATTACGGGGTCCTCGGGGGAGATAGAAAGCATTGATGAGGGAACCGAGCCAGGTCGGAAGGAAACGCAGATGGTGTAAAAATGTAATAGAACACCGCGCTACAATTTTTCATGGATATGTTGTCACGCCCCTTGCTCACAATGACAACGACCACGATGGTGTGGGGTGTCTCATTGATATGACCTATTCCATCTGGGAGCCTTGTAGGAAAGCAGCATGTAGGGTCAACGAATGGCTCCAGATAGCCCCATCTCGATGAAAATGGATGTATATTGCTCTTTGCAATTCGGAAAAAGGGTCTGCATCTTACGCGAGCTGAAGTTGATCTCGGTTTCCATCAAAGTGTAAATGGGCAATCTTCACCAAAGCCATCTGCAGCTCCGCCTCCTTCTGATCACGATTCTCCGGCTTGACCTATCCCCGAGAAGGAAATAGCACTCGATGTGAAATTATGTGTAGTATGCGAAGCGTGCGTCAGCTAACATTCCTGTAAGCCGACTGTAAAGTTTTGTTATGAGTACTCAAATACGTGGCACATGTGATGCAGTTCTCAATAGGCTTGGAATTATCTCTATTTTTGAGTTGTCTCTCCCTCTTTCTTCAAAGCGCAGCCTAGTTTTTATATCTACGGCCTCAACTTCAGCTCTTCGGTCTGACCGACGGTCAATCCGATATTCTCGGTCTCACCGAAAGTCTAAGTTTTCGGTCTCTCCGATCAGATATCACCGTACTTTCTAGACCTGTCAACATAAAGTGCATACATGGGCACTTTGGTTTGTTGATTTGCTCGTCTGACAGGCTGGAGCCTGTGGGGAGTCCAGGGCTATGCCGTGGAAGTGGAGGCCAAGACTCGTGACCAACGCACAGACTATATAATCGTTTGCGAAATGTTAAGAGCACCCCGAAGCGGCTAGTGCGTCAACCCGGCAATCATCCATCACCAGCAAGCGAAGTATTGCGCAAGGTACGGATGCTTCCCGTGCAAGGATGCTAATGGCGAATACGTTCGTTTAGTATCTGGGGATTGCCGACAGCCCGCGTTGCGACTCAGGTTAAAGCGTGGAGGCGGCAAATGAACGCAATGGTGGCAGTGCGATGATATTAGCGGTTGATTCCCAGATTGGGGTTCAAGGTGTGAAACCTAAAGGCCATCCAAGCCAAGAATCATCATGAAGCTTATCTTCTCACGCTTGCGCAAGCGAAATGTCTTGACCGATGTTCATACTCGTATTGGCGTAGTAGAACGCGTCCGTGCTGACGCACTTTCCAGGATTCTTGCATCCCAGAACTTGGCGACAGGGAAGCATTGGAAGATCCTTGCGTGCATTGTTCATATGCACGTATTCCCAAACCCTGGCACCTGGGGCATTAGTGCGGGGTCGATCCCGGGAGGATGGAAGACTCCGCACCCACTTCCCCAGAACAAAGCGAGCCATTGCAGAGTTTCTGGCTAGCCACCGCGGCACAGTGGAGACTCACGGGCGGGCTGGAACTGGGTTTTGGCAAGTGCCAGCGCTTATGTCATTTTCTACATACATTGCCTACTAACTAACATTTGACTACCATTTGTTGGCCCGCCATGTGCCTGAAACACTGCCCAGTGGCGCTCTCACATAGACTGAATACACTCTGACACTCCTTAACTCTTAACTGCTGCGACTCCTCCTCTAGAAACTGACAAACCTCATCTTTAGTCTTTGGGCAGCGCAACGCAAATCATGAGCGAATTAAATGTTCGGGAAAGACACTGCCTGCGCCCCGAGAGTGATGACTGCATTGGCTGGAAGGCGTGGGTAATCTCGCTGCAACCGAGCCGCGAGTCTACGCCGCCATGTTGATACGATTTGGTCCGATCACCGTGGGAATGTTTCCGCCTCCCCGCTTCAGCCCAAAGCATGTCATTTCTGACTCGCTCACTTTGTCCCTTCCTGCGTCTTAACGCAGGCAGTACAGGGAAAAACCAGCATTATAACCACTAGTCGGAATCCTCCAGGTGCAATACAATTTTCTTGACTGAATCTTGAGCATGGCCGTACGCCAATTGAGAGTTTTGGCTTCCGATAAATGTATATGCGTTAGATGTTATGCATTTTACCGCACTATGTAAGCTTTTTAATAATCAAAAGGCGTGCGCGAGGTCGGACGCACGGTAACAAAGCTTGTGAAAAGAGTTTCCCTCGCGGATCAGACAAAATGCATCCGTAATTTGAGGCGTCAACATTCTATCAGAATATGCCCATGCGCCACTATATCGTGCTGCCTACCGTCCCAATGCGGTCGAGTCAGCACCACTTCTTCTGGAAGGGGAAGAGACATATGAATATCCAAGAAGTCCCTTTGACGCCTCTCCGCTCTCTTTGATTCTCACATCTGCATTCATCGCTTTCTCGTTATTATACAATGACCATAAGCTCGCGTGGATTCCAAGTCATTGTATGTTCCTATGTATCCGTCTTGATTTCGGCTCTCTTCACGTCCCTCAGATTGTTTGTGAGATGGAGGCTCGTCAAAATTACAGGCAAAGAGGATGCCTGTATTTTCTTCGCTTGGGTATATTACCATTTGCAATGCTTAGGAGATGATGAAGCTAATGAGTGATATCAACATAGATAGCAGCGCTCGTCTGCGCCATCACCATGCACCTCGGCACGCGCTCTCTATATCAATCCAACAATTTTGATTCAAAACCTAACGCAGCGTAGATGTAACAATGGGCGGTCTTGGTCAACGCGTGAATACCCTCACCCCCGCTCACATAACCACATACTTCAAGGTATTGCCTGTCCATTTCCAAAGCCCTAACGCCCTCGCAAAGTTGGACCTATCTAATACCAACCGCTTAGATGGCATACGTGAGCATATTGTCCTACAATACGTCACTTTGCCTAACAAAGTTCGCGATCTTGCTGTTTTGCCTGCGTCTCTTTGCCCCATCGTCCTGGCGCAAAGTATACTTTGCGGTGCTGGCCTTTATTAGTATATATACAATTTGGGTTGTTGCTACAAGTATCGTGCCCTGTGTGCCAGTTGGAAGGTACTGGAATAAGAGTGTGCAGGGAGGGTGTTTGCCTAACGGAGTCCTGTGGTTTCTGAATGCAGGGCTCAATATCTTCTCTGACTTTATTGTTGTGTTGCTACCAATTCCTAGCATATTGTCACTGCAGTTGCCTAAGAAGCAGAAGATTGGGGTTAGTTTGATCTTTGCGTTAGGGCTCTTGTAGGTTCTCTTTCCCCTCCTCATTTGTCTTCCTTCTGCCGCTCGACTCGACATGAGCCTCATTCCATCCTTTTCCATTTTATTCCCTTATTTACCTGGCCTGAGACGTTCGAACTGACGATGTACTTTCCTGAGTGTAGCGTCTGCATAATTTCCATCATCCGCCTCCGCGCCATCTACAAAGGCTCCACCACTACCGACTTTACCTACGACAACTTCGATATTGCTCTCTGGACCTGCATCGAAGTCAATGGCGCTATTGTTGGTGCCTGCATACCGATTCTCAAGCCCCTAATTACCAAATTCTGGCCCCATCTCCTCTCGTCCGGTCGTTCGCAGCCAGAGACGGGATATGTCTTCAGTGCGAGCCGGAGCAAAAGGTACACTATACGACTCCAAGAAATTGCCACCGAGAGCAGGAATGTCGGGAGTGCGGAAAAAATTCTGAGGAATGACGGTGTTGGGCCGATTGTACTTAAAGAGGGGAAAAAAGTAGGTCAGAGGGCTCAAGAGAGCACGGATAATGAGGATTCTGGAAGTTACAATGATATGATCATGGTTGAGGAGCTCGGGAGGCCCAGGAGCAGTGATGGGTGGAGCGGGCAATCTTCACAGCGCCCTGTGCATGTGATTGGGCGAGTCGATGCGACGGAAGGTGTGAAGGTGTTTTAGGGAGGGCATGGGTTCGATGGTCCTTTGAGCTCTTACACGGTACGTTCTGGAATGCAGGTTCACTCAGGTGCTTTGTTGTCGTGCTATTATTCACTCAAAACCTTAAATTGTGTTCACAGCAGGCACATGACTTCTCGAGGATATATCCGAGATAAACTCTTGTTATTAGAATGCCGTTTGATATTCTCAAGCAGCGCCTCAATGCATTCGCCCTCTATGTCGATATAGGGATGTTTATCAACACGAATAAGAACTCCTCGTAGTGCTGACACAGCTGCCGCATAGTGCAGAAGAGGATCTTTAGTTTGGACTCTGCAAGGGTACGAAGCTGTCTAGTAACCAAAACAATGATGCATATACTTGCGCTCTTGACGGAGCGCTTGGTTGGGGTTGAGGTTGAGGAGCATCATAGCCTTAAGAGTTATATAAATGGTGCTTCCATGATTTAATATTGCAGCCTAACTTGATCGTACTATAATTGTTTAAAATATTAATGGCCTACGATAATCTTGCATTTAAAACGTTATTGGGTTGCCTTAGAGCTCCTCTCCAAATCCGGGCAAATGCAGGCGCAAAGCTGGTCCAATTTTGATGCGCCCATCAGCTCCAGTAATCTCTATACCGGATTTCCGCCGACTACAAGGCACGTGGAGGTGTCAGATAAGAGGCATAAAAACTGAAGTATACGAATACTGCATCGTGGACGGTATCACCAATGTATCACCGATGTATCAGGTCTGTGTTTAAAAGGGAGAGAGAACAGAACCAACAATGAAGACAATCAATTCTCATCCATCCACTTTAACCAAAGAGATTCATTAAATTCTGACAGGAGGGCTGCATGCTGGAAAATATGCAGTTCCGAAATGGAGGGACATCTATTGTTTGAAATCAGACTCTGATATCTGAAGTCCAATGGAGAGTATGAACATTGTTCATGGCCCTTGCACGATCCGCAAGAAAAATGAGCTCTTCCTTAGTCGACTCTTGACCCAAGACTTGGTTGCGATGTGGGCGTTTAAAATATACCCCTAGTCTCTTGAGAGAGGAAATGTAGCCTAATCCATGTTTTCAGCTACTCTCGATGATTTTATATTGTTCAGGAGAATAAATAGTGGCGAAAATTTAGTTTGATTCTTTCGGTGGGCGGAGCGAGCAAGGAGGCATCCGGGTAAGAAATGAGGATCTGCGTTTTCGCTAACGAATGAGAACTGAAAGGCTTATATACATGAGCTGAGTGGTTCTCGAAGCTTCGATAGCGCCTCAGAGAATATTCTAGTAGTGTTCGCTCACATTGGCCGTTTTGATCGGTTAGCTTGTCAACGTCTGGTAGTCTGCTGGATTATCAATAGCAACTCCTCCTCCCGACAAAGCGAAGATCCATACCTCCGCGCAGCTTTCGAGTACCTCAATCCACTGGTGAAGACAACCGAAGCGCATCTTATCCACGATTCTGTTAGCAGACGAATTCCTAAGGTGTACGAAGAAAACAAGGCAGACATAAAACGAGTATTGGCGGCAGCCCCTGGGCTAATCCATCTTGCGTTTGATGGCTGAAGGTCAAATAATCGTCATGCTTTGTATGGAATCATTTGCTACTTTCTCAATACCTTTGGCCAGCCTGAGAAACTGGTCCTTGGTCTTCCTGAGCTTGTCGACCGCCATTCTGGGGAAAATATCGCCGCTCACGTTGTTGACGTCCTTAAAAGCTATGACATAACCAGTAAGGTTCTATGCTTCACACCCGACAATGGTAGTAACAATGACACAGCGATGGAAGAAGCTGGGAAAGCGCTAGGTTTCAAGGGTTAGACGACTACGTTACTTTGGCCATATCATTAATCTTGCTGGTAAGGCGCTGCTTTTTGGCCACGACTCGGAGGCTTTCGTGGACGACGAAGGGAACGAAGCACTTGATGCGAAGGTCCACGAGCTTGGAGACGGAAAGGCTTGTTGGAAAGCTTCATAACCTTGTCCTCTGGATTCGTCGTTCGGACTTACTGACTAATCTTCTTCGATCTCTTCGGTTGATAACGTACGGTAAATCTGACGATCCAACGGTTCGAGCAAAAAAGCCTTTGGATGTCATCATTGATGGGATAACTCGTTGGCTTTCCACTCTTTATATGATTCGGCGTGCCCTTCTCCTTAAAGACTTCCTTGAGGACCTTTGGTACGGACGGAAGAACGAGTGGGAAGGGTTGATTTTGAGGGGAAAGAAGTCAAGGAACGAGATGCCACTTTGTCTCAGAGACGAGAACAAGCTTGACGAGAAGGACTGAACCATTATTGCTCTGTTTAATGAGGTTTTGCAACACTTCGAGCACGCCCTGATTACCCTCGAAGGCGACGGTCAACAGCGAAGACTATGTCGAAGCATATGGATGCCAGTGGGATATCTTGCTTGGCTACGGATACCTCCTTAATAAATGGAGGTTTATAAGGCCACTGCTCATCAATACCCTGAGCCTAAGCACTTCAAGGTTAATATTAACCTCTGTTGGAAGAAACTTGACGAGAACTACTCGCGGCTTGACGAGACACCAGTTTATTACGCAGCCACTGGCGCGTTGCATTTCATCCAGCCTATCGTTGAGAATATTTCGAGGACACGTGGGCGGGTCAGCCAAACTGGACCCAAAGAGCAAAGTCCCTTGTAGAAGGGCTCTACCGGTCGCATTACGAGCCACAGATTGTTTCCCAGAGTTGAGCACGCAGCGAGCCAGTCACAAAGAAGCGGTGTATGTATCGGAATCCCTTCGACGAGTACCGTGAAGAATACCGTCAGGCCCCGGCTTTATCACAGACGCCTCATCACCATCTGTCTTATCACAAGCCAAGAAGGTTGTGGCTAATAGGGCAGCACCCGCTGTTGGTGACGAATATAACGATTAGCTTCGGGATGTCCGCATGTCTGATCAGAAAGTCATAGATCCTATGAGCTACAGGTATGAAAGACGGGAGGAGTATCCACGGTTATCATAGATGGCTCTCGATATGTTTTCTATCCTCCCAATGTCTGCTGGTGTGGAGAGGGTCTTGCCGGCCGCCGGCAAAATGGTCCGAGACGAGCGGGCTAATCTGGGTGCGAGTACGATTGGAATGACGCAGACGGTGAAGTCGTGGCTTCGTGGGGGATATATCAGCAGTAAGGAGAAGCTTCTTGAAGAGGTCAAGCTACCAGGCACTGACCCGTTGGCTTGACTGAGCTTTATGGAAGCCCGAGAAGCAACAAGGCGGAAAGATTACATATACGGTTTCTCTATAGATTACAGGTATCCGTTTCCACTATCCATCCATCCACACGACCACGCTAGCCGTCCATCCCATTCATTCCACTCGAGGTTGACAGGAATGGATGTCCATCCATTCTATCACAGGCTGCATGGATGGAAATGGAATGGATCGCCAGTCTCCTCGATCCGGAAAGAATTGAGTGCGTTACCGTGTGCAACGGATCGTTTTCGCCTTTTCGGGTAACTCGCACATCGGACCAAAGCCGAAAGTTGGGAAAGCATGGAGTGCGGATTGAAAATCAAAATTCTGACTGCTGTGCACCGAATCCTTAACTTTATACATATGGCGAATTCTGGGACGCTTTCGAGGAGTTCCATTCGTTCAGCTGTATGTCCCCTTGATAGTCTGTCTCAGACGCGCCATCGATAGTCATAGTCTGCTCAACACTTCCACATTCAAAGATCGAGTTTTCTTCTGGATGTAGATTTGATTTCTGTTTCCTTTCGCGCTTTTTTGATAGATCGTTAGCTGATGGAGCCGACTTCTTGCCTAGGGACGAGCTTTGCAAAGGCAAATTGGCCGATGATTGAATGCTTCGAAGTGCTATCGGGAACAGGCGAGGTGCTAACGGTCGCAGAGGCGGAATACTGATGCAGATAATTCCTAGGCTGCACTCAATCACCGATAGGTTGAGACAAGGAACAATTGCATCTGAGAGATTTCAGTATTATGCACCAACCAGACTTTAGTTCAAACAGTCGCCCGGTATCAAGGAAATATGAAGCACTGGATGTTGTAAGGAGACATCGGTACTGACATGTAACGTCCAAACTCCACAATGTGTAAAATTTTGCAATCCTAATGATGGCGGCTATGCAGGCCCTGTGATATGTCAGCCTTTGCTCATCCCTTCCAGGTTTTTGGCGCCTACCCAGCTCCTCCTGTGAAAAGCAGACAAAGTATGATTCTCTGCTTTACAGGCATGCGCAATTTCCAGAGATAAGGACAGGGCAGGGCGCAGAGCACGACATCAGTCGCCACGTTGATGGAGGAACTTGCATATAGGTACTTCACGAAATCCAAGCATTTTGCCTGTGACTTAGTAAAGTCCCATGCGCCAGACACAGGATGACATTGGAATATTGTGACGAAGATTCCTACGAACCATCAGCAGAGGCCTTGACAACCACATATTGGTACTCACCTGCGAACCAGAGACCAACAATTACAATAGCGGTTAAGTACATGGCAATTCTAAACTTCCAGTCTTGGATAAAACGGAGGTACGATGCTACAATAGCTATCTTGGTGAAGGCGATGGCGCAAGTGTAGAGCACCTGGCAAACGTATAGGTACTGTTATAGGTAAGCAACGCCTTGAACGGATCGATGGAAGAACCGTGTTTACCTGGATGCAGCTCTTTATGATATCCAAAATATCGGTCATCGGAAGCATCCACACATGCGTTCCAAGCCCATGGCTAGTAGCTATAATGATGAGCAGCCTCCTTCGACTAAGATTGATCTACTTACCACCGACGCAGATGGAAGCGAGTGTGATTGTGAAAACAGCCGCAAGCACGATTAGGACTACGAAGGTAGTCAGCCGATTGGAGCTGCAAAGATGTAACATCGAGCAGCCATACTATCATCAACAAAGACCTTGCGAACCACGCGTATTCGCACGAAGAGCCGCAAGCCGACGAAGAGAACGACTAGGACAATAAGTGTGATATTCGCCGTTTTGATGCTGCCGACTTTTGACGAGTTATCAGTGAAGTTTAATTCGCTTGTATCGACGGGGATGCCTCCAACGATGACTGTGCCTGAACTGGCCATTTTCATACGCAATAGAAAGCAACCGTGCAACGGCTGGAGTCGTTATTATGGAATGAGACCGCTCGGAAGACGTGCGATGAAAGTGATCATGCGTGAAGCTGTTGGTAAAAGCTCATCTCAGATATCTGGGTCGACAGGGAGGAGATGCGAGAACGGAATTGTTTGGTCGAGATGTCGAGGCAGTCCTGCACTACGGACGGCACGGAACAGCTTAGTGGTACCGCATATCAAGAAGCTGGATTTAGCTCGTTGCGCATCTGGTTCCCAATTAGCAGGGACCTGGTGCATTGAAGTCCTGCAGCATCTCACCCAACGTGGTCGGACTGTGTAGCCGCTGGCTGACAGGCTGGATAAACGTTATTAGCGGCCACTCTTCCGTGCATCTCTCTGGTGTGACGGTCTCATTTTCCGAGAAGAGGACCACTAAGCTGAAAGGGCGCACGAATGACCTGGACACGGAAATGAGAGCTGTAACAGGCAGCAACAATGACGGTAGTTGCCGAAGTTGAGGGGAAATGGTGTCCCCGGACGTACCGAAGTTGAGGTTTGTGGTTCACGGACGCGTCTTGCTGGGGCAATTTGATGAGCGATCTAGCTAATCTGGATTGATCGGTATCGGCTCCATTTCCACGGAGAAGCCCCCATGACCGGCCATCTAAATATTGGCTGCACATAACAGCAAAGCGGAAGAGAAGAAGTCGTCCTCTGCATCGTTTTATGGCAAGCTTTTTCTTTCCACTGAGAGAGGAAGAAGATCAGAACACACCCGAGTTCAATGTGCAACACCTAGCCACCGAGCCTAAGGACGCTTGTTTGTCGCAGGCTGTGGATGTCTGCCACCAGCATTCGACATTGGCGGACTGGGCGGGCTGGTCTCGAGTCCAAGTAGCCCATGGATCTGTCAGGCAGCCCGACGGATCACCAAGCTTTATCGGCCCGGAGTACTAACTATAGCGGGGGTAGGATATGCATAAGCGCAGGGATAGACCCTACGTTAGATATCAGAGTGACATATTGTTCAATTTAATGTAGATCAACCCCGAGCGGGCCACCCTCCCAAAGTGCGTGCCTTTGCATGTGAATAACTCAACACTACAACAAGCCACCCATGCTTTGCAGACTATCAGATTACTCAGACTCGTCGCTATCTTCTTCATCTTCAATTTCTACCTTACAGGCGCGAGAGTTGTGGCCAGTGTCGCCGCAACGTCCGCAGTGCCTCCCCGCTGGAGCCCTCTTTGCAGGCTTCTTGACCCCCTCCTGCCCACTAGCCTCCTCAGGAACAATCAAGTTATGTACATCATCAACAGTGAGTATATCCCCTGTCCGAATATACTTCCTCTTACGACTTTTACACTCTCTTGTTGCCTCAACTGCCTTTTGAATCCTTGCACATCAACACGATCTCATGAGCGATCTTTTGAGCGCCCTTCTTGAACTGAGTCACAGCTTCAATTATAGAAGCAGGCGAGGAGCACTTATGCATTCGAATCCGATCGCGAATAAACCTTGATTGAGCCTCTATCTCGCGGGCGTTGCTTGGTGTTTTGGCTTCCCACAGGGTATCCTCTAGTGCAAGAGGTGTGCGCGTGCGAAGCTTCACGTCAAGCTTCGATAACACAGTCTCTGGGTCGTATGGGACTAATCCAGCGCCTCTAAGGCTTGCAAGGATATTTTCCTTTGTAATTACCTTCTCAAAGGCAACCTTAAAGGCTGGTAGAAAGGTGGTTTTCCTGACTTGGTCAATAGAGCACCGTGACCAGCCGTTAATCTCATCGCCGTCCGCCCGCTTTAAAGGCGAAGCAGCCCACATCAAGTGGTTGCAATAGGTGTGATAAATGTGAGGGCATGCACAGGACAATAGTCTTCTATTCCTCACAGTATTTGTGGAACTCATAACTGTTATGGCTCTCATGGCCGTCTACAATTAGTAGACGGTACGTGCCTACAATACGCTACTTTGTATGCATGTCGAAATGCGTCAACCACGCGATGCAAGCTGATTTGACGTCCAGCCATGTAGGCTAACTGTAACAACCCAGTCGGGAGGCATTCCTGGGTACCAGTCTGATATAAGGACCTTGCCGCTAAAAATAACAAAGGGTGGGATGGCCCACCTAGCTGCGCATTTGCCCTGGATGATTGTAACCCACTCCCGGCTGCCTGGCTGTATCCTCTTTGGATTGCTTCGCTTCTCAAAGCCTGTCTCATCAAAGTTATGTGTGTGTGTCTTCGTTAAGGATGCCATACTTCGCCTTTATGCCCTCCACTAGCTTTAACCAGGGCGTTCTAACCCTTGTATCTTCGTTTAGAGCTCGCTGGCGATCGTATGGACGGCTGTGTCGAAGTGTGATCTCAGGCGTACGCATTTTGAACCTGTCTACCCAGCACTTGCCAACAGGCTCTTTCCCACGCGCAGCGCATAGATCAATAGCCATTTCATGTACCGTGGTCCTTGTGGCGCCTATCCCTCGTGCATCAAGCTCAAGTATACGTCGCACAATCGCCTGCTCCTCTAGCTCGTCTAGATTCTTGCAGTTGCGTTGAGGATCGCGCGTCGTGATAGCTTTCCAGTGCGTCGATGTCTTAGCGTTGTTTGGGGGGACGTTAAACGCTCTGCTTGCGTGTCTTATAGTATCTGGAACCTCAGCTTGGGTAGCCTTGATTGCAAGAAATAGAGTGCCTTCATTATAGGTTGGCTGCGCGTTGCGTTGTGGTGGCATTGTTGTAATAGTCTGTAATAGTCGTGATGTTGGTAGGGTGCGCCGCTAGATGATAAACCACGTTACCCAAATTCAATATATTGATTGGTCTGTTCCCATCATGTACTCGGTCGATATTCGTGGACTCGTGCTGATCATTAAATGAGCTTTGTAGAAGGCGAATTCTTTATATACAAGGCCCAACAATAGATGAGACGTTCATTCAAAACCTGGGAATTGTCGACAGCCCACGTTGCGACTCAGGCGTTGCGCTCCTAATCTCAAAATTTTCGGTGTGGCTTGACAAGCAGTCCGGTTGTGCCGCGTCACCCATTTCGACATTTCTGACGCCCTGGATCGTAATTGTTTTCCTGGCCATAATGGAGCCTTCCATGTTGTAGTATTGGCCTCTTGTCGTGTGCTCGGGTTCTGTGGCATTTCGGCGGGGGCCAAAGGAAGACAAAAATGCACTCGGCCAGTACTTGATGAAGAAAGCGCGGAGAGTCGGCAGCGACGCACATAAAATACCAACGTTTAAATTCTATTGCGGACCATGTCGCCGGTCCATGGTTGTCCCACGTGAGGTCGGAGGTATTATTAAGGACGTACAAATAATAGAGGCGACAAACAGACGCAGTCGCGGCACTAAGGTCGTGTTCGAGGTTGGATCGCAATTGCGACTAGATACGAAACTTACATGCCACCCAAGCCAAGAATCACCATAATGCTGATCTTCTGACGCTTCGGCAATAGGAGTTTCCGTAGAAGAATGAAAGAACTATAAGCGAAAAGTCTTGGGCGATGTTGACACCAGCGTGCGCGTAATAGAGTGCACCTAATTGAACGCACTTTCCAAAGATTCGCAGATCCCAGAACTTAGCGACAGGGAAGCATTGGAAGATGCATGTGACGAAGACTTCGATGCAGATGTGGATGGTGAACCGTAGGCAACCCCAACAAACCAAACGGATTGGCCTGTCGACAGCGATCCTGAGATACTGGAGCAATATTGAAATCTTGGTCAGAGAAAGTCCGAACGTATAGAAGATGATACTGGCAAAAAGTGCCTATCTCGGTCAAAAATTTTCCACTTAGTCTGGAACTTAACTTACTTTCATGGATGCGACTAATTGATCAAACGTAACAGCTTGTATATGCCGTCCCATTCCGTTGGATACCTCTACACAGTCATCAATAAAATCTCATGAGGCCTCTTTTCAGGACTTACGAAAGCCTTGACACACTGCACACGCGATACTAAAAACCTATTCTTAAAGTTGAGCCAATGATTGTCGTGACGAAGGTGGTCTTACCATAGCTAGTAGAATTGCATAATCTTCATGAGATACAATCTTAACAATCCTTACTCGCGTGTACAAACGAATAAAACCACGATGAGTGCCAGAACGGGGAAGACGATGATGATAGCGAGAATTCGAGGACCTTTGTTGGCAGCAAGGTATTCCGCTGTGAAATGCGGACCGGTAGGTGGAGCGGACATCGTGATGTAGGTTCGTGTTGGGATAGGGTTACTGGTGGGATTTTGGCATAGATACTTCGGGGGTTCTCTAAAGCAGGGGATTGAAATGCCTAACTATTTATGAGCCCTGAAGTGGAGTCTCGATGAAGGGATATTTGGACATCGCTGGACACCGGGGAACAGCATGATTAATATGGTTTAGCCTTTTAAGGGTCCAGGGTGGCTTCCACTTGGTGCTGCAAGGAGCTTAGTACGCTGCGGGTCATTAGTCTTGTGACAAGCGTGTAGATCTTACGGATAGTCTCCGCGTTCTTAGAATAATGCTCCATGACTCAGCATCGCAAACGATGCACTCTCATTGGAAATATCGGTGACCGGAAGTTTGAGGCTTCGGGATCCCCAAATTAAAGTTTGAAAAGCTCTGCGTTGAGAATGTCATCTATCCATGAATAATCAAAATCCCAGTCGTTTGGCATCGGGATGCGATGGAGAAATGTATAATGGAAAAAATTGTGCGGCACTTGATGTTGTTATGGAATACGAAACTGATATCGACAATGCTGGGATCGTAATTCCGCACGGCTGTTGGCCAAGCAACACCAGAGTCCGAAGCCATGTTAACCAATCTCAATGACATTTACCCTTGAATACTCAATTGTTTTGCCATCAACAACTAGCAGCTAGCCTTGCGGCTCGGCGAGCTTGCTACTGAAGCGTCGGGCATAGCTTTACGGCTTAGGATCCTATTGGTGACCTCTGACTGCTAACGTGTCAGAATACTCTTTGCTTCACGGGACAGTTGTGGGGTTCGGCAATGCTTCCGATTCGGTTTAAAGGTTAGGTGGCGTCTGGGGAATTCCGAGTGGCGTTTTCCATAAGCTCGGCACCCCCGTGCATTTACCTCAGTTCCCTCAGACGTTCCACCACGTGATAGCTGAGTGTCGCAGGCCGGGCATTCTCTGCGTAGTCTAGTTATCACGTGCCCTCTGTAAGGGGTTAGTGCCCTGCGCAAGCGCCGAGACGGGACAATCCTCGACAGAGGGTCTAGTACTCGGTTTGCCAGTCGTGATAGTTCGTCTATATACCTATGAATCGTGCGTTTTCTTTGCAGAAATGGAATCTACACCCCTGATTTACGATACAAATGACAACTACGATATTTTCAGTGGCCCCATCGGTGACGCTGCCGTCGACCCACGTCCCGCCCCAGCCCCGCATACCCACCCCCATCACAAACCCCGACTGGTCGTTCGATGATGGTATAACAAGTCTAGAAGTGCTCAGGGGGCACGAATTGAGGCCTCAGCAACGTGAGGCTTTAGTAGATTTGTATAATGGCAATGATGTAGTGCTGGTGGCTACTACTGGGTTTGGGAAGACGCTGGTTATAACTGGTTTCCACAACCTTATACCACCATCTCAGCAACCTATCACATTGATTATTAGTCCTCAAGGCTATCCAGAACGGTCAAAGTACGGCTCTGAATTCGGTTTTTTCAAGCTATCGTGGATCCGTGCTCGACGGAGACACCCATACACTTACCAACCGCCATGCTATCGCTCGTGGAGACCACACACATACTTGGGTATCTCCCGAAATTGCGTTGGGAGAGTTGCTGGAGAGAAATAGAGAACATATTCTGGAGGCCACCAACGCTGCGGTAGATTGACTGCCATGACTCTGTCCATCCCATGGAGTTTGTTACGCTAAAGATCTGCTTGTTCGTACCTGCAGAAAAGAGCATTAGACCCTAATCGCTGATAAGAAATTGCAGAGCTGCTGATGCCGGGTGAAGCAAATGATGGATAAGACCGATATAATACGGGATCGAATATGACCAATTGGGGTTTTGCTGCTGTTTGAACATAGACGCTGCAGTAGACCTACGAGCAATGGTGCCTCGCCGGTAACTTCATCAAAAATGATCTCCTCGGAAACCATCTCAAAATGTGCACCAATGCCAGCCATAGCCTTTGCCTGATATTTGTTGACAGGTCCAGAAAGTACGGTGATATCTGATCGGAGGGACCGAAATTCTAGACTTTCGGTGAGACCGAGAATATCGGATTGACCGTCGGCCAGACCGAAGAGCTGAAGTTGAGGCCGCAGATATAAAGACTAGGCTGCGCTTTGAAGAAAAAAAGAGAGATAACTCAAAAATAGAGATAATTCCAAGCCTATTGAGAATTGCATCACATGTGCCACGTATTTGAGTACTCATACCAATGATATTCACCAAATATAGAATAGCCCCTGAGGGTTTCAACCTCGTGTTCTAACCCAGCCATATACCTCTCTTCTATATCAGATGGCAGAGCGACGGTTGTGTTGGCACGGCAATCTCGCACGTCGGAGACATGGTTCCCACGTGGACGCCTGAATTGTGGATGCACCAGAATGAGTCATCAGGTTGCTGCCTAATTGGGAACATGCATGTATATGAACACAGTGTTTACCAGATCAGAACCAATCAATCATTTTCACTTTCTAAGACAATATTTATGAGTACTTCCAACTGCCAAACATGATCTCCATCAGATGGGGTTGCAATTTATCTCAAAGTGGATGAGTTCTCCTGATTGATGCTGAGGGAACTTTTGGCCCCCGGCAACGAATTAGTGCACGGATGTGTCGGCCACCTACTTTCCGGCCACCTCACTAAAACGCGTACTACGAGTTCAACGATCACAATCGATATCGTCAACAACGTATATTATATTTGCCACTCAGTACACATAGACTGAAGCGTAGAAGCCGCTGCAATCCTATTGGCTGCCTGTTCTGCCTCCGTGATCGAGTTTTGAGCTGCTTAAAAGGCTGCTTGGTCGATAGCAGCTTTGACCACCTCTATGTTGCTAAAGCGCTCATCTGGATTAACTCAAACTCGCTTTCTTGATTGGGTTTCCTTGATCTAATCTAGTTAATATTGCAGTCGCTGATTTTCAGCTTCTAGTTGAACTAAAGTATGTCCCAACTATAGAACAAATTGCTGACAGGTTCACCAAGCCCCCTTGTAGGAGACAGGTTTGAGTGGTTCCGGAGAGGGCTAGGCATCGAGTAATGCTCATGAGCAATCGAATTTGAGGAGAGACAAGCCATATAGGTACCCTTTCCTTCCTTTTCCCTTGAAGGTTTTTGGAAGGTGTTAACGGGGCCTATTACCACCGTGATGAATGGTCGACGGATCTCCCGGCGATGGTCGCCATCGAGTGGGAGTGTCAGATGTCACAGTGGCTGAAGCATACATGTAACAGGTGTCGGGAACGTGCATATATATGGCACCCCGCCTGTCTGTAGGAAATAACAATAAAATCACTTGCTTCTACAATGAGAACTGAGTTGATTTCTAACAAAGGCCTCTAGCTACATATATATATGCTAGGAAGTGAACTACCCAACGTAGTGCCAAGTACGCTGCAGGTAGGCAGTAGCCGAGCTAGTGCAGGCAGTAGCAGGCAGCATGTTCGGTAACTTCTGAGCTCACGTGAGAGGTAAACATATTCTATCCAGTTTGGTCTAAGATTCGGCCACTTACCGCCACCCGCCTCTCTATCTCCACCTATTTATAGGCATACCGGTATGACCTGGTATACCGGTAATACCATGGTATTAAGATATCCTCAAACCATACCAGGTCTTGGCGGTATATACCATACCAATACCAACTCATACCAGACCATTGAGATCACTGGGTGGATAGAACAGCGTCGAGGGTTGGCAAATCATCCGATGCGCCATTGAAGTCGCCAGCAGGAGGCTGAGTAGCAGGCGGTGCATACAAGCTGTTCAGTATCTGGAAGGCAAACTGAGTGCAGTCGTGGTTCTGGAGAGTAGCAGGAGCAGGTGGTGCTGGCAAAGGTGCAAGGACCATCGGAGGAGGTGAAGCCATCATCTTATCTTGCGTGAACATTGGATCTGGCATACCGAAGAATTGGGGGCTCGCCATGGGTGGGGAGCTCAGAGCGTCCAAGGATGCGATCATCTCCGGTTGGCTTTGCAAGCTGGTAGACCGCACGTGTCCACCATATGGAGAGTGAGGTGGAGCAAAATGAGGCAGAGGGGCGAACATGTCTGCTGGGCTTCCGAACATCAACTGGTCTTCATTTGACCAGCCGCTGACAAGAGAGCCCGCGTCTGAGTACGCTGGAGACTGGCTGATATCGAATCCATTCACCACGAAAGCATCCTGATAGTGGTACTCTGGGGTTGCAGGACCGAAGAAGAATGGATCAGTAGGTTCCGGGGAGCTTTCAGCAGTGTAAGAGGTAGTGCGTGGGATCATGTCTGATCTAGGTCGCAGTAGTCCGCAGGAGCTAGCAGGCGATACGTCGCGCATGATAGTGCCATCTGGGTTTCTGTTCTTGCGTGGCTTTCCCATTCTACTTTGTGTGAGCTGCGAAAGTGCAGAGGCTTTGAACTATACACCGTACCTCATGGAAGGAGAATAGTTGCAGCAAATGCCCATGTTACCACAACGGTGACATGTAGGCCTCACTTTATCACACTTGACCTGGTGATGGCATTAGCATTCGACTTCCACGAGCTGAAGTAAAGACCATGTCGTACCTTAGCACGGGAGCATGCATCGCAGGAAGCTCGTATCTTTCGAGGCTTCTGATCTCCATTTGGGCCCGTGGTCATTATAGTATTCTCGGGAATGGCAAGCAGGTTGTCCATCGGTGTTGGTGATTGCTGAGGGGTATACGCTGGAGATACAGCTTGGAACATTGTGTATGTGTGGTAGGTGATCTTGGAATGAAGGCCTCAAGCAGTAAGAAGAGGAGTACATTATATAGAGTAGTGAATGAGAGTGAATACATACAGCCAGACTAGGACCAATACGGAAACGATCGTGGGAAGGATTCAGCATGTAGTATTCTGGCTACATTCGCCGGTGCAGGCGGGTGGCAGGGCGGGCGTTAAGCTGACGCTTGGGGGGACTAGGGACAGGGTGTGCTTCAGCCATAGCGGGCGGGCGTGCTTAGACTGGGGCTGAGAGCTTACAGCGAGTCACGTCCCCCAATGAGCTTAGTGTAGTCAAGGTTGGCCTGCAGGTCAGCTACTTTCGGTAAACTCCTTTAGCGTGCGGTTCACGTTATTACTTTAGTGTCATATTATTCGTAACACTGTAAACACTAACCCTTCCTAGTGTCCTTTTGTCGGCGAAACCGATTGTATGGTGGCAGAGGCTCTTGAAGAAATTTGTAGGGTCTGGCCTTGGAGGGGACGTCACAAGATAGACGACAACGATGTGTGTAGACCCGCATTGCCTTGGCACGAACGGTACTTGCCTTGCCAAGGCCTAGGATCCTCAGCATACGGCTTATTCGGTGTGAAGCAGACAAACTTGACACGAACGGTACTTCCCTTGCCAATGCCTAGCATCCCCAGCACACGGCCTATTCGGCGTGAAGCAGACAAACTTGAAACGAACACGCCAATTAATGGCCACACTGAAACAGAAGGAGGAATAGACTCAGCAACTCCATTTGGTAACGGGCTCGGCCGTCAAGGAACGCCTGTCTAGACTGTATACAGTTTCGAGGCCTTCTAGAAGCCCTTGTATGCGCCATGTGGTGTGCTAAATTGCCCTGATTGGATACGACCGTCACACGTATTTCAGCGTGGCCCCTCCACCGGTCCAGCAGCAGCACCTCACCGCGGCTTTGGTGTATGATAATGCCATAATCTGCCGCCGACACCTGTAATATCGGTCTCCGAGCTGTCATGGAGGGAATGGGTTGTCTCTGGTAACTCCATTGGCACGCTACTTCACACGACCACCGTCTAGTGAGAGCTTTGAAATTGTAGCAGTGGCTCCCAAAGCGGGCAGTTTCGGACCTCTGGCAGAGGCAATATCAGGGCGGTGACCAGCCCCAAAAGGCTGAGACAAACTGCATCACGTCGGACAGGCGCAGCATTGCTGATCCAAAGCCGCTAGCCGTAGAAGGCTACCAGACTCCAAAAGTATCAGAATGAGGTTTTAGTGGCCAACTAATCATTCTCCGTAACAAACAGTAAAAAGCAAATATGCAGGAGCGCTTGACAAGGATAGGGGTTTAGATTGATGCGTAGCTAGGGGTCGAGTCGTCTGCACGAATGAGCCTGGAGCCAGGAGCGTCTAGGATGAGAGCCGCTCGATCCTAGGTGTGACAGGTACGAAGCCAGGGCACGCTGGAAGGATCGCTGGGCGTTTGTTGAATGGAGCGAGCTCTCTAGTTACAGATCATTACAAATTAATACGTGACGAAAAGAAACAGGATGTGCGAGCAGGATCCTGCAGCCAGAAAGCAGGGCTGCTGAAAAGGGTCATTGGGTGCTAACCTCGTTTGGTGCAACACGTTTCTCGAGATTGTCGTTTCACTCTGTGTTCAGCTCCACGAGAAGAGAACTTCCCAGTCTTGCCCAATTTTTTTTCAGTTACCCAGACGCGCAGCATGATGAGGTAGCGTACGATAACAAATATGACGACAGCGGCAACTAGTATTCCGATGATATATGCAGCGCCTATACCGAAGGAGTTCTCTTGCAAGTCAAGGAAGTCGTAAACATAGAACTCCTGCGTCGCGTGAGTCAGGTATGCCAACCCCAAGCACAAGGCCGGTAGAATGATATTCGGCACCATGTCGAGCCAGGGCAACGGAGACCTCCTTGGAAAGAATATCCCAAAAGAATGCATACAGTGAGTTCAATGCATGCTGAGAAGTATTCGGCCAAAGAGAAAAGGCGGAGGGGAAGCGACCTGGCGCCAGCAAAGCCCAGTAGACGACTAAGGCGTGTTAATTCTCAAACTTTGCAAATTGAAGTAGCGTAACGTACTTCACAAGCGAACCGTTCTCACAAGCGAAACGTTCGCACATCCTTGGCACCCTGAACACCATGACTATTTCCTAAGATGATGCCACCACCACCTAGTTTTATATGATAATTACATTGCGTAAGTCTTCTTAAGTGCTGGGCAAGTCCTTGCTGTGTGTTCAGTTGACATACACCCACTGCAGCGGCGCGGAGCTCGACTTGAGGCCTGCGGCGCTGCATCACCACCTCCACTTTGACCAGCTTCTAGAGGCGCTGCAGACTCCTGTAATAGCCCAACCGCCTCCTTGATTGTGAGACTCTCTCTTTGAGTAATATACTTAACTTTAATATTGCGCTTTTTAACTACTTTAGCGTTGAGAGCCTTCGCACGCTTGAGTTCCTCTGTCATGATAGCTGCGGCCTGCAACGCCAACTTGACGCTCTTTGCCATCTTCCTCATAGCCTCCATCGTAGGTGATGTAGATCGTCGCTGAAGCTCAGATTGTCGGCGACTAACAGCTCTCTGCTGCTTCTCAATTTGACGAATTGTTTTTGGTGTATTGCTCGCTGAGTTCGTAGAGGAGGAAGGGAGTTGTAGAGGTGGTGATGGTACGTTGAAGGCACCCAACTTTGAGAGCACTTCATTAGGATTAAATGGAACAATGCCAGTAGCTTGAAAGGCGCTCTCAATATTGCTGCTACTCAATGCTTGAGGCTGTGCATATGTATAGATTTGAAGGAAGTCGTTAACATCAATGTGGTTCTGACCGGCACGTGTCAACATCTCCACCCCTTCACGATAGCGTCTCTTGACCACGCTAAAGCATGCAACATCTAGCGGTTGTAGTATATGTGACGAATGTGAGGGTAGCCATAATGGGATGATGTTGTTCTCCCTTGCGTAGGTCTCAAATGGTTCTGAGCAGTGGCTGCTGTGTCCATCCATAATGAGCAGTCGTTTGGCGCCTCTAGTATGATGCCTTGTATGCGGATCGAACACCTCTGTGAGCCAGAGATAGCCGAGTCTATCGTTGGTCCATCCGGTCTCACTATGAGCAATCCTCCATTCATCAGGAAGGCCCACATCTTGATCAAACCAGATGTTCTGGAACACCTTTCCTTTCGCGATAACCATGGCTGGGATACAACGTTTGCCTGCGTTGATACACTCAATAACCGTTATCCAGTCACGGTCGCCAGGCTGTATGTGGTACTTGGGACCATCTACTGCGGTCACAACCTTGGCTGTACCAATGTCTCCTCGAAGAAAACCGATCTCATCCATGTTGTAGATATCCTCGTCTTGAATGCCATACTTGTTCACCACATTCTTGAGGAGCTGAAAATGCTCACTTATCACCTCAGGATCCTCTTGTTTTGCTCGTTGGTAGTCGTACTTCTTGCTCTGTGCAAGGCGGACGCCAGGAGTACGTTTGATATAGTTGTCTACCCAGTTCTTGCCCACCGGCTGTACACCGCGCAGTTGACGTAGTAGATTTGCCGTATCTTGAACTATCCACTTGCGAGGAGGGTACCCACGAGCAGCAAGGTCTAATATCCAATCTGTCAACGTTTTTTCGTCATCGTTATCGAGGTTTCGGCTGTTTGGGAGGGTATTCGCGCGTGAGGGTCGGCCATTAAGGCGGCATCGGAGTGTATCGTAGTTTACGTGATATAAACGCGATGCTTCTTTAATTGACGGGATTTCTTGATTTTGTAACGCGTTGATAGCACATATAAGTCTACCTTCTCGCTGAGTAGCCTCAACCTCTGATTTTGGGGGCATGGTGTTGGTTGGGATGATGTTCAAGGTGCCAAGGAATGTGCGAACGTTTCGCTTGTGAGAACGGTTCGCTTGTGAAGTACGTTAGAGCACAGCCCACTCGAAATCAGATACTGAAACCACTGACTCGCAATTGGTTACCAACTAAGGCGTTGCTTCACGTTCGCTACTGGAAATAATCAAGGAATGACATTCACTTACTAGTCACTATCCATGGGTAAATCACAACTGTTGAATAGAACATGCTGTGGGCGATCTGAAGCGGCTTTGGCCATCGTGCGAGAAAGGGGACCCCAGTCAACCAGTAGCTGCTGGTATGAATTGCAGCGAAAGCATGGTAGAAGGCGAGACCCCAGTAGGTCAGATGTGTGAAGTAGGAAAGTGAGTGTCGGGACTAGTCATGCCATTGCTGCCGTTCCAGCCAAAGATGGTGAACAGGGTGACGAAGGCGTACAGCGAGAGTCCGGCTCGCACGAAGAAGAGTAGCGCCGGCGGATGTATTCAGGATGTCGCAAATCCGTGGGTAGGACCGAAGTTTGCGACGTAAGGCGCTGTTAGACGCGCCCCTACGGCCATTCTCACGATGGAGATGTGCTCAGCGCGTGAAGATCAGCGTCTTGTGACCCGCTTGGAACCGATGGAAACGCTGGGGAGCCAATTGCGGCTGGGGACGTGGCTGGTGGGAATGATTTCAGGAGCGGCAGACGTGGTCAAAGCCGGATTGTTGTCACGACGTTGAAGTTGAAGCAGCTGAATTCTCCTGTGTCCGCTCGGAGTTCCGGAAAGATCCCGAAGGGGCAGAGCGCACGGACCTACACCATGTGCGCGCTAATGCAAGACTGAGGGCGCGCTATCCCAAACGGGCGTTATTATTCACTGGCGTAATCCTTGTGCGAAGCGGCTCTAAAATTTCATCGCCGTCCGAAGCCTGCAGCCGTAGACAACCATCCCTACACCCTTCTGTCGTGGTGCCACTAACGTGCATACTGCCTTCTTGTTTAAGGCCCGGCGGCCTACTTCATGCCTGGAGCATGTTCTCTCGAGCATGATCGCGCACCTGTACTCAAGCCCTATCACGTCTTCCCACCATCAAGTATCATCATGAGTGACCTCAGGATGTCGGTATGAGCCACCTTGCACATCGTTCTGGAATGTCCCCTGCTAACAGATTGTAGCAAAAAGCACAAATCTAGCTCGCATCCGTGACAATCAGAGTATGCCAATTCCTGGTCTCCTTGATTCAGAGGGAGAGGAATGCAGTCATGAGCTGCGCAAGCCAACAACGTATCTATCGTTCAATCCTCTTTAGGCGTCACAAGTTTGTGCGGTCAAGGTACCAGAAGAGCGCCGTGATACTGGCAGTCGTGGCAGGAACACCAAGTCTGCGATCCTCTATGTGCATGTACTAACAAGAATGACCCAACAGGACGATTACGTGCACGACACAAAGAATACCTACAGGAGCTTGAAGCCAAGATCCGCGGTTTCGAACAGATCGGTATCGAGGCCTCATCGGAAATTCAAACGGCAGCTCGCAAGGTCCTCGACGACAGAGCTGTTAACGATAAGCTTATCGTCTATTTATCGCATATCGTTTATGACGATAGGCGATAAACGATAGCAATAAGAATTCTTATGCAATACAATATCGTATACTTACTGCATATCGTTTAAGGTCGGAAGGGATTCTTCCGTTCCGGAGTATCAGAAAACTCTTCGAGATAATGAAGTTTTAATCAGAATTATTCATATATGTTGGCCTCGAAAGTGCAGAGCATAGCTGCCTACTAGTGCCTACTGGTGCCTACTACTGCCTGCAATAGTCTAGTTCCTAACAACACACTTCTTTGTATATATTGATAGCTAGATACCTTCGTTAGCAATCAACCTAGTCCTCATTCCTTCATTACCTATCATCACCAGCATCCCAGCTCCAAGAATATATATCAACAACATGGTGGCCTTTTCATCATCCCAAGTTCCTAATAATATTATTGATGATGATACTCAATCTTCTGTACTCTCTACCCTCGACTCCAACGCGTTCTCTACCACCATAAGCGAAGTTCTCGACGGCGAGAGTATCTCGAATCCCATAGTTACCTCAACCCGAAAGCGAAAGCGGAATCAAACAGCCCTCGACACATGGAAATACGCTCGTGCTCCTCAAGATGGTGAGCCTGAGCGAACAAGCTCAGGAAGGAAGGGAAAGATATGGTACTGCTCCTTCAGTGGGTGTCAGAATCCTACACAGAAGTTCGAGTCTACAACCTCAGCGCGCTATCATCTTAAGCAAACGCACGACACAAACCTAGAAGTTGATGATAGTAAAGTTAAGAAGGCAAGGGTCAATACCCTAGAATCTGTATTCAAAGCAGCAGCGCAGACACAGGAGAAGAAGCGTGAGGATCGAGAGTATGAGGTCCTTACGTCTGTTATTAATCGAGAGGCATTTAAAGAAGCGTTAGTCCGGGTAATTGCTCTTCATGATCTGCAATTTAGTTGTGTTGAATGGCCAGAATTTCAAGCACTGCTTATGACAGTTAACTACGCAGTTGACGAGATCTTTTGCGGCCTCCAATCGCATTCAATTGTTCCTTAGCTAATCGACAACTCCTTCACCGTACATAAAGGCTTTCTCAAGCAGCTTATTACTCGATCTCATTCCTTAATCCACTTCACTGTGGATATGTGGACCTCTCCAAACCGAAAGGCCTTCTTTGCGATCTGTGGGCACTGGGTGGATCGGGACACAAAGAAGCTCTGTAAGGCCTTACTTGCTCTACCACAAATACGCGGTAAACATGGTGGTGAAGAGCAGGCTCCTTATGTTATGAGAACAGCAATAGAGTACGGGATTGTTGAGAAGATTGGCTATTTTACTAGTGATAACCACACCTCGAACGATAAGCTTTTGCGTCATATATCTACTAAGTTAGGGCAGAGTTACAACATTGAATGGGATCCCATTCATCATCGAATTCGCTGCCACGGCCATGTTACGAATCTTGCTGTACAGGCATTCCTCTTTGCAAAAGATAAGGAGGCTGTCGATCTTGCTATAGCTGAAGCAGAGAAGAATGAGGATATCTCAATTGATGAGGGCCTTGCAGAGAAGTACGTCCTTTGCGTGGTCTAACATGTGCTTCCTACTCACCACACTATAGAATTAAGAACCTCCAGGCTGCTGGTTATCGCGAGATGGGCGCTCTTGGCCGCCTCCACAATATTGCGGTCCATATAAGATCCTCTGAGGCTCGTTATAATGAGTTTCTTGACTTAGCTGGCGAGTCCCTAGGCATTGATAATGACACACGATGGAATAGCTGGTACACACTTATTGACAAGGCAAAAAAGCCGCGAGTCCGTTCCGCTATACGGGAATATCAAGAACGTCATTATAAGCAACTTGAGAACGACTTCCTTTCACCAGATCACTGGAGAGTCCTTGATGATACTCATCTCTTCCTCCAGCCATTCTATAAAGTTACACTGGCATCACAAGGCGACATGGCTACACTCGATCAAACTCTCTTCACCGAGGATATTCTTATTCGCCACTTCCAGAAATCTCAAGCTAAGCACGCAAATAACCCCTCCCTTCTCTCCTCAATTATCACCAGCTGGTACGCCTTTGATAAGTGGTTTATAAAGACAGAGGACTCTCCAGCGTATGCGGCCGCTTTGCTCCTTCACCCTGCTCGCCGACGAGCTTATATCGATAAGTTCTGGAGGAAGGAGTGGCGGAAGAAGGCTGTTGATGATGCATGTAGGTTATGGGAAAGGAAATACGAGCAGATTGAGCGCGAAGTTGTACAACTAGACGAGCCTCTGATCGAAAAAGAACCTGATGAGTTTGAACTCCTTGCGAGAGAGCTTGATCTCACTTCTTCGCGCGTTTACGCCTCCACAAAGGACTCATTCGATGACTTTATAGACCGTGAACCTACTCCGCTTCCTCCTCATACAACAGCACTTGAATGGTAGCTTCGGCCTGAGCAGCAACGGGACTATCCTCGCCTTTCACAAATGGCAATTGATATACTCTCAATCCCAGCTATGTCTGCAGAACCTGAGCGAATATTCAGCGGAGGGCGGCGTACAATTACTTGGACGCGAGCGAGTTTATCTGGGAATATGATTGAGAAGTTAGAGTGCTTAAAGAGTTGGCTTAGAGAGAATATATTGGCGGAATTAGGCCTCAGCAGGAAGACGCCTAGTGGCGACAGCAAGAGTAGTGGATAATAGCATATGTGGGCAGCACGTGACGCTACACCATGCCAAGACTGTATTGTTTACTTGTCGCGATAGGTAGGCGATAAACGATATAGATTTCCTTATGCAATACAATAACGATAAAGGCCTTATCGCGTATCGCTTATCGTTAACAGCTCTGAGACTAATATGGTCTCTAAGAACGGTTCATAGTATTCACTTTATGAAGGTATGCCGAGATTCCCTGTGTTGAGAATATAACAGAACTATTCTAACTCCCCGAGAAAAAGTTTGCCTACGGGGGGCGTCGATATATTGATGTGCGGTGTCACGCTGATATTTGCGAACGAGGAAAGCCTTGCGATTGTATACCTCCGACTGACCTTGTTCGCCCAAAAGGAACGGAATACGAGTGCCATCCAATACCATCCAAGTTGTCCCCACCCATTGGGCAGCGGCTGATGATGGACTTCTTTACGGATCCTGATGGAATAGCATCAGACGCCACATTGATCATACAACAACTTCCGAAAAGGACCTGTGGAGAACTTTGGTCTCAATCTTTCGAATTAACAGAAGCATGGGGTATCTATTACAAGGAAGACTGGGATTGGGTCAAAATTTGGTGGGTACTCGCCATTGGATTCTTTCCGCCCAGCCTGTTGTTTGGAATACTATGGGGAATACTAAAGAAAGATATTCAGGGAGCATTTGGTGTAGCAAGTTGGTGGATGACGGCAGCCACAATCCTTATTGGTATCGTCGGAACTTGCACATGGACATTGTGAGGCAAACCATTAGCAGTGCTGTAAACGATCTAGATCGCGATCTCAGGGCCATGATCGTTAAGATCGGATCGTCAAGAAATGCTTAGTAACGTAGGAGCTAGCCTAAATAGGAAATCTTCTTCACATAACTACTAAAAGTAATCTGCAATCATCTCAGCCTCATCATCGCCGACTCCAGTAATCAGGATAGACCCTCATACTGTCACTTTCGCCCTTATCCAGCTCTTCAGGCACTCTGAGCGCTCAATGGCCTCACTTCCAAGGCAGAACCGTGTCCATGTAACTGTCCGACGTGCTCCAGAAAAAATACGCTCCGGCTCAGCGCTCATGGCTGGAATTGAGAGTATATCTATAGCCATGTGGTGAAGCCTTGGATAGTCCTCCTTCCTAGCAGTATCGAGCCACCAATCAAGCGCAGTTGTACCAGTAGGCAGCGTAGTTTGAGCCTGGTGTATAAAGAGATCAAACTCATTAGTAGTAGGCTTTAATAACTTTATCTGGCTCATAGCCACATCAAAAGCTGATGGTTCTTCAATAAGGTTAAAAACCTTTTCTTGAGTAGTAATGTTGCTAACTTTACGAGTAGAGTAATTCTGTAGCCAAAGATCTCTTGCTAACTCAAGTGCTGGTGCTCTCCAGCTCTTCTCCTAGTTATCATGTATATATTGTAGGCGAAAAGAAGGATAGAGGAGGAGCGCAGTAGCGTAGACAGAGCTATCAGCTGTTTTCGCATAGTACTTGTCGAAAACGTACCAGCTAGTAATAAGGGCTGAAAGGTATCGTGACTTATTCAGTGCTTTTGCGCGCTCTTTCTCATTGTTAAATACCTTGGTAACCACGTCCATTGTATGGATAACTTTATCAATTGTTGCGTTGTCTCCCTGCGTGAGAAGCGTCGCACGGTTGAAGGTATTAAGGAAGTAATAAGTATCGTCAATAATCTGCCAGTCCTTACTAGTAAGGATGTCCGCCTGTAGATCTCCTTCATATCTCTGACAGTAAGTAGTAATTGCTACTCGTATATCTTCCTTACGAGCCACACTAACAACTTTAAACCAGCTGTTCCACCTGGTGGCGTTTTCTTGAGGAAGTACACGGCCTTTTGCAAGCTGCTTGAACTCATTATAGCGAGCATCTGACGCGCGGAAGTGAACTTCAATATTATGAAGCTTTCCGAGAGCGCCTATCTCTCGCCAGCTAGCAGCCTCAGCTGAGCATAGATGAGCAGTAAGCAGCTCATCAATATTGCTGAAGTTTTCATTTTTTATCTGTCGGATAGCCTCATTGATTGCTTCTCTATCCTTTGCGAAAAGGAAGGCCTGGGCGGCTAGGTTTAGGATATGGCCAAAGCAACGCATTCGATAGTGGACTGCTGGATAATGCCTTGGTACACTCTCTTCAATAAAGAACATCATTTTGTCGTTTGAACTAGCATTATCGCTTGTAATATAGCCTAGTATGTTGAGGATTCCGTATGAGTTGAGAGTTCGAATTAGAGCATCAGCCATCTCTTTACCAGTATGTGATGATAGCTCAGGGAGTGCTAGCAGCGCTTTCTTGAGCTTACCTTCATCCACAAACTGTGCGCAGATTGCCATTAGGTTTTTGCGATTAGGCGAAGACCAGCAGTCAATCATAAAGTGCATTAAATACTGACAGCGCTGCAGCTTTGCCTTCAAGATCTGGCGATAAGTCTCGTACGACTTCTTTATAAGCTTTGGAAGTGTACCGCGCGATTAAAGCAGCTGGCCCTCTACTGCTGGGTTGGTGGCTTTGAGCAAGTCCTCCAGTTCTGGCCATTCAACAGCGCTGAGAGGCAAATTACGCACTGTAATCAATCTTACTAGCGCCTCATTGAAACGCTCACGGCTGATACAGTCACCCATAGCCGCCTTTGCGACTCGCTCTCTCTGGGCGGCCATCTTTGCCTCAGTAGCCGCAAATCCTCTCACCAGCGCACCCTCAGTAGCTGCCTTCTTAGATGCCAAGCCATCCTCATCTGGCTTCGCAATTCCATAAGCAGATTGGAGGTGAGTCCACGCAGACTTGCTGTTGGTATACCGTCCTGAGCAGTATTTGCAGTAGTAGTACAGCCCAGATTGATAGTTCCTGACCTCATTGCATACAGCCTCTCGAAAGTGTACCCATATATCTGATCGAAACTTGCGAGAACGCTTGCCTAAGGAAGAGGTGGATGATAGCGTAGTTGTAGACGGCGCGGCAGACACTTGTGAGGCGCTCTCAGACGGCCGTACGGCATTTGACTGGCTAGGCTCTAATGATAGAGCACCGTCAACGTCATAGAGATTATCGGCGATGGTATTCATAATAAATGGTTTGTTAAATCGTTGGGTTTGAAGGATTTGAATAAGATGGAGGGCACTGTGCGCTTCGCCATAGCGTAAGCGAGCCGAAGATCGTTTCCTTAACGATCGTTAAGGGCTTAACGATCCGAGATCGTTTACAGCACTGCATATCCTTACAATGTTAGTGGGATGGTAAGATCCGCAAACCTCCTGCATGGAAATAGACAGTTCCGGGGGCGGTACTTAAGAAATGGCGTAAAACTGGGCATTGAATTGTATAGTCTTCTACTTATCAAAACGAATTACGATGATTCCTAGATATTGCTGTCGCGGTTGGCTGATAATATAGCAAGAGTATTAATAACACCCTAGCTAGCGCTATCGTGCTCGTAGTACTCTTTCTAAGTCTATGATTAATTTCGCGCAAAGTGAGAGATGGTATGTCGAGACATAATAGACAAATTCTCACAATGGCACGAACGGCGTTATTGTGTCCAACTTTCTTCACACCTGTTGGCACGGCAATCTCGCACGTCAGAGACATGGTTCCCACGTGGACGCCTGGATTGTGGATGCACCAGAATGAGTCATCAGGTTGCTGCCTAATTGGGAACATGCATGTATATGAACACAGTGTTCGCCAGATCAGAACCAATCAATCATTCACTTCCTAAGACAATATTTATGAGTACTTCCAACTGCCAAACATGATCTCTATCACCTTGAGGATATCTCGAACTTCTGGTTCCGTCATCTCGAAGACGACCACGTCATCATCCCCGGCATTGAAGACGCAACGCCATGGTTTTCACAAAGTCACGCATACGGTCAAGAATGCCTGTAGGTGGTCCAAGCGATTCCGCACCTATCGCTCGTGAATACAAGCTTACAATGCGTTAGTGACAAGTTTGGCGCGCAGCTCGAACTAATCCAGTCGATACAGCCGAGTGGTGCGGATATCCTAGCTGCCGCGAGCCCTTCCGCGCCTTTGCACTGGGTCAGCTTGATCATTCTTTTGGATCAGCTTCCGAGGAACTGTTTCAGAGGTGCTCAGGCTAGGATGGTCTTCACCCTCTTTGACAAACTGGCTTTCGAAGTTGCTTCCCAGGCACTTGGATCTGGTATCCCGATGGATCGACAAGTTCGTTTCCAGTTGGCCCAGGTTTTGGTTATATATGCCAATGGAACACTCAGAGAGTATAGACGTACAGGAATCGCTAACGAAAGCGCATCATAGAATGTGGCACGATTACGAAATGCTGCTGGAGAAAGCTGTAGAAGGATGGGATGGTGACTTTGCGTATCATCGGGCTGTGCTTCTCAGGAGAAAGGATAGCTTCGAAAAATTTCGGGGTACCATGCGCGGTATCTGTGAGAGTAAAAAAGATATACTGCGTCGTTTCGGGCGGTTCCCGCAGCGCAACGACGCGTTAGGACGGCCTTCTACTGCGGAGGAGCTGCAGTTTTTGAATGAGAGATGGTAGCTATACGAAGACGCTCGCAAATTTGCTTTGTTCCGCTCCATGCTGTTGCGTGTCTTGGAGAGAGGAGTTCAGAAAATGCGGGCTATTCGATAAAGCATGAGAGATTTATGGTCACAGTAATGCTAGCAAAACGAACTCTGTATTTGATATCGTTCTGTATGACAGAATGATTTCTAAGTAGAATGACAGCCATTCTTACCTTTCATGGCTGAAAGTCGACAGAAGCACGAAGCTTTGATGGGAACGTCAGCGAAAGCCATAGCAATGTCACGCTGAAGGCAGATGCTTCTGGCCTTTTCGTGCTTTCCATTCCGCACGAAGCATTCATAGAGGCCATGTAAGCCCCACACATTGTTGATGCGTGCCTTTCGACGAGGAAGGCTCTCACTGAACCCCAGATCTTCCAGATAGAGTTTTTCCGCTTCCTCAGAGTGGCCTTGTTCGAGAAGAAGAGCACTCAGAGCGTGTCGAAGGGGTTGCATCCAGAGCGGCGGATCCCCGTAGGGAAGGTTATCCTCCAAATCGATGCCATGGCGCAAGACGGAGAACGCCTTAGAGTGGTTGCCTTTGCGATATTCCAACTCGCCCTCAAGCATGGCTGACGCAACAGCTAGCACTGGTGCTGCCATAGAAGCAGGACTGTACATACGATGGTCGGGTACAGCTTGACAAGCCTTTTCAAAGGCGTCTTTTGCGCGGCAAGCCTCCTCAATCCGACCAAGTACTGCAAAAGCGATACCTTGTGCATAGTGTACTGTCGCTGTCAAAACACAGAGTAAATCCGTATTTGCCGGCGTTTCGAGCTTGAGAACCTCTTCCCATTGACCGAAACGGATCAGTGCGTGAGGCAACGTCACCAACTGCCACTCAGTCCAGTCTACCATGCGTGGTGTTTGAATAGACATGAATTCTAGAGTCAAAACTTCCGGTAAACGCCTTGCAGCATAGAGAGCATCAGCAGACCGGCCAGACATCATTGCAGAATATGCCATAGCGTGGATGTTGTGTGATCGATAGGCGTTATACATGAGAGAAGCTGCATCGCCGCTCGAGAAGTACTTGTCATCCGCACGTATAGCGTTGAAGTTGGAATCGACAGACCGACGGTAGTCGCCACATGCGGTGTCGATGTGTGTCGCCATGTGTTGCATGTGTGACCCATCTGGTACAACCCGTCGCAGACTGTCGGCTGCGGTCAATGCCAATTCGGGGAAGGGTGACATCTCCATCATGTGGATATACAAATGGCACAGGCCTGGGTGGTTGCGTCCGTCGGCGCGCGCTAAACCCTTCTCCAATGCAACTCTTGCCTCGTCTATGTCCGTCCCTGTAGTCTTTCCGGTGTTGAGGTCCCAGAGCCGACGCGGGCGAGTGCACATGATAGCATCGGCGAACAGAGTCATCACGTCAAGGTCTTCTCCGTACGTTTCGTAAACCGAACGCATAGCTTCTGCGTACGCATAGTCGAACTGCGATAGATCGCCTGGGTTACCGACGCCACTGCGCGGAAAGCGAGCGGTGAGTGCCGTGATGAGTGCCCTTTCCATAGGTGGGACGTCGGCCTGGACTTTCTCCGCCCGCGCTAAGGCACTGAGTATCTTTGGGATGGACCTTTGACGATCGTCCGGTGTGAACATGCGCCACGATTTGTTGTAGTTGGGACCCACAGCGTATGCAATCCCCCAATAAGCCATTGCGCAATTGGGATCGTGTACAGCCGCCGTCTCAAAACACTCCGTGGCCGCTTCGTGGTTGAACGAGTAGCACCATATGAGACCGCGATTGAACCACGTTTGCGCTTCTTGAGATGTCGTCTGGACTTCACGTCCGTATTCGCCTAAGTCGTAGTACGGATTTTTACCGTCCGAGACAAGAGGGTCCCTTTGTTGATCAGCACGAAAAGCAAACATGAACGGCGGAGAGCTTACTTCATCTTCTGCTACTATTAATTTGCCTCTTCGATGATCGACTTCCAAAGTGGGGCTGTTTGGTGTGAGCCGCAAGAAAAACAATTTGCGGCCACTATTTTGCGCGTCCAGAAGGTATCGATTTTGAAACGGTCTTTTATTTTCATCTGCAAATGAGACGGCCAGACACAAGGTTATATCTTTCTATGGTGTCTGATTCTTCGACAGTAATCATGCTTCTGTCGGGATTTAAGTCCACCTAGTCGGCGTTTACCTAACGGACGCCTCGGGGACTACCAGCTGCCGCCAACAAAAGAACCCCGCGATTTTCCGCGAAGTGTCCCGACCCACTCACATTGAGATCTACTGCGTCACTAGCAATAGGAGCCGCTAAGCTAAGGTGCTTTGTCGGACAAATAGGAGACGAGTCGGAACGGATGTAAACTCAAGCACGCCGGCCCGTTAGGCGACTAGCGCATCGAACTCAATCTGACACTACCGAGGTACAATTTCAGGGCTGTATAGGTGATGACCAAGGAGGCTTGGCCTTTGACAACATGCTTTGCAAGACGGACAAAACAAGGACATCTAGTGGTCTCGATGCTTGGCGGGCTATGTTCCCATATCGAGACTAGCCGGAAGACGATGCCACAATGTCGACGACTTACAGTCGTTACTGTTTGGCCTGGGTAGCAAAAACTCTCGTCATCAACAAGACGTGTTTTGCCTCTTTTCTCGGATATTATCTCAGTCACTATGATGTAACGGAACGGGCCGTTAGCGAAGTGGTCACTACGGACGGGTTGAGCTTTTGACAACAACGTCTATTAGTGGCCACATGCAGCACGCGCTCTTCGTCGGCCTGCCCTTATGCTAGCGGCTCTTGGGCAGTAAGTTATCTCTACGCATGTAGAAGACTTGTTCATTGCTGTTGACTTGTCCAGGAATGTGCGTGTAAAAACTCTTTGCTATCACTATGCCGAAGTAGTACCTTGTATCCTATTACTGATCGTTCTCGATATCTGAAACAAAGGCGATGCGGAACGGGCTGATCAATACAGACCTTTAACCGAGGCTTGGCGGCTTATGCTACCACAACTGGCTTAGCATGTCTACGTTAGTTATAAACGATTAATCATCGTCCGTTTTCTGCGTAACAACCGGCAGGCTGTCCCCACGTTTTTGAGATTTGTCCCCAATTTGAGATTCGGCAAAAGACCACTTTACCACTACTTGGCGTAATAATTCCCCATCTACCACTGTTTTTAATACACTACCACACGTGTGACCTCGGCTCCAAAAATGACCCGAATGCCACTGTTTCGGACCCAAATGCCACCGATTAATTAGTACGTTTCGCGCCCCTCACCAAAACGCTCTCCGTAGTAGACAAAAGCAGCAATTTCACATAAAAAGGGATAGGCCAGAGTCTGTATTATGATATATCTAAATCTCTATTCATCGGCTCACGATCCTCCCGTTTGAGCTCTTTTTCTTGATCGTGTTGATCGAGCTGGAGGCTCTTCGCTTTGGACATTACTCTCCTCTTCATCTCTACTTGCCATAGGTCTTTTGTTTCCACTTGGCGGACTTGATGTGACATTAATAGCGATATTTGGAACAGAGCTAGATGTCTCGAATGTAAAGGTATTGTTCGTAACTGTGGAATCAATTTAAGTGACTTGTGAAGCGGCTAGATCTGCTTGAGAGCTGCTGCTGCTTTGCTGTTCATCCACGTCTGGCCGCAGCTGCTGGTCTACAATTGGCTGGGATAGTGGCGGTTCAGCGGATGGGGACCGCAAGGTGGAATGCTCTGCTTCCGTTCTAGATACCTGTGCCACATGGATTTGACCGTGTTCGCTGTTTCCGTCCCCATTTACTGCCTGCTAAGCAACTATAATTCCCTGGGCCTGGTGACGTTCTCTTATTGCCTTGATTTCCGTGGGGCTCGCTTGTATAGCTCTGATCCGTTGCCATAAGGCACTGTGCTCCCTTGAGTCTGACGGCTGGGAAACCAAAGATGGGCTGGATACGGTTTGATCAGGAAGTCGAGATGATACCCCTTGATTAGGCATGGCCTGTTCGGGATAGTGCTGGATAGGTGTAATCTAACTAGGACGATTTGACGTATCCGGGCGTTGTTGGGAATATGTTGCGCCTGATTGATACTGGTATCGAGTCTCATTCTGTTGCTCCTTCCGACCGCTTGATGAGGCTAGATTTCCGAGCCTCCGGGCCTCTGTCTCTCGCGTCCTTCGCTTCATCCTTTTCTGGACTGGGCGACCTCGCGAGGGAGCGTCAGGAGGTGGCTTTGTAACGCCATCAGGCTCGAGATCGTCCAGTAAAACTGGTAACAGAGAGTACTTGTACTGCTCACGATACTCAGATATCTCGTAGAACTTGGCGATATAATTCTCAGGTTTAGCATTGAAGAACCGACAGACGGCAATCGCATGTCTACAAGGAATTTTGTGATCCTGAAAAGCGAGACAAGAGCATTTCGGAGCTTTAAGCTGAACGAGACGAGTCTTCCGGTCCCCTGGATTTGCTCGGTATGCCGGAGCTACCATATTCTCGCGCTCTTGAGGAGTCACAAGGTACTGGCTACTCTCTTCGAGCTCTTTCCGGAATATGCCATGGCATAGTTGGTATACTTCTCGTCTTTCTGGGGATTATGACGTCTTTCGTAGAACTTCGACATCATATGCGTCCATATATGATGGAGTGAATGGAGAATCGGCAAGTCACGAGCCTCCTATAGCTTGATCTTGGTCCGAATGGAATACCGGGCTTCTAACAGATCCACCTACCATCCATGCGCTATTTATCGATTCGGAAATATTAGAACATGTTTGACCAAACCGTGGGAAATCGACCAGTGGTGCATATGATGTTGCGTAGTGCTTTGTATTGATCTGGTCCAGATAGTGACGTGCAGGAACAGAAAGAGACTCAATCTGGTCCAGAAAAGCTTTGAATTTAGCCTTGCTCTCCACCAGGCAAGCAGCTCTGAATATCCTCTCAACCTTCCTTCCAAATTCGTTTCCGACATTCTCGGCAAGATGTTGCGTGCAGTGATTGTAAGGGGCTGCGCAAAGGTTGCCGAGGCCTGGTAACAGGATTGTATTCAATGAAGAAGAGAGCTATCTCAGGAGTAATGCAACATTTATATCTGCCTAACTCCTCGTGACTCTATAATCGAGAAACTTCTAGAAGTTCCTAGGACTCCGAAGGTTCCACCGAGGAATAATACAACTAGGCTTTAGCCTATTACATCCATCATCATTCCTCGAGATGGCAGCGTTCGCTCTGGAAGTAGCATAGTTTCCATCGTCATCTAGATCCATATCTGTATTCAGCTCGCCACTTGTAATTATTTCAAGGAACAGAAGGATGAGCTAGAAGGACTTCGTCTTGTCTATGAAGGCACTCTTTTGGATCTCCTTCTTTGCGCGCCACGCTTGTTTGTACGATATCTGATTTGAGTGCTGGAGTCTTTCAGCAGTCTGAATCTGATGTGGCCTCGTTCGAAAGTCGCTCTTGACTATATCCCCGTGATGGTGGGCAATGAGCTTTGTGGAATTCGATGTTTTCTAATCTTGATGGGTGTAAGATCGCAGGTATGGGGGATTAATTTCTGGAGCTCAAATCGATCAGATCGGTTCATATAAGCGACCCGGAGGAAGAATTTGCAACCAGTTTCCTCACTTGAACGGCAAATGGCGTGGAATCTTGTCCGGTTGCTGGAGGCTACTTTGAATGAAAGCCTTTGGGTTACTATGACATGAAGAACCGACTCTTTGGCTTCGTCGATTGGAGCGAATGTCTGTCTAATGAATAAAGTATCCGGTAAACTCTGGGAATTTGCCATTGTAATTAATTGTCTTATTTTGGTTCAGAGTGGGAGAACCTCTTGTTGTCTGCGTTCAGAATGCGTTGACTTTTCAATCGCGTTGGACGCGTTATGAGCTATTTGGTAAAGAGTGGTCACTAAATACTGTTGGCGCGAGCCGCTAAATTTTATTGGGCCAGAAACTGTGGCATTTGGGTCTGAAACATGTGGTATTTGGGTCATTATTTGAGCCGAGGTCACATGTGTGGTAGTGTATTCAAAACAGTGGTAGATGGGGAATTATTACGCCAAGCAGTGGTATGGCGGTCATTTGCCGTAAATACAAGTAGCACAAGTTAATCGCAAGTAATTAATTAGTACTCTATTACAAAATCCTGTAATAATAGCTATTGTGAGTAGCTCTACAGCGTTATTTCTAGTTAGGCTGGAATAGTGTTCCCCGCGCAATGACTGAATCCGCGCATTGAGTGCACGGACACGGTATGTTCCGATCCGATGGACTAGCTTTGATCTCATGAGGCGACCGCGCATCCCTGAAGGGCCGACCCATCCTGTACAATACCACAAAGACGCACGAACACGCACGAATCCTTGGTCGGTCCTTGGATGTTTGTCCGCTACAAGTTCATCTCAACTTCTCATCTGCTCTTCGGTCCGGGCTATGTAACACGACTCTAGTGTTGACCGGATGTCATCGGCTGTCACTTTTGTATAAATCGCTTCTTCGCAATCGGGGAAAGTCATGATATTACCTCTCTTGTGGATATCCGACTTCGCAAAATATTAGCATTTAACATTTTGCGTACGTACAGCCACCTCTTCGCTCGAACAACAACAACAACAACAACAACAACAACAACAACAACAATGCCTGGAAGATACCTCATTACTGGTGGCCTCGTAGTTACCCTCGACGATTCACTCGGTGAACTTGAAAACGGTGCCATTCTTATCGAGGACGGTGTCATCAAGGCCGTTGGCAGGTCAGAGGACATACCAGCAGATGGAGCCGAAGTTATTGACGCCACGGAAGGCGTCGTGATTCCTGGCATGGTCGACACTCATCGCCATGCTACCTTGAGTCTCGCACGCGGCATCAGCGTGGACGAAACTGTGTGGCCTATGCTCTTCAATACCTACTTTCCATTGGTGCCATTGATTGGGATCGAAGAAGTGCGAACATCTGCGCTAGTTAGTGCTCTCGAGGCTCTCGAAAGCGGAATCACCACGATAAATGAGCCTTCTGAGTCTTTTGCCTCAGCCGGGTACGCGGAGGCGGGACTACAAAGCTTCAAGAAGTCTGGCATCCGGACTCTCTATTCTTTCGGTATGCATCAGACCTCATACGGCGACCTCCTAGCGGGGAAAGCTAGTTGGGAGGCACGCCTGGAGCACGCCAGAAAGTTGATTCAGGAGTACTCACAGGATGAACTCATTCGTGTGGGCCTTCACCTCAGTCAACCTGGTACAGTGCCGATAACTTGGCTGCGCGATGAGATAGAGTTTGCTCATAATCAAGGGGTTTTCTGCTGCTCGCATTCTAATTGTGTCCGCGGCTCTGACGTCTCACGCGATCTAGACGTTCGAGCAGAGATGGGGTGCATGCTTCCTGGGCACCTGTACATCCACTGCCCGAGTCTCACTGATCATGACATGGGCCTTATCGCTAAGACCGGGGGTAAACTCGCTTTCGCAACTGATTCGAACATCCAGACGGGTATGGGCTACCCGCCCTTACGAATGGCACTCGCCCATGGCCTGAAGCCTTCCCTTAGCACCGACAGCGCTATGACTGCTCCGACAGACATGCTGTCTACGATGCGGCTTCAGTTGCAGGCGCAGCGCGGTCAAGATCACCATGCCATTCATCTCACTAGTCGACCTTCAACCAACATGGGCTTTGTCACTCGTGACGCTCTTATCTGGGGAACGCGAAACGGCGCCGAGGCTCTTGGTCTCGGCGATAAGATCGGCACGCTCACGCCGGGCAAGAGAGCTGATGTAGTCATTATCACCAATAAGCGTAGAATTTCGCCCTCAGTGCACCCCCTCGGAACTGCGATGCTGCATTCCTCGCCTGCTGATGTGGACTTAGTTATGGTGGACGGGAAAATCATGAAGCGTGACGGGCATATGGTGGGCGTAGATATGGAGAAGATTCGTGTTAGGGCACGACAAGATTCGCGCCGTATCCTGGAGAACCTGGAGCGTCGGAATTCGGAGGTAGGCCTACTAAAGGCTGAAGATATTATTCCTATGATGGAGCAGGCACAACGAGCTTGTTTCGCGTGTGTTTAAACTTGAAGTAATAGTTAGTAGTGCAAAGTTATGTTGAAACTTACCTGCTTTTATCCTCTCTTTTAGCTACTCTAGTGGCCTGTAGGCGTATAATAGGAGAGAAGCTTACACAAGTAAAGATAAATAAAAAAAGAGAGGCCGCTACTAACATTTAGGGTTGTCTCTTTAACGTATAACGTTATAGATATCACCACTAGAGAAAATCGCTACAATAGCTATTGTGTGAGGCTGTACAGCCTCAAGCTGTAGGGTTGTTTTGGTGTTCAGGTGAGTCGTTGGGCCGTCGGGGTCGTTGGCAGAGATGTCAACAATCAAGCCGATCAAGCCCTCGTCGTCGGCTTGGCTTGAGGCTTGATTTGGAGTCGTTAGGCTTGACTTGTTTGACTTGATTGCCTAGATGAAGCTGGCTTGGCTTGAAGCTTGATCGATGGCTTGATTGTTTATTGTTGGAGAGCTCGCTCGGCTATACTAATTACTCGGCCTCCTGACCCCAATTCACTGTGATCATCTCATCGTCGCGAAAGACGGCCGTACCGCAGATCTTGCCGCTGCTACGTTTGAGAACGATGAAGTGTACGAGTTTCTAGAGGGCGTTTGCCAGCGATATGGTGCCGGCTTTTGGAAACCAGGTGCCGGCATCATTCATCAAATTGTGCTGGAGAATTACGCATATCCAGGAGGATTGATGATCGGAACTGATTCCCATACACCGAACGCTGGAGGCATAGGCATGGCGGCGATTGGAGTCGGAGGCGCATATGCTGTGGATGTCATGTCGGGCTTGGCTTGGGAGTTGAAGACACCGAAAGTTATTGGGGTGAATCTGACAGGAAAGCTGTCAAATTGGGCATCTCCAAAAGGTGAAATATGCATCCTAAGGATTGCTTTGGAGGCCGAGACTAACCAAAGTAGATGTAATCTTGAAACTCACAGGCGAATTGACTGTCAAGGGTGCCACTGGCGCCGTCAAGAATATTTGGATGACGGAGTTCAAACTTTATCATGTACGGGTATGGGTATGTATTTGCCACTGCATATATTCGCAAGAACAATAACGCTGACTTGAAAGCAACTATTTGCAACATGGGAGCCGAGACTGGAGCCACAACATCTATGTTTCCTTATACCGACGCCATGGGTAAATACCTTGATGCTACAGGTCGTTCAGACATTCGGAAAGCATCAAGTTCTTGGCAGAACTTACTGAGCGCGGATCAGGGTGCTGAATACGACCAGATCATCAACATCGACCTTTCCACGCTGGAGCCTTACATCAACGGACCGTCAACGCCTGATTTCGCTACACCACTCACCCGGTTCAAAGATGTTGTAACTGAAAGCAACTGGGACAAACAAATTAGTGCTGGTTTAATTGGGTCTTGCACTAATTCATCGTTTGAAGACATTAGCCGCACGGCGGATCTAGCTAAGCAAGCGATGGAAGCAGGTTTGAAACCTCAAGCACCGCTATATTTGTCTCCGGGAAGTGAAGCAACATATGCCACTTTGGAGCAAGCTAGGGTTCTCGAAGTATTCTCACAGGCCGGGACAACGCTGCTCGCTAACGCCTGCGGCCCTTGCTGCGGTTCGTGGAATCGACAAGACGTTCCAAACGTAAGCTATCGTGCTCTGTGGCGAGTTCATGTTACGCATACATCATGTGCACTGCGAAGCTGACACACCTCACAGGGGCAAAACAACTCCATCGTTACGTCATACAATCGCAACTTTACCGGAAGGCTCGATAGCAATCCCGCCACGAAGATTTTCCTTGCTTCTCCAGAGATCGTCATCGCAAAAACCTTCGCTGGTAGCCTTGACTTCAATCCCGCTCAAGATGCTATCGACATTCCGAACGGGGACTTCAGATTCAATCCACCCCCTCAAGTTGATCTGCCGTCGAACGGGTACCGAGAAGTAGACTCCGGATACGTCGCACCGCCCGCCGACCGTTCCCAATTGCAAGTCAACATATCACCCTTTTCCGACCGTATACAGCGCCTACAACCGTTCAAGGCATGGGATGGGAGAGACTACGAAGACTTAGCGATACTCATTAAGGTTGAAGGCAAGTGCACTACGGATCATATCACACCAGCTGGGCCATGGTTCCGCTATCGTGGTCATCTGGAAAATATCTCCAATAACACCCTCATTGGCGCCGTGAATGCAGAGAACAAGAGAGTAAACTCTGTGGTGAATGTGTTCACAGGCGACGCTGCTGGCGTTCCAGAAACTGCGCGAGATTATGTAAGCCTTGGTGGGTGCCCAAAGAAATTGTTTATAGAAGTGCATATCATGTTGATTGTCTGTTTAAGATGGAGGGTGGCCTGCAGCTATATGTTCATGAGAGATTACTAATTCTCGAATCATGTGTCCAATGCCGGCTTACCGATTCTGGGTGGGGTGGCTCGTTTGAGGGTGGCGCAGCATCGACAGATTCTGAAAGCGCGTCAACTACGCGTTGACTAGCAACAACACGCAACTCCTCCTCGAAGGTCTGCGATTCTGAGATTGTATTTATAGTTTTGCGTCGTTGTTAGGTAATTTAGTAATATTTTTAGACACTTTAGGCATTTTTATAGGTGGTGATTTAGCTTGTAGGCGTTTTGTTGTTGTTGCTGCATGAGGAAGATTGGGGTGTTTTGGCGACTTGCCTATACCCGATTGGGCAGGTGGCCTGGCTAAAACACTAAAAAATCGCCTGTATAGGCAAATGTAGGCCTATTTTACAGCCTCACCTACTGTATTATACAGGATCAATTGGCAATCAATCAATCAATCAATTTCCGAGTCCTGAATTGAATTGATTGGAAAAAATCTAGGTTGCCAATTGGATTGATTGGTAGTCATCAATCAATCAATTTCCAATCAATTGATCAATTCAGATTGATTGTTCCCAAGTCTGAGAGTTAGTTTAGTAGGTCTAAATGAACTTCAAAGAGGTTCAGTCAGTATGGTTGTGAGGAGTAAGAATGGAAACGTTTGGGAGACAACATTAAATCACGCTCTAAATAATGAGCAAATTAGCTACTTTAAAGCAAGAAATGCTCTTAATCTAATGGCATCAGCAGGCCAGTCGTTAAGTACGGAGGCTATAGGAGACGTATTTACTATTATCTAGAAGTAAGAGGATTAAGATTGGGAATACTCTTGTCAGATATAAGGAGAAGCTCAGAAGTACTGCATAGAAAAGAGCGATAAATAGTAGGACTGATAACTATTGCCAATCTACGGAACCTCCGGAAGCAGAGGAGCTATAGAAGAAAGCAGGAGACAAAACATCACAACCATCAATTTCTGCTAAGCGCATTTCAGCATTTTATCCGATATACAGGATAAAGAGAGGTGTCAGATAAGAGGCATAAAAACTGAAGTCCACGAATACTGCATCGTGGACGGTATCACCTATGTATCACCGATGTATCAGGTCTGTGTTTAAAAGGAGAGAGAACAGAACCAACGAATAAAACAATGAACACGATCACGATCAACAAGAAAGAAATTAACCTGACCCCCATAAATTCTTATCCATTCTAACCAAAAGACTCATTAAATTCTAACACCTCTAGCCGGAGTATTACTCTCAGCGTTAGAGCACGTTTGGGCCACTGAGTATGCAACTCCTCCAGGCATCTCAGAACAGGGTCCAAATCGAGAATGGAGCCAAGCTCTTGAGGGAACTCGCCAGCTTGTCGGCACTTCTCATGCGACGCGGTGGCTACCAGGCTCACTACTTGAAAGCTCCTAGGCTGGAGATCTCGGAGCACCCTCTGCTTCCATTCCTCAATGTCGGCCATAAAGAGTGTGTCCTTTGTATAGTATCCGGATCGAACGCCAGGAAGTTGCTCTTTGCCAGAGAGAGCCTTCCAAGTGAACTGGAACCTAAAGATCTTGCCTCCTCCTGCTGCTCCTTCTCTTTGTCGGTGAAATCAGCTTCAGCATCCCCTTCCCAACCCTCCTCCTCGTAGTCTGCCTCCTCATCGCTAATTTCAATCAGCTGGGCCTCATCCTGAGCGGAGGGCCGCGGTTCTGATATAGCCGTGATAGAAGTTGAGCGGGGCCTAGGTTTACGAGTCTTGGATTTGCGGATCTTTGGTTTTTTTAGATAGTTGAGTGGCTGACTGGGAATTTGACTGGGCTTGTTTTCTGGTGAGTGGTTTGGAAGCGCGTGTCGAAGCGCGTGTTGAGGCGCGTCCAGGCGGCTGGTTGGCCTTCCGAGGTGGCATGACCAGCTTAGAGGTCAGGTTTTTTTAAACCTGCAAGAGAGACTTCGGTTAAAATTTTAGTTCCCGATATTTTTCGTGACTCAATAATCGTGATACATGCTTTGCGTCGCACGTCGTACAAATTTTGTTGGGGTGTGGGTGCGAACGACTGTACCTACATGCCTGTGTGTGGGGATCCCCGACGTACTAAATTAGGACGAATCTTAAATTCCTTGGCTCCCAAGATTAATGCAGTTGGGGAGTTCAGGTCCTCTGACATTGTAGCATAGTTTCAATTTGAGCCGACACCACTAACTACAATTATACAAAAACGTTCTTCCGAACCCACAAACTCCGACTATTTGTATAATGCTTCAACCCTTCAATCCCCCACTCCATTCCAATTCCACTCTCCTTATGCCCACCACACGGCACATCAGGCGCTACATCAAAGTGTGAATTCACCCAGACACTTCCTGCCTCAAGCCGCCTCACCAGCCGCTCAGCCCGCTGCAAGTCTTTACTCTAGACCGAAGCGCCGAGACCGGTTCGCAAGGCATTGGCACGCTCGATCACGTCATTTTCGTCGGACCATTTTAGGAGGGGAACTATGGGCCCGAACGACTCCTCAACCACGATGCGGGAGTCTTCTGGCGGATTATCAATGATAGCGGGGGTGATGAAGTAGCCTTTGGCGCTTGAGGGAGATTCTGCTAATGCCGTGTTCCAGTTGCATTTATCGATCTGGGCGTACAGGTCTTTGACCTTATCGAATCTTGCATTTGTTAGCGCAATGTGTATGTGTTGCACCTGTGAAGGATCACGTCACATGATCTAGATATGCCCGAGTATATAAGGCCCTTACGGCCCCTTATGTTACAATTCAATTCAGTTCACTCCTTCTGATCCTTGATCCACCCTTCAACCCCTCCAAGAGTATGATTGATATTGAACATGATGTGAGGACTTACTGCATTTTGTTCAGTGATCTAATTGGACTGGACTAGCACTGGACTGGATTTGGATGGACTGGATTTGGCTGGACTGGATCCGGAGTTTTGTCAGGGTTCGGCTGCGATCTAGTTCAGCAGCGATGCTCGAGTAACGAATAGCACTAGTATTAGCTTAGCTAGGGACGAGACTAGATACAAGACGTAGCACGAAGAAGGAGAAAAGGGTTTCACGTCCGTGATCCCTTCAGGATCACGGTTCTGCGTTGATCCGCTCCGGATCGTCATGTCCGTGCTAGCGTATCGCGTGGTCCCGTGACATATATAGTGTAGAATAAATGTGTATTCGGCCACTGGACTGGCCTTTTCCATTGAAAAAGGTTACTTACTAAGCAATTGTGAGAACTGGATTTACACTGGCGCTCCAGGAGTCCCAGAGCCCTTGCACCGGACTGGACTGGATCCGAACCCTGAATCCAGTCCAGTCCAACAAGATCACTGATTTTGTTCTGCACTGGACCCACAACAACATCTTTCCCGAAACCTTCGCCCGTCTTGATATGGTTCTTGGTATGCTGGACCATTTTGTCCCGAAATTCGTCATAAATCTTCTCGTGGACATAGATCCTCTTCGTGAGTATACAGATCTGGCCCGAGTTCAAGAAGCTCAGCATAGCAATTTTGGGAAGACATCTATCAATATCGACATCCTCGCACACAATGGCTGGGTCATTGCCTCCCAGCTCAAGTACGTAGCGCTTCAGTGTCTTTGCGCAGGATGCCGCAACAAGCTTGCCGGTCGGGATCGATCCCGTGAAGGAGATCTTGTCGATGTGCGGATGTTCGGTTATCCACGGCCCCAGATTATCGTCACCTAAAAGGACTTGCACAACGCCTGGTGGAAAGATATGCATGGCCAGCTCTCCCAACTTGAGGTCGCAGTAGGGCGTGAATGGCGAGGGTTTCATAATGAACGTGTTTCCTGTGATCAGCGCAGGTCCAAGTTTCCCAATACTAAGCACGATAGGCCAGTTCCAAGGCACGATTCCAGCGCACACGCCGATGGGTGGGTGTGTTGAGTAGATGATTTTCTCATCATCTTCTTTCAGGACCTCGTCCTTGATTTCCATTGTCGCAAAAGTACGCAACCAGGTCAAAGCACAATTCATTTCCGTGTTGGAGAGTGAAAGAGGTTTGCCTTGTTCTATAGTAAGTAGTTTCTCTAGCTCTCCGCGGTTGGCTTCGATGATATCGGCATATTTGAGAAGCAGCTTCGCGCGCTCATCGAAGGGGGTGATGCTCCACGATTTGAAGGCCTGTCTTGCTGCTCTTACAGCGGCGTCGAGGTCTTCTGGGCGGGCGACTGGTACTTCAAACAGTGGCTCGCCGGTAGCTGGGTTGATGGAACGCCGAGTAGTAGGTGTCGAGACGAATTCATTGTTGATGATGTTGCCTGGATAGATCTGATTGCGCTTAATGAGTGCTGGATATCGATGGAATCAATTAAACAAGTACCTTGGTATCCAGTTTAGCAGCCATTTGCCAGAACTGAAAGGCGTCTATTCACGTCAATGTTTCTTTCTGCTTTGGACTCAGGTCACGCCCCCCTGGGACAGACATACACAAGGCAAAAATCTAGAAGGATTTTAAAAAACGACGGCAGAGAGCTGGAAGTGATATCAGGTTCAGCTGTCCCAATTTGTCGTTCAAGACCTTAAGGTCGGGGTTAGAATGACATAAATGCGGGGTTGAGATGGCACGAATGCGCGGCCCCAGTGCGGAGTTAAGATGTAACAAGTGCGGAGCTAAGATGATACAAATGCTGGATTGAGATGGCACGTGTTCAAACATGTGCCCGGCGGATGCAGAAGAGGTCAGTCTCTATGAACCCGTTCGGTGTGCCTCTAAATTATTGTCACAGCCTACAAAATCAGTAATGGAGTAGTTCTAGATGTAGTGTTTGGTATTGTCTACGGTATTACACAGTGCACAAGTCGAAGTATTGGCCTCCAGCACTGAGAGATTACGAAAGGAGGAAACAGGTTGACAAAGACACTCCAAGGTTCTGACAAAGCTCAATATCGGCAACGCGTCATTTCAACGTAGCTTCACAAATACACAAGCTTGAGTTCACCGGGGTTTTGCCCCCGGCGGCCCAGCAAATTGTGATGACGCGGGAAAGTCCCCCTTCACTCAGTTAACGACGGGAACGTGAGCTGACGGGCCGAGAGGAGATTACTTACAGTATGGTACCACAGGAGGCTTACGTATCTACTGGTGGCCAGCGGAAGTATCCAATGTGGAGAATTAAGCGGAAGTACGGCTGTTATTAGTTAGATCTTCTAAGTTGGTGGATTTTCTTTCGTCAGCTGGAGGAGTCTCCGTGATTCGCGAGTTTATTTCACAGCTGCATCATGTTCTCGACCGTGTCCTTCGTAATAGCAACGTAGAACCATAAGTCTTGGCGGAAATATATTCCCAATTAGGCCATGCACATGTGCCTTGAAACGGACCGAATCCAACCTACAGGTCGTCGGGCTTTCACAAGCCTGCTGCCAGGGCCAATGGTAAAGACGAGGCTAGCTAATGCCAACACGCTGACTGGATGCCCAGTGACCAAATTGCCGAGACTTGATGGTGTCGGAGCTACTAGTCGGCGTCTCGTGCCAAGCTCATCCAACGCCGTCGCTTTTCTAACTCTGCCCTTCTGAAGACGATAAGCACCGTCATATTCTGTCCTTGACCTCCATCAAATCGTGCCGACCGTACTGTTATACGTGTCAATATTGAGATCGGTATTCAAGTACTCCGGCTTCCGGATTAGCAAGCAAATGCTCGTCGTCAGCAGCTGTCCGAGCACGGGACCCACCTAGTAATCCAGTGGTAGCCCTGGAAGCTACCTTGCGCCTGTGTATGCTGCACCTCTGAAGCATCGTCAGCCCGAAAGTCGAATTTCTCAATTACGGAGGGAGTAGAAGTGTTGTGGGGGGGGGGAGGTGGTGTGTGAGACAGTAGCGGTGGGTGGGTCACTTCCATCAAAACGCAGGCGGGATTGATACCCATAGGGGCAATGTACGTAGCCTTATGCGTCTCGGTCACCAATGTGAATACCGCAAGTGTCAACTGTGGGGTCAAAAACGTCTCAATAAAAATACTCTGCATGATGCTCGTTTGATCGCCCAACTCGGTCGCCGCCAACCTCCCTGGAGGGAGCAACACGTAGCAGATGCAGCACGCAAATATTGCGCCCACAAGCTGACTGACAATATCCAGCAGTCCATCAACGGGTAGCACCGCCGATAATCATCATCGCCATCGTGAGAGCGGGCTGAGCAACCTGCAGCTGATACGGAAGAAAGCCCACGCGTTGACGATTACAGCCGTGCCCCATACCAGTGCAACAAACAGCAGCTTCGCCGGATTCGCCGTCAAACTTCCCCCTGCAAATTGCAAAGCCAGCATTCTCCTACAGCCCTTACACAAGAAGGCGAAGTTAATAGCAGCGTGTCCAACTTTGTCACTGTTCTGCCTTAATTCGACCGCTTAGAACAAAGTCAACCGTCACATCGTCGCACGCACACTTTGTATCCAAATGACCCACAATCACCGTGTGAGCGAATGCTGTAGTGCAGGTCCTTCGATGACTTCACTTGCCAAAGCCGAGACTGCCTGTTTGAGTTTAATACTCTTGAAGGAGCGTTTCAGACAATCACGAGCTTCAAGACTAAGCCCAACACAGGTGGTATGTAGACGGAAGGTTCATGTTCCCCCGGTCGCGTGCGTTTGACGTCGACGTTGATGATGATACCGACGGTGACGATTTATTTTGCAGAATGTTGAGTCGCCAGGATGAAGTGTCCTTTATCGTGTTGTCGCGGCCTCACGTGGTAGCGCATCTCATAAGCACAGTTCATGTGGAGGAGAGAATCGCGGTCAATTAGAGAAGCTATCTATCGGGCTTATGTGCCTGCCCAGGCGGATACACTATATTACAATGGGAAGGAAGTGTAAGGCAGTATCACTGAGGTGGCTGCACAGACGTTGCCTTGGTTGGCAAATTAAATACCCTCCAACATTTTGGGCAGAATTGCGTCTGTCGTGTTCCATACCATGGCAGCATTGTGAGTGGACCAGTAAGCTCCAGTGTACCAAGTTGACCGAAGACCCTGCAGCGCGTTTGCCTGGCGCACGATGTCACCGCGCAGTTGACCAACTGACCAGTGCCGGTACATGATTCCATGGTCATCAATGGATTTGAAGTCCATCTGGTTGACATCCCCTGCGGGGACCGTCCCGGCATCCATGAGGTTCTGCAGGGAACTGCGCACAAGGTTCTTTGCGCCCTCTAATTCCGTGTCCTTTGTGACAGCGATGACAGTACGGTATACAGGTCCCGTTGATGAGTTGCCTATGAAGTTGAAACTGGCCAAAAACGGGGCAGTAGGGTAGGCCATATGGTTAGCGGGCACAGCTTCCGGAACCGCGTTAGTAATCCTATGCGCCGGCAGGGACGGGTGTGATACGGCGCCGGCGTAGTAGCGATTGCCAGTAGTCGACGAGAAAATAGCCTGCTCTTTATCGTCCAAGTCAAAGACTTCGGGCTTCATCGTGTCTGGTCCAATCGAAACCAAAAGTCGCTTAGCGTTGATTACGGTCGTGCTTCCATTCTTGCTCTTCACCTGAAGCTGCACGCCATTATTGGATCTTTCGGCCGAGACCACCTCGCTCTCGTACATGACGTCCTTGCCCAATAGCTGCGCGGCCTTCTCGTAGATTTCAGAGTTGTCGCCCGAGACCGGTTGCATACCTCCCCGAATCACAGTAGGGTCAAACGCCTTCCACACATCAATCATGAGTGCATTTTTCGGATCGATAACAACACTGTTCCAGATTCTTGGAGTTGTAGCTTCCACATTGTACTTGCGCGCGAATTCGGACCATGTCAGCATAAGGTCTTCTGGAATGTCGTCGCCGGCGGGAAAACTGAAGCTTGTGGGTATCATCAAGCTTTCGTATTCGTCCCACTGAACTTGAAGTCTGCCCATTGCAGCACCAGCTTCCTCGTCACTGGGAGGTGTGTAATTAACAGGCTTGCCATCCCGGAAATCGGCGTAGATGTTTTGCGATTGCCCGAACTCGGGGGCCGCGACGGGAATGTTGAAACGGGCAAAGAAATCTCTGGAGACGGTAAGGTTCATAAAGACTTCGACTCCATAATCGAATGCGTCTCCAGTCACCGGATCATACCAGGTTTGAGCATGACCACCCTATGAATGAACGTGAGTCACCTTGTCGCCGATACATGCCCAATAGCCCGGTCAAAAGGGATAAACGTACCAAGTGGTTTTCCTTCTCAACCACTACAATCTTCTTACCCAAATCCTCTCGCAGTCGCACAGCCGCATAAGCCCCAGAACCACCACCGCCTATAATAGCAACGTCCGTGTTGACAACAGAGTTCCCATACCTAGTGGCCCTCGCTGCTACCCCTAGAGAGAAGAGGAGGATATTTGCCACAGACATGAAGTTTTTGGAGAATGAGGTAGAGGTGTAGAATAATACTTGCTGCTTGGTTGGAGTGAACTATCACACACTGTCAAGCGCTTTTATATACACTGGATACATTGAGCCGAGGTTAGGTATTCCCGGTCCATCTGTGGGCAAAAAGCGCCGGGAATTTTTACTCATTGCACAACTGTGGCTATGCAAGTTGGCAGTCAACCCCATTCTCGAACTATTCTAGCTAATCTACAAGCAGTGGGTACCGTGATTAGATAGAAAGGCTTAAAGCCTGGACTAAAGAGATTTATTCTTTAACTAGCCAAATAGGAGTAACCGGACGAAGTAGATTCCGGCCAACCTCCGTGAACAGCGCAGCACAAGGTGGAAGCTACTACCTTCTCAGTGTTCTCACCCCACCCCCTCCCTCCGGAGCTTCTTTGATGACGCTTCTGTAGTTCGATAGGGGATAGTAAGCACATTTGCATAGTATGGACCCTGCATAGTGAATGTTCTATAGTTCTATACATTACGTATCAGTATCGCTCCTAACATCAGCTACTTATAATTAACGAACATTGACTGGCGAACTTCTTACTATGGTACCCGAGGTCTGTTTTAGCAGTTTGCCACGCCTTTAGTTTTGGAGATTCACTTAAAATTGCTCCTTCAATTGGCTGCAAGATCTCAAGGAACGATTGCGACTCGCTGGAACAGCTACGGTGTGTCTTTGAACAAAGTGGCGAAGTGCTAACAATTTACCCCGGGTTTCACAGTAAGAAACTCCAGAGACTCCGGAGTGACTCCGAAGTCCCTCCAGCCCCACCTTGCCTAGCACTATCAGTAAATATTAATTGCGGCCAAAGAAAGTATGTTCGGGCTGCAGGCCTCGGTAAATATTAATCGCGGCGGAGCAGAGTGGGGTTCTGCCTACAATCTTTTTGGGTCTTTGTTACCGTCGGCTGTTGTACGGTCGTGTTGATACTAAAGCGATGATTTTCCTCTTCACTTACATGTTGGGAGGACTTGGCGCGTCAGGTGAGTACCTGTATGTGGCGTATCAATGCAAAGTGGAAGCTCGAACGGATCGGGAGGAGATACAATTGAACAAACATAATCCGTGTGTAGAACTCCCCTTTTGTATAGAAGTTCCAGAGTCCCACCTCCAGTCCGCCAATGCCCCCCCCCCTGTATTTCTCTGATGCTGCTACAATGGTGCGAGTACGGGCTAGTCCTAGGGAGAAATGCATGGATATACTGCAGATCATTGACTCTTCGGACCAATATCTCGGACCAACGAGTATTCTGGGCCGATTAATGGCGCGGGATGATACTCGAGGCAAGGGCATGAGGTCATGGCAACCTGTTTATTCCCGGACGAAAAAGGAACACTGACTGCTCATGTTCACTCATCGGCTCTTATTAATACTTGTACAATGAGGGAAGAATTGAGCCACAGCTGTGGAACACTTGACTTACCCAGCTTTACTCTCCTGTTTAGGTACGTACTCCACCCAGATACTCTTGGCTCGTACCTAGTCACTAACGTGAACCTCTAGAAACTCTTTCAATATTCCGACTATCAATCATCCGCCAAGCCATGGCCTATACATCATCGGCCCTTGGGCTCTATGTTGATGAAGAGGGCAATTTCAAAACGATCCAAAATATCCCCATGCCGGAGCTCGAGGACGGTGAAGTGCTCGTCAAGGTATTATTCTCGGGTATCAACCCCGCAGACTGCAGACACTCCACCATACTCGGAATTCGACTCAATATTTTGCTTGCCGTTTGCACGCGCTTCTGTCCATTCACTCAGGCATGCCTGCGTCAGATTATCGTCGCCAATCGCTTGGGTCTGCACGGAAACAAGACCCCGACAATTCTCAACCCATCCTCCATTGTTGGAATACGAGAAGACACTAAACTCTTGCCATACATCTGATAGGGCAGTGCCGCTGCTCGATTGGCAACGCATGGAGAATGAGGTTTCGACACCTTCGTCGGATTCGGGGACGACTAGTGCTCTAGAGATACTGACCTCTCGTAGCCTGTACTCCAATACGTTCTTAGATCCTTGGGGTAAAAATGTCGATGGTGCAATAATGCACATCTGTCTGCAAGCTTCTATTGCCATACAGAGGTAGCCGCAAGCTGGAAATAAGGCGTCGCCCTGAGCGACATGGTCTCTAAGCTAGGGCTGCTCTCGAGGTCGCAGGAAATTCCTGAAGCGAGGTTCGATCGGGTTCCAGTCATAGACTGGTGCACCAAGAATATCAGTTCTAGCGACTTGCCGAAGATGGTAATCACGGCTGATTCGGGACTCGCACCGTAACTGCGAGTGTGGTTCCAAGGATACTGAGGAAGGTCTGTCAGGACGCATAGGGACTGTTTCGGCTCACTTGGGAAATTGACTGCGTGAAGGTTGGCTGGGTAGTTGTTGGCGCACAGGTGGCCAACTGCTTCCAGCGCAGTGGCATCGGCAGGTTTGTTGCAGATGAGTGTGGAGAGGTATTGGATGTGCGACTCTTCTCCAAATGTGTTTTCGAGAATCTCTCGGACGGGGAGTTTGAATAGGGCATGGGGTCCAACTTCCAGTATTACTTCTGCTCCGTAACTCTCATCTACCGATAGCATTGAGCAGAGCTTTTCTAACGCACCAGAGAAGCGTACGCAGCCAACAAGGTTCGATACCCAGTATTCGGCGCCTAGCTGGCGCTGGTTGACAACGTCTTCTGTGACTGAAGAGAAATTGTCGCCTGTTGCTCGCCATCTTTTGGTACAACGTGTGCCTCTTGGAGCCGCGCAAGATATTCTTCAGCGACTGCCTGCATACGATGCGAGTATACGCAGTATCTACTTGAAGCATCCTCACAAAGACACCTTTGGCGACTAGGGCCTTGTGGAGTTCCACTATAGCTTTACTATCACCAGAAACTGTTATGCCACGAGGACTGTTAATGCAAGCGACGACAGCCTTTCCAAACTTGTCATCCAGCTCAGCGAGTTCGTTGTTTGATTCTTCTTCAGAAAGGCCGACAGCCATCATACGGCCGTCGTACCCAAAGCGCTTCACCTTTAGTGTTAATAAGCCACGAAAGAACGCAAACAGTCATTGCTGACTCAAAACTCAACGCGCCTGTGGCATAGGCAGCGGCGATTTCACCACTCGAATAGCCGATGACGGAGTGGGAGTGTACGTTCCATGCGGAGAGCAGATCTACGAGAGAAATCTGGAGTGCGGTACAGAGCGGCTGGCTGAATTCTGCTTCGCTGACTCGTGAAGTGGTTTTATCCTTGAGAAGCTCTTCTATCAGAGACCAGTCAGCGCCCAGACTTTTCGTAATCGTATCGCATCTCAGTAGGCTGTTCTTGAATATTGGGTAATGGAGCAGCTCCCTGCCCATACCCCACCATTGGGCACCTTGACTAGTGAATATGAAACCTATTCGTGGCGGTGTTGCCCGACTGCTGGAAACTGGGACAGGACTTTGTAGTCGCCCTTCCGGATCTAGCTTGTCTTTTGCGACGATTGTTGCACTATAGGAAAACCATGAGCGGCGTTCACAAAGGGTATAAGCGAGGCCGTCCAATAAGCCTTCCTCATCGAAATCGGATTGTGTTTGGGGGTGGTCGGCAAGCGTTTTCCTCATGTAAGCCAGACCACGCTCGATTTTGGCAGAGAGCGGAAACAAGCGTGATCGTGGATCGGCACCGATTGTCATTTCGCAGGCAGGACTGACGAAGTCCGAGTCATTCCTGATATGTCCACCAGAACGGCGGTATTGCTGGAGGTAGTGGTACGCATCATCAACAATGACGTGAGCATTTGTCCCTCCATAACCAAAAGAATTGACACTTGCGCGTCGTAAGCCTTCCAAAGGCCAATCCTTCGTCTCAGTGGGGGCTTGTAGCCGCCATCCTTCGAAATCGATGGCCGGGTTACCTCGTTGAAACCAGATGTTCGGTGCAATTGTGCCTTTCTCTACGCTGAGAATAGCTTTGATTAAGCCAGCAATTCCACTCGCTCCTCCTAAGTGGCCTATGTTTGCCTTTAATGATCCAATTGAAAGAGGGATCGCCGCACCGTCTGCTGCAAGGGAACGATGTGCCGCGAACACCTCGCCAATCGCGCCGGTTTCGATCGGATCACCTGCAGCAGTGCCTGTACCATGTGCCTCGAAGTATCCTGTCTGGCTTACATCACAACCCGCAGCTTTATATGCAGAACGTATGAGATGGATCTGTGCCTCTTTCGAAGGCATCGTGATGCCCGGTGTCCGTCCGTCCGAGCTAGCAGCTGTTCCGCGGATGACGGCTCGTATCAGATCGTTATCGCGCAATGCGAGATCTAACGGTTTTAATATGACAGCACCAACGCCCTCTCCTCGTGCGTAGCCACTAGCACGCTCATCTAAGGCGTACGATATTGAGTCTGGGCTCAGGAAATGCATGTCACTCATCTCAATCTGGATATCCGGACTCAAGATGAGATTGCTGCCTCCAACCACAGCCATTGAGCTCTCACCCGTTCGCAGACTCTGGCAGGCCAAGTGTACAGCAACAAGTCCACTGCTGCAGGCCGTGTCCAGTGTAATGCTTGGGCCCTTCATATCGAAGAAGTAACTTAGTCGATTGGAGAGCATGGTCTGAGACGCGCCGGTAGATTGGTACTTTGGTGCTAACTCCATGTCTCGCCACTGCATCTCCTCGTAATCCTTGGTGAAACACCCGACGAAACATGATGTTTTGGATCCCGACACTCTGGAGAGTGGCGTTCCGGAGTTCTCGAGCGCTTCGTATGTCACCTCCAGCAGAAGCCGCTGCATTGGATCCATTGCCATGGCTTCTGCAGGCGAAATCGAAAAGAATGACGCATCGAACAGGGATATGTCTTCAGTAAGGAAGTGGCCACCATCGTTGTTGGTCTGAAACAGTCAGCCTGTAACTCGTGAATAACGAACCGCGCGGGAGATGGCGCCATGACGTTACTTACCGTTCCGTAACGGTCCCCATCTAGGTGATAGAAGGCATTAACATTATAACGGTCCGAGGGCACTCTGCTCCTTGCAGACCTTTTCTCCACCAACATGTCCCACAGCTTCTCACCGCTTGTAACATCGCCTGGAAAGCGGCACCCAATGCCGATGACTGCGATCGACGTTGACTTGGGGTCTTTGCAAGCCATTTGTCGCTGGATGATAGAACGAGAGGCACCTTATTTTTTGCGCGGAATTCTTGAAGACCCGAAGGTCTGCAGTGCGAGATTAGTATTGCTGCGAACATGACTTACATAGCCAGGAGGTACGGAAGAGTACAGGCTATTCCTCCGTCGTCACGGATGGACTTAGCAGGAAGCCATCGAGCGCTCTCGTGCGCGCGCCTATGAGACGCGGAATGCGTCTGCAACACAAAGCTAGGAAATTAGTTTGTCATGGAATAGTGGGAATCAATTGCCGACGGTGTTTCTCCAAGCAGTGAGGTGATGCCGAGACAATTGTCAGTGGTACGCACCTCTGCATTATGTTCAAGCATTCATAGCAGCCTGTATCTTTTCCACGCGCGTCAAGGACGTTGCGGGGCGACCGACTTACATGCAACTGAGCCTAGGCATTGGCTGCTTGGTACTGTTGCGCTGTTTAATTCTGCAGATACGAATGAATGCTGATTTGTTGCCAAAGACGCAAGAAGGCTATGCGCGGAGAGTTAGCCTATCCCAGTTAGAGACCAACAGTTCATCGGTTCCACTTCTGATATGCATGCGTAACGGCTCCTCCGATGCATGATTGCTTCTTGTTAGACCGGGAGACAGGCCGCAGCTAGGTCTGTTGATACGTGGTGGGCCTTAGTTGGCTGCTGTTGCGGATTCTTCGTAGAGTTATCAACTTTGGTGTTGTGAGGATAATCTGGGGACGTTCGCCCAAGTAATGAACGCAGCGCGTCCCGCTCCGGAGCTGCAAACCAGCGGTGAGTATGTAGGTATATGCATGACTCTTGCAACATAATGGCCGGGAGATGGTGCAGGTATGGCCAGCATAGGGACAAGGTAGACCAGATGATCGTTACATTGTGGGTTCGCCAGGGTAAAACCGACATGTAGTGGAGCCTGAGACGCAACCATGGATCAAGAAGGCGATTGTCTGCCATCAGGCTTGAAGCTGCTCGGCGTTCTTTGTTCCTGCTTTGTAAACCTGGGCGGCATGCGAAAGACACGCTATCGTCTGCTGTCTACATGTGAAGCTGGAGAATGCGTGGGTTGATGCATGCAGTACCAGAAGCGAAGGACTTGAGGTGGGGTCGCTTTGCAGGCTGACATTTACCGATGGCGCGCGTATCTGGGCAGATGCGCTAACTTACCACACCCTGATTGGATCAGCGCCCAGTCGGGCTGGACGCACCTACACGAAAAGACACGTGGTTTACACTTACTCAATTCAATGCATGTTTGCATACAATGCTGGGTATGCTGCATTGAATGAGATGGCAAGAGTGAACTCCACATGTCATCATGCAGCCCAGTGATGTGGCGCTCCGGTAGATCATAGACGGGTTCCAGTCCGCTTCTGCTGGTTGGCAACAGCGGATGCATCCTGCTCCTGGTCATCCGCTGACGCATCTTTAGAGGCTTAGGCAACCGCTAAGCCTTCCATATGGCGAGCTGCATCCATATCCAGATGTGCCTCGATCGGGCTCATGTTGCCCTTTCCGTGAATAGCTTTGATCGGGAAGAGATATTAGCGACTGGTCTCAGAGCAACATCAGTTTAACTTTGCTAACCTTGATCGTGAATCTGCATCCGAGAGCAAACGCCGGAACTGTTCTTCTGTTCTCTGTTTAGCCCCAAGGACCAGCATCATCATGATGTCGACCTGGCACATGTGATTGTCGTGGAAACTTGAGGCTTCTCCCAGTGCTGGCAGTACAACATCGTTGATCAAGAGTGGTGTCCCAGGAGGGCTTTTCTCCAAGGCAGGAACGAGCGCCCTGTCGATACGGATACAGTCCACGTCGTTCCAGTTATGGGTTACGTATCTCAAAAGATATGCTGGTGCGCCTGAGACGGGTTGAGTAGTGAAGAAGTCATGCGGTATAAACGTAACTCGACCATTGAGATCTGAGAAGTCGTCCTGGATAGCCGATGACACCATGGTCAGAGAATCCGGGACAATGAGTTCAAGATTTGGGAAGGCCCCGAGCAGCTGTAAGTGAGCTTGTTACTCGGGCGAGCGAGACACTCATGTAACCACTTCCTCCTTGAGAGTTTCAAAATGGCGCTCAACTACAAGGAAGTTAGCACAGTGACCTACAGGTTGGAGAAAGAGGGTAGTACGTCTGGAGACTCCAGCCATCGCGCTCGCAAAGCGACCTGCTCGTTGTGGGTCTTGCTTGTAGAATTGAATCAAATCCGCTCCGTGCCTCGTCACAAAAGCTTTCTTCTGCCCATTGCTCACGAGGTTGATCCCTGGATATTTGCGGAAGTCGCAGAGGCTGCTCTGAAGAGTTCATCCAACCTATAGACTGTATTAGCATCGTAATTCTACCAACGTCGAGCAGAATAATCGCACTGATAGTGCGTACATCCCGCCACTACTTGTCTTTCAGGTAAAGAACACTTCGGGACGTATGTTTGAACACATCCTTTTCCACTTCCTCAAAAACTCCGTCGGTAGCTAGCATGCGCAAGAAGCGACCAACACGATCTTCGTCCATTCAGCTTCTCCGCAATCTCTTTATGTTGGCGACTCTATCCCCAGGAATTGCTTCGAAGAAGCTGAGTTCACATGCTACTTGCCAGGCTGCCAGATCGTACAAGTAGCATACGAAGGTTCCGCGCATCGTTTCTGGGGCCATTCAAGAGGCGTAGTAGACCTCGAGCGGCATCATTCAGGCTTGCGCGGAGGGCAATCTGCTCCGGAGTTTCCGGCACTGTTTCGGAGTCTACTTCGAATGTTGGCTCCCGTAGATTCTTCGCGTCAGATCTTTGACAATCTGAGTTGTCAGCTGCGGAACTTTCGTCGCCAGCTCGAGAAGGGCGGACTGCTGTTCAGCTTTCATGATACCCGCCTTGGACGAGTGCTGCTTCGATGTGGAACCCCCCGAAATTTGCAATGACTTTTGACGCCTTATGTTCAGATATGCTGGACGAGTCTCGTTAGTGTGCCTAGCCTAGTTCGTGTATTGCGCAGTAGCTGATTTGGCCACCGGTGCCTGGGGTCAAACCTGTACTAATGCTTAGAGGCTAGAAATGAAAATGGAGCAGACACTCTCTCTTCTCTCTTCTCTCTTCTCTCTCTGCACGCTTTATGCAGTCAGTACGGCAGAGTTGATTAGGCCACCTGCGGCCTTCACAAGTGCAGTCACTTGCGCGAGGCGACTTGCTCTTAACTATTGGTACAGAAGCATCCCGCTGTGTTCGTTGCAGTTTCGGGATCTGAGTCCAATTGTGAAGTACCGGCCTAAGGGACGCTGGCCCGAAGAGGACTGACAGGCGGCGGATGATGGCGGCGCCCGTGCAATTGCATAACACGGGCCAGGGTTGGACTTGGCAGCAGACACGATGTATATGGACTGCCTGCATAACACTGACTCGGAGATATGCAGGGTGGTGCCGGTAGGCGCGGTCCGCGCGCTAGACATGGTATGCATATGCATGCGTTGGCAAGCCATCACCGTTCGGCGGATTTCCCCCCCACAGCAAGGCGGCTTGGCCCCTCTTTTCCACGTTTACACTTGGGCCACTAGTCGTAGAATCGGTTTTGTAGTATGGCGTTCTGTGTTAACGTCAGCGGCCGCCAAGAGGTGATATGAAGAATTCCTGGGTTGGGACCGGAGAATGGCAGGGCGATTTGCCGAAGACTTTGCTGATTGCTCTTGCCGCAGCTACCTGTCTCGAGCGATTGAATCTTCCTCCTGATGGTCGCGATCCGCATCAGCGATTGTGCCGTGAGGTTTCCTGTAAATAAGCCAGACCAGGATGCCAGGGCGGAGAAAGACTCACACAGTTTGCTCGCCCCACGCGCCATGGGACGCCACGTATAACATTGCGACATGATGCTCTTGCGTACACAAGCTGTTACGGGCCCTTCTCCAAACAGTTAGCTGATTGCAGGTCCAGGGGTCTTGAAAATGTTGTGAAATCGCTGTGCAAGTCGCTGTAAGCACACTAAAGATGTAACCTTTCTTTCGTGAGCGCAGAAAAGATTGACATCAAACCTTAATGATTAGTTAGAGCTTGTACAGAACCAGCAGGCACGATCAAAGATCGCTTACCTGATGGTCCTTCGCGCAGTAGATCTCAAGAGCCAGGCCAAGCGCTAGCTTGATTCGGTGCCAGGGCGCTACGAGACAGCTGTCAGCAGATGACGTTGCGGTTGCGAGCAAAAGTACTCAATGTCGCGTATGAGCATCCAAATCTGCGGGACACCTAAGAGTCGGAGTGCGCTTGAGGCTACTTAGCTACCGGCATTAGGCGTTACGCGAGCCCAGAAGCTCTATTTGGCTAGCGTCTTCTTCGACGTTCGTCGGTGCGTCCCTTGTATAGGTCGCATGCTGCAAAGATTTGGAGGCTGATTGGCGTTAGCGAGATCCACGGACACATACTTTTATGGGACACGACAGATTGTAGATACGCGCCTTAGCGTCATCCGAAGTTGATAGACTAGATCTAGGGGCTAGTCAGTCAGACTTCAAGCTTGTCCCCGCAGCCTTGATACATCTCGGATGATCATCGAGGGCCATATATGACTTACTGTCTCTTGTGGACCTCGAGGATCTTGATTCAGCTCGACAAAGGTAGGATGGTAGAGCGAAGGTTGCCATTCGACAGCATCGAAGACGTCGGTTGCCTCAGTGTTTGGAATGTCAGTTTCTGGTTATGTTTCAGCCATTGGTCGACGCTGCGAGAAATTTGAATGAATGGCACACGCTTAGGCGGCGATTGCTCTTGAATTAAGGATGTCAGTGTCACAGCAAGCGGCCAATCTGTGAAGCTCCAGACTGAATCCATGGTGCTGTCAACCTTTGAGTGTCGCCATACTTACACGCAATAAACGGAGCGATCACTTACTGACTGTCAATAGATGCGGAAGATCCGTTGGGCATAATCGGACTGATCCCTGCGAGAGTCGGATTAGCGGAAATCGAGTTGCAAAAGCGGGGTCAACGCCTCCACCCCCTGCTTGGGCACGGCCTGGCGAGGGTTGTACAGCCTTGTGAATCGCTCACCTAAGTTGACAGCCACAAATGCTCTCAGCCGATGCTGTGATTTATATTCTAGCAAAGGCACCGGGCACGACAGTTAGGTGTTGAGTACAAATAGGGTGACAAAGGTATTGAACTTACTCTTACCTCGTGGGGTGGTGGCCGTGTGGGATAAGCTGGGAGCAGAAGAACGACCCGAAAAGAGGCCTTGAGGACTTATCCAGTAGCGGCGAAAAAGGAGAGCTACCCTGTGAGTACTCTAATTGAGAATGAATATGAGCAGCGTATGGGTAAGGCTGAATTTCATGACATTGACCTATTCCAGTAGTCAGCCCGTACGACGTTGATACCGTAGCTCCGCCTAGCATGTAGCGATAGATATTTTGATTTAAGCTGACCGGCAGGTACATTTTCCAGGGCGCAGATCTTCTGTTCAGTAAGAATATGGAAGTATAGGTATAGAGCTGAGGAGGCGAACAAGCCGCTTGCTCTTTGGATTGGGACTTACGCAGAGTAGATGATCATAGAGAATATCGCAATGGTGGGGGCAAGCTACCAACGACGCGCGCGATCCGAGTAATTCTCTCGAAGTTGTCAGTGATTCTGATCAAGATTTATGTTTGAATGCAACACCAAAACTGTGCCACTAGTCAGCAAAGATCTCCTCAAGCAGTCGTAGAATGGGCAAGCAATTTCGGCGTATTATACCCAGTTGTTGCACAAGAAGTTTTGTGGATGCAGGGCACGAAACCCGGATATGTAGATGAATCTCGATTTTATTGTTCATGTACGCGTTCAATTGCCTGGGAGAGATTAGCAAAGATTGTTTGGGGGAAAGGTGATATCAGCCGTTAACGTTACTAGAGGTTGTAAAAGCCAATGTGATGATACCTCCGGACTTGACCATGATGACTCGCGCTTGCGGCTAACGCGACCGTGTACTCACCACGCTCTGAGACGCACGGGATTTACCAGAGAGCCGAGGAATTTCCTCAAAGCAAGCCTTCGGCTCTCAAAGGCCTCAATGAAGCTCTCACGCCTCGTAAAACAGCCTTAGAAGCACTACAGGCCTAAGCCTAAAGAGCACGAATGCGGTGTTAAGCGGCTCCAACCGTACTGGCATGTTAGTACCATGCATAACGTAGGCTATAGGATACTGACCAAGTGGACAAAGTAGGATGTAGACTGGAAATAAGCACGGAGCTAGCGGAAAACACGGAATTGAACGTGAAACTTCGCGCGCAGGCCTGGAGCGCGAGGCTTTCCCTTATTTCAGCTAGCGCAGCACATAGCATTTCTCTAGTGCAACAGCAGACATTGTGGCTAACAGAGTCGGCCCACTGTGGCATCACCAACACGTTGTCGCTCAGACGTTCAGCACAAGAGCATTGTTTCACCGGATACCGGGCTGTTACACCGGACTCGATATGGGAGAACTGGGGCAGAATTTGTAGTATGAAATGAGGGAGCTGGATTGGGTCGCTTGTTGCGTCGCAATCCCTCACTGGAAGTGAGCCTTGAGTGTAGCGATGTGTGACAACAGTCGAGGGCTTAGAACATGCGGCGCCCACACCTTTATAGCCACTGGCCTCCAGTACGCTTATGCTGATAGAATATCGTCTGCGACGCAAGTGCCAACATTCTGCACCACAGTTCTGGCTTCCATTACAGTGCTTACTGTCCGTCGTGTCGAAAAACTAGCTTTCTCAAGTGATCAATTTCACGTGAGGCAAAAGTATGATGAACGGCTTGGGTGATAAGCAGGATATCAGTATAGGAGTGCCAGCTGCTAGCATAGCGATGATTCGGCTAACCCTGACACGTTTACCATAGCTGACACGGAGGCATAAGCAGATCAGAAATAGCACAAAAATACTGGCCGATTGTAGTGATGGAGGTAAGCAATTAGTATCGAAGAGCTCCGCGTAACCTGGTGTCCTTGTGTACCCACCACGATGTACTTGCTTGTTTCGCGTGCTGATGTGCCAACGCCCCACTTCCGCGCAACAGCAAGCCGCCACGCCGCAGTGTTCGATATCCTTGCGGAGGGCAGCCCATTGCGGCTTAGCACCAATCGTCTCAACATTCGAAACAAAACATGTAATGGTAACAACGAGCAGCAACATTACATTGCCACATGTAAGGGCAAGCTGTGAGGATTCGAGAAGGAGCCTCCAACACTCCCCTCTGCAGTCAATTGCCCAGTTTCCGGCGCCGCTGTTTGATTAGCCCGGATATTTTCGTGACTGACTCATAACTCGTGAAGTCAGGAAAGGCTTAGTTTAGCCGAGACTGGACTGGCGTGGGATGAATGATTTGTTGCTTGCGTCATGAAGCATGGAACCCACGAGTCATGACCGGTCATGCCTAACAGTGCTTGCATTGACAGGGTATCCATGTGAGTAGAACGCTGATAGTCATTGACGTAGTATGGAGGGGATCATAATCATTATCCTCTAAGTGGGTAACCACAACACCAGCATTAACACGCTAGAATGCGCCACATGTGATGACCATCAGCACTGGGTGCGGGTCGTTCCGCTACAATCAAGTGCTGACCAGGTAGCTAATTGGATGACCGTCATCGCTCATCCAGTGCCATTCATCGTTCGGCCCGGTGCGCTGTAGATCAACGCCATCTGGCTTTGAGGCGAGTAAGCATTCGATGATCGCTCGTCGATTGCGCACGAGTGCATATGGCCACGTGGCACTAAGCTCGATACAGCCTAACACGATTCCCGTCTGAAGATCGTCAGCATTTTCGATCGCTTGGATTCAGCAACGAAACCTCAGTTCATCAATCTCATGCTCTTCGCCGTAGACGTATGCATGATTGGTTAGCAAAGGTGACCGAGGGCTGCTGCAGAAGCCTTCATACAGTCGCTTGCACTTGCAGCTTCCGGTTTTTGCACGCCGCTCAACTTTCATCCCACGCTTACCCTAGACTCGCTTAGTTTCGGCTTTGCTAAGGCCAGCCAAGCACTGTAGTTTGGTTGGCTTAGATCGCTGACCGCTGACAAACGCTAAAGCTTTTTGGGAAAGGCTGTTATTAGGCGAGACAGGGCTGGCGTGGGATGAAAGATTTGTTGCTTGCAAGAACCGGAAACTGGAAGTGCAAGCGACTGTAACAGGACAGGCGAAGTGCTGACAGCTTTTGTCGCATAAGTTGTGTAATTGTAAGTTATTACAGAGCATGTTCGTGCATCAGATACCGACAGCCCTCGTTGCATCGGAGTATTCTGTGCCTACTGCGGGCGGATCGGAGCGGTAAGTGCTTAGAGAGACCAGTGCGTAAGGGGTTAGTAGCTAATATACAACAATCTAGCCGAATTGAGACCGTAAGCATCAGCAACAGTTCACTTGGTCCAAACTAGGATTATTCCATCATAGCAGGAGTCGTACAAATGCATTGGTCGTGCAGAAGGTGAGGCCGGGTTTGCAAAGAGCTATAGTCACTGTAAACCTAGGACCACATCACATGACTAAAGCGTCCGACTTCTGACACACACAATACAATCAATAGCGAAATCGGCTTCACCTTTGCGAGCAGCAAACTTTGACTGGGGCTGGCCTGCCAGCAACGGTGGGCCGTTGCTGCGTCGGTCGCTGACCAGTAATCTGGATTAAACCCTTGCATGCGTCGCTGATCATGATGCTGACAGTTAGCGCTTGACTACTTACGGAAGGCGATAGGGCGAAGCACCCTTGCAAGACCCATTGCTTGTGCCATCTTGCTTACAGTCACAGATTCCATAATGCTGTAATGGGCCATATATCTATGACTGTCAGCACTGTGTGCGGGCCGTGTCGCGATGGATGAGTGCTAAGTAATGGCGTCCGAGGCTCCCATTTCCCGCTCTTCAAGGCTGGTTGTACAAAGCGATTGCTCAACATCACCAGTCACCGTTGTGCCAACGCTATGATCTTCCGACGCTACATGGATACGATAGTCTACCAAAACCTTGGCGCCCATGTTGCTGACGGTCAGATCCAGCAATCTCGAGTCAGCGGGTTAGATTGTCTGCGCTAATCAACTCGGAAAGTAATGTAAGTACTGTATGGTGAAATATGTTCGTTGTGTTCATGAAGAGTGATTTGGAGTCGAAACGTTTGGATAACGGTCGCAACGAAGCTCGTTTGTTTGATGGGCAGGCCCGAGCTCGCATCAATGAGGATCGGCTGTCTTGTTGCAGTCAATGAGGCAAGGATATTATGAAACAGATTAACGTAAGGCATGGAACAGCTAACGAGACTAAATTGCTGACGGCCATCACGTCGATGTTAGCTTGCTAGTATGAGAACAAACACAAGAATGAGTGCCAAAAGTGTAGGTCAAATGGAGTCTTCCTATGACAAGAACCTGGCTATGAGCATTGAAGTCTAGGCAGGAACGCATTAAGGTGTCGAAATCATGCGAAGACTTGTACGATTTTGCAACTAACGCTCCACTCTGACTGATTTTGGGTGCCCCAGTCTTGGTCGACGAGGCCCAGTTGCGTCTAAAGGAGAGCCGCTAGACTCATTGTGCTAAATGCAGTATTATGGAAGGCCTTTTAGACATCATGAGCCTCAGATCTGCAGACATGGAATACTCTTACGGCGCTCACCTCATGAGTATCCCGTGAACATCTTCTCAGGCTCGGTCGACTAGCTACTGTTGCTCTCTATGACGAAGAGCGCGAGCAACATTTGTGGTCAAGGGGTGGTCGACAGAAGCAATATGATTCATCCGCTTTCTTAACCCTGTCCGGCACTCGATCTAGTTTACAATCTTACCACAACTTTTGCGACGAATGAGATTTGTCCAACCCCCGCACTGGCAAGAGTTGATCTCGTTCCAATGGTCTAATCATGCATGACTCCAACCAAAGCCTCCAACCGACATCCACACTGCCGCGCACCCTGGCTACTCTCACACCTCGTATTCCCTCAAAGAGCCTAAGTACTGCTTCTGCGGCGTAGTTGCTCGCAGCTTGCCAAGCATATATCTCTAGGTATTCGGCACCAGAGAAGGCAGAGGTGCATTGGTTGAGGTCGAAGTGCGGATCAATATCTAAGCGTATCGTGATCTGCCATCGTTTAATCCTTGACAAGCCATCCGGATAAATGATATCTTTCGCCGGTGGCCTGTAGTGGGGAAAAGCAGTCAACAATGATGGGTGAGCATGGAATATGTGCAGTTCGTAGAGGAAATCGATTGCTTCGTCGCGTATTTTGCGACATGTGGATAATAGGGCGGGATATAGCGGAGACCTCATTAGTGCTCTTTGCTGGTCCCTTGCGATAGAGCTACTCGAGCATCGGGCAAGGTCAGCGAAGCTGAGAGCCTTGGGGCATAGAAGCTCGACATAGACACGACTTCTGAGTTCGGGGGGCAGGCTGAAGAAACGAGAACCAAATTGATCGTTCATATCTGTGCCGCAGGATAGACGTTAGCATGTTGTTCGCTTCGCAGGATGGTCGCGATTCACTTATTCGGCGAATTGCCTCTTATTACTCGGCCTCATTTGAGCATGCAAATTGAGTTCGATCGCAACAGTGGGGCGGAGAATAGATGTCGCTGGCGAAGGTTGCCAGGATTGACGGAATCTTCAAGATGCGGAATCTTTTAAAAAATTGGTTGCGAAGATCATGCCGGTACATAACGTTCAGCGCTAGGGAATCGAGCTGATCATGCGGAAATCTGATGGCTCTCTGTTAATGTTACAATGTTAAAATATTCTCTCCACATCTCCTGTCACTATGCTGCGAACCGCTGCTACACGATTAGTGCTACTCAGCACATACACATTGAGCTGCCGAGGTCTGTAACTGAAGAAGCACAACATGATGTAAGTGTATCGATCGTTACACGGGCTTGTCTTGTCTCCAGCACCCCAGCCTGGCTTATCTGCGAAAAACCCTACGACACGATCTCCAATGACGACCACACCGACAAGCTCGCGAGGTTACGTAGTTGGAGAGATGGTGACATTTTGTGGGACGTAGCAGAATGAACTGGCACTACATGGCAATGCACCTTGATTGTGGCTGACAGTATGAGAACACGCTCAAGCGTAAGCGCTATAGGTGCAAATCCAACATCAAGCGAAACCACGGTATCATGCTTAATTTTCTGCTAACGCCTTGCTGCCCTTTCTTATGCTTGTTTACCTGCTTACTATGGAATGGTATTCCACACAGTTGGTGTTCCACCATGGTGGGCTTCCATCCAAATCCCAATACGAGTAGCGAAGATGCATAAGCAGAGTCAATAGAGTCAATAGTTAGCCTGATATGCAACCGCTGTGGTACCATGAGGGCACATGATATCTTTATAGTCGCTAGCGAATGCGGCTTCACCCTTGCAAAAAGCTGCAACACCGTTTCACGCCGATCTGCTAGCAAGTGTGCTTAGCCCCACCTTCCGCACGTAGTTAAGCGCTAACGGTCAGCATTAACCAAACGATATTATTGGTCAGCGATCAACAAAACCTAGGCCGGACCCATGTTTGGCTGATCGGCTCCAGTTGGTGTTGCTGCCTGCAAAGGTGAAGCCGCATTCGCTAAGCACTGTATTGCAAGCAGAGGTGTTCCATTAAACTCCTTAAGCCTAAACTCTAGCGAACGTCTAGGTTACATCTGCAAACCTATCCAGCCTGCCTCCATCTAGTAGTTGTATAAGTCGCTTGTTCCTATACATGTGGAGCCTGAAAGTATTAGTCTCCACAACTATTGATCGATGCTATCTGAGTCCCAATCAAGTGCACTTTCTATGGCTCCGGTAGTGGCAGCTTTTCGGGATTCTGGTGTTGCAGTTTGTTACATGTGCTTTGGTTCCTGCACCTGAGAGTTGTGTAACCAGATAAGGTGATTCTCCGATCAAAACAAGAATGTGTCTTCTTTAGAGACTGTTTGTGTCCAGCAATCATATGACTCAGGTTAATGTTAAGATTGTATGCAAGTGCGGATATCAAAGATATGGAAAGCTCAGGTGCACGTCTATTCCCCCCGTTCCGGACGTGCATTCGTGGAACGCATAGTGCTGCCTCTTGGGAAGCCACAACAGCAGCAACGCAGGGCTGCGTCACATTATTCGAGGAGAACTCTGATTCCTAGAAGTCGAAGAGCCCTACATTTCTAACATATCTGAATCGGACGTGTAGATGTATTTCGACATGACCCTTGCAAACGTATGAAAATAACCAATCTTCCCTAGTCACTTCCTGCAGCCCTTCCGATCTGCTCGCCGGTTAGTTCCTCTCTGATGATAGACACAAATAAATGACATTCTTAAAGGAGAGCTCTTTTACCCCCGTATTCAAGCCTAGGAAGCTCTAAGTGGTCGTATACTTGACCTATGGATTGTATGCCCTAGAATGATTCCTTGTGTCCATCCGTGCTAGTCGCTATAGTAATGTAAGCTGCTGCCGTAAGATCGACCAAAAGTGCAGGAAGATGCTAGTGAATGTGATGGATACTCACCAATCATCCAGGGCAATCCAAAGGCGCCCTCCTCGAAGGCCGAAGAGGTAGCTTGCATCAGCTTGTTCTTCATCTCATCACTATTTCTAGTGCTTATGATCTTTTCTGCTCTTTTGTCTGATCCCACTAAGGCAGTCATAATGGTGTGCAGCTGTTCTGGTGCGGCAGGATAGATATGGTGGTTCCAGAAGTTTAGGTACAAGAGACTGATTGCACTAGGAAGTACATCAGGATATAAAATGGAAATAGCGGTTAACGCTCGTTGCATCTATGTCAGTTAGTAGTCTGTTGAGCGTTGGGCACGGGAGCGTACAGGACCGGTGTTCACCGGAAAACGTGAGGGTAAATCTGGCGATACGGGAATGTGTAGTAGCTTGGCCCATCGAAAGTGTTCCTTTTTGAGCCAGTCACTTTTATCTGAGCCCGTTAGAGAAGTTGACGGATGCAGCGTTATGAGTCAACGGATTGAGGTGTGCCTGCCTTGATCGCCACGCGGAAAAGGCTTACTCACTCTTGATCTGCAATGGTGGCTTGTTGTCACACATCTTCAGAAGCTCGCCAAGCAAGATGGGCGTATACGTAATGTCGTATCGCTTGAAGGCGGGAGAGTCCTGTCCCAGTCAGACTGTAATAGAGATCTGGCTAGGATGCGAGGACATAAGTCCACGACTCTTGCTGTACTTACTCGGAGGAGATGGAGCGCCATGTAGCAGAAAGGACTCCCGATATCGACGAACAGGGTGGTCTTGGGATTTGCCATAGCACAGAGGCTGCTCTTGAACAGCAGAAAGTGAAAGAAAGTGCGGCCCTCCACTGCGTATATGAGGGTATCGTATGACGCCCTTCCAATGGTAAGCGCAAGCATGACCGGCATATATATGTGGATATATATGAATACATTGTATGCGTCATAGACATGGTATCATCACTTATCGACAGAGTGCTTTGCTTCAGACGAAATACAAAGCTATCTACTTCATTGATCATTCAAGGACTTAGCGTTGACTGGATTTGGCGCAGCAGGAGCCGATATATTCTAGCTATGCTACGAATGTAGACAGTCTAAGAAGATTCGAGATTCTGGAGCGTATCTCGAAGATCATGTCTGCTTCAATTGATTAACCGCTATAATTTCAACGCAGTATTTCGTTTTGGATCCTTCGAAGCATAAATAAAAGCCACTAACAGCGATTTTCCTTAGTGGGAACCGTACGCCGCCTGAACCTCCAATAGTGCACTGTACGAGAAGCTTAGACTGACGGTCATAGGCTCAGCTCGCGAAGGCGCTGACAGGACTGCCTACGCTGGCGTAATCTGCGTTAGTCAGTTATGCTGTCCTTAACGTGTTCAACTACCATATCGGCCACACCCACTAAAGCGAATGCAGCTGAACGACAATTACTCAATGACTACACAGTGGGTTGATATAACATTTTGTGATAAGCTGCTTTGTTGCTGTCTACATTGAGTTCTATTATTTCCGGGTATGTAACACTTGCCACACGTCGGAGGTGCTCGCAGGCATGAGCGAGCAGCCTCACTGTTACTACCCGCTTGGACAGCTATATTAGCTACAGGCAGCTAACTTACGACCTTGTTCAGCCCGTAGTACGCCATCTGTAGCGATATAGATGTCAGATTACACAAGTGCTGTAAGGCCTGTTAGATATAAAAGATAAACTCAGAAGTACTGCACAGGATAAGAAGGATCGATACTACGATCTTCGAAACCTCCGGAAGCACAGCAGCCATAGAAAGGAGGGGAGACAACACACAATCAATCCATCACGTTCATCATCAAAAATTCATCAAAGATCAAGCCAAATAGTCCTTGAATCTGACAATAGTATTGACCCTTGTCCTTCCTGTCTACGGTGATGGTTAAGAGTCCATAGCTTAGTAGTCTTATTTGCGGAGATTGTTGCTAAGCTTGCAGCTAATTGACATCCTTTGACAAACTGGGCGACAACTATGGTACTAGCGCTTCTTAAATACTGACCAATAACGAGAAAGACGCTGACACGTCAGTTTTCAGTATCCATCGAAACACGAATGAGCTATACGTTCAGATACAGCCCAAGACAGGCATACAGTAGGGCATCGTAGCACGCGGAGAGATGATCAGGCATAATGCAGCCAAGCAAGCTCTCACCACATATAGGCCTTCGCTCGCACTTATGACAGTTCAAGTATCAGGGTTTTGGCTTCGCTGACAACATCCTTGTGATTGTGATTGTCTCTACCATCATCGAGGGAATGATCGGCTGACACAATATCATCAGAAGTCTACTACACCTCTGGTTACACTACCTACAAACAAGCTACCCAATGATCTGTATGTGGAAAGATAGGGGGGAAGTTATACATACGGATAATTTTTCGAGGTTGCACGAATTGCAAAGCGCATGCAGAAAGCATGCCGTGCCGTGTCAATAAGTGCTGACTATGCCTTCGGGCTTGTTGACCGTCATAGAACACCGTACATCCGCTGCGTGACCTAAGACCTAGTGATCTATGGTGACGCTATGGTAGTGATCAAGCGATGACAAATGTGTATTCGTTACATAGAAGCAGAGAAGCGTGAGAAAATACGAGCCATCATAATTGTCGTCTCATAATCATCTTCTTCATTATCGTTAGTATTCCAGTAGTCACATAGCGTGTAAGCACAACAGATATATAGTCAAGCCAATGTTGGGAGCAACTTCTTATTTTATTCGACAACAAAGTTAAACTATTTGAAGAGAGACGGAAAACACACCATGAAAGAGCTTAAGCTGTCAACGTATCAGCGATTGTCGCGGGCTGTCCTACACAATGACCTCAAAAGCGTGCGTAGGTTGCTTGAGTCAGAGCCTATCGTCAAGGGAGGTTTTCTGTTGTCAAAGTGTAAGGATACAAGCATTGCTGAGTTCTTGATCCATAAAGGAGCAAAGCTTGAAGCTAAGAATACAAGGGGAAGAACTCCTCTAGCCAGATGCAGGGAAATCCAGGTAGCCAGAATTCTCGTTGACGTAACGTGCATCCCTTCGTAACGGAACAACCGCCGTAACGGACAAAATTGTAGGTACTTAGACTTTGCAGCAATACAAAAACCTGTACACGCGTTAATAATCTAAAATTCCTCTTAACCCACATACTAAGATGACCCCTGAACCCATCCACGTGCATCTATACAAAAATTACAGCCGCATAGTCGCTTGCCCTTCCGATCCGCGAGGAGACCTTCTTTATAGTAATAACGAACCTCCCCAACACAGAGCCACCACCATCATTTCCATCTATCGCATCACATGCGCAGTTTTCGTATACGTCTAGGGATCCAATAGAAACACTTAGGAGCCATGATTGGCCGTGGGGGCTGATCCAGGCGCGGATTCATGCGCGATCGCCACGCAGACCAGTACTTTCGTTAAAAACCCTCCAATCAGAGCAATTCTTGTCAAAGCTGACATAACATTGCCCGTTTATTGATTAAATCCGGCTTGGGATTGGGAGCAGTGCCAAGATCCGCACGGCCACGGCGCTTGTCAGTCGGCCAACGTGTTTCCAACGTCGAAGCGGTCAACACAGCTATCCTACGCACATTGAGATGCGGTCCAACGCACGACGACCTCGATAGCTCCCTCGCCCTCAAGCCCCGAAACCTACTGTACTCAAAACAGTGGTAGATGGGAAATTATTACGCCAAGCAGTGGTATGGCGGAAATTTGCCGTAGTCTAGTCTCTAATGTCGGGGATCTGTTATAATTCAAGAAATTCTTGCTTATCTTGCCACAATCCTTCATCCTTCTCAGTCCTAGTCAAATTGACTCGGAAAGCACTAAGCTCTACCGTGCCGTATTTGCCATCTTTCTCCTTGTCCCAGAACACTAACTCGTTATATGCCATACCAGCATACATCGGAAGATCCAAATTTGTAATACAATAGTCATACCAAATGCTCCCCTCAACTTCGGTCCGCTCGTTTGAGATGAACTTTTCAACGACGAGGCCGCGGCCATCTGCTACAAGCGTTATGGAGGAGTTGAGTGTAGCATTTGTGGATTCATAAGTCCCTACGTATCGTTCCTGGAGCTGGCGTGTGGTGACTTCCTCGGCGGCACGGACGATCGTTGTACCTACGGCATCAATCATCTTGCGGATTATTTCAGGCTTCCCTGCGACCAATACGGTGATGCCAATGTCGAAATCGGGAACCATGATTATAAAAGATGTGTAACCTGGCAAGCCGCCGCTTTTGCTGATAGGGCGTACCGTCCGCCTGGAATCCTTGGGGATACGATCGGTATGAAATATCTCCCGGGGCATTCCGTTAAGACATTCTGATGGCGAAACCGGATGCATCCAATTGAGGCCGGCGAGAGAGTTGTAATTTGACAAAATGTAGCGGAGGAACTTAGAGAGATCTTTCGAGGAACTATAAATCCCGCCAGTAGGGTTTTGAATGCCTTCGTCTACGTCCCAGTATTGAGGATTCAGCGGTATGACTCCAGCGGAATCTGGAGGCAAGGATAGTGTGCTTTTGACATGTTCAATGGCTTGAAGATAGCATCATCTATGTACTTTTTGTATGTCTGGTTTGTCACCCTTTCGAGAACAAGGCCGAGAAGTTCGAATGCGACGTTGGAATAAGTCGACTTCATATTAGGAGCGAAGAGCGGGCGTTTTGACTTGACTTCAGTAAGAAGGTCTAGAGCATGTCAGCCACAGTTTCGACCTATTCTCTTCGGTTCTCACCCTTCGCAGTGCATGGCTTTTCATAATTTGAGTAATCGTCACAATCAATCAAACCTTCTCGAGACATGGGCGGTAAGCCCATATCAGCTGGCGCTTTCAAGCCTGAGTTGTCGGTATTTATGAAATCACTCTGTGCAACTGCATAAAGAGATCAGCCCGCATACCTTTTTCTGTTGTACATTTGTGAGAAGGATCTATAGTACACTCGCGAGGTATGCCGCTCAGCTGGCTGGCAAGGCTCCGCAGCGTGATGTCCTTCCATGGTATTGTACCCTCTTGCTTCTCCTTCAATTCCTTGATGTACTTGTCTACAGGGTCATCAAGGCTCAGATTGCCCGCCTCGTGTTGGTAAAGTGTGCCGAGTACAGTAAAGGTCTTGGTAATGCTCGCGATTCGGTACAACGCGTCGCCGTTCACTTCGGGAATATCAGGACGAGAGGCGTTACGCTCGCGGGCTGTGTGGTGCTCGGACCATAGCGATTCTTTCGAAGACGTGATTTCTATGGAAAAGGAGGTAGAGGCAAACTCAGGGGCAGCAATCGCGATGGTGAGAGCTGTGTTGATGGTGGCAAATGCATGCTTCAGCACAGCGTCATTGGGGTCCAAGTCTGGTGGTGGGTGGGCAATTGAAGCTTCATAGCATTTAACACTAGCAGCAGCAGCAAATAAAAAGGTATACGGGAACACCATGGTGGTGTCTGAAGCTCAAGGCAGCTACATGCCGGGGTGAGATACATAGGGTAAGCGTTTATTGATGCCTTGCGCTTAACGTAATCCCCGGCATCTTGACCATCCCTGCATCTTGACCATCCCTGCATCTTGACCACCCTCACCGCCTCTTCACCACTCAACTTCAACACGGCGCCAAATGGTCAGCGAAGTAGATATTTAGAAGGCGCTTGATGATCTGGAATCACAAGAAGTGCCAAATTATTCTGCGACTGCAAAGAAATTTAAAATCGATCGCAGAACCCTCCAGCGCAGGCATAAAGGTATTTCGAAGCCGAAAGAGCTCGCATACTCTGAATCTCATATGCTGCTTACAATTGAAAAAGAAGAGGTTCTTATACAGCATAATAATAATCTTTCGGATCATGGCCTACCCCCTACACCTCAAATTCTCAGGAATCTCGTGTATGAGATTGCGAAAAAGCAGCCTGGAAAGAACTGGGTCGCCACATTCTGCAAGCGTCACCAAGACAAGATTAAAAGCCTCTATCTTCGCGCAATCGATCAAACGCGTCAAGTCGCTGATAATTCTGCTTATTTTGAACACTTCTACGCTCATGCAAAGTCCTAAAGCCCAATATTATATTCTATTACTAACGGCTTAAAAGTTGAAGCGAATAATAGAAAAATACCACATAAAGCCACACAACATCCACAACTTTGATGAGAAAGGCTTTCTTCTTAGAATCTGCCATTTTATAAAGCGCATAGTTGGAATCCAACGACCCAAGAGCAAAAAAAATCATTGGTGCGAGCCAAGATGGGAGCCGAGAATTTAGCTCTCTACTGGCCTGTATCTGCGCGGACGGAACGGCCATTCCACCAGCTCTTATTTACCAGAGTACCTCTGGAGACCTTCAAGACACCCGGTTAGAGGATTTTGATCACTCATCTGACCGTGCATGCCTCGTAACTTCAGAAAAAGGATGGAAAACGAGGATCTTGGGATAAAATGGCTCGAGATATTTGACCGGCATACAAAGAAGAAAGCGGGCAATTCGAGGCGTCTGTTACCCGCCGATGGCCATTCAAGTCACATAAACCTCCGTTTTATCAACTATTGCGACGAGAACAGGATTCTACTAGTGGTTTTACCTCCACATTCAACCCACCGCCTGCAGCCACTTGACGTTGGCATTTTCTCGCCTCTTGCGCATGCATACTCACAAGAGATGGATCAGTTGATTCAATCCAGCTGCGGATTCGCTCGCTTAACAAAACGAAGCTTCTGGCGGCTTTTTTCAACGGCCTGGGAGCGCTCGCTCACCGTATCAAACATTAAATCGGCATTTTCCGGGCCTGGAATCTTCCCTCTTGAGCCCGAAAAGGTCCTCAAGTCAATAAAGGCAAAGACTCCGTCTTCGGAAAACAGTGACAATGATTTAAAGAAGAAGACGCCGGGGTCTGTGAGAGGAATCCGTTCGGCTGGCCAAAGAAATCCGCAAGGAACAAGCCGTGCACACGGCCAAGATGGAAGAAATTATCCGAGCGTGTAGGAAGCTGGCAGTTCGGAATGATATTCTCCAGCATGAGGTTATCGGGTTGCGTGCAGCACTTGTGGGAGAGAAGAAAAAGCGGAAAAGAGGCAAAGGTATGGGACTTTTTGATAAAGAACGGCCTGGAGAAGCGCAATTCTTTACGCCATCAAAGGTTGCAATAGTTAGACAACGAGCAGAAGAGATAGAGATTGAAAGCCAACTGCAAAAGTCTCTCGCAGAGGAAAGGAAGGTCCAGCAGGCGCAAGACAAGGAGGAGAAAGCCCGGGCAAAGGCGGAAAAGGCACGAGAAAGAGAGGCAAAGAAACAAGCCAAAATTGCAGAGCGCGAACATGCTGCAAAACAGAAGGAAGAGCGCAAAGCTGAAAGACTTATTTCAAAACAAATCCAGCTTGAAAAAAAGGCTCAATTAGCTGCTGAGCGAGAGGCTCAGAGAAAGCGGGGTGGAGAAGATCTAGGAAAACCAGCGGTAAAAAGGCGCAAGATCGCAACCCAGGAACAGGCGAAGGCGCCTAAAAAAAGCGACTCGAATAGAGAAACAGGTCTCGGAGAATCAGGCTATGGCAGCAAATTTGTCTGCAGCCGTTCGTGGATCAGGTCGCAATGGGTCAAATCAGGATGGGCAGGTTTCGAGAGTTTCGAGGACCGGGCGCAAAAGTGGTCCTCCACGGCGGGTTTTTAGACTAAATAAAGTAAAAGTAACTTCTTAAGGTTCTATTCTATAAGTCTTCAAACTTTTATATAAATTTATTAATCTGTTGTGGAGTAAGACCATTTTAAAATCAGGCACTTGATTTTGGATGGGTGGTCGAGATGCAGGGATGGTCAAGATGCCGGGAATTACGTTAGCTAGTTCCCGCTGCAAGGTGGCCCCTGCGGCCTGCCGAACATCGTACCGGAGCTGCCACCGTTCCCCACCGCACGGGAGTCCGTCTCACCGGAGCGCGGGGAACGAAGCACCAAGTTAGACGACTTAGCACGGCTTATCGCGAGCCTCACGGAGACGATAGCACAGCAGAGCAGCATCATCGCGAACCAGAACAGCATCACCGAGAGCATCCGAACGGACCTCGCCGCAATCAAAGCCGAGCAGCAATACCTCAAGAGCCAGAACGCTGAACTGCAAGAGGTCATCGGTCAACAGCAAGACACCATTAACGACCTACATGAGCGTCTCAAGGACACCCAAGTGGAACTTAAGCAAGTACATGATCAACTAGACGCCATAACGAGGAACCAGACCATCAATGGTACAGCAAACTCCAACCCTTCTCCGTCCTATGCAGACGTGGCGCGAACACCACCGAACAGCTCGCCCTCAAATGTACGCTCCTTATTATCCAATGGAACCACCCCCTCGACTATGACCAACACCTTGTACTGTACAATCGACGTGTCTAGGGTGGCGAGCGAGGACACCGATAAGGTCTCGGCAGGAGCAATCAGGACGACCGTGGAAAAGGAGATTCGAGATACAAACGAACAGACCAACTGGCGTTGTCAGGCAGTGACTATGGACCCGAGGAATCCACACCGCGTCAGGATCGCCTGCAGAGATGAAGATGAACATAAGGCAGTAAAGCGAGTGGTAGAAGCGAACTTGGTCCGCAATTAAGCAGACTCTAAAGTCCGATAGCTATTCGGAGAAGACACTTTAAAGAGCGAGCAACCCGTGGCTGACAAATGCCCAGAAACTTGAACAGATTCGACGAAGTGGTGTCAGTAGAACAGACCATATAACGAACCCGGCATCGGGCCGAATGTATATACGAAACTCGGCCGGGCCTATTCAATGTTGAACCAGAGAAACCTAAGATAAATTGAAAAATATACAAAATGTGAGGCTCTTTCTACTGATTGTAACACACGAACAGCAATTCCACCACTTTGAATACAAATAGTTTCGGCTAAAAGCACGTGTTCAATATCGCTTTGATCCCCTACATTTATTCCATCAAAATGTCTTCTTTCCTGGTTACTGGTGCCTCTCGTGGAATAGGTCTCAGCCTCGTCACTCATCTCGCCTCAAAGCCAATCTCCGAAGTTAGCAAAGTGTTTGCCTCCGCTCGCAGCCAAAGCGATGCACTGACGAATATCATTTCTAAAGCCCAGGGGCGTGTCGAATTTGTCGAGCTTGAGGTTGCGTCCCCAGAGAGCGTAACGTCGGCCTCTGTCGCTGTGGGAAAATCGCTGGACGGAAGAGGACTTGATGTTCTCATTAACAATGCTGGTGTTATGCCTTACACTTCGGGCGGGATTAAAAATATGTTTGTGTCCTTTCACTGAAAGCTTCTCACTACTAGACCCTAATGCCTGTATCTAGGGCGGATCTCGACAAAGTCTTTAAGATCAACGTAGGCGGTGTCAACAGCGTGATTCATGCCTTCCTTCCGCTGCTCCGGAAAGGTGACGTGAAGAAGATCATCAACGTGTAAGTTCATATCCAGTTTGTGTGGTGCTTCGTTCGACGCTAATTCGATTTTTTTGTATACAGATCCACGACTCTCGGCTCAATTGCAATGTCTTCAATCTACAGGCAACAACCCACACCTGCATACAAGATATCTAAAGCCGCTTTAAACATGCTCACCGTGCAGTACGCTCTTGACCTCGAAGACGCGGGATTTACTGTCCTTGCAATTTGTCCAGGTGTAAGTAACCTATTGCACTTTATCGTGATACAATTTGCCTTGCTGTTGAATAATTTCGAGCAATTTACTAACCGCAGATTATAGTGGGTGAGAACAGACTTAGGCACCGACGCTGCGCACTTGTCAGTCGATGATAGTGTCAACAGTATCATCGATATCATTGAGAGGGCTGGTACCCATCAATCTGGAAAGTTTTTGACCGTTGACGTGCCGGGAACCATCTTGCACGGACGTGAGCTATATGATGGCTCTGAGAGGCCATGGTGATTCCTTGCAGGTTGGAGGTAGATCTTCGTAGGGTCATGATCGATATAAAGGCGATCTATCGGACGACTAAAATACAGAGATTGGCCCTTATGATTAGGAATTTTTGCTACATTTCTTCAACTAACATCCATCCCTGTGTGGCGGAAAACTGTTAGAGAATGGAAGAAGAAGTAATGATCATTCAACTATGGTGGACTAGGGGCCTTTAATACAAGGTATTGACTCATTACAGTGATGTAGTTGTTTTGAGAGAACAGCACGTGACGAGATCAACAATATATGTCGCGTAGTTACCTGTTAGCCACAAGTAGCATAATGAAGCCAGTGGCGGAGAAGTTGAAATGTGTTTCTTCAAGCGTGTATATTACTATATGACCTTGTAGGTACCTATATACTTGTAGGCTTGGTCTGCTTGAATAGGCAGACCCGCCACAAGCTCCATTGTGCCTTGCTTGCCTATAAGGCATCCACGTCACCTTGTCACATGCTGTTTCAAAACAACTGGAGATGCCTATAGGCATCCCCGCCGCTGGTTTCGTTATGACTCAAGACAGCAAGTATAAATGTACATAGAAGACCATTTCATAGAATATACACTTGAGGAAACACAATTCAACTGATGTAGCCTGGTAGGCAAAGAGATGTAGCGTAGTAGGCAGAGAGGTGTGTGTGTCCGAAACCAACAAAAACCCTGCGTAGCGGAAACCCTACAATACTTTCCACCACAATAAAATCCATAACTATCAAGAACCTCAGAAACTCTCGGAATAACAAATGTAGACTCTCATATTTATTTCATCCCTGTATCATTAAATGACAAACTCTTTTCAGTCTGCAATAGTATGATTTACTATAAGAACTCCTACCAGCCTTCTCTCGGACGGCCTCGGATTTAGTGGGGACCTTTTTCACTCTACTCAAGCTTATACTACCCATAAACAGACTATAGAAGAGCACTAACTGAGCTAGGTGTATTATTATGTGAGCTGGTTGCGCTTCGGGGGCAGTGTAATGCTTGCGCAGGAAGAGCTGACGGAAATAGTAAAATATCGTGCTGTGGGCTTAACAGGTTTTTATTGCGCAGAATATCAGGCTTAGGCTCTGATGAATAAATTCCTAGATTATCTGGCCCTATCAGTCATCCTTGACTTTGTTGTGTTTGATAGTGCTGACAAGTTTTCTCCACACCGGGTTTTCCACCACTCCAGGATGGATGTTACAATTATGATCCTTAGGCTACGGCCGTTATATCTCTCCAAATGCGCTATCACGATTTCTACGCCATTGCTGAAGCATTCTATGCCCTTTCCTCCAGACCGAATGCCAGTGCATATATGTTTGAAAAGTGGTTGGCAGAGACAGCACCTGTCGATGTGGCGAAGAGGGTGTGCGATGCATGTTAGGAGCAATTTGGACCACATAATGCAATTTATGGTTATTCCTGGTGCAGGAAGGGATAATTGAGGCAAGAGGATTGATCACAATGAGGTTGTCGGGGCGCTGATGGGGTTTCATCTTCGGTAACGATCAGATTGGTCAACATTCGATTAAGTGGGGGCTACGAAGGGGAGACTGAATTGATTGATTATCGATATAATGTGCTATTTATCTTATCAATTTGAAGGAGTTGAAAGGAGTGGTCGGATCCGAACTGCAATAAACAAAAACTCAAAGCAAACCAGTCGTCATCTTGAAGATTGGGACTTTGAGCAATTGAGCTGAAATTAATCGCAAGCCAAGAAAAGCACAAGCTATTTTCATTGGGTAAAGGTTCATAAAATCCCTTATCCAAGACCGAAGTCCCTAATTTCAGTAATCCGATATGGCAATGTTAATTGCGACAAGCATTTGCCGACAACTGAGCTTGAAGCTAACGGCGAATTAAGCCGGTTAAGTTTATTAGCAACATTCCGCGCTGTGCTTGTTCTTTCGCATACCTATAAAGCCAATAACAAAGAAATAGCTCCAAAAACATAATTAGAGTACAGAGAAGCGCAAACCTAGCCACAACAGGATCTGCTTCTCCGGAAAGCAAGTTGCTAACATCCTTTAATACTTCTAGTCAGGCACTTGCCACATCGGCTAAAACCATCCCAAGGCCAATTCCCGACTTCTTCTCTTCCACTGACGGCCCCATGCACTCGTTCTCGGCACCTTTACCATTCATTCCTATGGCACTGCTACCCCTTCTAACACTCACAATGTAATCCTCTTACACCATATGCAACAAGAAAAGCAAAAACATAGACTTCAATGAGCGAAAAAGGCCCTTCGGCTATTCCCAGTAAACCTCCACCATTTGGTGCATTTACGTCGAAACGATATTGAGTGCCCGAACGCGGCAATTGTTTCAGTGCCCGCTTTGCGAAACATATCACGTTCCCCTTCGACTCCACATAATTGTGCGTAACCCTCCTGGTTACACTACCATAAAGGCGACCTCATCCGTTGCCAGGGAGTGAACCTTCGCATATAATGTTGCCCAACACAGGTTAGCTTCCGCCCTGTACCGACGCCGTGGCAAGTCGTTATCGGAGATAAGTTTTAAATCCGATGGGGCGGCTCCGAGACTGGTTAAGCTGACTGTGAATTCTCCAATTGCACCTTAGCAATAGGTAAAGCTTATGAGATAATCCGGTAGTTCTAGAAGCCGTTCTCTGTTAAGGTGAGGTAAGGTTGCCAAGTCGGCCGTAGTAATTAAAGCAAATAGCAGAACAAATCACAAACCAAAAGCTTTTCGTGGTATCCCCCGGCGCTCAATACATTATTTTCTTCACACAATATTCACGAGAGAACCTTTCGCAATGGTGTCCTCTCAAACGCAAACACGCGCCCCAGCACTATTTATCTCCCACGGCGGTGGCCCCTTTCCACTTTTCGCAGACGATCACGAGAGTTATCGCGCTATGCTCCACAGCCATACGTACCTGTTCGATAATGTCTGAGCCATTATCCTTATTACAGCCCATTGGGAGACCGACGAACCTCACATAAGCGGCGGAGACTCTCCAGGATTTTTTTACGACTACGAGCACATGCGCAACACCCTCCCGGCGAAGTGCTTCGAGCTCCAGTACCAAGGCAGTGGTGATGCAGCGCTAGCTAAGAATATTGCTAATCGCCTTCGCACCACGGGCTTCTTGCCAGTGATTGAGGAACGCGCGTGGGATTACGGGGTGTATGTTCCTATGGGCATCATGTTTCCGGACGGTATAATACCGATCGTTCAGATGTCCGTTCTGTGTGGCCAATCTGAGTTGGATGCCACAGAAGAATATCCGCTTGGGACAGGCGCTTGAGCCATTCCGCGACGAGGGCTACGCTATCGTCGGAAGCGGCGGGTCGTCGCACGATTTCGGAAAGATAGCAGCGGCGTATTTCGACAAGGAAGGCAAAGCGCCCAAGCCGCCCAAGGAAATACAGTTGTTTGAAGACTTTTTAATGGATGTAGCTGAGACTCAGGATCTAGAATGGAGGAAGAAGAAGCTTTGTGGGTGGCGTGAGGCCCCATCGAACCAGCTGGCTCACTTGCTCGGAAGTTCGGAGCATTTGATGCCGTACATGGTTGTCGCTGGCAGTGGTGGCAACGATGCTGGTAGGAGGCTTGATCAGTGGAGTTTGAAGGGCACGCCTGTTGGATTATATCTGTGGTAGGCTGCTCAACCCATTCAAGTGGTATAGTGTCGCCCTGAGGTCACCAGTGTGCGGTTTTTTGAGCTGGTGATAAAAGATTGAATTGAACAATTGCTTGCTGGATTAGCAGCACCTATTATCCTTGTCTACCTGTAGGGAAATCGTGTGCCAGTTCGAAAGCACCCAACACCGATGCCTTCCAATCCCGCGAATTTCTAATTAGCAATGGCAATGCAAACTAACAATATCACTCGTAAATTTTTATGTGCCAAAGAATGATTTCATATTTAGATCTCCCTGCACTTGCCGAGTTGTGAAGGGGGCTGCTGCGCGACCTCCTATTCCCTTCGTACCGTAGCCTGTAGTTACTGAATACTATCTGAACATGAAGCCTCTTGTTACTTCTCTAATGCTGTGTATCGCATTATGATAAGTTCTTCAGCTAGGTTTTTTTTTCCTCGTTTAGTAAACACTTTGAAAACAGGACAACGATCTGGCGGGTCATAGTTTTGGGCACTGGGCATGTTAACCATCTGTCAAATCCGTCCGCATCCGTAGACAGAATGGACAGGAGGCTTGGACGGCTAAGTGGACGAATTGAAGCAAAACTCGACTTGCTCTAAGATTATATGCATCAAGTCCTACTATGGGCGCTATCCAGGCTGCATCACTAAGTTCCAAAGCTTCCCACTCTTAGGTCAAGCACTCAGTGGATTAGCGCATGTTTGTCCATCCCATAGACGTCCATAATCGCGTCCTCGGCAACACGTAGGTCAATACCCTTCATCTTTTGCTGAATAGCTTTGCGACTCTTCAACACCTCACGCGCTATACCACCCCAACTGAATATCTGCCCTGTTTCGATTAGGACTTCAGCATCGTTCGGTTCGTCTGCAACTTGAACATCTAACATCTTTCCTCCATCCTTCCGCATAATACCGTCGACGATTACTGTCTCTAAGTCTCTTACGGTCGAGTGCAGCACGACTGCTGCAAGTGGATCATTTTCCGCAGCTACCAGCATACCAGGAGTGGTTCCGGCGAATATGAGCAAATCCGCTTTAAATCCCACAGCCAACCTCCCGACATCGTTAGCCATTCCAATGGACATTGCGCCTGCAATTGTCGCAAGGTTAAACACTTCTTCAATTCTCGGGCCCACGTCCCTGCTCCACGCCCCATTCTTCGCCAAGGCCTCTGCGCGCTGGTACCTCGCGTGCTGCACCAGCATATTCATTTGCAGGGGCGTATATGCGGCACCCCAGCCATTACCGTCCGTTCCAAGAGAGGAATATTCGTAGAACTCCGGCATCATCGCGATTGGGGCGGAGCCTACTTGCAGCTCAGTGCTCATCGAGACGCACCCAATAATCAGCTAACCAGAGTAAGCTCGTTACGGGCCGTTCCCTGCGTTGCCAAGCGGTTCCTCAAGCCAAACACATAAGATAAGCGTCTTCTTATATCCATTTCGAACTCGCCCGTCTCTGGAGCTTCCAGTCGCCCACGAGCCGTCATGACAGATGTTGCGCACCTAACTGTCGGCGATGGGCGCGTTATCAACTCACCAGTTCCTCTCGTTGGAAACATCATCTCAGTTGCGCTCTCTATGATAACCATTGCCGCGCTTGCAACATGTCTCAGTAAGGATGCTTTCATAACATTGAAAATTCAGCGTTAATCTGTCCGGGTAGCTCGACGCTTACAATCCATCCATTCTTGGAAACGACTTCCACTCACAGGTTGGCGTAAGTGCTCTGTCGTTCCTATGAACGGTCCAGAGAACTAGGAGAATTTTATACCGCTAGTCCTTGTTTTTATCTATTACGACTTATTTGCCTTTATCTTTATCACTGCGATCCTCTCCAGGGGCTTTAATCTAAATATTCTTAATATATGCCGCGGTGTTATAATACTTTATACGTGCTCTGTAGTACCTGTAAAGGGGACATACTCAACTCCTATATAGGCTTAGTATGCTATATGTCGATAAAAGTAAGTTAGCAACCCTACAACTGAAAATCCTTTTACTAACTATCCTACCGTAGGTGGTAAACCTAAACTACTCCAACTACATATTAATCTAGGACCAAGGTTAATCGTGATACTATAGCTTATTTATCTCTTCTTGGTCGAGAAAGCCGTACGTCTGCGTCTCAATTCTCTAGGGCATCTAATTAATAGTTGCTTTTAGTTAGTACATTGTTCGCGGAAGATGACAACCTCGTTTAAAAGATAAATTATATCTTTTTAACTTCTTCGGCATGATATGTAATTGTTCCTCTATAACGGATAAGACCTACTGCTAAGCATGCTCACTAGGCCCTTACATTGGCGTGTTCGTTATGAACTTCGTATTGTAATCATCCCTTATATATTATGCCTTTCAAGTCCCACTTATATATCACAGCCGATTTGCTCACATTAATGGCAACAGAACATGCATTGTTGGCATGAAGAGAATAGCCATGATCCCTTTACTATCATTCGAGATTATAGTTAATGTGAGTATACATTTATACTCATTTGAACGAACTCTAACAAAGCACAGGTCTATCTTACGTCGCTATTTGTCCTCCCAATACTAAGTAATTCCCCGCCTCTTAAGTCGCCCACCAGTACTGACTGGGCACCTCAATCACTCAGAGACATCCTCGTTTCGCCACAACGTCAGCGCTGCCCTCCGCGCCATTGCTCTCCGTACTTTCTTCGGTAGTTGCGCAACCCTCACCTCTAGCGTTGTCAACATCACCATCCTTATGGCCCTCCAAGGAGAGCCAGGCTGGATTTGCATGATGTGCTGCAACGCAGACAGTGAGTTCCCGTCACCCTTGTTCGGTCAACCTTTCTCATTCCGTCGTCATTATCTTACCTTAGCATCCAGCTCAGCAGCCCAGCCGACTAACCACCCATACAGTCCTCTTCTCCATTCTCGTCCTCCACTGGGTCTCCTCTCCAGACAGCCGCACCAGCCCAAACGGTGTCTGCATCCCCCCTCGCACAGACCACCAGATTCCCTTTCCTGGCCTCAGCTCCCCCGACCGCAACGATCTCCCGTTCGACGGCACGGCCGGAGGTAGTATACCGCCGTCACTGGGCCTATCGTTCGAGCTACAGAAAGCCAGGTATTCGAGCGCTCATTTTCGCAACGGAAAGCAGAGTCCTGGGATAGTGCGGAGGTCGGGGATCAGGCCCGAACAACCGATACAGAGGGCGCGAGGACAGGGAATGGAGCATGGGCATGAACTGGGGCAGAGCAAAATTGAGAGACTACATCAGCCTAACTCATTACACCAGAGTCAGTTGGGCGAGGAAGAGGCGCATTGCCATCGGCCCTGCGTCATGACTACTATTTCAGCTTCGACCGGAAGTGGGATAGACGCGGAGACAGAAGGGCCCCTTTTGGGTTTGAACACTATTGCGGTGAGGACAGAACAGATACGTTGCGTGGAGGATAATATCGCGAGTGCGAGTTAGCGAAGGTGAGTCGCTAGGTTTGGACTGTAAGGGGACCGGGACTGTTAGAGTTACTGAAGCATGGTAACGTTACTCGATTTATTCAGAACTTGCACCAAATCGGCTAGCGTGGGCGAACTACCCGTCCTACCGGCCTCTTTGTGAGGCCGCCCGCGGCATTAAGACCTTCGTAGACTGTCCGTACTTAAAAGTCACCGAGTGTTCCTTTAGCCTGTCACCACCCACAGACGAGCCAACCCGCAGCGTCTGTCTTGCTGACCAGTGACTCCGCCGCCAATAACAGTCAACCTCATCTTCTAAGGTAGCATTCTCCTCCACATAGCCCTCGTCCGACAACACGCCGTTTTCCTTGCGCCGAGCCTCCCTAGTTGGCATTGATTATTGCTATCCTTCCGCTGTCACGAGCGATGGTTCATATTCGTATACGTAGGCTAGAGCGGTCGTGCCTATTGGGATGGACTGCGGGCGCGTTTTCGGGACGGATGGGGTGGGCGAGGCGAGGTTGGTTGGCTGCCATCCGCGGATACAGCGGGGTTGAACGTCGGGGGGTGTCGCGGAGTTTGCGAACACCAGAGGCTGGTAGAGTCGCAGCTAGACGAGGAGGGAGGAGGGGGGTGGAGGGTGGAGGGTGGAGGGATTGGTGATGATTTGATTGTTTATCATTCGATATGTAGTTGCGTTGGCGCTACAGCTGGCTGGCCACAGTCATGAATCATAACAACTAATAGCATGTTCACACACCAAAATGTGACATCGAGAAGAACCTACGATCACTGAAGAACATTCCTACATTAAATTTAAACAAATATTCAGTTTATTACTCAGAGATTTACAAATTCGCCTCTGACCATGGGACGAATTGGAACTGAAAACCAGAGTTGCTATCAATCAGTCCAATCAGTCCAGCTAGTCAAAACTGGGCTGGACTGCTTGGCGATACCCACAGACTGGACTGATTTAACTGCCAAGACTTCTGCACAGGCCAAATTAAGACTGATTAACTGCTAAGAGTGAGCGATTATTTTTGGACTAATTAGACCAATTAACTAAACTGCAATCAAACTAGTTAATTTGCGCCTGGATCTTAACAACCTCGTCCTTATCCTAAGCTCCACTTGGTGGTGTAATACCTATACGCTTCCAGCTCTTTAAACACTGCAACGCTGTAATCAACTCGGGCTTCATTTGTAGTCTCTTTGTCCCTAGCATATCACCAAGTTCGCTGAAGGTACGCTCACAGTCAGTAGCTGCAGCAGGGATCGTGAGGACGTCGAGCGCAAACTGCAACAGAATAGGGTATCGTTGCTGTTGGTATGAGAATGTTAATACTGTGGCGCATGTGACGCAAGTCTCAATACTTGAAAATTGTTGACAGGTCTAGAAAATACGGTGATACCTGACTAGGAGAGACCGAAAGTCTAGAATTTCGGTCTCTCCGATCCAGATATCACCGTACTTTCTAGACCTGCCAATAGCGGCCAACAAAGCTGGATATATCGCCACGGCTGGGCTGTTTACCACTGCGAACGACAGCGCAACTACTGGCTTTGTCGCTATTGCCACCTCCATCGTCGACCAGGTGGCCTGTTTGACGTATCGACGTCTACCTCGTCAGCAGGAGCTCACCTGAAGCAGCTTACGCAAGGCCACAGCAGGGTGGTCATCAATATAGTCGATAATCGATATCGACTAACCATATCGACTATCGACTATATCGACTAGTCAATACAGTCACTATCGATATCGATATATCGACTAACTGCAAGAGCCCCAAACGTTATGATTTCAATATCTATAGGCTCGAGAAGCCATATCAACTTAATTTATGACGTTTTTAATGTTGTATATGTCTTCCATATTGGGTAATCTAAGCGATGCTAGGAGGGAGCGGCACTAAAGCCAAATTTGCGATATCCTCGACTAGCACCGCAGCCACTCTTACCAACGTATCTAAACTCGTTTAGACCAATTTGTAATGGCTTTTTTACCCTCTGAAAGCTCGATCAGCAACAATTTAACCCTCTTCTGTAGCTCTGAGTACCCCGCTGATGTCGCTGATAACAATACCTTGCACAGCGCCAAGCGCAGACGAACAAGGCCTTTGGCAGCTCTTAACACTTGGAAGGCAGGCCGGCCTCGCAGACCTGGATGAGGATATTGAGAGCGGTTTGCTCTTTGGAATAAGAGCCAGAAATCTCTAGCGCAATCTAAAGATGAGTATAGCTCTTTTATCAACTCTGGTTGTGTACAAGTAAAGGGCCCAGCATACAAGTGGTGGCTACAACCTGAACAACAGAGCACATATCCTAACCTTTCTCGGATGGCTGTGGATCTACTATCGATACCGTCAATGTCTGCAGAGCCTGGAAGAGTGGTTTCAGGTGCTCGGCGAATAATCTCATGGGAGAGGATAAGACTTGGATCAAGAACAGTTAAGCAATTGTCAGATACAAGGAGAAGCTTAGATGTACTGCATAGGAAAGAGCAATCAATAGTAGGACCGATAACTACTACGATCTGCGGAACCTCCGGAAGCAGAGGAGATATAAGAGAAAGCGGGGGACAGAACACGAACAAGAATAAATCATCATTTTTTTTGAGACCTGATCTCAATCATCAATTTCTGCTAAGCGCATTTCTGCATTCTATCTGACAGCAATAATGAGTGTTTGAAGTCCTTTCAGTTAGGGTGGTTGGCTGGGTCTGACTAAGCATTCTTCTTTTAGCTATAACTTCTTTTAATATAAGTCCTAATTATATAATTTTTAGTTCTATTTATAGCCCTAACCTAGCGCATTCTATCATGTTATATAACGTGTTCCACCACCTAGTGGGCCGAACCACCTAGTGGGCCACCCCAAAAACCCACCAAAAATGGCCAAAACAGCATGTTGAGATCTCAACCACGGCTACATCTCACAGGACCAGGTCTCAGAGATAGCTTTCTATTACTGTTAGAAAGCATATTCTAGAGTGTAAGTTTATAGACTTTAGCCAATCTCTCAATCTCGAGTTTTGGTCAAAATTTGGGGGCCAAAAGTGAATATCTCAATAACTATAACCTTAATATATTCTATACTCCTAGAAAATACTCTAAGTAGGGTAAAAAGACTATATACTAATTCTAGATCTATAAAATACAGCCGTGGTTGAGATCTCAATATGCCGTTTTGGCCATTTTTGGTGGGTTTTTGGGGTGGCCCACTAGGTGGTTCGGCCCACTAGGTGGTGGAACACGTTAAGCTAAGCTCTATTACTAATACGTAATAAGTTAAGCTAGCGTACATGGTAGTCGGCCACCCATGGAAGTCGTCCACCCCACCAAAACAACGATCACGATTTCAACGCGCGATAACTCAACAACCACAATTATATTTGAAACTCTGTACACATGGATTGGAGAGTCAAAGCTGCTGCAGCAGCCTTCTCTGGGTCCTTTGATGCTGCAGCAGCAGAAGCAGCAGCAGCTCGATCTATTGCAGCCTTGATTGCTTCCGCGTTGCTAAAGTTTTCATTTGGATCAACTCGAACACGCTTCCTTGATTGTTTATCCTTGATCTGCTCTAGCTGATATTGGAGGCGTTAATTAGCAGCTTGGAGTTGAGCTGCTCGAGTATTTGCGATTGCAATAGCCTTGCCTGCCTTGCCAAGCAAGAACCGAGTACTTCGAGACAGAGATTCTGATTGCAAAAGCTGTTGTTGAGCTTGATATAGATCTTGAGATCTTTGAGGAGTCTTGAACGATAGATCTGATATATATCTAGGCGGCGCAGCTAGCGGAGGAGTAACAGCTCGTGCTGAGACTTGAGATGAGCGTAGTACTTGATCTGGGTTATAAGGACAGAGACCTGCTGCTCTCCAACCAGCTCGAATAACGCGCTCAGATAGGCCATCTATACGAGCTTGATAGTACGAGCTAATAAAGCGTTCTTTTTTGACTGGAGCTGCATCATCAAGAGCCGAGAGAGCTTGTATCTGACTGCGATAGCTTGACTTGACAACAGAGAATGGAGCAAGATCTAGCGGCTGCAGGACATGAGATGTATGAGCAGGGAGATAGAGAGCAATAATCTTGTTCTGCTTACAGAGCCACATGAACTCTATATTAGTATGGGAGCCATGGCCATCAAGTATCAGCATCCGATAGCGATCTTGATCTGGTGCTGTACACGGGATAAAGATCCGCTTAAGCCACTCAACTCCAATCGCATATGACGTCCATCCATTCTTTGACGTAGTATATAGCCAGTCAGGAACTGACTGGCTTGGAAACCAGGTGGTTTGGAGGCTCTGTCCCTTAAAGATCACCATACATGGGAGAGATTGCCCTGCTGCTGAGATGGTCTCAATAATAGATACCCACTCGCGAGTACCTGGTTCTCTATTATAAGCCTTCTTCTTGCCAGCTCGTCAAATTACCCTAGTATTTGTACATACCCCTAGTGCTATCCCAGTCTCATCTATATTCTATATATCCTCCACTCTAATACCAAGCTCGATTCGAACGCGATTGAATAGCTCAAGAAATGCAAGGATCTGCGCAGGGCTTGTTGCCTCAGCTCTTAAGGTATCAATCGATCGGCCGACGATAGAGGCAACTCGAGGTTGACGCGATAAGAAGTTTAAGATCCATTGGTGGCCAAGTGGACTATAATCGCCATTAGCCTGGAGGATTCGAGTAGCCATCTCTCGCACGCGCGCATGAGATGGAGGCTGAGCACGTGAGTCCTCCTTAAGTATCTATTGAACAACAAACTCCTCTTGTACAGGTGATAATCGCTGCTGGTGTTGATGAGCAATAACGCGACTTGTACGGCCCTCGAGGCGGCCCTGCAGCGTTGACCTTGGGATCTTGTACGCCTTGGCAGCCTGCCTCTGGCTAGTATAAACACCAGAATCAAGATCAGCAATAGCAGCTTGAATAGCAGCCTCACGGCTGTCCATTTTGAAAGCGTGGTTGTTGAGTTATCGCGCGTTGAAATCGTGATCGTTGTTTTGGTGGGGTGGACGACTTCCATGGGCGGCCGACTACCATGTACGCTAGCTTATTTAGATACCCACGTTTTTGATACCCACGTTTTTAATACCCAAGGGTTAAGGCCACCAATTTTTTTTTAAAAACATTAATAACTTACGTAATAATTTTCTAATTAAAAATCTTTATATAACGTACCTCACGGGCGAGTGACGCACCATGCTAACGTTGGATACCAAACTCCGATGGAAGGAACATATAGAAGAGATCAGACAAAGGGCGACAAAGACAGTGAACGCACTAAGCTGCATTGGGGGGTCTACCTGGGGTGTGGGACTGGTCGACATGCGTAGGATATACGAAGGCACTGCGCTCCCTCAGATGATGTATGCGTGCTCAGTCTGGTTCAACGCGAGCACGAGAGGAAAGACATACACGAAAAAGACACTCGAAATCCTACAGAGCATCCAAGCGAGAGCAGCAAGAGTCATCTGCGGGGCATACAGAGCCACATCGAGCGCCGCGCTAAACATTGAAGCACACCTCCTGCCAATGGAGCAACAGATATGGAAACACAACGCAGACGTTATCACACGGCTTCTCTCGAACAAGGACATGGCGGACATGGCGGGCCTCAAGACAGGCACAGCGCAACCTACCAACACAACCAGAAAACGCAGGGGGCACCCCAACTCCTGGCAGAAGATCTACGATGACATGAAGAGCCGACGAAGCCAAGGCTTCGACACCCAGGAGCCGATACCACCATTCATGACCCCACCATGGAGACAAGGCCCAGCGACGCACATAGAGAACAATGCCGAGAAAGCAAGAGAGCGACATGATAGGAAGAACGATACGGGCCGGTGCCTCAGCATCTACACGGACGGCAGCGGCATAGATGGAGAGACAGGCGCGGCAGCGGTATGCCCAATCATCCAGCGGACCCGCGCCGTACACATGGGGCCAAACACTGTCTCGACAGTTTACGCAGCCGAGCTGCAAGGAATAAGCCTGGCACTGCAGATAGCACAAGAGTACGTAGAACAAGGCGGCGGGCGCCGAGACGTAGCTATCTACACAGACAATCAAGCCGCCATCTGGTCAATAGCAAAGGCGGAAGGAAGGTCCGGAGCCTACATCCTTGAGGAGATCGCGAGACAAGTCCAGGAGCTCCAGGACAGGGGATGGCCAGTGACAGTCCGGTGGATACCGGCCCACGTCGGAATCCCGGGAAACGAAGCCGCAGACAAGGCCGCCAAGGAGGCCACAGGGTGGAGAGAAAACGGCCGCAGACGTCCACCAGCAGAAGCACCTCCAAAGTTATACCCACTCAAGTCCACACTTAGGAAGTGGTGCAAGACACAGACGGAGCGAGCGTGGACAGCCAAGTGGAGAGCAGAGAACAAGGGCAGAGCGACCTATAGACACACACCACGGCCTACCAAGAAGGTGCTCCAGCTCCATGAAGGCCTCAGCAAGCGAGAGAGCGCCCTGCTGGTGCAGCTGCGGACAGAGAAAATTGGGCTCAATGACTTCCTCTTCAGCCGGAGAGTGCCAGGGGTCACCAGCCCGCGATGCCAGTGTGGAGAGAGGCGGCAGACCGTCGCTCACATCCTCCTCCGCTGCAGGACGCACAAGGACCTCCGGAACCAGGTATTCGGCAACCTCTCTGGACGACACAACCTCCGAGCCATCCTGAGCAAGCCACAGTTAGCCACCAAAGCCATCGAATTTGTAGAGCAGACGCAGATCCTTGGGCAAGTGGGGATCAGAGACGCGTAGACGACAGCCGAGTGCTGGGGGGAGACTGAAGGTATCGCGGTCGCAAAACACGAGGCAAGTGCCTCTACGAACCTAGAAGCACAGCATCCAGTTAGTAGAACCAGTATCTAGATGGCCGGCAAAGCATATGTAGATAATGGTTGAGGGTAAACGGCAGGCCTCTAGGGACAGCTGGCTCCTGTTTACAGGAGTGACGTGGGGCGGCGCGGAACAATGTTCTCGCGACGTGTCGGCTGTCCGCTAAGCCAGCTGCACCGGGCATAGCTGCGGAAATCGCGGCTGAAACCGAGTAGGATAAAATGAATGAATGAATGAATGACGCACCATGCCAAGCCCCCATCAAAACTATCCCAACTTTTCAACACTACAGTTTATAATAGTACTATACCGTGCTGTACGGTATAAAAGTTTATTTAGAATCTACTTCTATTACTTTCTTACATGTGCGCGAGTTGTGCCCAGCCTCGCCGCAGCGTCCACAGCGCCTTTGAGTAGGCTCATCTGCATTAGCACGTGCCCTCTTCTTTGCCTCCTTCCCATCACTACGCGCAGCAAACTCCTTTAGAGTAGTTAAACATAGGCCCTCTCTAGCTGTTAGGATCCCCTCCTTCTGTACTCGCTTTCTTTTGTGTGATTTACGTCGCGTGGCGGCCTCGTTAGCCGCTTGAAGCTCAGCGTTGCGCTTGGTCATCAACACCATTGAATGCGCCATCATCTCCGCCCCTTTTGTGAACTTTTCAAGGGCATCAATCATAGAAGTAGGCGAGCTATCTACGTGTCGTTGCAACCTCTCTCGAATAAGCTTTGATTGAGACCCAAATTCAAGGGAATTGCTTGGTGTTTGCGAGTGCCACGTACTGTCGTTGACAGGTAGTGGTGAAGGAGTACGCAACTTGATATCAAGCTTCGATATCACCGCCTCTGGGTTGAGAGGAACTAAGCCAGCGCCTCGAAAGCCTCCTAGGATATTGCTCTCTGTAATTGCAGCCTTAAAAGCAGCAATAAAACATGGTAGGAACTCAATTTTCGTGATGTGGTTGATCCGATTGCGCATTAGGTTCTCGGCTTGGCGCCCGTACGCCGTCTTCAAAGGCGAGAAACAACCAACGTCAAGTGGCTGCAGCAAGTGCGACGAGTGAGGAGGCATGCAGAGAGTAATAATCTTGTTGTCCTTGCAGTATTGCTGGAATTCAAGCGACTCGTGGCTCTCATGGCCGTCAATAATGAGCAAACGTACTAAGCGAACAGTGCGTCTCTTTGTATGCTCATCAAAGTGCTTCAACCACTGCAGACCAAGCTTATTTGTTGTCCAGCCGTTCTCAGAGACTGCAATTACCCAATCACTAGGTAGATCGTCCTCTTTGTACCAGGCGGAAAGGTGGTGCTTCCCTTGAAAGATGATGAAGGGTGGAATTGAGCGGCCTATCGCGTTGACACCTTGGATCACTGTCGTCCACTCTCGATTACCCTGCTGAACGGTTTTTGGCCGTCCTCGACGCTCAGCACCTGTGACTACTGCCCCAGTTGATATCATGCCCATCATGAAGCCAGACTCGTCAAAATTGTAGGTGTCTTCGTCGAGGATACCATGCTTAGCTTTAGTATTCTTTACTAAACGGAACCAGCCTCGTATAATCTCAGGATCTTCACAAAGGGCTCTCTTGTAATCGTACTTTCGATTAAACTTTACTTTAAGCTCAGGAGAGCGTTTAACAAAGGTTGCAGCCCAGTTCTGGCCGACTGGGTCTCGGTGACGCTCAGCAAGCAAAGAATCAGCCATATCTTTCACAGCAGCAAGCCGGGGCGGGAATCCTCGCTCATTAAGATCAAGTATATGCTTAACAATTACCTGCTCTTCAGTCTTAAGCAACTTCATTGAGTTAGGCGTGCAGTCACGTCGAAAGGTAGTTCCAGCGCGTCGTCGGCGTAGTGTTGCTTCAGAGACTTGGTAGATAGCTGCAGCGTGTCGCTGGGTAAGTGTCACGTCTTGTTTGATAGCCTGAAGTGCAAGCTGTAATCGAGCTTCTTTTGAAGCTGGTAAATTGTTAGGTTGTTGAGACATCACGTAGATAATGTGGTAGACTATACGTTTTGATGGGGGCTTGGCATGGTGCGTCACTCGCACGTATGCGTCACTCGCCCGTGATGTACGGTAGTAGAAATAGACTTACTTAAAGTTAATCCTACTATTACCTTTCTAATCTTATAACTAGCTATAGTTTATAGATTTATAGTACTATTCTTTAAGAATCTTAAGCTAGTCTTAGATCTTAAGCTTCTTATAAACACTAATATATAAGAGTATATATACTAAGACTATAGTAGTATTCTTATAGTAGTAGCTCTTATATAGTTTAAATACTAGTTCTTCTTCTTTAGTTAAGTCCTCTTCTTCTAGGTATAATATATTAATTATATTAGTTTCTATATCTAGCTCCTAAAGGGTATTAGTATTAACCTAGATTAACTTTATAGAAGCTTAGGTATATTAAGAACTAATTAGTCCTAGAGTAAGAGGTAGAGACCTATTAGTAGTCTATATATTTAGAATATCTCTCTAGATTACTACTAACGCCTCTCTAATTTATTAAGCTTACTTTTCTTACTCTTTAGTAAGGGGCTTTATAGGCGTAACTTCTCTAGTCTATAATAGTAACTAAGCTCTTAAAGAAGTAATATTAGGAGTCTATCCTTATAAGCTTAAACTTCTTACTTAATTTAGTAGTAACTTTAGTAATAATCTTAAATCTATTAATTAGAGGAATATAGTAGTTTATTAATGTAAAGAAAGTAGGGAGAGGAGGAAGTAACTTTCTTTAATAAATAGAATAGCCTAGTGACCTAGATAGGCTAGCAGCGGCTTAGCTCTTAGGATAATAATAAAGATTACTTATATAAGTAGAAAGATATTTTAGATAGAAGGTAGGTAGGATAGAATAGATTATTTGCTAGGTACAGATTTTAGACAAGAGGTACAGGCTATTATTATAGATAAAATATAGAAGTCTAGGTCTTACTAGACTAGACAGAGTTTTCTTTATAATAACTGTTTGCGTATATAGTTACTGCAAACAGTTTATTATTATTATTAGTCCCTTTATTTCTAGCTGAAAATAGTAAATAAAGAATAAAGGAAAGTAACTTCCGCAAACAGGAGCTTATTCTGCAAGCAACAGCTTTAAGGCTTAAGCTTAGAGTTAAGCCTTTTCCTTAATATCTCGCTTAATAGTAACGCTAGAATAATAAATTATATATTAATCTAATTAGATTTTACAGGCGAGTAAATCGTACTAAGTTTTATTACCTAAGCTCTAATATAGCTTACGTAATTAAATAAAGAAAATAAGCTTAGATAGTTTAAGTATCTTAAGTATCTAAACTTTATACACCCCCTTAAGCTTATTTCTTATAACTTAATATTTTTATAAATATTTATATATATAGAGTTTCTAGATTATATCTCTAGTACTTATATATAGTTTTTAAATAGAAGGTTTAAGGTAATAGACTTTATAAAACTAGGAAATATTATTTTTTATAGTTTTTCTTCTTTAGTCTTTAAGCCTTAGTCTTATTTACTTAGTAACTTATAAGTTTATAGTAACTAATTATAAGTCCTTAGTATTTATAAGATTAATTCTAGTTTTAAAGTCTAAAAACTTAGGTAAACTAGTAGGCTTAGTAAGGATATCTGCTAGTATAGTACTAGTATTCTCATATACTAGATCTATATTGTTTTTTAATAGATTATCTCTTACAAAGTGATAGGTTATATCTACGTGCTTAGTCCTAGCGTGATAAATAGGGTTTTTAGCTAGTTCTATAGCAGATAAACTATCTGTTTTAATTATATTTACTTTCTTAAATATAGAGTATTTATTAATAGACTTATAATTAAATAGCTCTTTTATAAAATTTTGTAAATATAAAGATTCTTTAGTAGCTTCTTTTAGAGCTATATATTCAGCTTCTGCAGAACTAAGAGCTACTGTCTTTTGCAATTTAGATAGCCAGCTAATAGCTACGCTATTATTATAGTTATTTTTATTATTATTAAATAAAAATATATTGCCTGTAGTAGACTTTCTAGAATCTATATCACCCCCCCAATCTGAATCGCTAACTCCTAATAAATTAATACTATTAATAGTGTTATATTTATTATTAATAGTCTTATTTATATAGTCACTATAAATTAAGTCTTTATTTTGAGTTTTAATAATAGATTCAGGTTGTATAGGCTCTAGAGTTAAGTCTAGACCTAGGTATCTAGTTTTTAATAGATAGCTCCAAATATTATTTAAATATTTATAGTGTTCTACGCTAGGATTAGACATAAAACGAGCTAAATAATTAATAGATTGTACTAGATCTGGCCTAGTAAAAATAGTAAGATAGATAAGAGATCCTAGTTCTTGTTGGTATCTATTAATATCTTCTAGTTTACTAGTTTCTAGATTTTTAGATAGTTTAATACCTAGAGGTATAGGTAGATCTTTATCTTTATTATCTAGTTTATTATATTTAGCTAGAATCTTAGAAATAAAGCTTCTTTGCGTTATAATTATAGATTTCTTAGATCTATCTCTAATTATTTCAACGCCTAAGAACTGTTTTATTTCTCCTAGATTACTAACAGCTAATTTAGATATACTAGTTAGGTTTTTATATAGTCTATTAGCTAGATCTATATCTTTACTAAATACTAGTATATCGTCAACGTGTGTAGCTAGTATAATAGGGCTAGTATTATGAATAAAAATACTATTATCTATTTTTAAACTACTAAAACCTAAGTCTTCTAAGATTTTAGTTAAAAATAGCTGCCACTGTCTACTAGCTTGTTTTAAACCATATAGTGCTTTATTTAGATTACAAACTATAGTATTATAGTTCTTAGTTTGTTTAGCTAGATAGATAGCTTCTAGTAGTTCTTTATCTTTAAGATCTTTACTATCTAGAAACTTATCTAGGATATAGTTTTCTAAGCCTATAGGTAGTTGTATATATATATTATTATTATCTATATCTGCATTAGGAAAGGCCTGTTTTATATCCCAGGCATATATTTCCCAATCTAGATAGCAAAAAATAGACAATAATAATCTAATAATACTAGGTTTACTAGTAGAAGCAAAGGTTTCTTTATAATTTATATTATATCGTTGTAGAAAGCCTTTAGCTACCCACCTAGCCTTATACTTTTTAATAGTATTATCTAGGTTATATTTTTTATTTAGGACCCATCTACCTCTTAAAATAGCTTTATCAGCTATATTATTAGGCCTAGTTACTAGTTTCCAAGTATTATTATTAAGTAGATCGTCTACTTCTAAGTACATAGCTTTTAGATAGAGATCTTTATCTTTTCTTAATAATACCTCCTTAAAACTAGTAGGTTCTAAAATAGTATTATCGTATATATTTAATATATACTTTAGGATAGTATTATTATAAATATCTACTTTACTAGAACTATTAGTTATAGTCTCTCGTAAGTTATTATTTATAATATTAGTATTAGTATCTTCTATTATAATAGAAGTACTTAAAATACTATAGTTATCCTTAATAATAGAAGTATTATTTGCTAATTCGTCTTCTGAATAATTATCTTCTATTACTTTAGGATTTAGAGGCTTAAAGATTTTTCTAGGTTTACTTATAGTCTTAACTAACTCGTCTTCAGATTCCTCAGAGTTAATTAGATCTATATTATTATCTAGATTACTAGTTTCTAGATTACTAGGTTCTAGGCTATTAGGTTCTATAGATTTAGTTATCTTATCTATATTAGAACCTAGTCTTAGATCCTCTAGTTTAGTAAAAATCTTATTTATATTACTACTATTATTTTGCTTATAGTAGTAGCCCTCTATAATTTTACAATCTCTAGCGTAGATAAACTTATTAGAGCTAGAATTATATAGTTTATAGATATTAGAGCCTTTATAGCCTATTAGATAGTAAGGTATAGCTCTATTATCTAGTTTCTTAAGGAGATTAATAGGTTCCTTATAATAAGTTAAAGATCCCCAAATTCTAAGGTTACTTAGATTAGGTAGTTCTTTATATTTTAAATAATAAGGGGTATTAAAACTAATAGAACTACTAGGAGTTCTATTATATAGATAAGTAGCTGTTAAGATAGCTTCTCCCCATAAATTATTAGGTAAATTACTAGTTATTAATAGAGCTCTAACTTTATTTAGTAGTACTCTATTAATAATTTCTGCAGCTCCATTTTGTTCAGGAGTATAAGGCGCAGAATATCTAGTTTCTATCCCTTTATTAGATAAATAACTATCTAAATCTTTAGATTTAAATTCGTTATCTAGCTGTAGAGCCTTAACTTTATTATTATTAAAGTTATTATTTATATTAGGGTTATTACTATTATTTATAGCCTCTAGTTCTAGTTCTACTATAGTACTTTCTATAACTTCTCTAGTATTCTTTCTAGTTTTAAGAAGCTTAACGACTAAGTACTTAGTATAACTATCTCTAAAAGTTATATAGTATTTATAACCTCTAAAAGTTCTAGGAGTTATAGGTCCTCCTATATCTATATAGATTAGATCTAGATAGCCTAAGACTTTAGTACTAGGTTCTTTATTTATATTCTTAGTTAGCTTAGCCTTAATACAGACTAAGCAATTATCTAAGGAAACTCTAGCAGTCTCTATATCTTTTAGATCTAGATCTACTCCTTTAGTCTTATTAAGAAGCTGTTTTATAGCTTTTAGACTAATATGTCCTAGCCTATTATGTATAAGTTCTATAGTATTTTTATTATATACTATTTCCTTATTACTAGTAGGAATTATAGAACTACTAGGATTATTAATATCCTCTAGGCTTATAGCTTTACTATTATTCTTACTATCCTCTATATTTAGGATAGTATTAATAATCCTAGAGGGATTATTATAATTATAGTTAATAGTCTTAGTACTTATAGTACTAAAAATACTAACGCCTTCTTTATAACTACCCTTAGTTAATAAAGTATTATTAGGCGTATAGATAAAGCAACTATCTTTATTAAAAGATAACTTATAATCTTTCTTAGTTATGAGACTAAGACTTAATAAGTTAACTCCTAGGCTAGGAATAAATAGAACGTCTTTTAGTTTTACTACTTTCTTAGTACTAGTAAAATAGACGTCTATATCTCCTATACCACTAGCTTTAATAGTATTATTAGTATTACCCCACTTAATAGATATATTAGTAGGTCTAATACTAGTAAATAGCTCTTTTATATAACTAGTGTGTATAGTAGCTCCAGAATCTAAGATAAAGTCTATAGTACTAGTTTTATATTTATTATTTAAACTAGTACTTAGTATATTTTTACTAGTATTATTAATACTCTTATTTTTAGTATTATAACTAGTTCTTAGTTCTGGGTATTTTTTATAGCAGTTATTTTCTAAATGTCCTTGCTTATAGCAGAATTTACAGCTTTTAATAGTATTTTTAGGAGGTTTATTATTTTTACTACTATTAGTCTGCATAGACATCTCTATATCGTTACTATAGTAACTGCCTTTTTTATTATTACTAGTATTTTTACTAGTATTATAGCTATTATTATAACTAATACTTTTATTAGTATAATAGCTAGTATTACTAGATTTTATAGAACTAAGCCTTCTAGACTCATCTAATAACTGAGATATAATATCGTCAATTTCTAGTGTACTATCGTCTAGCCTAATAGTTTGAGTTATAATAGCTACTACGTAATCGTAGTCTTTATTTAAGTTATTTAATAATAAAGCTATTAGAAACTTATTAGGTAGGTTAATAGCCTTAGATTTAAGGTTATTAAGTATTCTTTTAAAGGCGTTTAGATATAATTCTAAGTTTCCTTTATAAGTATTTATAGTAGTATTTATTAGATCCTTACAAATAAGGAAATCACTACTAAAGCCTTTAGCTTTATATAGGTTTTCTAGACTATTCCATAATAAATAAGGATTAGTTTCAAATCTAACCTGTAATAAAGGGCCGTCCTCTAAGGACAATTTAATAAAAGCAGTAGCCTTATTAGCTCTAACTGCTAATAAATCTAAATCGTTATCATCTATATTTAGAGTATAGTCCTGATTAACTATATCTAGATATCCCTCCTTAACTAATAGAGCTTCTATTCTAATAGACCAAATATCAAAATTAGAAGAGCCTTTTAGCTTAGGAATCTTAAATATATTATCCATTTTTTGACTATAAAGATAGTTATAGCTTAAAAAATAGATATTATTTAAGGATAACGTCTTATAACTCCTCTTTAAGGAATTAGAGTTATTTTAGATTTTTATAAAAAATTAAATACTAGCCTAATATAGCTAGTACTAACTTCTTAGCCTAGGATATAACTAATATAAAGTTATATTTTAGATCCTAGGTCTTTATATAGAGCTAGTAGTATTACTAAGCCTATAATAATTTATTTATAACTAGATTTCTTAAGGCTCTTAAGGAAATATTCCTTAGGTCTTATAAAAGAAAACCTTATAAGTTATAATATATAGTACGGCTATTATAGCTCTTATAACTATAAAATAGTAAGACTATTTCCTATAGTTCTTACTTAAAATAATAATATATATAGTAATATATATTAGGTAGAGAGGCGTTATATTTTTCGTTTCGATAGTAACTTTATAAATAAAGCTTACTAAAGACGCTAGCTAGTTTACTCTTAATAATTCTAAAGACAGGTCTTTACACCTTCCTCTAGGGATAATCTTTAGATAGACTCTTATATAATATAAATAACTAGTAAATAACTAGTTAAATATAAAATAATACCTCTTATTCCTAAGAGAAGAGCGAGTAGGGACTAAGACTAGATAAGCCTTAAGCTATACTGTTTTTATAAATCTAAGAGCTAAGATAGAGTACTCGAGTTTCTTCTATCCGAAGCTAATAGAATAAAACTATAGCTTTTATCCTTCTAAACTCTATATATACTAGTTTCTAAAAGCTAACTAAATAGAGCCTACGCGTCTCTAAATAGCTTAAAAGCTAATAAATAACTAATATACTAGTAGTATAAAAGTATTATCTATACTAGGAAGTAATAGATATAATAGAGTTAAATAACTCTTTTCCTTTTACTACTTAGTAGCTTATATAAGCTTACTAAAGTAATAAAATATATAAAGTTCCTTAGAGCTTATAAGCCTCCGGGCTCATAACCTGTAAAGAAAGTAGGGAGAGGAGGAAGTAACTTTCTTTAATAAATAGAATAGCCTAGTGACCTAGATAGGCTAGCAGCGGCTTAGCTCTTAGGATAATAATAAAGATTACTTATATAAGTAGAAAGATATTTTAGATAGAAGGTAGGTAGGATAGAATAGATTATTTGCTAGGTACAGATTTTAGACAAGAGGTACAGGCTATTATTATAGATAAAATATAGAAGTCTAGGTCTTACTAGACTAGACAGAGTTTTCTTTATAATAACTGTTTGCGTATATAGTTACTGCAAACAGTTTATTATTATTATTAGTCCCTTTATTTCTAGCTGAAAATAGTAAATAAAGAATAAAGGAAAGTAACTTCCGCAAACAGGAGCTTATTCTGCAAGCAACAGCTTTAAGGCTTAAGCTTAGAGTTAAGCCTTTTCCTTAATATCTCGCTTAATAGTAACGCTAGAATAAAAATTATATATTAATCTAATTAGATTTTACAGGCGAGTAAATCGTACTAAGTTTTATTACCTAAGCTCTAATATAGCTTACGTAATTAAATAAAGAAAATAAGCTTAGATAGTTTAAGTATCTTAAGTATCTAAACTTTATACACCCCCTTAAGCTTATTTCTTATAACTTAATATTTTTATAAATATTTATATATATAGAGTTTCTAGATTATATCTCTAGTACTTATATATAGTTTTTAAATAGAAGGTTTAAGGTAATAGACTTTATAAAACTAGGAAATATTATTTTTTATAGTTTTTCTTCTTTAGTCTTAAGCCTTAGTCTTATTTACTTAGTAACTTATAAGTTTATAGTAACTAATTATAAGTCCTTAGTATTTATAAGATTAATTCTAGTTTTAAAGTCTAAAAACTTAGGTAAACTAGTAGGCTTAGTAAGGATATCTGCTAGTATAGTACTAGTATTCTCATATACTAGATCTATATTGTTTTTTAATAGATTATCTCTTACAAAGTGATAGGTTATATCTACGTGCTTAGTCCTAGCGTGATAAATAGGGTTTTTAGCTAGTTCTATAGCAGATAAACTATCTGTTTTAATTATATTTACTTTCTTAAATATAGAGTATTTATTAATAGACTTATAATTAAATAGCTCTTTTATAAAATTTTGTAAATATAAGATTCTTTAGTAGCTTCTTTTAGAGCTATATATTCAGCTTCTGCAGAACTAAGAGCTACTGTCTTTTGCAATTTAGATAGCCAGCTAATAGCTACGCTATTATTATAGTTATTTTTATTATTATTAAATAAAAATATATTGCCTGTAGTAGACTTTCTAGAATCTATATCACCCCCCCAATCTGAATCGCTAACTCCTAATAAATTAATACTATTAATAGTGTTATATTTATTATTAATAGTCTTATTTATATAGTCACTATAAATTAAGTCTTTATTTTGAGTTTTAATAATAGATTCAGGTTGTATAGGCTCTAGAGTTAAGTCTAGACCTAGGTATCTAGTTTTTAATAGATAGCTCCAAATATTATTTAAATATTTATAGTGTTCTACGCTAGGATTAGACATAAAACGAGCTAAATAATTAATAGATTGTACTAGATCTGGCCTAGTAAAAATAGTAAGATAGATAAGAGATCCTAGTTCTTGTTGGTATCTATTAATATCTTCTAGTTTACTAGTTTCTAGATTTTTAGATAGTTTAATACCTAGAGGTATAGGTAGATCTTTATCTTTATTATCTAGTTTATTATATTTAGCTAGAATCTTAGAAATAAAGCTTCTTTGCGTTATAATTATAGATTTCTTAGATCTATCTCTAATTATTTCAACGCCTAAGAACTGTTTTATTTCTCCTAGATTACTAACAGCTAATTTAGATATACTAGTTAGGTTTTTATATAGTCTATTAGCTAGATCTATATCTTTACTAAATACTAGTATATCGTCAACGTGTGTAGCTAGTATAATAGGGCTAGTATTATGAATAAAAATACTATTATCTATTTTTAAACTACTAAAACCTAAGTCTTCTAAGATTTTAGTTAAAAATAGCTGCCACTGTCTACTAGCTTGTTTTAAACCATATAGTGCTTTATTTAGATTACAAACTATAGTATTATAGTTCTTAGTTTGTTTAGCTAGATAGATAGCTTCTAGTAGTTCTTTATCTTTAAGATCTTTACTATCTAGAAACTTATCTAGGATATAGTTTTCTAAGCCTATAGGTAGTTGTATATATATATTATTATTATCTATATCTGCATTAGGAAAGGCCTGTTTTATATCCCAGGCATATATTTCCCAATCTAGATAGCAAAAAATAGACAATAATAATCTAATAATACTAGGTTTACTAGTAGAAGCAAAGGTTTCTTTATAATTTATATTATATCGTTGTAGAAAGCCTTTAGCTACCCACCTAGCCTTATACTTTTTAATAGTATTATCTAGGTTATATTTTTATTTAGGACCCATCTACCTCTTAAAATAGCTTTATCAGCTATATTATTAGGCCTAGTTACTAGTTTCCAAGTATTATTATTAAGTAGATCGTCTACTTCTAAGTACATAGCTTTTAGATAGAGATCTTTATCTTTTCTTAATAATACCTCCTTAAAACTAGTAGGTTCTAAAATAGTATTATCGTATATATTTAATATATACTTTAGGATAGTATTATTATAAATATCTACTTTACTAGAACTATTAGTTATAGTCTCTCGTAAGTTATTATTTATAATATTAGTATTAGTATCTTCTATTATAATAGAAGTACTTAAAATACTATAGTTATCCTTAATAATAGAAGTATTATTTGCTAATTCGTCTTCTGAATAATTATCTTCTATTACTTTAGGATTTAGAGGCTTAAAGATTTTTCTAGGTTTACTTATAGTCTTAACTAACTCGTCTTCAGATTCCTCAGAGTTAATTAGATCTATATTATTATCTAGATTACTAGTTTCTAGATTACTAGGTTCTAGGCTATTAGGTTCTATAGATTTAGTTATCTTATCTATATTAGAACCTAGTCTTAGATCCTCTAGTTTAGTAAAAATCTTATTTATATTACTACTATTATTTTGCTTATAGTAGTAGCCCTCTATAATTTTACAATCTCTAGCGTAGATAAACTTATTAGAGCTAGAATTATATAGTTTATAGATATTAGAGCCTTTATAGCCTATTAGATAGTAAGGTATAGCTCTATTATCTAGTTTCTTAAGGAGATTAATAGGTTCCTTATAATAAGTTAAAGATCCCCAAATTCTAAGGTTACTTAGATTAGGTAGTTCTTTATATTTTAAATAATAAGGGGTATTAAAACTAATAGAACTACTAGGAGTTCTATTATATAGATAAGTAGCTGTTAAGATAGCTTCTCCCCATAAATTATTAGGTAAATTACTAGTTATTAATAGAGCTCTAACTTTATTTAGTAGTACTCTATTAATAATTTCTGCAGCTCCATTTTGTTCAGGAGTATAAGGCGCAGAATATCTAGTTTCTATCCCTTTATTAGATAAATAACTATCTAAATCTTTAGATTTAAATTCGTTATCTAGCTGTAGAGCCTTAACTTTATTATTATTAAAGTTATTATTTATATTAGGGTTATTACTATTATTTATAGCCTCTAGTTCTAGTTCTACTATAGTACTTTCTATAACTTCTCTAGTATTCTTTCTAGTTTTAAGAAGCTTAACGACTAAGTACTTAGTATAACTATCTCTAAAAGTTATATAGTATTTATAACCTCTAAAAGTTCTAGGAGTTATAGGTCCTCCTATATCTATATAGATTAGATCTAGATAGCCTAAGACTTTAGTACTAGGTTCTTTATTTATATTCTTAGTTAGCTTAGCCTTAATACAGACTAAGCAATTATCTAAGGAAACTCTAGCAGTCTCTATATCTTTTAGATCTAGATCTACTCCTTTAGTCTTATTAAGAAGCTGTTTTATAGCTTTTAGACTAATATGTCCTAGCCTATTATGTATAAGTTCTATAGTATTTTTATTATATACTATTTCCTTATTACTAGTAGGAATTATAGAACTACTAGGATTATTAATATCCTCTAGGCTTATAGCTTTACTATTATTCTTACTATCCTCTATATTTAGGATAGTATTAATAATCCTAGAGGGATTATTATAATTATAGTTAATAGTCTTAGTACTTATAGTACTAAAAATACTAACGCCTTCTTTATAACTACCCTTAGTTAATAAAGTATTATTAGGCGTATAGATAAAGCAACTATCTTTATTAAAAGATAACTTATAATCTTTCTTAGTTATGAGACTAAGACTTAATAAGTTAACTCCTAGGCTAGGAATAAATAGAACGTCTTTTAGTTTTACTACTTTCTTAGTACTAGTAAAATAGACGTCTATATCTCCTATACCACTAGCTTTAATAGTATTATTAGTATTACCCCACTTAATAGATATATTAGTAGGTCTAATACTAGTAAATAGCTCTTTTATATAACTAGTGTGTATAGTAGCTCCAGAATCTAAGATAAAGTCTATAGTACTAGTTTTATATTTATTATTTAAACTAGTACTTAGTATATTTTACTAGTATTATTAATACTCTTATTTTTAGTATTATAACTAGTTCTTAGTTCTGGGTATTTTTTATAGCAGTTATTTTCTAAATGTCCTTGCTTATAGCAGAATTTACAGCTTTTAATAGTATTTTTAGGAGGTTTATTATTTTTACTACTATTAGTCTGCATAGACATCTCTATATCGTTACTATAGTAACTGCCTTTTTTATTATTACTAGTATTTTTACTAGTATTATAGCTATTATTATAACTAATACTTTTATTAGTATAATAGCTAGTATTACTAGATTTTATAGAACTAAGCCTTCTAGACTCATCTAATAACTGAGATATAATATCGTCAATTTCTAGTGTACTATCGTCTAGCCTAATAGTTTGAGTTATAATAGCTACTACGTAATCGTAGTCTTTATTTAAGTTATTTAATAATAAAGCTATTAGAAACTTATTAGGTAGGTTAATAGCCTTAGATTTAAGGTTATTAAGTATTCTTTTAAAGGCGTTTAGATATAATTCTAAGTTTCCTTTATAAGTATTTATAGTAGTATTTATTAGATCCTTACAAATAAGGAAATCACTACTAAAGCCTTTAGCTTTATATAGGTTTTCTAGACTATTCCATAATAAATAAGGATTAGTTTCAAATCTAACCTGTAATAAAGGGCCGTCCTCTAAGGACAATTTAATAAAAGCAGTAGCCTTATTAGCTCTAACTGCTAATAAATCTAAATCGTTATCATCTATATTTAGAGTATAGTCCTGATTAACTATATCTAGATATCCCTCCTTAACTAATAGAGCTTCTATTCTAATAGACCAAATATCAAAATTAGAAGAGCCTTTTAGCTTAGGAATCTTAAATATATTATCCATTTTTTGACTATAAAGATAGTTATAGCTTAAAAAATAGATATTATTTAAGGATAACGTCTTATAACTCCTCTTTAAGGAATTAGAGTTATTTTAGATTTTTATAAAAAATTAAATACTAGCCTAATATAGCTAGTACTAACTTCTTAGCCTAGGATATAACTAATATAAAGTTATATTTTAGATCCTAGGTCTTTATATAGAGCTAGTAGTATTACTAAGCCTATAATAATTTATTTATAACTAGATTTCTTAAGGCTCTTAAGGAAATATTCCTTAGGTCTTATAAAAGAAAACCTTATAAGTTATAATATATAGTACGGCTATTATAGCTCTTATAACTATAAAATAGTAAGACTATTTCCTATAGTTCTTACTTAAAATAATAATATATATAGTAATATATATTAGGTAGAGAGGCGTTATATTTTTCGTTTCGATAGTAACTTTATAAATAAAGCTTACTAAAGACGCTAGCTAGTTTACTCTTAATAATTCTAAAGACAGGTCTTTACACCTTCCTCTAGGGATAATCTTTAGATAGACTCTTATATAATATAAATAACTAGTAAATAACTAGTTAAATATAAAATAATACCTCTTATTCCTAAGAGAAGAGCGAGTAGGGACTAAGACTAGATAAGCCTTAAGCTATACTGTTTTTATAAATCTAAGAGCTAAGATAGAGTACTCGAGTTTCTTCTATCCGAAGCTAATAGAATAAAACTATAGCTTTTATCCTTCTAAACTCTATATATACTAGTTTCTAAAAGCTAACTAAATAGAGCCTACGCGTCTCTAAATAGCTTAAAAGCTAATAAATAACTAATATACTAGTAGTATAAAAGTATTATCTATACTAGGAAGTAATAGATATAATAGAGTTAAATAACTCTTTTCCTTTTACTACTTAGTAGCTTATATAAGCTTACTAAAGTAATAAAATATATAAAGTTCCTTAGAGCTTATAAGCCTCCGGGCTCATAACCTGTAAAGAAAGTAGGGAGAGGAGGAAGTAACTTTCTTTAATAAATAGAATAGCCTAGTGACCTAGATAGGCTAGCAGCGGCTTAGCTCTTAGGATAATAATAAAGATTACTTATATAAGTAGAAAGATATTTTAGATAGAAGGTAGGTAGGATAGAATAGATTATTTGCTAGGTACAGATTTTAGACAAGAGGTACAGGCTATTATTATAGATAAAATATAGAAGTCTAGGTCTTACTAGACTAGACAGAGTTTTCTTTATAATAACTGTTTGCGTATATAGTTACTGCAAACAGTTTATTATTATTATTAGTCCCTTTATTTCTAGCTGAAAATAGTAAATAAAGAATAAAGGAAAGTAACTTCCGCAAACAGGAGCTTATTCTGCAAGCAACAGCTTTAAGGCTTAAGCTTAGAGTTAAGCCTTTTCCTTAATATCTCGCTTAATAGTAACGCTAGAATAATAAATTATATATTAATCTAATTAGATTTTACAGGCGAGTAAATCGTACTAAGTTTTATTACCTAAGCTCTAATATAGCTTACGTAATTAAATAAAGAAAATAAGCTTAGATAGTTTAAGTATCTTAAGTATCTAAACTTTATAAATATAGGTACTAAAGGGTTTTAAAATAGATCTAAGTATAACTTAAAGGTATATAGGAGTATATACTATAGTAGATAACTAAGAATACCTTTATTCCTATAGGTCTAATATAGAAGGATAAGAAGAACTTATCCTACTATCTACTACTAAAGAGCTATACTTATATATAGAGAAATAGGGGTGATAGGGCCTATTTAGGATAGTATTAGAGATAAGTCTAATACTACCTAAGTAGAACTCTTCCCTCCTATAGGAACGCGTATATATCCCTATTTCTATATAATATTTATTATAGGCTGGTTGGGTAGGTATACCCCCTAATCTTTCTTTTATTTATTCCTCTATCAATACTAGTCCAAATTAGGTAAATTTTAGTTTATTTTATAGCTATTAGCTAGATCTATAAATCTAGAATTTTAATTACGTAATATATCTTTTATTACGTCAGTTATTTCAATACCCATTTTTCGATACCCACTTAATTAGGCCACTAGTACCCACGCTTTAAAACCTTAATAACTTACGTAATTATTTTTTTAAAAAGAAATTTTATATATAAAAGTTATAGATATAGATTAGATCTATAAAATAAGCTAAAAGTTATTAAATTACGTTATAATCTAGGAAAGTTATAGCTAAAATAAGAGGTAACCCGCGGGGTAACCCAACCCCTACCCATCGGCCACCCTAGGTGTTGGAGGGTCCATTAAGGTGGTAACCGCGTCTGAGAGACGTCTAAAACCACTAGGGATCCAACCTAGTAACTATAAGTGGGTGACATTAATTACTGGTATCAACGTAAAGGGCTAGACAATTCCACCATTCTTTATCTTTAAAGCCAAGAACCACGATAGGTCGTGGCTACCTGATCTAGGTAAAGATTGGCGTATAGGTCTTAGCAACAACGGCTGGACTACTAACGAGCTTAGTATCGCCTGGCTGCAGCACTTTATCCAGCATACAGAAGGCCGTCAGGTGGGTAGCTATGTGCTACTTATTATTAATGGCCACGAGAGCCATAAGTCGCTCGCTTTCCAGGATCTGTACGAGAAGAATAAGATTATCACTCTCTGTATGCCTCCACACGCCTCCCATATCCTGCAGCCACTAGATGTAGGTTGTTTTTCGCCGTTAAAGCGGGTATACAGTCGTGAGATCCGAGTCTTGGCAGACAGCTACGTTAAGCATATTAATAAGAAAGCGTTCCTAGCTTCCTTTAAGTAGGTGTTTAAGAGCTCGTTCTTAAAGGAGAATATCTTATTAAGCTTCCGAGTAACTAGCTTAGTCCTACACTGTCCAGAGGTGGTGCTGTCGAAGCTTAACGTAAAGCCTTACTCGTCGACGCTACCTCTACTAGGGCCTACTACCTAGTAACCTAAAATACTAAGCAGCGCGTGGGAGATAGAGGCCCAAACCACGCTAATTATTAAGAGAATTCGAGACTATAAGAGTTCCTCACCTAGTTCTATTATTAAGATAGTGTTACAGTCTTAAAAAGGGTCAACTTTAAAGGTGCACTTAAACACGTTACTAGAAGCTAGGGTAGTTAGCCTTAAGCAGGTAAATAAGGCTGCTTCTGAACGTAAATCACGCAAGAAGAAGCGGATCTAGCTGGGAGGGACCCTATTAAGAGCAGAGGCAGAGGAATTAATTGCTGAAAGGGACGTTAAGACACAATTTAAGGCAGAGAGGCTTAAGGAGAAGGTCCGAACAGGTGCTAGTAAAGGGAGTATTCGGCGCTGCAAGAGGTGTGGCGAGGCAGGACATAATAAGCGCATATGCAAGAAAGATACAGTAGATATAGAGGATTAATTTAAGCTACTATACACTATAATAGCTTGTTGTAGTGTTAAGTTATTTGTGTGCAAAGTTGCAAACCTTAACAAAGTGCGTATTTCGGTGGGGTGCGCATTTCGGTGGTGATTCACGTTAATAATCTTATAAGCTACTAATACTAACTAACTAGAGTACAGCCTTAAATTAACTAGGATAGCTTTACTAAGGTAATAAATATAGAGAAGTTTATAGTAGGCTTATAGAATATATAGATTACCATTCCTAATATCTTTAGTTAGATATAGAAAGACCTAGAACTAGTAGATACTATAAACTATACCTTTTAGATATATAGCTACTATACTTATAAAATTAAAGAAGAAAGCTAATCTTAGTTAAGAGTAAACTATATACTACTTAATCTTATAGTAACTTATCTAAGGAGATCTATAATACTACTTATATTATATAGTATTATAATAAGAGCCTTATCTAATTTTATATCTATACTATATAAAGTATATAAGACTAGGAGACTTAATATACTTTTACTATATTAGCCTAAATATAGTATAGGCAGCCTATAGCTAATAAGAGGTTAATATAATCTAAGGTAGTATATCCTTTAATAATAAAGATTAAAGTAATTCTATAGAAATACTAGAGAAGTTCTATTATATCCTAACTACTAGGAATAAAGAGAATAAAATTTAAGCTTATCTAATTAAACTAGATTACTTAAAGCTTAGAATAATAAGATCTACTTTCCTCCTAAACTATAGAAGTGTCAGATATAAGGAGAAGCTCAGAAGTACTACATAGGAAAGAGTGATAAAGAGTAGGACCGATAACTATTGCTAATCTACGGAACCTCCGGAAGCAGAGGAGCTATAGAAGAAAGCAGGAGACACAACTCAACAAGAGATAGAATGATGATCAACACACAATCCATCATCGCAATGATTAATTTCTGCAAAACGCATTTCAGCATTTTATCTAACAATTAAGAGTCTCACTGCCTCAACCTTACGCGAGAGCAATGGCGCAACCAATAAACCGCGATTCCGACATTATCCTCACAGATTATATGAGCTGGAAGCCTTGGTACGAGCAGCTAGAAGCCAGATGCCTATCACTTAGAGTTTGGCACCTTGTCGACCCTACAAGCGATGCTGTGCCGAAGACAGAGCCGACCCCTCCGACCGAGCCAAACATCGAAATGTACGAGAAACGCGCGGCGATTGGAGACCGGCCTCCAGCAAATCCATCTGATTTGACTAACGGTGGACAAACCGCATTCAAAACTGATGTTGATTACTACAAGACGCGACTTGACTCCTACAAAGTTGCAGCAACAAACTACAAAGACGAAGATGCAAGGTTAGACAAGCTGTCGGTCTACATTCGAGCAACAGTCTCTGTCCACCTAAAGAAGACGTGCTGCAGACCAAAGCTCTCAATCCGAGAATGGGTAGCTACTTTGAAGAGCACTGTCGGCATCGACGATGAGGAAGAGCAACTGCGCGCTCGGGATCGATACATTGCAGCCTTAAAGCCAATGAGACAACCAACACATTGGGACAGCTGGCTGACTGAGTACGATCACGCAGCAACTATCGCAGAGACTGAAGAAATTGGAGAAGTCCAAAAACTCAATCATGTAATACAAGACTTCCTGAACGCAGTCAGCAAGGTCAGCCCTAACTGGGTGCCATTATTCCAAGACCAAGGAAGACGCGAGCCAGGAATGAATCGAAAAGAAATGATGAAACGCTTCCGAGATCATATGAGCTTATACTACCCAAAAGGGAGATAGCAGAAGGGCGCTTTTGCTGCAAGTGAAGCTTCATATCTCGCTGGCAGTGGTGAATCCACCCAGGACACAGACAGGGACGCCTCTCTCGTGCCCGATAGCGCATCATCTGACCAACCTAAACAGGGGTCAAGGAGGAAGTCCTCGTCAAAAAAACGCCCAGCTGGTCATTCGACCATATCCAAGCAGTCTCAGAATCGGGATAAAGCGGCAGCTGGAGGCACAAAATGCCCTGCTTGTGGACTACGCCATCTTCTTGCTAACTGCCTCTATATTGATGATGACAATGCCCCAGACTGGTTCAAGCCGAGGGAATTAATATCAGAGCTGGTAAAGCTACGCCTACAATACGATCCTGATGTACAGGAATAAGTAAGGGCATTAAAAAGACAACGAACACAAACACCAAGCTTCAAGAACTCTCATACTCCTACACCTGAGATATCTACTGACTGACTTGAAGGTCGGAAAATTACAACAATCAATGCTGCGTTCATTGCTGCATCTTTCCAAGCCGAGCATTTAGACTACCCACTACGGCACTCCTTTATCCTTGATTCGGGCTCGACGATCCACGTCACGAACGACCGAACTCGACTTCGAAGCCTGCGTCCTCCCGTTACGGCAGATTGCATACTGGCTGGGAACACACGAATTTGGATACAAGGATATGGAACAGTGTGGCTCAACCTAAGAGGGCCATATGGACCAACAAGGCTCGTGCTGAATGATGTGGCATGGTGTCCAGAGATCCTATGCAATCTAGTCTCATTCAGATTGCTTAGACAACAGGGCGTGTGGTGGGACAATAAGAATGAGCCTACAACTCTCAAGAGGCGAGACGACTCAACGATCGCATGCCTAAAAGAAGCACATGGACAATGGATACTCGAGCAACAAGACGAAATCCAGGCAGCCTTTCACACAAGAACAATCAATTCTCGATCAAAGCGAGCACCACAGAAAGCTGATGCGATGCGCTGGCATAAACGCATGGGACATCCAGGGCCGGCAGCTATCGAACACCTAGTCCAGCAATCTGAGGGGGTGCGCATTAAGGGAGTTACAACAGTTAAGTGCGACGCGTGCGGAAGAGCCAAAACTAAGCGGCAAATACGACGCGCACCTCGATCAAACCACGAAGGCCCAGGAGAAAGACTAGCTATCGACTTCCATTCTTATGAGGAGGGAAGCTCAACGAAGGAGAAAAGTCAAATGCTCGTCACTGATCGATACTCCGGTTTCCTATGGGACTTTTACTTCAAGGACAATCGACTTGGGAAGTCAATCATCAGGTTACTAGATATTATTGTCCAGTTCCTGAAGAAGCAGTACAACATCACTGTTAAAGTGATCGAATGTGATGGTGAGATTGCAACTACGAAGCCGGAGGTAGCACGATGGTGTACCGCGCAAGCAATACGACTCGAGCCTTCAGCCCCAGATACCCAAGCATAAAACGGTGGTGCTGAACGCTCCGGGGGTGTAGTCAAAGATAAATCTCGCGCGATGAGGCTAGACGCAAACTTGCCGTGGGAGCTGTGGCCAGAGATTACACGAGCAGCAGTGTATTTATACAATCGAACGCCGAACTACTCGAATTATTGGAAGTCACCGTACAAAGTCTTCTTCACATTTGCAGCTCTCCGAAACGGCATTGTAACAACACCTCGAAAGCCGAGCCTGGCACACCTAAAAGCATATGGCTGCAAGGCCTTTGCCTTGACCGATGACACTCTTCGAGGCAAATCACGACTCCAACGTCTTGATCCGCGAGCTTGGATTGGATACCTAGTTGGATATCGGTCGTCCAATATCTACAGGGTCTGGATTCCAACCATGGGCAAGGTGATTAGCACTCGAGACGTAGTGTTCGACGAAGACACGATATTCAACGGGAAGACAGAAGACATTATGGACAATCTCATGCACAGCACCTTGAACGAGATAGCTGCATGGGTGAGATCCGCTGAGCTTCCAGAACCTACCCACGATCAACCAGAGACTGAAGCTTTCTTTGAAGACGATACAACACAGGATACTGAGCCAACCCAAGAACATGATAGCCCAGGATACCGCCAAGGAAGGAAGACGGGTTACACCTATCCCACGCCACCAGCGACTCCACCGCCGGTAGCTCTGCTTGCGCATCTGCTAGCAGGCGCTTATCATGAAGACACTCAGGACTCAGATGCCTCATCAAAGACCATCCCATGGAAGGCCGCATTCATGGCTGGGACACAGGCTGGGAACATCGGAACGTACGAAGGCAGGCCAGTGGATAAAGCTCAAATGAAACGAATGCTGGCACAAGGACTAAGGCCTCATCTCAACCAACTTCCACCACCGCCGTCAACCCAGAGGCAGGTAGAAGAACATCCACTCAGAGACTACTGGAAGGAAGCCCAGAGAGAGCATCTTAAGAGTCATGAGCAGATGAAATCATGGTCTGAAGTGCCCGTAAAGGAAGTAAAAGCAAAGGGTCAACAGATCTTAGACTGCATGTGGGTGTATACCTACAAGCTCGACAAGGACTATCGCTTCAAGAGCTGTAAGGCGCGATTAGTCGTCCGAGGAGACCAACAGAGAAATATTACTTCTCAGGAAACCTATGCAGCTACTCTCGCGAGCCAGTCGTTTCGAATGCTGATGGCGATCGCTGCTCATTTCGATCTCGAGCTCAAACAGTACGACGTCACGAATGCTTTCGTTCATGCAGCAATGGACCGAGAGATCTACATGAGAATGCCACATGGCTATCGGAAGCCTGGGACAGTGCTGCAAGTCAACAAGGCCTTGTATGGGCTCCGAATATCACCAGTCCTCTGGCAGAAGGAATTCACATCAACCCTCAAGAAACTGGGCTTTCAGAGCGTCCCTCATGAGCCATGCTGTCTAATTAAAGACGGAATTATCATATTCTTCTACGTCGACGATATAATTCTTGCATACAGCAAGCAGAAGGAGACTGAAGCCCAACAAGCGATTCAACATCTTAGAGACAAGTACTCTATCACAGGTGGAGATGATCTCCAATGGTTTCTTGGAGTTGAAGTCATTAGAAACCGAGAGCAGCGCAAGATCCAGCTATCACAAGCAGCTTACGCGGACAAGATCAGCCGCTTAGTCGACAGAAAGGACATCCGACACGACACTCCAATGGCGGCCATTGAACTCAAGCCTCGGGAAGGCCTGGCTACTCCGTCAGAAATCAACAAGTACCAGCGAAAGATTGGGTCCCTAATGTTTGCAGCTGTGACTACTCGTCCAGATATTGCATTCGCGACATCACGACTAGCACGCTTTTTGATGAATCCGGGACAGGAGCATCATGATGCAGCCGATCGAGTTCTCCTCTACCTACAGAGCACCAGAAATCGAGCGCTCAAGCTCGGCGGGGATAGTCGACTTGAAGTCGCCAGCGACGCCTCTTTCGCCGATAACACAATCGATAGAAAGAGCTCGCAGGGATACACAATCAAGTTGTTTGGTGGCTTGATTGCTTGGAAAGCAAGCAAGCAAGATACAGTCACAACCTCGACGACAGAAGCTGAGCTTCTTGCTCTATCACAAGTGGCCAAAGAAGCTATATTTATATCACGACTACTTAAGGAACTGCAAATCAAACTGCCTGAGGACATAATCACGATACAATGCGATAACACTCAAACCATCCGGCTAATCAATGAAGAGGTCTCACGATTGCAAACCAAGCTCCGGCATGTAGACATTCACAATCATTGGCTGAGACAGGAAGTGTTAAGAAGAAGTATTCGGGTTACCTATGTCCAATCAGCTGACATGCTAGCTGATGGCTTTACAAAAGCGCTGCCAGCAAATAAATGGGCACAGTTTCTAAGCCAAATGGGCCTTATAGAGCGCACAGGAAGCAGAGAAATAACGGCAGCGCGCCTTGAAGAGATCCAAAGCCAAATCGAGAAGCTAGAGATCGAACAGGTGTAGCTGGACGGTGATCGACACTTCTTGCACACGAGCTCTAGGCTTATTAGAAGACAATATAAGCAGTTCTTGTCCAGCTTGAAACGGGTTCCAAGCTGAGGGGGTGTGTCAGATATAAGGAGAAGCTCAGAAGTACTACATAGGAAAGAGTGATAAAGAGTAGGACCGATAACTATTGCTAATCTACGGAACCTCCGGAAGCAGAGGAGCTATAGAAGAAAGCAGGAGACACAACTCAACAAGAGATAGAATGATGATCAACACACAATCCATCATCGCAATGATTAATTTCTGCAAAACGCATTTCAGCATTTTATCTAACAAGAAGTACTAGCTAGAGGTAAAGTAGAAACTACTTTTATATAAGAAAAGTTATATATATATTTAATCTATACCTTCCTTATAGATTAACTAGACTAGCTACGATAGAATAATAGACTATTCTCTTATAGTATATAAAGGTTAATAATAATATAGATACTATAGAAATATTAGAGATAGGAAGTTACTAGTTAATTATAAATATATATTAGAATCTATTAGTAGTACTATATACGCCTTCTAGATATCTAAATAAGTATAGAAGAATTAAATAGCCTTTCTCTAGTATAAGCTAACCTAACTACTTAATTTTAATTTCTTAAGTAATTAGTAGACTTATAAGATAGAATAACTTAGTTATTTATTAGGAGCTAGTTAACTTCTTTAAAGTTAACCCTAATACTAAGAAGGGGGTTATATAGATAGTTTATAATAGTAAGAGTTACCTTAAAGAGTCTATAAAGATATAGTAGAGAGCTATTATAGAAGCTAAGTTAGCTACCTATCTCTAAATAGATTAGATTCTTATTAAGTCTTTCTTTACTATATAGAATAAGTATCTAGATAAGATATCTAACTAGTATTACTATAATAGAGAAGTCTTAAAAGAAATTGCTTTTAATTAGCTTCTTAATAAGCTTATAGTGTGCAGGAGTAGGAGGATTATAGTTAACTGCTCCCTTCAGGTAGATGCTGGCGCAGCTAGAACGATAAGAAGCGGTTGTAGGCAAGGGATAATAAGACTATTGAGTTCAGATTTCGTTACCTGGAGTGTCGTGTTCGCTCGCAGATCTCCTAGAGATCTTCCATCTCTCTACATACTAAGTCTCATCGGCTTCACTTCGGTTGGTCAATGCCGCCCAGCGCAGTTATCTAAGATAACCACACTGTGCATCGGCACAATAGAGGATAACTAGCTATAGAATAATTAGCTTAATTAGCTAGGGTCTTAGGATTCTATAACTATAATAAGTATTACTTCTTATAGTTAGAGCTTATCTAGTAGAGCTTAAGATTTATATTTAATTTAGTTAAGTCCTTTAAGCTTCTTATCTATAACTCTATAGTCTCTTTCTTATAGCCTAAGTCTATAATAGCTAGGAGAGACTCTACTAATAGATCCTTTACTAGGATATCTATATTATAGATCTATATTAGTATAAGAGAGGTAATACTATAGTAAGAGAATTAGGTTGTAGTTATAGTAGCTAGATATAAGTAGAAGGTAACTTAGGTTTAGGATATATAAGTTATAGAAGATTAGAGAATAAGGGAATAAGTGTTAGAACAAGCACTATGCTACGATAGTCTGGATTCTCTTGGTATTTTGATAAAGAGGGGTACCATAGGGATATTAGAGGATAACAGGACTTTATTCATAGATAGAAAGATCGCTACCGTCTGGTAGCGTCGAGGAGGGGTTAAGTAACCCCTATTTCCCCGCACGGCGCCCTAGGGCCCGAGGTTAATTAGGACGGACTAGATAGGGCCAATATGGCCCCTATCGGCTCGGAGAAGCCGACTCCATACTCGAAACTACGTCGGTACGCCTGCGCCTGATAATAAGTACAAAAGATAAGAGCTTAAATTAAAAGGAGGATTTCTTATATTTATAGACTAGAGAGCAGAAGGCTTACTAGTATCTTTTCTTTATTTTTCCTTTATTTATTTTCTTTCTTTAAGGAGCTTAATAGGAATAAGCTTAAAGTAAGAGAGGTATATACTATTATATAGTATAGTTAATATAAAGTACTATTAAGGCGGCTACTCTACTAAGCTAGCTACTTTTCCTTAGTATAACTAATACTTTATACGAAAAGTTAGATCTTAATAATAGAATATAATATTAATATAGTAGAAGGTAGAATTAATCCTATCCTTTAGGTCTATTATATATATTAATTTAAGAGTATATAATATACTACTAAAGCCTTTAATATATAATACGAATAGGCCTCTAATTAGCTTTATAGAATTATATTTTAATCCTAAGTATAGCTAAACTATTAGAAGCTCTCTATAACTAAAGAGTAGATAATTATATAATATATCCTTAACCTTAAGTTGTAAGAGTTTACTCCCTAGTTATATAAGGTAGTAGATATAGTAGATAAAATCCTAGGTGTATAAGATAGGTAGTATGTAGGTAAGAACTAGATAGAATAGTTTATAATATATTTAGATAAGCTGAAAATAGCTTTTAGTTAAGTAAAAGATTTAGGTATTATTAATATATAGTTTAAGCTTATATACAGTATAATTAAGAAGTATAGTATTTAGGATAATAATATCTATAACTTTAATAAGACTAGGTTCTAGATAGGTATAATTAGATTAAGAAAAATAGTTATAAATTTAGAATGATATATAAAGCCAAACCTTATTTAGCTAGGTAATTATAAGTAGGTTATAGTAATTAAGAGTATTTATACTACTAGGTATACTATTCCACTATTTATAATCTCTCTATATAGTATAAAGAGACTAATATACTATATAATTAGAAGCTTTAGTTTCTAAGAATAGCTAAATAAATAATATACTTAGTCTTATGTAGTTAACGTATTTTAATAAGTATATAAAAGCCAGTATTGATATCCGCGCTAGTTGAGTTCGACTCTAAGTGATTTCCTTCCTCAGGCTTTACAAGGACGATGAACAACGAACTACGAATAACGTGATTGACGACGACATATTTGCATTCACGGCGTTTTGGGAATATAGTATATGATACCCCCTCTTGCCATTGACATTCACTTCGTTATTTCGTAAACTTGATTCCATAGAAAATACTATTCCTCAGACATCGAAAAGGAAATACAGGGGATAAACACCAGAAGCTCCAACGCTATAACGCTTTATCCTCCCAGAATAAGCAAAACAGAAAGTCATTCATTCTTTCCCTAGATTTATTGTCGGATTATGTGGTCTTTTACTCACTTCGTTGTTGCAATCTCATATCCCTTTTCATCCTCTGCAATTTTTGGCTTTCCTTTAACTGGCCTCGCTCTCGCTCTCACTCGCTCTTGCCACCAACCAGTTCAGCAATTCTCTCGACCAAACTTTCAATACTCGTCGCCTGCAAGATGTTAAATACACTGACTGTCACCTTGGTCTCGCGCTGGATCCAGTACGGCAACCAGCGAGTCGGTTCCATACGCACTCATCGAGCGAATAGCATCCAGGATCCGTCATTAAGCTACGAGAAAGCTTATTGATGAGGGCAGTCTGGATATTATATTTCGCCTGCCCCGTCGTTTGTAGACTGCACTGTAGTTTCGGTCTTGAGATGCGGGCGAAGTAGTCGAGATGACTTGATACTGGATCCCTTGCGAAGAACGGCATATTGCCATCCTTCTCCATCGTTGCGATGTCGAGATAAGAGTCCAGTCCCGTGACTAAATGGCCAGTCACTGGCTGTCGGATTCCCAATTCAATAAGTGCTAGCATCTCTGCTTCGTTAATGTGTTTGAACTCTTGCACTTTGACATCTTTTCCGCTCTCCTTCTCTACCACATATCCCACGTCGCCGACAATACCTAGATCAATTGCCATGGCCGGCAAGCCTAGGTTATTGCGATACTTGGCTAGTACGACTTGATAGGCATATCCCGCGGTATATTCTGATTGTCCTGCATTGCCGATGAAGGAGTGGAGAGAGGGGAGGAGGATGAAGAAATCCAAGGGTTGGGAGAGTGTGGCTTCGTGGAGGTTCTTTGACCGTGGACTTTGGGGAAGATGGTCGATGTCCACTGTTCATGCGTCATGCTACTGAACAGCGAGTCGTTGAGTGTCATGGCGCCCTGTATGACGCCCCGGATAGGTGGGAAGGTCTTCAAGGGCGAATGAATTGGAGATGTCGCACTGGAGAACTGCGGTGCGAATGCCGGAGTCTTCGAAGGAGATGAAAGATGATGCTTCAGCGGAAGAAGCACGAGAGCGGGAGACGAAGATTCGGTTTTTGGCACCGTGGGTGGTTAGCCAGCGAGATATGCTGCGCCCTAGACCACCGAGACCGCCGGCGAGGAGGTAGGATACGTCTGAGTCAAAGAGGATGCTCTCGGGCGGTTTCTGTGCAACCTAAAAACTTGTCAGCCTTCCATTTCCAAGGAAATGGTAATATGGGGTGCTTACTAAGACCTGATCACCTGTGGTCGGGACCATGATCGCTCTGTTCGTATACTTCTCATTCTGCACCATTTCGATTGCCTCAGTCAACTTTGACCATGACCTCAAGTCGATCGGCGAAACTGCTTGCAACTTCTTGTTCATAACGAACTTCATCGCCTCCTGGAAGATTCTGCCGGCAAGTTTGACATTCTGTTGACGCAGGTATACCATGTTGACGGACGTGAATGACACACTCTTGTCGAATGGAGCCATTTCCAGCCGCGCATTGGTCTGTGAGTTGTCCTTTGCAAGATCAATAAATTTGCGGAAGGGTGCGACGCAGCTGAATATAGCCTGAAGTGCTTCGCCTGAAAGCGTATTCAAAGCAACATCCACACCACGGCCCTTGGTTGCTCGCCGGACTGGAACAACAAACTTCAGATCTTGACTGGAGAAGATTCGGCTTGGATCAATACCGTATGACTCTGTGAGGTGAGTCTTCCCCTCGGCCGAATTGACAGTCACGAAGATAACTGCTCCAAGCATCGAGGCGATCAGAAGGGCAGCTTGACCGACAGAAGCTGCACCTTCGTGAACGAGGACTGTATCATCAGCCTCTATGCACGCTGTGTGTACCAAGGCATGAAAGGCAGTAGGATAAGCTACTGGAATGCTCGCCGCGGCCTCAAAGCTCGCATCATCGGGAATTCTGTGCACAAAAGTTGCTGGAGTACGGACATGCGTGGCGAAAGTGCCGGTGCGCCAGGCAGTGACCCGATCACCAACCGAGGGACCTGAAACAGTATAACCAATCTTTGTAACAACACCCGCGCACTCTTGGCCTAAGTTTTGATACGAAAGTTCACCACTAAGTATTTGGATGTCCTTTGAGTCGAGACTGGCAGCTTGAACTTCGACCTCAACTTCTTGAGGCAACGGCCGCTTCGCTATCGAATCGTCTTCGAAGACAAAAGGCCCCTTCAGGCCTGAGTCGGAGACTTTGAGCTTCAGCCGGCGATCTCTTTGTACAATATCCTCCAGCTGTGGTGGCAGCGATAACGGATCGGTGCGCCTAGCAACGAACTTATTCGACCTCTCATCCTCAATTGCGCGCTTGATATGAAGCACGCCCCCTTTCTCAATGAATCCGCCGTCATCGGACACAGAGTAAGATCCTGGGCTCAATTGCTTTTCGTAAATGCGGTACAAAAGGTCAGCGACGCCCTTGGCAGGTAACTTCTTCTCCGCATCTAGATCGACAGTGATACAAGAGAATGCTTCATGCTCTGCTCTCAGGGTACGAGCACGCCCCTGGAAAATTGCAAGCTCAGGGCGCTCGGGGTTGGACGGCGCTGCTCCACGAGTTGCCCAAATTGGGCCCGTGTATATATCAGCGAAGCGTTGGAAGGTCTCAAATTGTTCAGTCGAAGGGCTGCCCAAGAGTAGTTCATCAAGCCCAGCAAAGCCGACGCAGATTGTGCCGCCTACATCTTGCTGTTTCAGCCTTGATAGCGACCCAGCTATACTTGAAGGCCTGCCTTTTCCATCCCGACCCTAAGCGCCAACGACACGTCTAGCCCGTCCACCTTGGTCGGAAAGTCGGAGCACATGATGGTACTGAGAGGCTTCTCTGGCGGCCTGGGCAAGCCATTGCCGAGAGTTGACTTGGTTCCGATGGCCGTGGCTATCATGAGCCTTGTACCATCTCTAGCGGGTCTAGTATAGCCGAGCTACTTGCTTGAAGACCACCGAAACCAGTAGAGCGCAGCACATCTTCCCGCTGAGTCTCAGTGAGCAGCGGGCCATCAGTCCGCCACGCTTCCGATGCGTTCCACCAGCCTAGTAGTGCGCCAAAGATGACTGAAGCTGCAAGAAGGGGATTGTCAAGAATGATGAGTTTGCATCCTAGCCGTAAAAACTTCCGTGTATGTGCCATCATGTGATGCATGTCGTATGTGGCGTGGAGTACGTTGGCTATAAACGATAACATCGTAGGACGCAGGCTTGAAGTCCTGGGTCTCAGGATCTTGCTCGACATCGAGCTTCTTAAAATTCATGAACTGCGAGAAGTCATCAAACTTCTCTGCGGCGCGTTGGAAGAAGTAGGATGAAATGTTGGGGGTACGTGTGGACATATTCACAGCCCTTCAGCCCTTGAAGCATCGGAACCGTCGCACCACCCGTACCAGCGCCGATCTCGAGATAGTCTAGGTTGGTATTCTTATGGGAAAGCATGGCGACGTATCGGGATATCTGCGTATATGCATTGGGCATTCAGAAGGCAGCGGTGTAGTAGTCTTCCAGCAGATTCTCCTGCATCATCAATGCGAGAGGTTCGACCTCTTGTCTGAATACTGAATGTAGGGCCTCCCCTACTCGTACTAGAAGCTTGCCATTATACGCCGTCTGTGATTTCGATAGTGCTCCATAAGGGTCTGAAGTTTAGTGGCAGTCTCGGGGTTGTGAAGCTGGTGCCACTTATCTGTTGGCTGCGGATGTGTCTTCGCTACCACAGCGTCTCGCAGCTCGCACAGGTTCCGATAGAACTTTTGGTTGTGAGGAAGCATGGTAGATACTTCATGGTCGTTGACTTTGCAAAGAGCTTGATCAATGAAGTAGTACGACAGCAACTCCAGTTGCCTGACAGTCTTCGGTCGATCATCTGGTCGCGTGCCGCTTGTAGCTCTCGGTCCAGGTTTTGGCGGTCAATGAGTCCCACATCAGGCTCCCAGATCGGCTTGTAGCAGTGCTTTGCCAATTGCTGCACCTCGATGGGCTCATTGGCACCATTGATAGCAACAAATTTGAACCCATCCATGACCACCACTGGCTTCGAAGTGGATGGATCCAGGGTGGAGGTGTTGACTTTCGCTTCCCTTGATCTATGTCGCTGGGCGCTGACTATAACGTTGAGTTGGTCGCCGATTTGGGTGGCGATATCTGCAGATATCGATGTTTCTTCCATGAATGCGGGCCCCATTGCACCCTTCAATTTACGAAGCTCGGGACCCCCAAGGGCTGCAAGTGCGAGCTGGAGAAAGCTATCTAGAGTAGCAGGATGTAATAATCGATCATGCTCAAACACTTTCGGAATGGCGATCCGCGTGTTCGTCACTTCGATCGACCCGGCAACTTGAGCGGGAACATGAGGATCGATGGTTATTTTTTGGAGGCCTTGGAATAACGGTCCGTACGAGAGACTAATGGCGTCGACGCTCTCATAAAAGATCGTCGGCTCAATATTTTGCGTGCCGTTTGCACGCGCTGCTGTCTATTCACTCAGGCATGCCTGCGTCAGATCATCGTCTCCAATCGCTTGGGTCGGCACGGAAACAAGACCCCGACAATTCTCAACCCATCCTCCATTGTTAGAATACGAGAAGACGCCAAACTCTTGCCATACATCTGATAGGGCAGTGCCGCTGCTCGATTGGCAACGCATGGAGAATGAGGTTTCGACACCTTCGTCGCATTCGGGGACGACTAGTGCTCTAGAGATACTGACCTCTCGTAGCCTGTACTCCAATACGTTCTTAGATCCCCGGGGTAAGAATGTCGATGGTGCAATAATGCACATCTGTCTGCAAGCTTCTATTGCCATACAGAGGTAGCCGCAAGCTGGAAATAAGGCGTCGCCCTAAGCGACATGGTCTCTAAGCCAGGGCTGCTCTCGAGGCCACAGGAAATTCCTGAAGCGAGGTTCGATCGGGTTCCAGTCATAGACTGGTGCACCAAGAATGTCAGTTCTAGCGACTTGCCGAAGAGGGTAATCACGGCTGAGTCGGGACTCGCACCGTAACTGCGAGCGTGGTTCCAAGGATACCGAGGAAGGTCTGTCAGGACGCATAGGGATTGTTTTGGCTCACTTGGGAAATTGACTGCGTGAAGGTTGGCTGGGTAGTTGTTGGCGCACAGGTGGCCAACTGCTTGCAGCGCAGTGGCATCGGCAGGTTTGTTGCAGATGAGTGTGAGAGGTATTGGATGTGCGACTTTTCTCAGATTGTGTTTTCAAGAATCTCTTGGACGGGGAGTTTGAAAAGGGCATGGGGTCCAACTTCCAGTATTACTTCTACTCCGTAACTCTCATCTGCCGACGGCATTGAGCAGAGCTTGCCTAACGCACCAGAGAAGCGTACGCAGCCAACAAGGTTCGATACTCGGTATTCGGCGCCTAGCTGGCGCTGGTTGACAACGTTTCCTGTGACTGAAGAGAAAATTGTCGCCCGTTGCTCGCCATCTTGTTGTACAACATGTACCTGTTGGAGCCACGCAAGATATTCTTCAACGGCTGCCTGCATATGATGCGAGTGATACGCAGTATCTACTTGAAGCATCTTCGCAAAGACGCCTTTGGCGACTAGAGCCTTATGAAGTTCCACCATATCTTTAGTGTCACTAGAAATTGTTACCGCACGAGGACTGCTAATACAAGCGACGACAGCCTTTCCAAACGTGTCATCCAGCTCAGCGAGTTCTTTGTTTGCTTCTTCTTCAGAAAGGCCGACAGCAATCATACGGCCGTCGTACCCAAAGCGCTTCACTTTTGGTGTTAATAAGCCACGAAAGAACGCAACGGTCGTTGCTGACTCATAACTCAACGCGCCTGTGGCATAGGCAGCGGCGAATTCACTACTCGAATGGCCGATAACGGAGTGGGAGTGTACGTTCCATGCGAAGAGCAGATCTACGAGAGAAATCTGGAGTGCGGTACAGAGCGGCTGGCTGAGTTCTGCTTCCGACTCGTGAAGTGGTTTTATCCTTGAGAAGCTGTTCCATCAGAGACCAGTCAGCGCCCAGACATTTCGTAGTCGTATCGCATCTCAGTAGGCTGTTCTTGAATACTGGGTTGAGCAGCTCCCTGCCCGTACCCCACTATTGCGCACCATGGCCAGTGAATATGAAACCTATTCCTGGCGTGTTGCGCGACTGCTGGAAACTGGGACAGGACTTTGTAGTCGCCCTTCCAGATCTAGCTTGTCTTTTGCGACGATTGTTGCACTGTAAGAAAACCGTGAGCGGTGTTCACAAGGGGTATAAGCGAGGCCGTCTAATAAGCCTTCCTCATCGAAATCGGATTGTGTTTGGAGGTGGTCGGCAAGCGTTTTCCTCGTAGAAGCCAGACCACGCTCGCCATTGGCAGAGAGCAGAAACAAGCGTGATCATGGAGTGCCACTGAATGTCATTTCGCTGGCAGGACTGATGAAGCCCGAGTCATTCCTGATGTGTCCACCAGAACGGCGGCATTGCTAGAGGTAGTGGTACGCATCATCCACAATGACGTGAGTATTTGTCCCTCCGTAACCAAAAGAATTGACACTTGCGCGTCGCAAGCCTTCCAAAGGCCAATCCTTCGTCTCAGTGGGGAATTGTAGCTGCCATCCTTCGAAATCGATGGCGGGGTTACCTCGTTGAAACCAGATGTTCGGTGCAATCGTGCCTTTCTCTACGCTGAGAACAGCTTTGATTAAGCCAGCAATCCCACTCGCTCCTTCCAAGTGGCCCATCTTTGCCTTTAACGATCCAATTGAAAGAGGGATCGACGCACCGTCTGCTGCGAGGGAACGATGTGCCGCGAACACCTCGCCAATCGCGCCTACCATGTGCCTCGAAGTATCCTGTCTGTCTTACATCACAAACCGCAGCTTTATATGCAGAACGTATGAGATCGATCTGTGCCTCTTTAGAAGGCATCGTGATGCTCGGTGTCCGTCCGTCCGAGCTAGCAGCTATTCCGCGGATGACGGCTTGTATCGGATCGTTATTGCGCAATGCGAGATCTAACGGTTTTAATGTGACAGCACCAAAGCCCTCTCCTCGCGCGTAGCTATCAGCACGCTCATCGAAGGCGTACGATATTGGGTCTGGGCTCAGGAAATGCATATCGCTCATTTCAATCTGGATATCCGGACTCAAGATGAGATTGCTGCCTCCAACCACAGCCATTGAGCTCTCACCCGTTCGCAGACTCTGGCAGGCCAAGTGTACAGCGACGAGTCCACTGCTGCAGGCCGTGTCCCATTGTGATCTAAGAAGTCGTTCTGGATAGCCGATGACAACATGGTCAGAGAATCCTGGACAATGAGTTCAAGGTTTGGGAAGGCCTCGAGCAGCCGTAAGTGAGCTTGTTGTAGAGCATTGGATTTGTTTCAAACTTACTCGGGCGAGTGAGGCACTCATGTGGCTACTTCCACCACCGACATCGATGACTTTGCCACTGCTAATTTGATCCCAAGAGAGGCTCTCCTTGAGAATTTCAAAATGGCGCTCAACTACAAGGAAGTTAGCACAGTGATCTGCAAGTTGGGGAAGGAGAGTAGTACGTCGGGAGACTCCAGCCATTGCGCTCGCAAGCGACCTCCTCGTTGTGGGCCTTGCTTGTAGAATTGAAACAAATTCGTTCCGTGCCTCGTCACCAAAGCTTTTTTCTGCCTATTGCTCACGAGGGTTGATCCCTGGATACTTGTGGAAGCCCCAAAGGCTGCTCTGAAGAACTCATCCAACCTATAGACTATATTAGCATCGTAATTCTAGCAACGTCGAGCAGAATAATCGCACTAATGGTACATACATCCCGGCACTACTTGTCTTTCAGGTAAAGGACACTTCGGGCGTATGTTTGAGCACATCCTTTTTCACTTCCTCCAAAACTTCGTCCGTAGCTAGTATGCGCAAGAAGCGACTAACAGCACCTTCGATCATTTCAACGTTCTCCGCAATGTCTTGATATTGGCGACTCTATCCTCGGAATTGCTTCGAAGAAGTTGAATTCACATGCTACTTGCCGGGCTGCCATATCGTACAAGTAGTATACGAAGGTCTATGCATCGTTTCTGGAGCCATTCACGAGGCGTAGTAGATCTCGAGCGGCATCATCTAGGCGTGCGCGGAGAGCAACCTGCTTCGAATTTTTCCGGCACTGTACCGGGGACTACCTCGAAGGTTGGCTCCCGTAGATTCTTCGCAGTCAGATCTTTAACAATTTGAGTTGTCAGCTGCTGAACCTCCGTCGCCAGCTCGAGAAGGGCGGACTGCTGTTCAGCTTTCATGATACCGCCTTGGACAAGTGCTTGCGCCGATGTGGAACCCCCGAAATTTGCAATGACTTTGACGCCTTGTGTTCAGATATGCAGCTGGACGAGTGTGCCTAGCCTAGTTCGTGTGTTGCGCAGTAGCAGTTTGACCATCGGTGCCTGAGGTGAGACCTGTACCAATGCTTAGAGGCTAGAAATGAAATGGAGCGGACACACTACCTGCACGCTTTATGCGGTTAGTACGGTAGAGTTGGTTAGGTCACCTGCGGCCTTCACAAGCGCAGTCACTTGCGCAATGCGACTTACTCTTGAATATTGGCACAGAAGTATCCCGCTGTCTTCGTTGAAGTTTCGGGATCTGAATTTAATTATGAAGTACCGGCGTAAGGGACGCTGGCCCGGAGAGGACTGACAGGCGGCGGGTGATGGCGGCGCCCGTGCAATTGCATGACACGGGCCCAGGATTAGACTCGGCAGCAGACACGGCGTATGCGGACTGCCTGCATAACACTGACTCGGAGATTTGCAGGTTGGTGCCGGTAGGCGCGGTCCACGCGCTAGACATGGTATGCATGTACATGCGTTGGCAACCCATTACCTTTCCGCGGATATCCTCAGCCAGCGAGGCGGCTCGGTCCCTCTTTTCCACATTTATACTTGGGCTACTAGTCGTATAATCGGTTTTGTTGTATGACGTTCTGTATGAACGTCAGTATGAAGAATTTCTGGGTGGGGCCCGGAGAATGTCACAGCGATTTGCCGAAGACTTTGCCGATTGCTCTTGCCGCAGCTACCTGTCTCGAGCGATGAACCTTCCTCCTGATGGTCGCGATCCGCATCAGCGATTGTGCTGGGAGGTTTCCTGTAAATAAGCCATGCCAGGATGCCAGGGCCGAGAAAGAGTAACATAGTATACTCGCCCTACACGTCCATTGGACGCTACATATAACATTGCGACATGATGTTCTTGCGTACACAAGCTGTACGGGCCTGTTCCAAACAGTTAGCTGATTACAGGTCGGGGGGCCTTGAAAATGTTACGAAATCGATGTGCAAGTCGCTGTAAGCACACTAAAGATGTGACCCCTCTTTCTTAAGCGCAGAAAATATTGACAGCAAACTTGACTGATTAGTTAGAGCTTGTACAGAACCAGTAGACACGATCAAAGATCGCCTACCTGATCGCCTACCTGATGGTCTTTCGCGCAGTAGATCTCGAGAGCGAGGGCAACCGCTAGCTTGATTCGGCGCCAGCGCGCTACAAGATAGCTGTCAGCGGATGACCTCGCGATTGCAAGCAAATGTACTCATGTCGCGTGTGAGCACCCAAACCCGCGGGGCACCTAAGAGTCGGAGTGCGCTTGAAGCCACTTGGCTACCGGCTTAAGACGCTACGCGAGCCTAGAAGCTCTATTCAGCTTGCGATTTCTTCAACGTTGGTCAGTGAGTCTTGTGTATAGATCGCATGCTGCGATGATTTTGAAGTCTGATTGGCGTTAGCGAGATCCACGGACACATACTTCTATGGGACAAGCCGGATTGTAGATACGTGCATCAGCATCATTCGAAGTTGATAGACGAGATCTGGGGTTCGTGAGTCAGCCTTCAAGCTTCATTCACATTTCCCGCAGCATCAACCAATGGCGGAGACACGACTAGAGACTGTCATTCGGGTACTTCCAAGGCTGGAGTTGCGGGGAAGTCAGTCCAAACACTAAGGCAACCGACGTCTTCGATCCTGTCGAAGGGCAACCTTCGCTCTACCATCCTACCTCTGTCGCGCTGAATCAAGATCCTCGAGGTCTACAAGAGACAGTAAGTTCTATATGGCCCTCGATGATCATCCGGGATGTATCAAGGCTGCAAGGACAGAATGGCGCACGCTTAGGCGGAGATTATTTTTGAATATAAAGATGTTAGGGTCATAGCAAGCGGCCAATCTGGGAAGCTCTAGATTGATACGATGGTGCTGTTAACTTACACGCAATAAACAGAGCGCCCACTCATTGAGTATTAATAGATGCGGGAGTTCTGTTGGGCACAATCGGACTAATCACTGCGAGGGTCAGATTAGTGGAAATCGAGTTGCGACAGCGGAGTCAAGGCCTCCACCCTCTGCTTGAGCACGGCCGGGCGAGGGGTTATACAGCCTTGTGAATCGCTCTCGTGAGTGGATAGCCGCAAAAGCTCTCAGCCGATGCTGTGGTTCATCTTCTAGCAAGACACCCGGCATGACGGGGTTGGCCGAGGCCTGTTAGGTGTTAGTACAAATAATGGCGACAAAGGCATTGAACCTCACTTAACGTCCGTCCCGACGTGACGGAAAACCGTGTGTCCAGGAAATGACCAATCAGCTCGCAACGATTGTAGACTTCTCTTCGAATCTAGCTCGCTGATTGGTCGATTCCGGCCCACCGGGTTTTCCGCTGCGCCGGGGGGGATGTTACTCTTACCTTGTTGAGTGGTGGCCGTGTGATAAGCTGGGAGCAGAAGAAGCGACCTGAAGGGGGCTCTTGTGGACTTATCCAGTTGCGGCGAAGAAGGAGAGCTGCCCTGTGAGAACTGTAATTGAGAACAAATATGAGCAGCGTATGGGTAACTTAAAGGCCGAACATCATGGCCTTGACAGATATCTGTAGGCAGCCCGCACAACGTTGATACTGTAGCCACGCCTAGCATGTAGCGATAGATATTTTGATACACGCTGGCTGGCAGGCACATTTTCCAGGGCGCAGATCTCCTGTTCGCTAAGAATGGAGAAGTATAGGTATAAAGTTGAAGAGGCGAAGAAGCCGCTTGCTGGATCGGAACTGACGTAGAGTAGATGAGCAGAAACAATATCGCAAAGGTGGGTGCAAGATACCAATGACGCGCGCAATCCAAGGAATTCTTTCGAAGTTGTCAGTGATTCTGAGCAAGATTTGTATTTGAATCCGACGCCAAGACTGTGCCACTAGTCAGCAAAGATCTCAACAAAGAGTCCTAGAATGGGCAAGCAATTTTGTGGATGCAGGTCACGAAACCAGATATGTAGATGAATCTCGATTGTATTGTTCTTGTACGCGTTCAATTGCCTGAGAGAGATTAGCAAAACTTGCTTGAGGGAAAGGTGATATCAGCCGTTAATGTTACTAAAGTTAGAGGTTGTACAAGTCAATGTGATGATACCTCCAGACTTGGCCATGACGATTCGCGCTTGCGGCTGACGCGACCGTGTGCTCACCACGCTCTGAGACGCACGAGATCTACCAGAGAGCTGAGGAATTTCCTCAAAGCAAGCCTTCGGCTCTTGAGGCCTCAATGAAGCTCTCACGCCTCGTGAAACAGCCTGAGAAGCACCATAGGCCTAGTACTGGCACGTTAGTACCATGCATAACGTAGACTATAGGATACTGACCAGGTAGACAAAAGTAAGTTTAGGATGTAGACTGGAAATAAGCACGGAGCTAGCGGAAAACGCGGAAATGAACATGAAACTTCGCGCGCAGGCCTGTGGAGCGAGGCTTTCCCTAATATCAGCTAGCGCAGCACACAGCATTGCTCTAGTTTCTCAACAGCAGACATTGTGGCTAACAGCATCGGCCCACTGTGGCATCACCAACACGTTGTCGCTCAGACGTTCAGCACAAGAGCATTATTTCGCCGGATACCGGGCTGTTACACCGGACTCGATATGGGAGAATTGGGGCAGAATTTGTAGTACGAAATCAAGGAGCTGGATTGAGTCGCTTGTTGCGTCGCAATCCCTCACTGGAAGTGAGCCTTGAGTGTCGCGATGTGTGACAACAGTCGAGGCCTTAGACCATGCGGCGTTCACACCTTTATAGCCACTGGCCTCCAGTACGCTTATGCTGATAGAACATCATCTGCGAAGCAAGTGCCAACATTCTGCGCCACAGTTCTGGCTGTCATTACAGTGCTTATTGTCCGCCGTGTCGAAAAACTAGCTTTCTCAGTGATCAATTCTATGTGAGGCAAAAGTATGATGAACGGCTTGGCTGATAGGCAGGATATCAGTGTAGGAGTGCCAGCTGCCAGCATAGCGATGATTTAAAATTAACCCTGATACGTGCACCATAGCTGACACGGAGGCATAAGCAGATTAGAAATAGCCAAAAATACTGGATCATTGTAGTGATGGAGGTAAGCAATCAATATCGCAGAGCTCCGCGAACCTGGTGTCCTTGTGTACCCGCCACGATGCACTTGCTGGTTCGCGTGCTGATGTGCCAACGCCCCACTTCCATGCAGCAGCAAGCCGCCACGCCGCAGTGTTCGATATCCTTGCAGACGGTAGCCCGTTGCGGCTTTAGCACCAATCGTCTCAACATTCGAAACAAAACATATAATGGTAACAACGAGCAGCAACATTTCATTGCCACATGTAAGGGCAAGCTGTGATGATTCGAGAAGGAGCCTCCAACACTTCCAGTTTCCGGCGCCGCTGTTTGATTAGCCCGGAGATTTTCCCTACTGGCTCATACTCGTGAGGTCAGGAAGGGCTTATTTTAGCCGAGGCTTGACTGGCGTGGGATGAATGATTTGCTCGCGTCATGAAGCATGGAACCCACGAGTCATGAATAGTCATGCCTGACAGTGCTTGCATTGACAGGTTCGCCATGTGAGTAGAACGCTAATGGTCGTTGATGTAGTATGGAGGGGATTATGATCATTATTCTCTAAATGGGTAACCATAACACCAGCATTAACACGCTAGAATGCGCCACATGTGATGACCATCAGCACTGGGTGCGGGTCGTGCCGCTACAATCAAGTGCTGACCCGGTAGCTAATTGGATGACCGTCATCGCTCATCCAGTGCCATTCATCGTACGGCCCGGTGCGCTGTAGATCAACGCCATCTGGCTTTGAGGCGAGTAAGCATTCGATGATCGCTCGTCGATTGCGCACGAGTGCATATGGCCACGTGTCACTAAGCTCGATACAGCCTAACACGATTCCCGTCTGAAGATCGTCAGCATTTTCGATCGCTTGGATTCAGCAACGAAACCTCAGTTCATCAATCTCATGCTCTTCGCCGTAGACGTATGCATGATTGGTTAGCAAAGGTGACCGAAGGCTGCTGCGGTAGCCTCATAACAGGACAGGCGAAGTGCTGACGGCTTTTGTCGCATAAGTTGTGTAATTGCAAGTTATTACAGAGCATGTTCGTGCATCAGATACCGACAGCCTTCGTTGCATCGGAGTATTCTGTGCCTACTGCGGGCGGATCGGAGCGGTAAGTGCTTAGAGAGACTAGTGCGTAAGGGGTTAGTAGCTAATATACAACAATCTAGCCGAATTGAGACTGTAAGCATCAGCAATAGTTCACTTGGTCTAAACTAGGATTATTCGATCACAGCAGGAGTCGTACAAATGCATTGGTCGTGCAGAAGGTGAGGCTGGGTTTGCAAAGGGCTATAGTCACTGTAAGCCTAGGACCACATCACACGACTAAAGCGTCCGACCCCTGACACACAATACAATCAATAGCGAAATCGGCTTCACCTTTGCGAGCAGCAAACTTTGACTGGGGCTGGCCTGCCAGCAACGGTGGGCCCTTGCTGCGTCGTTCGCTGACCAGTAATCTGGATTAAACCCTCGCATGCGTCGCTGATCATGATGCTGACAGTTAGTGCCTGACTACTTACGGAAGGCGATAGGGCGAAGCACCCTTGCAAGACCCATTGCTTGTGCCATCTTGCTTACAGTCACAGATTCCATAATGCTGTAATGGACCATATATCGATGACTGTCAGCACTGTGTGCGGGCCGTGCCGCGATGAATGAGTGCTAAGTAATGGCATCCGGGGCTCTCATTTCCCGCTCTCCAAGGCTGGTTGTACAAAGCGATTGCTCAACATCACCAGTCACCGTTGTGCCAACGCTATGATCTTCCGACGTTACGTGGATACGATAGTCTACTCGGAAAGTAATGTAAGTACTGTATGGTCAAATATGTTCGCTGTGTTCATGAAGAGTGATTCGGAGTCGAAACGTTTGGATAACGGTCGCAACGAAGCTCGTTTGTTTGATGGGCAGGCCCGAGCTCGCATCAGTGAGGATCAGCTGTCTTGTTGCAATCAGTGAGGCAAGGATATTATGAAACAGGTTAACATAAGGCTTGGAACAGCTAACGAGACTAAATTGCTGACGGCCATCACGTCGATGTTAGCTCACTAGTATGAGAATAAACACAAGAATGAGTGTCAAAAGTGTAGGACAAGTGGAGTCTTCCTGCAACAAGAATCTGGCTATGAGCATTGAAGTCTAGGCAGGAACGCATAAGGTGTCGAAATCATGCGAAGACTTGTACGATTTTGCAGCTAACACTCCACTCCGACTGAGTTTGGGTGCCCAGTCTTGGTCGACGAGGCCCAGTTGCGTCTAAAGGAGAGCCGCTAGACTCATTGTGCTAAATGCAGTGTTGCTATCGAAGGCCTTTAGACATCATAAGCCTCAGATCCGCAGACATGGAATGCTCTTACAGCGCTTACCTTATGAGTATCCCGTGAACATCTTCTTTGGCTCGGTCGACTAGCTACAGTTGCTCTCTGTGACGAAGAGCGCGAGCAACATTTGTGGTCAAGGGGTGGTCGGCAGAAGCAATTTGGTTCATCCGCTTTCTTAATCCTGTCCGGAGCCCGATCTAGTTTACAATCCTACCACAACTCTTGCAACAAATGAGATTTGTCCAGCCCCCGCAAGAGTTGATCTTGTTTCAATGGTCTCGTCATGCATGACTCCAACCAAAGTCTCCAACCGACGTCCACACTGCCGCGCACCCTGGCTACTCTCACACCTCGTATTCCCTCAAAGAGCCCAAGTACCGCTTCTGCGGCGCAGTTGCTCGCAGCTTGCCAAGCATATATCTCTAGGTATTCGGCACCAGAGAAGGCAGAGGTGCATTGGTTGAGGTCGAAGCGCGGATCAATATCTAAGCGTATCGTGATCTGCCATCGTTTAATCCTTGACAAGCCATCCGGATAAATGATATCTTTCACTGGTGCCCTGTAGTAGGGAAAAGCAGTCAACAATGATGGGTGAGCATGGAATATGTGCAGTTCGTAGAGGAAATCGGTTGCTTCGTCGTGTATTTGGCGACATGTGGATAATAGGGCTGGATATAGCGGCGACCTTACTAGTGCTCTTTGCTGGTCTCTTGCGATAGAGCTAGTTGAGCATCGGGCAAGGTCAGCGAAGCTGAGAGCCTTGGGGCATAGAAGCTCGACATAGATACGACTTCTGAGTTCGGGTGGCAGGCTGAAGAAATGAGAACCAAACCGTTCGTTCATACCTGCGCCGCAGGATAGGCGTTAGCATGTTGTTCGCTTAGCAGGATGGTCACGATTCACTTATTCCGCGAATTGCCTCTTGTTACTCAGCCTCATTTGAGCATGCAAATTGAGTTCGATCGCAACAGTGGGGCGGAGAATAGATGTCGCTGGCGAAGGTTGCCAGGATTGACGGAATCTTCAAGATGCGGAATCTTTTAAAAAATTGGTTGCGAAGATCATGCCGGTACGTAGCGTTCTGCGCTAGGGAATCGAGCTGATCAGCGGAAATCTGATGGCTCTCTGTTAATGTTACAATGTTAAAATATTCTCTCCACACCTCCTATCACTATGCTGCAAACCGCTGCTACACGATTAGTGCTACTCAACACATACACATCTCGATGTTTGTGATTGAGCTGCCGAGCTCAGTAACTGAAGAAGCACAACATGACGTGAGTGTATCGATCGTTCCACCGGCTTGTCTTGTATCCAGCACCCTAGCCTGGCTTATCTGCGAAAGGCCTTGCGACACGATCTCCAATGATGATCACACCGGCAAGCTCGTGAGGTTACGTAGTTGGAGAGATGGTGACATTTTGTGGGACGTAGCAGAATAAACTGGCACTACATGGCGATGCATCTTGATTGTGTCTGACAGTATGAGAACACGCTCAAGCGTAAGCGCTATAAGTGCAAATCCAACATCAATCGAAACTACGGTATCATGCTTACTTTTCTGCTAACGCCTCGCTGCCCTTTCTTATGCTTGTTTACCTGCTTACTATGGAATGGTATTCCACACAGTTGGTGTTCCACCATGGTGGGCTTCCATCTAAATCCCAACAGGAGTAGCGAAGATGCATAAGCAGAGTCAATAGAGTCTAGCCTGATATGCAACCGCTGTGGTACCATGAGGGCACATGATGTCTTTATTGCAAGCAGAGGTGTTCTATAAACTCCTTAAGCCTAAACTCCAGCGAACGTCTAGGTTACATCTGCAAACCTATCCAGCCTACCTTCATCTAGTAGTTGTATCAGTCGCTTGTTCCTCTAAATGTGGAGCCTGAAAATATAAGTCTTCACAACTATTGATCGATCCTATCTAAGTCCCAATCAAGTGTACTTTCTATGGCTCCGGCGGTGGCAGCTTTTGGGGATTCTAGTGTTGCAGTTTGTTACATGTGCTTTGGTTCCTGCAGCTGAGAGTTGTGTAGCCAGATCAGGTGATTCTCCGATCAAAACAAGAATGTGTCTTCTTCAGAGACTGCTTGTGTCCGGCAATCATATGACTCAAGTTAATGTTAGGATTGTATGCAAGTGCGGATATCAAAGATATGAAAAGCTCAGGTGCACGTCTATTCTCCTCGTTCCGGACGTGCATTCGTGGAACGCATAGTGCTGCCCCTTGGGAAGCCACAACAGCAGCAACGCAGGGCTGCATCACAGTAGTCGAGGAGAAGTCTGATTCCTAGAAGTCGATGAGTCCTACATTCCTAACATATCTGAATCGGACGTGTAGATGTATTTCGACAGGGCCCTTGCAAACGTATGAAAATAACCAATCTTCCCTAGTCACCTCCTGCAGCCCCTTCCGACCTGCTCGCCGGCTAATTCCTCTCTGATGATAGACGCAAATGAATAGCATTCTTAAAGAAGAGCTCTTTTACCCCCGTATTCAAGCCTAGGAAGCTCTAAGTGGTCGCATACTTGACCCATGGATTGTATGCCCCAGAATGATTCCTTGTGTCCATCCGTGCTAGTCGCTATAGTAATGTAAGCTGCTGTCGTAAGATCGACCAAAAGTGCGGGAAGATGTTAGTGATGTGATGTTTACTCACCAGTCATCCAGGGCAATCCGAAGGCGCCCTCTTCGAAGGCCGAAGAGGTAGCTTGCATCAGCTTGTGCTTCACCTCATCACTATTGCTAGTGCTTATGATCTTTTCTGCTCTTTTGTCTGACCCTACCAAGGCAGCCACAATGGTGTGCAGCTGCTCTGGTGCGGCAGGCAGTGTGAGGAATGGATGGATCTGAATTGGATGTGTTTGGAAAAGCCATCCAAATCTCGGTTATCCAGATGCAGAATGGATATCCAAATCCATCCATTTCAAGGCATCGGTATAGTACGTTGCCTCCAATATCACATCCACTATCACATTCAATATCACATCTAATATTATATTTAATATTGTATGCAGGGGCTTAGGGGCTATCACATTTAATAATACTATCACTATATCTATAGACACCACCGCGGACCCATTATATCTTATACTATTATCCTTTTTCTATATAACTTTCCGTACTATACGTACAAACTCTCTAAACTTCTATATTAAAAAGGGTTCTATATTATGAAGAAGGCTCAGCAAGCTTATTCTGAGCAACCTTCGTTACCGTCTTCGCCAACGTCGTCGGTAAAGTCGTCGCTAGATAGCGTTTCTGATATTGCTTCAGACATCTCAACAGAGCCAACTTTCGAGTCGGAGTGGAGCACAAAAGCGCGTACGGCCGACACCCCACTAATTGAGGGATTGAAATTCAAATACCATAGTGTTGTTTGGTCTCAACTTCCTGGCTTCAGTATTCCAATCTCGAGGCGTACGGCTAGGCTAAACTCGCCTATCTGGAAGTTTGGCGTACCAATTGAACATACCGAGACTGGCGCCCGCTGGTGGCTATGTGTCCGCTGCCATACTTCCGACCCGATTTCACGGACATGTCACGCTCATTATTACAAGGTCGACGGCGGAAGCACGAATGTAGTCGAACACATCCGCCAAGTTCACGGCAAAACTTGGAATAAGGAGAGAGAAATTATCCCTTTCAAAAGAAGGGGTATATTGGTGCCAGCAGCCTTAGATACAAATGAGTCTCGAGAGCAAGAGATATTAAATGCGCTGGCATTGGCCTTCGATGAAACCACCTTCCAAAAGCTTCTTATTCGCTGGATTGTCTATGACAATGTGTCATTTAGGCAGGTTGATAGTGAGCCGTTTCGCGACCTTCTTGCCTATCTCTCGCCCCGCGCAAAAGATGCAATACCTACCGCAAAGACTGTCAAAGACTGGATCATGAAAGGCTATAGGATTCACAAGGCCAAAGTCAAACAGGAGTTGCAGGATTCCGTCAGCAAGATCCACATCTCCTTCGACCTCTGGACCTCTGGAAATTGCCTCTCGCTCAACGGCATTGTTGCTCACTTTATCAATGCGGAATTCAAGAACCAAACGATACTGCTAGCGACACCCGAGCAAACCGACTCGCATGCGGGTACAGATATTGCGGAGCAGGTTATTTCCGTGATCAAGGACTTTGGTATTCAAGACAGACTCGGCTTTTTTGTACTGGACAATGCTTCGAGTAACGATTCGGCAATGAAAGCAATTGGAGAAGAATTTGGCTTCGATCCTGACGAGCGCCGCCTGCGCTGTGCAGGCCATATTATCAACCTTATTGCCCGCCATCTCTTATTCGGCTTCGATAAGAACCTCTTCGAATTCGAAGGGTCGGTGCCGGCGAATTTGAAGGAAGAGTTAAATCGATGGAGGCGAATAGGACCAGTTGGTAAGGCTCACAATCTAGTCGTTTGGATATACGCAAGTCCACAAAGACGAAAACGGTGGCACCAGGCCCAACTCAAATACTTCAAGTCCATTATCGACCCAACCGAATGGAATACGATCAAAACGCGCGAGCTCCACAGAAGCAACGATACTCGCTGGAACAGCGTCTACGACGAGATCAAGATACTCCTTAAACTCCGAGCCCCTTTCGAAGACTTCTTATTATCTGAGCGCCAACGTGTCGTACGAGAGAAGTCCAAAGGACGCTGGATTCAAGACGAGGATTATTCTCGGAATGCCATCCTAAAAGATACGCTTGATTCAGAAGACTGGGAGATCTTGACCCAGTATCAAAAACTCCTAGAGCCTTGCTGGCTTGCAACAATAGATCTTGAAGGTCGGCCAGGTGATGGCAAGTCCTGTGGGATCAGCAAAGTTCAATTTGACCTTGAATTTATTGTTGAGGAACTTACGGCCGCTTACGAACGTTACAAACATGCATCACTAGCTACGACTGAAGGCCAATGGCACTTCGTTACGCAGATTAAACTTGCACTTGATAAAGCTGAAGAGTACTACGCAAAACTCGACGACTCACCGGCATATCTTGCGGCTGCCGTGCTACATCCTGCCTACACCTGGAAGGTTATCGAGTCTCAATGGGCAAACAACAAGTCGTGGATTACGGCCGGCCGAAAAGAAGTCAAGTCGCTATGGAGTTCGACCTATAAGCAACTACCCGTCTTAGATGCCATGTCACCAGCAAAGAAGACTACGATACATGAACCTGATACGCTGGAGACGTTTCATAACCGCGCAAAAAGTTTGGCTAAGGCACGAAGTAACAACCAAAAAGCAGCTATCCCAGATGAGTTTGAGCGATATAGCAACCAAGAGCCAATCGAGCTTGAGTTTCCACTTGAATGGTGGCGGACTATTGGTATTAAGGAGTACCCGCATCTGGCTCAAATGGCATTCGATATTCTCTCGATTCCAGCAATGAGCGATGAGCCTGAGCGTGTATTCAGCCGAATGGGGCTCATGATCACGACCCGCCGCAACCATCTTGAGCAGCCTACGATACAAGCAGCTCAGTGTTTGCATTCTTGGGACAAGGCAAATATTATTATAATCAAAGAAACGGAGATAGCACCTATATAGCGGTAAAAAAAAACCTATAATCTCGTCTCGCATAAGTGATTTCGGATTATTCCGGAAATTTTTCCATCATCCATCCAACTACCAGTTGGCAAATGGATGCGCCGCCAAATCCATCCATTCCTCACACTGGCGGCAGGATAGATATGGTGGTTCCAGAAGTTTAGGTACAAGAGACTGATAGCACTAGGAAGTACATCAGGATATAAAATGGAAATAGCTGTTAACGCTCGTTGCATCTATTCCAGTCAGTAGTTTGTTGAGCGTTAGGCTTGGGAGCGTACAGGGCCGGTGTTCACCGGAAACCGTGGGGGTAATTCAGGCGATATGGGGACGTGTAGTAGCTTGGCCCATCGAAAGTGTTCCTTTTTGAGCCAGTCACTTTTATCTGAGCCCGTTAGAGAAGTCGACGGATGCAGCGTTACGAGTCAACGGATTGAGGTGTGCCTGCCTTGATCGCCACGCGGAAAGGACCTACTCACTCTTGATCTGCAATGGTGGCTTGTTGTCACACATCTTCAGAAGCTCGCCAAGCAAGATGGGCGTATACGTAATATCGCATCGCTTGAAGGCGGGAGAGTTCTGTCCCAGTCAGACTGTAATAGAGATCCGGCTAGGATGTGAGGACAATAAGTCCACGACTCTTGCTGTACTTACTCGGAGGAGATGAAACGCCATGTAGCAGAAAGGACTCCCGATATCGACGAACAGGGTGATCTTGGGATTGGCCATAGCACAGAGACTGCTCTTGAACAGCAGAAAGTGAAAGGAAGTACAAAATCATCTATTGAACGATACTTAAGAAAAATTGTTAAATTGATAAGATTTAAAAAAAGAATTGTTGAAGGAGAAACCGTATTTGTATCAGATCATAAACATAGATTACTTCATTTACTGAAAAATAACTTTTTCAGCCCCTCCACTACGTATATGAGGGTATCGTATGACGCCCTTCCAATGGTAAGCGCAAGCATGACCACCATATATATGTGGATATACATAAATACATTGTATGCGTAGTAGACATGGTATCATCACTTATCGACCGAGTGCTTTGCTTCAGACGACATACAAAGCCATCTACCTCATTGATTATCAAGGACTTAGCGTTGACTGGATTTTGCGCGGCAGGTGCTGATTTGTTCTAGCTGTGCCACGACTGTAGACAGTCTAAGAAGATTCGAGATTCTGGAGCGTATCTCGAAGATCATGTCTGCCTTAATTATTACCGCTATAATCTTAACGCAGTATTTCGTTTTGGACTTTCGAAGCATAAATAAAAGCCACTAACAGCAATTGTTTTCAGTGGGAACCGTACGCCGCCTGAACCTCTAATAGTGCACTGTACGAGAAGCTTAGACTGGCAGTCATAGGCTCGGCTCGCGAAGACGCTGACAGGACTGCTTACGCTGGCGTAATCTCGTCAGTCAGTTATGCTATCCTTAACGTGTTCAACTACCATATCGGCCACACCCGCTAAAGCGAATGCAGCTAAACGGAAATTTCTCAACGACTATACAGTGGGTCGGTATAAAATTTTGTGATAAGCTACTTTATTGCTGTCTACATTGAGTTCTATTATGTTCGGGTATGTAACACTTGCCACACGTAGGAGGTGCGAGCAGGCATGAGCGAGCAGCTTTACTATTACTATCCGCTTAGACAGCTATGTTAGCTATAGGTAGCTAACATACCATCTTGTTTCGGCCCGTAGTACGCCATCTGTAGCGATATAGTTGTCAGATTATACAAGTGCTGGAAGGCCTGTTAGATGTAAAAGATAAACTCAGAAGTACTGCACAGGATAAGAAGGATCAATACTACGATCTTCGGAACCTCCGGAAGCACAGCAGCCATAGAAAGGAGGGGAGACAGCACACAGTCAATCATCAGGTTCATCATCAGGTTCATCAAGATCAAGCCAAATAGTCCTTGAATCTGACAATAGTATTGATTCGTGTCCTTCCTGTCTACGGCGATGGTTAAGAGCCCATAGCTTAGTAGTCTTATTTGCGGAGATTGTTGCTAAGCTTGCAGCTAATTGACATCCTTTGACAAGCTGGGCGACAACTATGGCACTAGCGCTTCTTAAATACCGACCGATAACGAGAAAGACGCTGACACGTCGGTTTTCAGTAGCCAGCGAAACGCGAATGAGCTATGCGTTCAGATACAGTAGGGCATCGTAGCTCGCGGAGAGACGATCAGACATAATGCAGCCAAGCAAGTTCTCACCACGTATAGGCCTTCGCTCGCACTTACGACAGTTCAAGTATCAGGGTTCTGCTTCGCTGACAACATCCTTGTGATTGTGCACAAACAAGCTACTGTACCCAATGCTCTATATGTGGGATATGGGGGACGTTCTACATACGGATAATTTCTCGAGGTTGCACGAATTGTGCAGAAAGCATGCCGTGCCATGTCAAATAAGTGCTGACTATGCCTTCGGGCTTGTTGACCGCCATAGAACACCGTACATCCGCTGCGTGACCTAAGACCTAGTGATCTATGGTGACGCTATGGTAGTGATCAAGCGATGACAAATGTGTATTCGTTACATAGAAGCAGGGAAGCGTGAGAAAATATGAGCAACCATAATTGTCGCCTTATAATCATCTTCTTCATTATCGTTACCATTCCAGTAGTCACATAGCGTGTAATCACAACAGATATATAGTCGAGCCAATGTTGGGAGCAACTTCTTATTCTATTCGACAATAAAGCTGAACTATTTGGAAGAGAGAGGGAGAACACACTATGAAAGAGCTTAAGCTGTCAACGTATCAGCAATTGTCACGGGCTGTCCTACACAATGACCTCAAAAGTGTGCGTAGGTTACTTGAATCAGAGCCTATCGTCAAGGGAGGTCTTCTGTTGTTAAAGTGTAAGGATACAAGCATTGCTGAGTTCTTGATCTATAAAGGAGCAAAGCTTGAAGCTAAGAATACAAGGGGAAGAACTCCTCTAGCCAGATGCAGGGAAATCTAGGTAGCCAGAATTCTCGTTGATGTAGGAGCTAATGTCAACGCTGAATGCGGCAACGGGGAAACCGTGCTCACTCGAATTGCATCAAGAAAAGTGGTGGAAGTCCTGTGTCACCTTATCGAGAACGGTGCAACCAGATGGGGCGACTGTAGACTTGGCAATCGGTTCTTTAAGAGCGCTTTTGAGAACTTCAAGTATTTACCAGGTAAGAAGAAAGGAAGATAACTAAAACCTCAACTCTGATAATCTCTTAGTATCCACGGATCGGGAGACTGACATAGACAGAGTAGAGGGCATTCTTCATAAAATGGAATCCGCTAAGGATATATCCCACATCGTACAAAGGTTATTGAAGAGAGAAAATAAACAAGACCCGTTCTTACAACGGATACTGAACAGTCCAGCGCCGGTGCACCATAGTGAGCATACCGTTGGCGACAATGTTACCTGGGATATTCTAAGTGGCATACACGCTGCCCGCGACAACAGAACTGGACAAAAACTGAACCTCAATCAAGAATTATTCTCAAGACCTGTCGATATAATCTTGCCTGACAGGGACGGCAATGTCAAGAGTATCGTTAAGGTTTCTGGTACAGTGCGAGACGTTTTTCGCTGTATCTACGACACCTATATAATGGAGCTATACAAGACCAATTTCTTGTATTTCGAGAGGCTACAAAAGGAACGAGAGAACCGATACTATATGAAGGTCGAATGGGCAGATGGACACGACATCGATGTTGAATCGTCAATGTGTTGAGGCAGGAGGCCGGAACATGTATTTGCAAGTGGAGCGTCATGCTGCTGCTCTTACCACAAAATATTCCATCCTAGGGCTGTATTAGAGTATGTATTAAGATAAATGCTTAACTTGATGTTAATCTAAATGAAATAACAATTGGCGGTGGTGATTTCTATGGTATCGCGGCTTACCAAAGCGCAGGTGAACACAGCTAATGCAGCGGCCCTACACAGTTTATGCGGAAATCTGTAAGTGCCAGTAAACAGGCTAGTAGATAAAATTATGCGGGTAGTGCTGGGCCTGCTAGGACGTTCGAAGATTTGCTGTAGAGAGGGGGCATTTAGTGAAAAAGTGTACGCACGGATATAAAGTAGCGACTTTATAGCGCGACAGCAAGGTCTACAGAGATCATAACAGAGATCCAGTGTTACTAATAGGTAGCCTGACTAGACTGGAAGGAATGAAGGGACTGATAAGGTAGCAGGCAAGGGTCTTTAGCAAGCTAGTCTAGTACGAGTTAGGATAGTTCATGCACGGCCATCTATATAAGCAGCTCAGCTCAGCCTAGATAACAATTTCAGGCTCCATACCTGGGCAACTCGTTTTCAGAATAACTGGTTAAGCTGCCGTTCGGGTACCAAAGTCTCTCATAACCAATCAGAGAAGATATCGTTACTAGTAATTTCTGTTACATTGGCTGGAAAGGGCTTTGGTATGCTATCGACTGCTTAACCAGTCATTATTATAACGAGTTACCTAGGAATGGTTTCGCTTAGAGCCTACATTTGTAGTAAAACAGTATCCCTTGCTACGGCTCCACTATTAAGCTCTTATATTCCTACCATAGTTATAAAAGGTCTTATCTAAGCCTAAGAGCTGTTAAGATCCTGCCCTGCACCCTGCAGCGAACCATAGGCCAACCTAGTTCGGTCGCACTTAATCAGAATATCCCATGTTAAACGTCGCATTCGTTATTCTTCGCACAGGTACTCTGCGGCCTCACGGAGTGCAATTGCAGGTGGAGAATACTGAAGTGCTTCCTCATATACCTCATTTCTATCGCATTTTCAAATACCTAATGCGCTCAGAACGCCGCAAATCGCAATGCCGTCATGTCATAGAAGCTGCTTTTGTTGACGAAATCTTGGCTTGGTATATCCTTTCAATTTCAGCGATCGATTCCAAAGGCGGCAAGATATCAGGTACGTACGGGCTTCTTTTGTAGACTCTGCACATCTTCGCTGGCTGTTAGCACAATAGGATGATCGTGAAGCGAGGACTCACAGCCTGCGTGCAATTGAGATGGAGTGCCTGGAGTGGATAGCCTTTCATATGTCCTGAGGCTCTCCACGCAAGTGCAGCCCTACACAACACCGTCTTTGCGCAAGTACGCGGTAGACGCCCTTGCGGGTTGCGTGCTCGAGTATCGCTTGATGAACCGAGTACAGCGTCCTTCGATGCCGATGCTGTTCTACATTAGTATTCGTGGAGCGCAACTTGGGGCGATGGATTTGAAGGCTTTACGCTTAACATCCTCGGTTGGCATTCTCAGGTTCGAAAATAGCGGCATAACAGTATGCAGTCGCTTCTACGTTCAGTCTCTTCAAAGAATCGAACGTTTGTGTAGGCTTGCATGTGTTCTAGGGCTAGGGCTAATGCACATTTACAAGTATCTCGAGTAAGACGTACGCGTCAGTAGATATCCTTTCACTATTCCGCACATACGCCGGACTCAGCGGCAACGACTCCCTTCGCTATGTAAGCGCTGACGAGTAGCCATTTTTTTCAACGTTTCTCGATTGTCTAGTTGACAACTCTGCATATAACAGCTTCGTGAGACTAATAATATTAACATTTCTGGCTGCTTACTTGTGTGATGCTTTGTGCGCAGGAGCTGGATCTTATCGATGACGTCGTGTTGTTCTTAACGGCGCGATCGGCTAGTCACTGTTGTCAATTCTACAAATCTGCGCTCTATTGTGGCCCTGTATTACGCATTCATTCAGTATGCATGCTGGTGAAGAGCTACTTAGCGAAGCGTGCGATTGGGTTACGCACAGAGGCGCGAGGGACTATGGCGGCGGAGCATCCCTCCTATTCCTTACGGCGGTTAACAGCGTACACTGATTTGCATTGGCATACGGCAAAGATACATGTTTCTCGCTTTGAAAGCCCCCGGTCATGCTTGATATGGGCTTTACCTAGTATATATCTAGTGCCAAGCAGCAAAGCTTATCGCCAAACCGATTCGCCAATGGAACCTTGGGCTACCATAAAACCAACGAAGCAAAGTCATCTGCGAAGCAAGAAAACTGGGAACTGCTGCTGCATGTCAGCCTATATACTTACTCAATTGCTCGTCGTGACAATAAGTGATGTTTATAGCATAATGCAGGACAGGGCAATCAAACTAGCAAAATACGGACGTTGACTGTCAATATATTTTGCCATAGAGCATATACCCATGTCCCAAGAATTCTTAGAGAGTCAGGTGTTAACGCAATGCACTAGTGAATAAACATATGCTGATTGTAGCTGCTCTCAACTTAGTATTCTTAGTCGAAGTGTTTACAGTAAAGACTAGGAATTCGGACCTCAAATCTTGTGCTGTCAACAATAAAATAAGCTGGGCTCGAAGAAGTGAGTTTGATCTGAATGATGGCCTATTTTGCCTGGTTCCTTTCCTGTCTTGGCTTGATTCTTATTTGGTTGGTTAGCGCCAACACTCACAGAAGCAAATTTGATGTGGTTGCTGACTTCTCTGCTTAGAACAAGTAACCTAGTACATACAGCTCCTTGAAAGATCATGTCGTCTAATTGTATACATTTATATCTTGAAGTAGCCTATGCTGCAGAGACCTACTACTGTAGTAACCTAACATCTTTGTATTCGTCTTTCAGAGCGCTTCGCAACACTCCATTATGCGCCTATACAACCTTGTCGTCATCGCCCCAGTGGTTACCATAGTCCAAGCCGCATGTTACAAAATGACGACCGGCATGTATGGCCAGAACATGGATGGCGCAGACGCAGTGGTCGACAAGCTCTGTGATGATGACTTAGCTGGCTACTTCACCGAAGGCCAGACCAAATACCGTTGTTTTCAGCTGCCCAAGAATAAGGTCGAACTCTGGGTTGGTTGGAAGGGCCGTGGCGGCCTAACACTGAACAGTAAGGACTGCAAGATGCGTCTTAAGAACGAAATGAATGGGTGTGCTCTTGGTGGTGAAAATGTTGTAGCTGACTGGTACTTCCGGTAAGCACTCTTGCCCCTTGTCACACTTAGCAGAACCTTCAGACGGTTTTCTAACCCTAACGTAATAGTGTCGATCCTAATTGGGGAGAATGCTAGATAGAGAAGAGTTGACATCATGGCTAGAAGCAACGGTAGGGGTTCGTAGGCAATAGGTAGATGAGATCGAAGAATTAGATGTAGATGAATGTGAGCTCCTCGTTCTTCTAGGTTATTTGCTCTAATACAGTGAGCCTCATGCTTGGGCGGTAGCTAGACTAGGGCCTAAATATAGTTCCTTGTTACTTACTGAAATGCTTGTACATCTTCACTATTTCATAATGAGAGTTGACTGGAATTCCACCATTGTGGAATTCCAACGTTGTGGAATACCAGTGCACAACCACACAATAAGCCATAGGACAAAGATAAGAAAGGGCAACGAAAAATGAGCAGAAGAGTAAGCAATCCACCGTGGTGGGTCATGGCGTTGGGTTCCCACCTATAGCGTTCGCTTTTGCTTGTGCTTGTTCTTTACCAGATTAGGACTAATCAATCAATCATTTCCTAAGACAATATTTATGAGTACTTCCATCTGCCAAACATGATCTCCATCATAATTACGTCCCAACATGCCCGGATGTCATGGATTTGTTCAAGAGCAATCCAAACCAATAACCCATCCAATTGCCAGTCGACGGGCAACCTGGTCATCCGAAGCGTTGAGCGAGATGCTGCAGCCAGGGACTGGTTCTCGAAGCCGAATACCTAGGTCAGCGTCAACCAAAAAAGCTTTAAGCGACAATTCTTCCGCGCTAGACGTGGATCTTATCGATGCATGTGGACTACGTAAAGGCGTGTAGAGTGTTCATTGCTAGCCAGACATTACTTATCTTACATTCCCTGCAATCACTTTCGTCAAACATTTATTATCTCGGCTTGTCACACTGCGATCGCGATTTGTGATAGCGGAATACAGGCTGCAATCTCTGACGCCTGCCTGTAAGCAGCTGTCAGTAGTCACACGCTGCCGTTCTGTTCTGGGTGCCAATGCTGACCCTAAGCAAATGTCCTCAACTGGATGACTTTGCCAGTCGATCAAAATTCTGCGCATGTGCGCCCAGATCCCGGCTGGATGAGTGCAGATTCTTTCCAGCCTCTGCCCGTTGTTGCCTTCGAGACAACGGGAACAACTCGCAACGTCCATGGAAGAAAAGTTTCATCATGACTGACACCTCGCTATCGCTGCGGATAGTAAAGGGAGAGTACCAATTCGCAAGAAAACAAGGAGAGAATCGGCCAGCTTCTCTTAGAGGATTAATTTCCTCTTCAGCGATAGATTTCAAGTTGAGTTTGAGTTTCAGGAATGATATTGACTTAGAAAAGGATGCGTACATGGTCATCTACAGGCCAGGAGAAGGGGAAGGAGTCCCAGTACTGAATGCGGCGCAATACCGTCGTCGCGCCAAGCTCACAGGACATCTGACGCTCTCTCAGCTGATCAAAATGTGACCTCAACACATACATGCGGATCTAATGTTCGATGCTCAAGACGAGATCTTTCAAGCATTAAATATCATACTCAAATGTGGAGACTTCGAAATGTCAGATCTACGAGAAGTCGTTGGCGATTTTGCTCCACAAAAGCCCAAGGGTGGATGAAAGCGTCAAGGCTTCGTTGCGTATCTCAGGGGTCCTTCCTCATACTTGATGCAGTGCACTTCTGAGTCATTCATTCAACTTAAAGCGGTAAAATCGTTCATTCAAAAGCGATTCCTTTATGCTGCTGTAGGGGTATCACACGCCGATTCTTGTCATGGGGAATTTGAACGCAGTCGTGTTGGGCTACCAAATCTCTGGGTACATGCCAAGCAAATCCATAAACACAGCTGATACAAGCCGGTCTCCGAGAATTGCGGGGTCACTTAATGAGCGTGGAAACGTACTTGTCCCTGCTGGATAAGCAAAGGTGACTGATGAGCAATCATGACACGCAAGCTAGATGTTCTGAAAATTTGGCTCAAAGCTTGGAGACGTTATGATCTCTTCCCATGTCTGATCAGCTCTCTAACTTATTCGCAAGCTGTTGCTAAGTATTTTAGGCCGTCGCATCCTTGTGCATGTTCAATTGCAGGTTTCCAATCGCAGAAGCTCCGTCCAGTTCAAAGCTAGAGTCACGACAGGGCGGCAAACTGCCTGCTCAGAAACGCAAGTGAATCTCCTTCTCATCAACAGAAATAGACACAGGTAAAGACCATCAGGTCCGGATGATACTACTGTCGTCAATGTTGACCAAGTATCGATATCGGGCATGTGTTGCGGAAGCAGTAGGCTTTCTTGCTTTGACGGCTATGGCTAATGCGCACATGTAAGTACTCGTCCATAGAGCACTTTGATGGCAGCTACCCATCTCCCATGATATTTTCACTGTTGCACCAGCAATGCGAAGATCGTATTGACTGACAAAGTCACTCGCAGGTCGCTCTGGTATCCCGGGCCTTTGGGTGGCGTCAAGGAAGCAAATGCATTTTCTCCTCGGCCAGATCCACAACTAAACTTTCCCCTGGGATGTTGCGATAAAGACGGCGGTCCCACGCTACTGGATCCAGGTCTCTGCCGCGGCCATCTCGATCTCTTCGATCGGGAAGAGCCACAGGTGGTTTGGACAGCTGGTCAGGAGGCTTACTTCCAGTTATCTGACTACACCTACTCCTCGAATGCACAGGGCTCCACCCATGATGGTGGCAGCTGCCAAGTAGGATTCTCGGTAGATCGAGGGTTAACATGGAAAGCTGCAGCCTCGTTCTTCGGCAACTGCCCGCGTCGTGGAGGCGACGGGTCCCCAGAATTCCAGACCTTTGACTTTGGGGTTCCACTTGGGGTTCCAGAGGGAAACGCCTTATTTGTGTGGGTTTGGCTTAATCGCGAGCACGAGTCCTACGTGAATTGTGCCAAGGTTCGCATCGGCTCCGGACAGAACAACAAAATATCTACATTAAGACCGTTAAAGGCAAGCCAAACCCCAGTAACGCTTGATAGCTCAAAGGTCTCAAAAACACCGTTACAGCCAAGGAAAAACTTTGGCACAAATGAGCAGCCTCTGCAAAGGCGTTTGAGCGACGTATGCAGATGGGATTCGGCACCGATCATGGAAACGAGTTATTTCACAGTCGACGCTAAGTGTATGCCGGGTGCTAAGCTTTCGAACTCGAGAAGCGACGACTTCGAGTATGGTTGGGACGTGTCCTGTGGGGTGATTCACGGGGATAATGCTTACACCATTCGGACGATCGAATGCGATGCGACCTACCGAGCAGACTCAGTAAGGCAAATCTAGTACATGTCGATACTGAGCACTGGCCCATTGCATGAAATCTTACATTCATTGGATTTGCTTATTGGTTGCCATATGTTCTAGCCAGAATAGTTCGAGGTACAAATTCCGACGGCCACGCTACCGCAAACAAACAGCGCTTCTTCCTTTGTAATTGGTCTTCATTGTCCTCCACGGTCAACTTGGAAACTTCCCTGCAGCTCTTTGAGTACAGCAAAACCTTTCCAAACCTTTCCGTCTTTACAATGGCCTGGTCGCAGCACTTACATGTTATAGTAGTGGCTTGGTTCGCTGTCCAAATCGTCGAGTATAAAGCTGGCATTGTCTATCCGTCACATAGGCCTCTGTTCCTCTGCTCCTCAGGTTCACTTTCGTACTCAGATTTGTCCCTATCTTCGGGTTCTTGAGGATTTGGACGCAGGAGCCTGGAAAACTTCCAAAGTGTTACATCGTCCCTTTCCTGCTTAGCATGCCTCTAACAGACTTCAGCTTAAGCACCTATGGGTCTTCCACAAGTCCTCCGTCGCCGTGTGGCTAGGCGGGTACTCGGCCTTGCCTTTGTGCTGGAGATGTAGATGTGGGTGATGAGCGTAAGCAGCAATTATGATGTGACTGAGCATTGAGGACATAGTATCCCAATTGGGAGCATTCTCATAGCGCTAAGTCCGAGCTAAGCCTAGACGGGCAGCAGAAAGGGGTACGTTATGGTCTAAGACTCGAAGCAGGAATGCGAACAGGCTGTTCCTGCGCAAAATCTGGGGTCAAGCCCGTTACGTGTGATTCACCTGGAGGTAGGACTGAGTGTCGTTAAAGCCCTGGGTAAGGACTGAGTGTAGCTTAGGCCCTGGGATAGGGTACAACCTATCTATGTTCGCAAAGCATCTATAATTTCACGTGCAAGTTGAATTCCGATACGGCTTTCTAAAACTAGCTTAGTTTTGCGAGTTGGGATATACATTTGGCTATGCGCCAGGAATGCAGAATCAATCATCTGCTAAGTGCCGTCCTTGCGTTAATATACCTGTCAGATTTGATGCTCAATGGCGTGTTCATGTAGAATGAGTTGATGATGTGTTGATTGATTGTGCTCTATCTTCTGGAGGGGCTGAGCTTGATTCTTAACTCGCCGCTCCTCACGTGTGATTTTCCTCTAGCGTCGCACCTCATTGTGCGCACATCTGATCCAACCACCACTAGATATGTGCCTCATATCTGACACTATATCGCGAAACCCTGTTGCTGATTCCAGGGAACTCTTCTTACATTTTAATATGAGACCAAGCAGCTTTCCAAGAGTAGCCATCGTCTACAACTTTAGGCATCTCCAGCCTTCATACTTGCATTAAGATACCACCATGCCTGACCAACCTCTAGATCGACGTTCTTGGTCTTTCCAGGCACCATGATATCCCCTCCCTTTCCATCTCTCACATACATGACATTATCTTCCTATAGAATCACAAGTTAACGAAATGTCCGCAGAGGCTCCACTGACCAATGCTTAGCCAGAGAAATAGGATAGGGTTACACTCACTAAACCTAGACTCAGCTTCAAAAAACCTTCAATCGTAGTTGGCTCGTAGTCCTGCACCTTGGCCCCTTTAATCATTGCCACGATGTTTGCACTAACTATATCAGCTTGAGTCATGGCCGCCCTCGCCATCTTCGGTGCGTCAATCTCAGCGATATCTCCAAGGGCAAAGATGTTTGGATGTGCGTTATCGGCGAGCTGGAGAGTTGGCCGGACAATTATTCTGCCAGTCCTAGATGAAATACTGTTGGGAAGATATGAGGACAGAATTTTAGAGTTGGGAATTGCGCCAGTGCACGGGATCTGTTCACCCCAAAGGATTAATTAGCAAGCAGTATCTGAAAGGTTAGGCATGGGAGCTGGCGCAAGTGCTTACAATCAGGTCAAAGTCCTCAGTTCTGCCACCTTCAAACACAAGATTGCCGTTGTCTTGGACATTGCCATCCTTCACTCCAGCTCCATCTACCGCCCATGCCGCTATCTGCGGCCTCTCCTGTAACATTACCCGAACGCTCATGTCTTCTAGCTTCGTCTTCACGAATTGACTGAGTCTCTCCCCAAACCCATTTAATAGCCTTTCCCGCGAATGCACAAGCACTACCTCCTTGTCTGGATATGCACTCTTGATGTCAGACGAAAGCTGCACCCCAACAGCCCCGCCACCAACAACAGCTACCCTTCCAGCACGCTGAATTCTTGTCCTTAGCCCCCTCAACTCTGCACAAGCCTCGTCTCTGTCTGGTGAGACCACTTTTGCTGGAAGCGGGTGCATCACACCGGTGGCGATGGCCAGGTATTCGAATGGTAGACTCTGCCCAGACTGTAGCAGGACCTCTCCGTCAGCAATTCTGTCTGCCTTTCCCCGAACCAAACTCCAACTCCCCTCCGGCGATCGCGCAAAAGCATTGGTATACGGCACAAACGCCTTCTTCTCTCTGTTATCACCGCCCACAACTGAGTAGCGTGGAAAATTAAATGTGTAGTTGAAATGCGAGTTCTTCTCCACCAACACAACGCGGTATCCAGAAGGCACCGACTGCGAAAGTCTTATCGCGAGCTGCAGGCCGGCAAACGAGCCGCCAAGGACAACTACATTGCGGGCATCTGGCGAAGCACGATAACTGTGGCGGTGGTACAGCGCGCGTAACTGCTGCGAGATTACCTGCGCGCTGGAACTTAGTGCCAGAGAGGAAAAGTTGGTGTAAATTTTAATAGAATCAGGTGTCATAGCTGTAAGAAACGACTCGACTCTCTGCAGTCGTTGAGGCCGTTGGGCAATTATCAAAAGAGAAGAACGGCGACGGCCAAATGAATTTCTAATCACTTACAATGCATCTTTAAACGACCCGGAAGGCATCCGAGTGCCTCTTTCCAATCTGAAACCCGTCGTTCCTGGCTTAGACATCGGACGTTCAGAGACTAGGATTGTGGCTTGAACTAGCGTGGGCAATACTCGGGGTTCGGCCTCGGTATAAGCATGTGTCCGAATCAAGCTGGTGTCTTGGCTAACCCTACTACAACATTATTTGTTGGTCCGCGTACGACTTACGTTTCATTCGAACAACGGACAACGTACAACATGCAGCCGGCATATGCTTTCCTTCCAACGTTTCACTGCCATAATCATATAGGCCGGCGACTGGGGCTTGAAGTCAAGCCTTCAACGTGTCAGATTCAAGAACTATTTGGCTTGATCTTTGATGAATTTTGATGATGAACGTGGTTTATTGATTGTGTTCCCTATTTTCTCCTTTTATGGAGTGTGTGTGTGCCAAGTGGTTACACCCGAGCTTTGTACTACAATACAGTATCGCGTACTTCGCTGCTGTGGTGTAGATCTAACAGCATACTCTTTCTGAGCACGCACCTTGTATCTGACAACTGCACTTGTGTAGTCTGACACAACGTTTCGCAGATCGCCGGTCAGTCCTATATGCTATGCGGCCAAAGCATCGTCTCGCGGCGTTTAGAGGACAACGACATCTATTCTTACAACATCTCCAAGTGACGATTAGACTATCCCTTTAAGTCGCAATGTGTCTAACCCTAACCAACCATGTGGTCACGGTTCGTGCACCATGAAAGTTGGCCGAGCCCGAGAACCCTGGCAGCCCAACAATTGCGAACCTGTCCGAAATACGCCGTTGTCAGATAAAATCAGCCCTGCCCCACAGCTTTAGTGCTCGATGCGGGAGAACGATCAAACATAGTCGTATCTCGCCCTTAATTTCCGAAACACCGATACAGACAGATCGGACGAAATATTACAGCCAATTAGGACGTCCAGATACAGCGACTCAGCCTCGTATATTGATTCTCGCGATCGCAGTCGGAACCCGCGGTTTCCATCGCCTCCTTGTATGGCCTTGGAGAGCACAATATTCACCAGACCAAATGTGGATTTTTTGGCGATGTCGTGAACGTCTACCCCTGCACACAAGTTCGCTCGGAGGGAATGACCGCTCCGAGAGAAACCCAGGTTTTGCTACTAAGTGGTACCTAGGTTACCCACGGCAAGCTTCTCCTTTATATTCGCAAGTCGCTCATATCATATTACTTACAGTCACTGTGTTTCCTTGGTGGATCTTGCTGCCTTTTTATTCGTTTCTTCTTGCTTATTCTTCTCATTCTTACATCTCGACGTTCGACTAGAATTATCCCAGCCATGGAGAGTCGTAGGAGAAGCATCTCCGCCATGAGTGCTGATTTACCTGCAGACGCAGGAGACTCCATCCTCCGAACCCTATCCCGCACATTCTCTGGCAGATCCCAGCGCCGCGACGAGATAGAGTACTGGGATGCAAACGATAGCGGAGAGAACGATTCAGTTAAGACTAAGGTCGAAAAATGGAGGCTCGCAGAAGATGTAAAGAACTTTCAGCTCAATGACCCGGTCGAGGGCCGGAAATTGGGAGTCACCTGGAAAAACCTGACTGTCAAGGTAGTCCCGGCAGACGCTCGGTTGCAGGAAAATGTCCTCAGCCAGTTCAATTCCATCCAGCAGTATAAGGAATCACGACAGAAGCCGGGGTTGAGAACGATCCTGGATTCTAGCTCTGGCTGCGTGAGGCCCGGAGAAATGCTGCTAGTGCTTGGTCGACCAAACTCAGGGTGCACAACACTCTTGAAGATGTTGGCGAACAAGAGAAAAGGGTATGCTCAAGTTTGCGGAACTCAGTCAACATGTGCGCTGACATATCCGACAGGTACGCTGAAGTTGATGGAGACGTACACTTTGGCTCGCTAGACACCAAACAGGCCCAACAATATCGCGGCAGCATCGTTATAAATACGGAAGAGGAGCTGTTCTACCCCACGCTCACAGTAGGAAAGACCATGGATTTTGCCACTCAGCTCAATGTTCCACATACTCTTCACAAGGATACCAATAGTCACGAGGATTTCCAAAAGAAGTTCAAGTCCTTCCTACTTGACTCCATGAGCATAGCACATACCGTAGACACTAAGGTAGGCGATGCTTTCGTCCGCGGTGTCTCGGGTGGGGAACGAAAGCGCGTGTCCATTATCGAAACACTGTGCGCACGAGCGAGTGTGGTTTGTTGGGACAACTCGACTCGAGGTTTAGACGCTTCGACAGCACTGGAGTACGCACGCGCTTTACGATGCTTGACGGATGCTACGGGCACTGCCACTATTGTGACGCTCTATCAAGCCGGGAACGGTATCTTCGATCTGTTTGACAAGGTGCTCGTACTTGATGAAGGCAAACAGGTCTTTTACGGCACGCGCGAGCAAGCGCGCCCTTTCATGGAGTCACAAGGCTTCGTATGCAGCGACGGAGCCAACGTTGCCGACTTCCTCACTAGTGTTACAGTACCTAGCGAACGACAGATCAAGCCCGAATTCGAAAACCACTTTCCATGCAACAGCATCGAGCTCGAGCAAGCCTACCGTCAGTCGCCAATCAAGACCGCCATGGATCTTGAGCTCGAATATCCTACGACTGAGGAAGCGAAGTCAAATACCCGGATCTTTTGTGAAGCCATGGCGATGGAGAAGTCGCCCCACCTTCCCAAGTCGTCGCCCATGACAGTTTCATTTGGCCAACAAGTCAAAGCTTGTATTATCAGACAGTACCAGATTATCTGGGGCGACAAAGCAACGTTCTTCATCAAGCAAGGCTCGACTCTTGTTCAAGCCGTTGTTGCTGGCTCCCTGTTCTATAATGCGCCTGTCAACTCTTCCGGCCTATTCGTCAAAGGCGGATCACTTTTCCTGGCGCTTCTGTACAATGCCCTAATGGCGATGTCGGAGGTTACTGATTCGTATACTGGACGTCCTATCCTTGCGAAGCACAAAAACTTTGCCTTCTTCAATCCGGCTGCCTTCTGCATTGCCCAAGTTGTCGCGGATATCCCAATACTTCTCTTCCAAGTCACTATGTTTACCGTTGTTATCTATTGGATGACCGCATTGAAGGCGACAGCGGCAGCGTTTTTCACGGTAAGAACTTTCACGATCGCTTGACAGAGGGGTGCTGACAAGCGCAAGGCATGGGCAGTAATCTATGTCACCACATTCGGTACGCAACCTTACAGCGCGTATTACTCTATCATTTTCGGTCTTAGAGTACCTTTGAGTATATTTTGAAGGCTTCAAAGCGTGCATAGCATACTTGAGGTGCTTCGTAGTCCTCTCTGGCTCGCCCATCGCTTACCTTTTTGATACTCTGCTGACTATTTGCCACTAATAGCTATGACAGCCTTCTTCAGAATGATAGGCGCGAGTTTCCCGAACTTCGACGCGGCGTCCAAGGTGTCTGGTTTTTCACTCACCGCTTTGATCCTGTACATTGGTTACCAAATCCCGAAACCGGCAATGCACCCATGGTGCGTGCATTCATGCAGGAACCGAATTAAAGCAGTACGCTGACTTTGCTAGGTTTGTTTGGATCTTCTGGATAAATCCGCTCTCGTACGGCTTTGAATCGCTGATGGCCAACGAATTCAAGGGCCAGACAATTCCTTGCGTCAACAATAACTTGATCCCTAACTACCTCCCTCAGTATCAGAACGTTACTAACCAGGCTTGTGCTGGTGTCGCTGGAGCGCTACCAGGTGCTACGACCGTTAATGGCGATGCATATCTTGCTAGTCTCTCGTACTCCGCATCCCACATCTGGCGCAACGTCGGCATACTGTTTGCCTGGTGGGCTCTCTTTGTTGGGTTGACGATCTTCTTCACCTTGCGCTGGAATGATGTGGCTGGTTCAGGGGGCTCTCTTCTTATCCCTCGTGAGAACCATAAGAAGGTTGCACATCTCGTCATGCCTACGGATGAGGAAGCACAAGTAAGCGAAAAGGGCCGGGAGGGAGCCGCTGGCGGTGTGAGCGACGAAGCAAACTCTACCGAAAATCCGCTCGAAGCCAATCTTATGCGCAACACCTCCGTCTTTACGTGGCGAAACCTATCGTATGTTGTCAAGACCCCATCTGGAGACCGGACGTTGCTTGATAACGTGAATGGATATGTTCGTCCGGGCATGCTCGGTGCCCTGATGGGCTCCTCAGGTGCAGGCAAGACGACACTTCTCGACGTCCTGGCCCAGCGAAAAACCGAAGGTACTATCCACGGAGAGATCTTAGTCGATGGCCGTCCGCTACCAGTGTCCTTTCAACGATCTGCAGGATACTGCGAACAACTTGATGTGCACGAGCCGTTCTCTACTGTCCGCGAGGCCCTCGAATTTTCAGCTCTTCTTCGTCAAAGTCGCGAGACGCCCCGGGAGGAGAAATTGGCTTACGTCGACACCATTATCGATCTTCTTGAGCTCCATGATCTCGAACATACGTTGATCGGCAGGGTTGGCGCAGGCTTGTCAGTGGAGCAACGCAAGCGCGTGACTATTGGCGTTGAATTGGTGTCAAAGCCTTCGATCCTCATCTTTCTCGACGAGCCTACATGTAAGCGTAACCCCAGACCCTCATCCCTCATAGCATATTCCGGGGTGCTTCGTGTGCTTTCCAAGTTCCTTTCAAGGTTGGAAAAGTACTTGAAGTACCCTTAGACTGCTTATCGCCACCCATTCCTGCGTTCTTCTTCTGGTATTACGCTGACTCTTCACCCCTAGCTGGGCTGGATGGTCAGGCAGCCTTCAACACCGTTCGATTCCTCCGGAAGCTTGCCGATGTTGGCCAAGCGGTCCTAGTCACTATACATCAACCGTCAGCTCAGTTGTTCTGTCAGTTTGACACTCTTCTACTACTTGCAAAGGGAGGCAAGACGGTATACTTTGGTGACATTGGCGACAACGCCGGTACTGTCAAACAGTACTTTGGCCGCTACGGCGCACCCTGCCCACCTGGCGCGAATCCTGCTGAACACATGATCGACGTGGTCACCGGAACAAGCGGAAGAGACTGGCATCAAGTTTGGCTAGACTCGCCGGAAGCGGCTCGCATGAAGCAGGACCTTGACATCATCATCACAGACGCCGCAAACAAGGAAGCAAGCACAAATGACGACGGCCACGAATTTGCGACGAATCTATGGACGCAGACGAAGATCGTGACGCAGAGGATGAACGTCAGCCTTTGGCGCAACATCGACTATGTGAACAACAAGATATTCCTGCACATCGGCGTGGCGATTTTCGTCGGGTTCTCTTTCTGGAAGATTGGCAATTCCGTGGCCGATCAGCAACTGGTTCTCTTCTCGCTCTTTAACTACATCTTCGTGGCCCCCGGTGTCATGGCGCAGCTCCAACCGCTCTTCATCGACCGTCGCGACATCTACGAAACACGCGAGAAAAAGTCCAAGATGTACTCTTGGATCGCATTTGTCACTGGTCTTATCGTCTCTGAGATCCCGTATCTCATCGTCTGTGCCATTCTTTACTTCATTTGCTTTTACTATACCGCTGGTTTACCTGCCTCTAGCGACAAGGCCGGCGCAATCTTCTTCGTCATGCTGATATACCAATTTATCTACACCGGAATCGGCCAATTCGTTGCTGCTTACGCCCCAAACGCCGTTTTCGCAACGCTTGTTAACCCTCTTATTATTGGTACTCTGGTATCGTTCTGCGGTGTCCTAGCTCCATACTCCCAGATCCAGGAGTTCTGGCGCTACTGGATGTATTACCTCAACCCGTTCACGTACCTCATGGGCTCTCTCCTCGTCTTTGCAGACTGGGACTGGGATGTCCAATGCACAGAAGCCGAGTTTGCAACGTTCAATCCCCCATCGGGACAGTCTTGCGCTCAGTATTTGGACGCGTGGATGGCCGGGCCAGGAAGCCGCATGAATCTCGTCAACCCCGATGCGACTGCGGATTGTCGGGTCTGTCAGTTCACGACGGGACGCGATTACCTTCACACGGTTAATCTGACTGAGTACCACTTTGGATGGAGGGATGCGGCGATTTGCGTCATCTTTGCAATTTCGAGCTATGCGCTTGTCTACCTGCTCATGAAGCTGAGGACCAAGGCGAGTAAGAAGGCGGAGTAGATAAAGCTGGTAGCAGATATTTTCTTATGTTTAGTCAAGAGAAAAGAGGTGATTGTATGTCTTGTATAGAGTGTCTAGTGGTCGCTATTTTCATTGTGTCTATTTTTTACCTTCTTCGAGTTAGACTGTCACAACACGTAAACTCTCTTCCTTTGGTGTTAGATTTGATAAGACGATTTAATTAAGCAATAGCTGGGTGTCAGATACAAGGTGCGTGCCCGGAAAGAGTATGCTATTAGATCTACAGCACAGCAGCGAGGGTACGCGATACTGCATTGTAGTACAAAGCTCGGGTGTAACCACTTGGCACACACACACTACATAAAAAGGGAAAATAGCAAACACACATACAATAATCATATTTTGACCACCCAATCGATCATCTCGTTCAATTATAATCCTATCGCACCAGATAACGCATTTTATCAGACACTGGGGTGGGGATTTTGCCTTACTGCCCTGTTCCCCTGCTATTGGTTTCCCGTATGAGATGAGTTGATGAATTGAAATTAGAGCTTGCAGCCTTACATTGTCTCCTTCCTTTCATAACATTCCCATCGAACTTGGTCACTCGATGTCAGGATTGGCGATGAAGGCAGTGGTCATGTGACCTTCTCTGCATGACTAATTAGCATCATTACTTAGTCTCAAGCCCAGCTTGATTAATGAGACAACTCTTACACACCCCAAGTTTTGCCACTCGATTGTCACTTAATTAATTCCTCCTCAGTGAAGACTTACCGAGGTTGTAGGCGTAACGGTCGTCGACGCGTAACGATCGCTCCACCACGACAACACCAAAACTTCAACAGGCGATAACTTTACCAATATGACCCCAATCGAGGCTGCGCTTGCAGCAACTCAATCGCTAGAACCTGGAGAACGAGTTACATACACGCAGATTGCAAAACATATGGTTGTAGTCGAGTAACGCTCGCGCGAAGACACAAAGGTGTCGCGGCTTCGCGCAACACCAAGGCAGAAAACCAGCAAGCCCTCCACCCACAACAAGAAAAGGAGCTTAACGTACAGTGACATGTCAAAAAAGTTGGTTGCTAAGCGAGATCGCGTAAATCACTGCCCACAACTTGTTTACTTCAACCACCACCCACAATGCCGCAACCTCGTCAATTTGGTACAGCAATCTCAGGAAATACTCCTCGAGGGCGCAATTTGACGCCTATGCAGCGACAATCAATTATTTCTGAAGCTGCAGCGGGCGTCAAAGTTGCAGAGCTCACCGCTGAGTTTAAGCGTTCACACAACTGCATCCGCATCACCATTAGACTCGCTCAAAAACGCGCAACACTAGATGAAGCACCTCGCTCTGGTCGTCCTCCTCTACTCTCGCCTCATCAGCAGAGGATTATCTACCGCAAAGCACGCGCGCAGCCAAAGATTGAGTATGCAGACTTAGCTCAAGCTAGCGTGTTTGTAAACGCAGACAGCACCTCTTCTAAGCCACCTAGCCGCAGCACATTATACCGGACGCTTAAAAGAAGAGGCTTAACTAATTGCCGCTGTAAGGAGCGCCCACTACTGTCTATAGTTCATGCTAAGCAGCGTCGTGCGTTCTGCCAGAGCTACTGAAATTTCTTGTGGCGTCGACGCAGTCTCAAGTTCTTAGACGAGTGCTTAGTTTAGAAGGGCTCATGCCACAACCAAGAGTGGTGCTTTCGATTTCCATGGGAAACATGGAAAATAGAGATGGCTACTCCTATTAGAACGAGTAGGAGGCCTGCGCAGATGGTGTGGGGAGCTATATGACTAAATGAACGTGGGCAGCCAAGGAGGAGCAAGCTGGTCATAATGGAGTGCGATCTTGATGCGCCTCAAGGTGGCTACTCTAGTCAAAGTTACATCAATGCTTTGACGGACAGCCTCTTACCTCGTCACAGCCGTTCGCAGCTCTTTATGCAAGATAACGTGCCTATCCACACGTCAAGAAAGGTGAGGCGCTGGTTCGCTGAGCAGGGTATCAACCCTATCATCTGGCCAGCTTACTCACCAGATCTCAACCCAATTGAGCACCTCTGGTGTCACCTCAAGAAGGGCATGAATAGATTCTACCCACAATATAACAATTATAGCCAAGCTATAGAAGAGTGGGATGGCTTTTGCAGTGCATTAAAAGAGTGCTGGTGGCGCATCCTAGCCAAGCTCATTAAGCGCCTCATCTTAAGTATGCGACAACGAATTGCTGCATGTAAAAAGGCGCGAGGATGGCAAACAAAATATTAATCATCTATGCAACTTTCGACCCAAAAAAAAAATTATATAATATTTTGGCTGAGATATATGGTGTTGAAGTTTGGCGTACATGTGCTTGAGAGGGTGGCTCGTGCGTGCGCGGCGGAAACTTTTGCGGGGTCACTGTAAAGTTACTGATCTTGAGTATGCCACGCAGGATTCAAGCCTGCCAAAAAGCGCATGGCTGACAAACAAAGTATTGACTATCTAGCTATCTGCTCAACTCAATAAAACGAGCTTTTTATCGTGGTTGAGGCTATTTTTCTATATAGTTATGATACAGCTGTGTTAATGGTAATGGGCGGATCTCGCTTAGCAACCAAAACTTTTGACCTAGTACTGTACCAATAGGGCATGACCTTGACACCACGATCAAAATATTCATAAAAATAGTCGTAAACCCCGCGTAAATCACATCACAAGATTACGAACAAAAAGAAAGCGCGATTTTTTATTACACCTACGATGAACACGAATCAGTGCAACGTTCTAGTATTACTCTTTTGCAGCATCATTTGTTTGCTTCGGTCCCTTGTGCATCCGTTGTTCGACCGCCATTACGGCCCCAAGGAGCTATTGTCCCTGATTTTGCCTTTCTAGATACTAGCTCTTCGTACAAGGTGTTGAATGGGGGCAAAATGCTTTTGAGGCGCTCACTGGCCCTCTGGCCTCCACACATGCTTATGCCCTTTCTGACCCCAGAACTCCTCAAACCACTCCTGGCAGTTTCCGTCCACCCAACATCCCGCGAAATGTACGAGCAGGTCGCCGTCGCGGTAGCCCATGTTATCGTTGCCCTGCACGTACGCATTGAATTTGCGCTGCGGATAGATGCCAACGTGATTACGCACGAGTTGGTGCTCCAACATGAGGTGCTTGATCGCATCCTGCTCAGCGCCTGGGTGCTCTTGTCCCATCAACATGGTATAGTCAGTCATCATTTCAAGTATCCAGCGCGTAAAAGCGGAGCGGCGGAAGAAAGTGCTACCCGTGTTAACGCTCTGGTGATCCTGCGTGATCAAGATGTCCATGTCTTCAACGTGGAAGTTCTTGGGCGTGCTAATGTTCGTGGGGTTATTCTTGAGCTGGCCGTCGAGGATGGGCGTGTCGCGCATGAGGCCGCGCTTGATGGCGGCGGGGGACAGGATCTCGTCGACCAGGTTGTAGCCGGGGTTCATCATGATGATGTCCGTATCGATGAGCCAGACCCATTCGGCTGTCGGGTAAAGGAAGAAGGCTTCGGCGACAGCGGGAATCTTAGACCATGTCTGCAGTGGATGTGTAAGCTATTTAAGGTGGCTAATGCGCTGTATCTGCAACTCACTCTATGAGCCTTACCAATGTCATAACGACTAGTGTTGAGCCACAGATTTCTGTAGCCATGCCTCGCACAGTACTTCTCGCGGTCGTCTAGCACGCGCTCCAAAACATTCGGGATCGCGCTGTTATGGCCGCCACCGTCGCTCGCTGTCAGCACGACGACATCTCGGTTTCGCGGCTTCCGCGCATAGCCCTTCCAGCCGTTCGAATAATCAGGAATCTCCCAAGCCCACTCTGGTTGTGCCTTGAAATATCCTCGCTGCGGTTTATTATTATTTGTCATGACGGGGCTCATCGCTTCCGCAGGCGAGTAATCCCTGTAGTAATCGACCTGCATATTGCCATTAAAATGGAAGAGGACAATGAATATTGCGGCAATGAAAATGGTGAGTATAACAGGTCTACAGTGGTTAGCAAAAACATGGCGAATCAGATTTTCGTTAAGGTGACAGATGATCATGAAACAAGCTGGCAAATCACAAGCGTAAACCGTGGAGCACTCACTTCCTTTGAACCGCCTGAAGCGAATGTAGCTTGTTTTGCCTCGCAAGAAAGCTTGGGAGAGAGCGCAACATTAGGAAACGAATGACGAATTGATAGCTTTTGAGGACGAGGGCCGTTATATCTCCACACCCTTCCTTCATGACTAATATGGGACGAGCTACTGATTCGCCATGGGGCACGTTTTACGACGTCTCCACCCCTTTATGCACCTAGGATAGCTACTTTGCAGGGTTTACTACACAAACAGCAGAAGCCAGACCCCTCGCCGCATGGTACGCGAGGGTGACAGTAAACTCCTTCAACAGACACAGCATCAGTCCCGTTAGGTATTGTCGTCTTCAGTTTTTCGACAATCCAATCTCATCAAATGTTCCAAGATCAAATGCAGTCGGCCGCATTCCTAAATACCGCTCGTATACGTAATTGTTCCCTTCAATCGCCGCGTTTAGTCACGTAAACAACTGAAGACCCCATCACGAACGCAACCGGACAGTGTTTCAGCCTCCTCCGGTTTTTTTCTTAGGCACAAATCCCTAGAGTACTTTACAATGCGCGGTCGCGCTTTTACGGAGGCCGCGGCATCCGCCCGGGATGCATTATGTTTCCAAAAAGGGAAATCCTGCAGATGTTTTCGAACGAGGCTAGTGGCGCAGCTGTTTACTTGTATAATTTGTTTCACAATACGAGTCGTCACCCCAAACAAGTCATGCCATTTTGTCAAGAATAAACTCACAGCTTTTTTATGTTACCATATTCTGAAATCAGGGTGAATAGTCTTTGCCCTCTCACTGACGTGAGGGGGTGCTCGAAGCTTCCACATGGTGAATCGCCTAAATATGTATTTACCAATTACGCTAACAACATCCTCCCTAATTTTCATGTTTCATCGCTATTCATCCCATCCGCGCTTTAACCCTCGGCTCTCTAGCGCCGCTACGAGACGTCGACGCCGCCCCCCACGCTCGTATTCACTCCGCCAGGCCCATCCAGGTTAAGGCTAGCTAGGATCACAACCCCATCACGTTCTGCGGCCAACCAGAGGCTTCGGGGAACGTCAGTCAAGGTGAAACAGCGGAGGACGCAGAAGTGGTTGCCGGTTCAGAAATGAGCAAGCGCGTGCTTCCAGAAAATTTTACTGTTGCGCAAACAATTGCTCCTTGCTTGGAAATATTTCCACCAGCATGGCACTTTTACGACGCTTCCAATCCGTTGCCATTGCCTTCGTGTCGACGACCCTGTTCCTGGTACTTCTTCAAGTTCTTGCAGAGAATACCTCCTTCACGTTGATCCACCCCGTTCCAAACAACTCTTCGCCACAGCTGATTCACCCGGGTTTACGCCCATATATTCCAGAGCGCATATGGCGGACGCCGGAGACCTTGAGCCCAACTTTGCATACGCGCAGTATGCGACGGACGGGGAATATTTTGGCAATTCAGTAAGTTCCGGCAACGGCTATGCGATTACTATTGGATACCGACAAACGTAGAGCCTTGCTAATGACCAAGTAGCTCATTAATGCAAAAAGACTGTGGGCTTTTGGCGCCACTGCTGATGTCGTACCCTTCAGACTGGGATGGAAAGGTTGTGCCATCTTCTCTGATGCTTCCCTCATGGTTGCAGTCCTACAATCGACGAACCCTTTTGGCTAACGTCATGCAGCCTACGGACTCTACCTACGCCAAAATGCTCGCATATGCTCAATCTGCATTTCCCCAAATTCACCTCGAACCAGTGAACATGCTCTCCACCTCCAAAGGAGACGCCACATAGGCGCAATCCCTGACCAAATTCAACGTTTTCCGGCTATCTAACTACTCACGGGTTCTGTACTTCGACTCAGATTCATTGGTGCTTAATTCCCGGGACCATTACTTTCTTGCTCCAATGTCCCGATTTGCTGTTCCTCGCGCGTATTGGCTCAATGCCGCGGATACAGTATCTATTACTGAGCAGACTATTTGCTCACACATTCTTCCAAGCGATTGTGGTTCACTGGGCTGACGCAGAGGCCAGTCGCATTAAATCAGCACTACTTTCATTAAAGGAATTCAGGGGTTCACACGGTGGTGAGGAGCAGGCTAGGGTATTTTTAGAGCTGATCCGGGAGGCCGGCTTGCAGGATAAACTTGGATTCTTTACAATGGATAACCTGATGGAGATCATGTTTGGCAGTTGGAAGTACTCATAAATATTGTCTTAGAAAGTGAATAATTGATTATTATTTTTTGGATAATACTATCGTACATAAGTAAGTTCTGGTTGCTGTATAAGGATCGACAGGGGGAAAAGAAGATCGACAGGGGGAAAAGAAGATCGACAAGGTAGCAAGGTTGCCCATGGCAGTTTTGCCAACACTATCGATCGCAATCATCAATTTCTGCAAAGCGCATTTCAGCATTTTATCTGACAATTAGACTACTCTACTCTAATGCCCAGGTATGCATCACATTACGAGACCATCCAACAGGCACCGGCAAGAGTGCTTAATAGCACAATCAACGTCAAAATACAAGCGCCAGCCTTATCGCCTGTGGTAATACTGTCAAACGTAACAGACACGTCTGGACCAGCATTAGTACCAGCATTGGGGTCACTTTTAGAGATACCGCCGCTTTCCTGAGTAGCTGGGCCGGACACCTGAGTGTAGAGCAGGTTCTGGATGACCTCCATCGCAGCCATTTGCTCCCCGACACCAAAACTGCCGTCGTTTACGCTGTTGTCAATCCAGCGGAGCCCGCACGACGTTTGGTTCGCACCTGCATTGCACTGTTTTGCAGCAGCCTGAGCAGACATTTGAAGAAGTGGGTCGATCATATCGCGGGTCCAAGGGGCGACAATGGCTGTGTATCCCATCCAGCGGGAGAGGTGGGCTTTGAATGATCGCTGGTCGACGTTGCACTTGCCGTTGTCCTCGCATGCAACCTCGGTCATAACATTGTCCTTGAAGAAAATGCTAGCAGCTGCCTCGATGATTCCCTGGAGCCTCCCTTTCCAAAGGTCGTTCCGGGTCTGTTGCACTTATTAGCAACCATGAGTTGATGTTAAGATAACCTATTTATCACTTACCACGTTCCACATAGCCGCGGCACCGGCCATATGCACTCCAGCGTTGTAGGTCCACTGGATATGGTTAACACTAGTGCAATTTTTCTGATCATCGGTACCATCGTAGTAATGGTAGTCCGCACTCATGAGTCCCACGGCTTGCTCCCACTCCCAGGCCTTCTCGGCCCAATCAGAGTAAGTGTCGCTTCCAAGGTACTTGTAAAGACGCGCGGCAATATTGAAGAAGCATCCGTTTGATATGGTGTTCTTGTAGTTATATCCGTTGTTGAAAGTAAAGATCTGCTATTTCAACCCTCCACCACAGGTCTGCGAATCCCAGCGTGCGACTTGGGTGTTGTAAACGGCTTGGGCAAGAGCGAGCCAAGAAGGCCTTCCATCTCCTAGATCGGGCAGCTTATTCTCCGCTGCAGACATGGCAGCCATTCCCCAGAAAGCCTGGTCATCGTTACCTAGCGTCTTCGTCTGGTTGGGAGGCATGAAAGCGTTGTAGTCTCCAATCTGATGTTCCATGGCCTGTGCTGTGATAGCATTATATTGGTCATCGCCGGTATAGTACCAATAATCAATGAAGGCGTTGAACATGGCACCGCATTCCCACCAATAGTATGGGTCCGGAAGATTACCAGGCACATCTCCAGGTCTGTCACCAGTATAATAACCTCGTAGTTCTACAGAAAGAGTCTTTGCGGCCTGCTTAATTGAATCTGCGTGCGTTAGCAGATATCGCAACCTCACGGTGAGGCACCCCTACCTGGCGAGTTGATGTCCAGTTCAATTGCAGCTGCTCCAGACAATAACAGACTCGAGGCGCCCAGAGCGCTGAGGGCTGAAGAAGTACACTTCATGATGCGTGAATCAGGAAACCAGCGTGTGAATGGACGCAGTCGCCAAACGGATGCGCTCAAGGCGAAGCGCCGAGCTTGAGTGATGTCGTAATGCGCAAAACTATGAAGTGAGCAAGTCAGATAATCTGTTGACGTTTTATTAGCAGCGACGATCAGCTCTATATGCTTGGGGGTTGGTTGAAGTAGATTCACAATCATTTTAAGCTCAGGCTAGTCAATAGACCGTTTCAAACCGACCGCGACGCGTCGTAACACTGTTTGATGCCAAGCCGACCTCGGCTATCAAATCTTGTTCACAATTTACAGACATCTGATTGGTGATAGGCTGGCGAATCTAACTCTGAGGCTGGTAAGTTCTTGTATCAAGTTTTCATCTAGTCCTTCCTGCCAATCAGATATCTACAACTGCTGAATAAGAAGTCTGATAGGCTTGACAAACCTGTCTAGACCGACGCCGAAATCTGTATATACAGTGACCCCGCAAAAGTTTCCGCCGCACTAGCGCGACGCGTTCCCTCACAACATCTCCTTCTCAACTTTCAAGTATCATAACTATGCCACCACAACGCCAAATTTTACAAGAAATAGACCAAAATACGCGCAGAGGCCTAATTTAACAGTCCAGCAGCGGGATCAAATTATTGGGATGCTGCATGGTGGTTCTACAGTTGCTCAAGTTGCTGACGCGTATGGCCGGAGTGAACGCGCTATACGCGACCTCAGGAAGAAATATCACCAAACAGGCACAACTGCAGATAAACCTCGCAGCGGCCGACCACCTATACTATCGCTTCATCAAAAGAAGATCATCTATCGCAAAGCACGCGCGCAGCCAAAGATTGAGTACAAAGAGCTAGCTGAAGTGGCAGTGGTTGTGAATCCAGATGGCACCTCTTCGAAGCCACCCAGCTCTAGCACACTATCCCGATACCTCAAAAGACAAGGCCTCACCAAATCTCCTTGTAAAAAGCGTCCTAAGCTCCATCGCGGAGATGCGTTAAGGCGCCTCAAGTTCTGCAAGGAGTACTCTCAATTCCCATGGCATCGGCGGACGCTCAAGTTCTCTGACGAATGCTTAGTTCATAAGGGCTCAGGGCAAAATCAAGAGTGGGTTTTTCGAAATTCACAAGAGAAATGGAAGACAATAATGCTTCAAACCTATGGCTGCGGTAAAAAGGTATCACAAATGGTGTGGGGTTCAATATGGTTGGATGAACGTGGGTGTGCCCGAAGAAGTGCTCTGGTCATAATGGAGCGTGATTTCGATGCTCCAAAGTATGGGTACTCCGCCAAAAGTTACATTAAGGCCTTGACTAAAGGGCTTCTGCCATCTTGGCGTCGTTCTCAGCTTTTTATGCAGGATAACGCGCGTATACACACAGCTGCAGCAACGCGTGAGTTCCTGCGCGAGCACCACATCACCACCATCAAATGGCCAGCATACTCACCTGATCTCAACCCAATTGAGCACCTCTGGTGGTACCTGAAGAAGCACATGTACAAATTCTATCCACAATATAACAATTACAGCCAAACTATAGAAGAGTGGGATGGCTTTTGCAGTGCATTGAAAGAGTGCTGGCGGCGCATCCCAGCCAAGCTCATCAAGCGCCTCATCTTGAGTATGCGACAACGAATTGCTGCATGTAAAAAGGCGCGAGGGGGGCAAACGAAATATTGATCATCTGTGCAACTTTGGACCCAAAAAATAATAATTATATAATATTTTGGCTGAGATATATGATGTTGAAGTTTGGTGTACATGTGCTTGAGAGGGTGGCACGTGCGTGCGCGGCGGAAACTTTTGCGGGGTCACTGTAGTTAGTTGTCGGATGAGGTTTGATGAACGTCGGGCGGCTGACCAGCCTGCGTAAGGTATGAAACGATTAAGGGGAGCTGGGCTGCTAGGGAACAAAGGCGCCTAGTGGAAAGGTTGTGGAGCCCCCTAGCCGTGGAACCCGTGGAACCTAGGAATGTTTCACGCTGCACGCGAGGTACTTGGGGAAAAATGATACGCTAAAGTACACACAAGACCATGCAATAAACTGCTCTATAGGCGCTTTTAAAAAGTTTCGTTCAGCGTATCTCCCTCAATGTATCCTTCATCCTCATAGTCGTGGGTGGCATTGATCCCGAACCGCGTAAAGGGTTTAGGCTCGTGGCGGCGGAAGTATCTAAGGCGGGCGTCGCGTTGTATTGCGTGTGTTTTGTGAGCCTTGTCTGGGCCCACCGACCTATACCAACAACCCCAAGGCCTTCGGAGCTATGGTCTATTTCGGGAGCTACGGACCCTCCCACTGCTAGAGTTCTCCTAGAACTACTGCTAAACGCTAATACACCGCCAACTCCGTAAATGGCGAACACTGTGCCCAGCCCGCTGCGCTGATTCCCTGGCTCACCGTAGCCCATCTTGGTATGAGTACTCTAATACTGAGGCGCATGTGACGCAATTCTCAATAGACTTGGAATTATCTCTATTTGAGAAATCTCTGTCTCTTTCTAGTAGAAAGTTTCTACAGAGCGCAACCTACTCCTTTATATCTACGGCCTTAACTCCAGCTCTTCGGTCTCACCGAAGTCTAGAATTTCGGTCCAGGTATCACCGTACTTTCTAGACCTGCCAATACAAAAGAGAAGAACACAGGAACGGTGACGGCCAAATGAATTTCTAATCACTTACAATGCATCTTTAAACGACCCGGAAGGCATCCGAGTGCCTCTTTCCAATCTGAAACCCGTCGTTCCTGGCTTAGACATCGGACGTTCAGAGACTAGGATTGTGGCTTGAACTAGCGTGGGCAATACTCGGGGTTCGGCCTCGGTATAAGCATGTGTCCGAATCAGGCTGGTGTCTTGGCTAACCTCACCGCTTGAGAGTCAACGGTCTCAAGACAGACTTCTGCGTATCCCCGAACAACGCGAGGCCGAAGCTGCTTTCCACTGCCGAACCAGACCAAGCATCAGGGACCATGATTACTTTCTTGGTAGCCTTCGGGCTCGCGCAAAGAGTGGACCCGGGCTCAGAGGCAAAGTTTGTCCTCACCTGACTAACATTAACCAATACAATCTCGCATTTCGTCTTCTCACTGCCCAGTATCAGATTGAGACTTGCAGATGTTCCCGGGGTTCGGGCGGCGGCTTGTAGGCCATGCTTCACGCTTGATGGTCAGTTCCAATACTATCATGCATTATGTGCAAGTCAGGGTGACCGATAATCAATCAAGCAAGCAGGCTTCCTGCTTGTTTATATCTATCAATCAAGCAGCAGAATAGAATAGCCAAGCAAGCAGCAAGCAAGCAGGGTAAGCTGCTTGTTTACTGCTTGATTGCTTGGCTGCTTAACAAGCAGTAGTCCTTGTATATTCGCCACCTAATCTTGGCACGGTGATGAGGTTTTGGGTATCTAAAATAGACTCATTGATTGTGATATTCACCAGCCAACTCTTTAAGTTGTCTCTATTCTTTATAGTAACCTTCCTCCTGTTCTGCCACGCTACTAGCATCGCCAATATCGTCCTCATTAGTCGTCTCTTCGTTAATTTCATCAACACCCATCAACAGCTTCTCCCCCATCTCAGGTGTGATAATACCGCTCTTGATCCATGATGCGATAAGCAGCTGAGCCTCTCCCATCTCTGCAGAGAGCCATGGCCGCTGGGTATTAAGAACATTGCCAGCTTTACTGAAGGCTCTCTCACATTCTGATGACATTGCCGGGCAACCGAAGAGATCAAACGCCATTTGGCTTAGTATAGGGTATTTCAGGTGGTTTTCTCTCCACCATTGCAGAGGGTTTTTGATATATCGATTGTCTTTCTCTCGCTTTGAGCCGAAAAATCGGTCCCATTCGGTAGGTTCATTGTAGGCGTCGTCATCGTTCGGAAGAGGAGAAGTAGAGGTTCTGGTCAATTCGTGAGGCTGCCTTTTGCTTGTTTACGCTCTGCGAATGTGGCTCCGGGCGTGGCAGAGCAGCCTTCTTGCAATAGTCTAGGTAAGCATCTTTGACGGTTTTCTCAGCGTTGGTAACCCAATCTTCGCGATCTTTCCAATGATGCCTTATCCAATTTAATTTGAGGCATGGATTGAGAGCGATAGCAGTAACGTAGGCGTAGCTATCATCCGTCAACGTGTAGTACTGATCTAGCTTCTTCCAGGCAAGGTAAACCATCGCCTTGAAATGAGAGGCAGTAGCATTATTCAACTGCTCCTTCGCTACCTCCAGATTATTAAGAAGAGACTCCATCGTAGGTAGCACTTCCCACAAGGCTCCAAATACACCATTTACCGCATTGCCCTGAAGCCTTATAGTAGCCTCCTTCATCGGCTTCAGTAGCCTATGGATCTCTTCTAATTGTGCCCAATCTTCTGATGTCAACGAATCTTCCGAGATATCATGAGGGTCGTCTGGAGATCGTTTCTGACCGATGGTTTCGGCGCAATAAAGGCATATGGCATCTCTAAGCTTTAGGGCTATAAATGGTTAGTAGTTAAGAAATAATTGTATCGTTATACATGGCCTACCACGGTCAATCATATCAAAAGTAGAGTTCCACCGAAAACCTCCGTCAACTACCAGCTGGTAGATCTTTGTAAAGCACTTTGTTCGCCGTTGAATGGCCTCAAAGACCTTCCGACGTTCAGGATTCCATCTAGCGTGTACTACGATATTATGAAGCTTGCCAACAGCTCCAAATTTACGCCAGTGTTTAAGTTGTATTTCAAATGTCTTCTTCTCCGCTTCTCGGAGGTTGGAGATGTTACATGCTGTCGAGGTATCGTCATCTAGGCAGTCTGCCTTCCGCTTTCGACCACGCGTTTGACACGCATTTACTGGTTTCTCTAGTCTTGATCAGCCAGTCTGGTTATTGATTAAAGAGAGGATGCTTACTATCTTCAAGTTCTTGAAGAATTGACTTGTAAACCTCAAGGTCTGAGCCAAATAGCATTGCTTTCGCCACGAGCTGGATGACGTGGCCGGAGCAACGAAGTCTCTGAGTCGAGGCGCAGATTTCGAGATCATCAACCTTCTCAAGGTACCGAATAGCCGTATCGTTATTTGAGGCGTTGTCCAGGACGAAAAACCCGATATTATGGACGTGGTACCTGCGAAGGACCTCCTTTATTATGTCTGCAATATTTTCACCAGTATGACTTCCATCTAGCCCCTTGAGCCCTAGGAGGACAGTCTTCAGTTGTAGCTGCTCGTCAATGAAGTGAGCGATGACTCCAAGCACTGAAAGGTCGTTATCTGACTTCCAGATATCGCAGGTGATATTAATCTTGCCACGGGCGCGCCTCAAGGTTTGAGCAACGCATTTTTGGAAGCATTTTTCAGCCTTCCGAACCAGCCTAGGTATAAAGTCATTACCTGTGCGAAGGTAGGAGGCAGCCAGCGGTGAAACATCATCGAATAAGGCGCGAAACTTCTCGGACGTCGCCTGCCTCATAGGAATACTACACGTAGTGAGCCAATCGAGGATTCGAAAGTAGAAGCGTTCTGGAGGGATACTTTGCTTGGGATTCGCGATTGAAGGCTTGTTCAACATCTCCATGATATTCTCGCCTTGTTTTTCTTCTTCCTGCTTTTATAAAAGCCATGAACCTTTGATAAATGCCGAGATATGCTAGTAGTGGCCTCCTGACAATTGACAAGAAGTATCTTCGAAGGATTTTTATTCCAGCATTCCATGCAAAGCCATTCTTTCCTAGTCTTTTGCGTGTTGTACAGACTCGGCCCGTACTTAAAAACCCAAGAAGAAGTCCCTCGGGCTCCAAGCGGCGCATGAATATGATTTTGAAGTCGCTCAGAATCGATTGACCAGTCGCGCCAGGTGGTAACCTCGTTCTTATAAGGGGTACGTTCTCGCAGGGGCTCGGTCGCGCTAGCGGCAACGGCAAACGCGGGGATTATTTCGGCGTGGCGTGAGAAGGTGCTCCGGTCACCCGCAGTAACGTCGCCAGGATCCATATTGATCGTGGGTGCTGCGCGCTATGTATGATTTCGAAAAGGAGCATAATTACGATCCAAATCGGGGTACATGTAGTTTATACGACGATTAAGAGCGCGTAGTTTCTATCGCGACTTGAACACCACTTGAAACATTGGGGCTTGGCAAGTAAACAAGCAGCCAGCCAATCAAGCAGAACTATCTCAAGCAAGCAGCCTTTCTTGATTGACTCAATCTAACTACATACAAGCAAGCAGGAAGACCTGCTTGATGGTTGCTTATTGGCTGCTTGGTTGCCTCGCTAACAAGCCGCTTGATTATCGGTCACCCTGGTGCAAGTTGAAAACGGTCCATGATTCTATCAAATATGCGGCCTCGCACTTCTCTCCCTTTCTTTGAATTAACCTTTAGGTATCCTTCGCCTACTTACGCAGACTTGATACGTTTGGAGACAGCAATGGACAAACAACCGAAATCGAACGTCCACCAATGCCCGTCCAGGAGTATACTGAAAGATACGGAAAGTGGTGCTGAGCGGAAAGACCTATGCATAGACCCTGAGGGTTTCCCCGATGGTGGTGGTAAGGCATGGCTAACGGTCGCTGGCGCTTCGAGTTGCTTGTTTGTCTCCTTTGGCTGGGTTAATTGCATAGGAGTCTTTCAGGACTATTACCTAACGCATCAGCTCCGAGGATACAGCAATTCAGAGGTCGCTTGGATCCCTTCTTTGCAAAGTGAGCATACTCTCTGTTCGTCAGATAGGTCTTTACCTGCTAAGGACAGCAGTTTTCTTCATGTTGTTTGGTGGACCATTCGTAGGGAAGGTCTTTGATGACTATGGTCCTCGGTACCTCCTACCTGTTGGTACCGTCCTCCATGTATTCGGCTTGATGATGGCAAGCATTTCGGAGACGTACTATCAACTCCTTCTCAGTCAGGGTGTCTGTTCTGCCATTGGAGCCTCAACAGTTTTCTACCCCGCAATAACCTCTGTAAGTTGAGGATGGAAGTGACGGTATACGTATGCTCATTTAGGATTTTAGGTATCGACCTGGTTCTCCAAAAAGCGAGGTGCGGCTCTTGGCCTTGTTGCAGCTGGATCGTCCTTAGGCGGCGTCATATTCCTGATCTTGGTCATTCGTCTGATTCCGCAGGTTGGTTTTGGCTGGGCAATGCGTACCTGCGCCTTCCTAATACTGGTGCTGCTTGTATTCGCAAATGCGACCGTGCGGTCTCGTCTCGCGCCAGCAAAGCGTCCATTCAGCGCAATGGCATTCATTCGCCCACTGAAGGAGCCGATTTTCTTGCTCTTGACAGCCGCTGTTTTCTTCTTCCTTTGTAAGTATGGCTTTAACATCTCAATAAACTACAACTAATAGGAATAGGGGGAATGTTCATACCTTTCACATTCATCGTTGTTGCGGCGCAGAAGCACAGTATGTCTGCACGTCTCGCGAACTATCTCATACCTGTTCTCAATGCTGGAAGGTGAGCCTCTAAGCTTACGCAAGGCTGTGGTATGCATTGAAAATTGGCTGATATGACTAGCGTAATTGGACGCACTGTTCCTAACGCCCTTGCTGACAAGTTTGGCCATTTCAACATGATAATACAGTGCCCTTCCAAAAGTTCTCGCCGTGCACGCACGAGCCACCCTCACGAGCACATGTACGCCAAACTTCAACACCATGTATCTCAGCCAGTATATAATATTATTAAATTATTTTTAAGGCAGGAGTTGCGCACGTGATTAATATTTTGTTTGCCACCCTTGCGCTTTCTTACATGCAGCGATTCGTCGTGGCATGCTCATGATGAGGCGCCGGATCAGCTTGGCTGGTATGCGACGCCAGCACTCTTTTAATGCACGGCAAAAGCCATCCCACTCTTCTAGAGCTCTACTATAATTATTATACTGTGGATAGAATTTATACATGAGCTTCTTAAGGTGCCACCAGAGGTGCTCAATTGGGTTGAGATCTGGTGAGTATGCTGGCCAGTTGATGGTGGTGATGTCGTGCTCAATTAGGAATTTTTTTGTTGCTGCAGCCGTGTGTACGCGCGCGTTATCATGCATAAAAAGATGAGAACGACGCCATGATCGCAAGAGCCCTTTAGTCAAAGCTTTAATGTAACTTTTGGCGGAGTATCCATTGTTTAGAGCATCAGGATCGCGCTCCATTATGACTAGAGGGCTCCTCCTTGCACACCCATGTTCATCTAACCATATTGAACCCCACACCATTTGTGCTACCTCCTTACCACAGCCATAGGTCTGGAGCATTATTGTCTTCCATTTCTCTTGTGTAGTTCGAAATACCCACTCCTAGTTTTGCCCTGAGCCCTTCTGAAAGGAGCACTCATCTGAGAAGTGAAGCGTGCGCCGATGCCATGGGAAATAAGAGTACTCTCTACAGAACTTGAGCCGCCGTAACGCATGCGAGTGGTTAAGCTTAGGACGCTTCTTACAAGGAGATTTGGTGAGTCCTTGTCTTTTGAGATACCGCCTTAATGTGGGATAACTGGGTGGCTTCGAAGAGGTGCCATCTGGATTCACAACTACCGCTACTTGGGCTAGCTCTTTGTATGTAATTTTTGGCTCAGCGCGTGCTTTACGATAGATAATCTTCTTCTGATAAAGCGATAGTATAGGCGGTCTACCGCTGCGAGGTTGATCTGTTGTTTTGCCTGTTTGTTGATATCTTTTCCTGATGTCGCGTATTGCGCGTTCGCTCCGGCCGAACGTGTCAGCAACTTGAGCAACTGTAGCACCACCATGCAGCATGCCAATAATTTGATTCCGCTGCTGGACTGTTAAATTGGGGCGTCTGCGCGTATTTTGGTCTATCTCTTGAAGAATTCGGCGTTGTGGTGGCATGGTTATGGTACTTGAAAGTTAAGAAGGAGTTGTTGTGATGGAACGCGTCGCACTAGCGCGGCGAGAACTTTTGTAGGGGCACTGTAGCCATGAGCACTTTCACAACTGTTCTGGTTCTTGGATTGTGGCTGCCCGCATCAGGAAATGCTCTTATTATTCTATTTGCCGCGCTTTTCGGCAGCGGTTCAGGTGCGGGTATCGGCTTAACCCCAGCGCTTTGCGCACATGTTTCCTCAATCAAGGATATTGGCACCTTCACAGGCACCGTTTTCGCGATTGCGTCTTTTGCAGCATTGACCGGTTCCCCGATTGGAGGGCAGATAGTTGCTATCAGCTACGGATCGTTTCGAAATACTGCAATTTTTGCAGGCGTGAGCTGCGCCCTGGGTACCGCTCTTTTTGTTATGTGTAGGGTTACACTTGGTGGTATCAGGATGGTGAAGGTCTGAGTCGGTAAGATATGGACCAGATAGTCAAGGAGAACCAGCGTTGGGAGAAAAGGGCTACGGTATTGGTTACCAATCACCACTCATACAAAGGGCCAAGTCCAGCCACTTCGAAGTCCATATTTGAATCGTGTTCCCAATCCAGAGTATCCAAAAATCGTTTCAAGTCAAGTTTGGAAGACTTGCACCCCAACGCCTTTCGACCATGGCGTCGGTTCCGACCTCGCCTTTGCCATGCATCTGTTGTCGACCAAAGACATTAGAACCAAGGTGAAAGCAGCCAAAATATCAATTATCTTACATTCATGAACTTCTCAAAACCATGACGTCCACACCGTATTACTACCCGCAACCTGGTCCTCAGACTCCCCCATCATGCCATCCCAGTCGGGCCAATGGGGAGTATCACCCATATTTGCTGTGCCGTTGTGATAATTTGACCCCCCTGGCACCACAGATGATGCGTTTGGTGCAAGCATATGCTGTTGTTGCGGATCGCAGTACGTGGACGGCTGTATTTCTGCTTGCTGAGACTTCGGTGGATCCGTCCCCATCCCCGTTATAGAACAATCGAAGCCAATATCCAAAAACCCACCCATAACCTGATCCGTCCAATGAGAATCTGCAGATAAGTTGACATCAAATGGATCTGCGCAGGTACTGTCATTTGTAGTAGCATGCCTGATCAGTGATAAAAACTGTTCAGATGCAGCGCCGCTGATGCTCACCCACCCGAGTAACGTATAAATTGCAGGGCAACTTTCCACGAATTTGAAGACCCCATTTTCCAGCGAGGGGTGTTCCGCCAAGAGTATCTTCTCTCTTGCCATCCGGGCTTGTGCCATCACTCTCCTCAACGGACGCCACAGAAGCACGCGGCGAGGATCAGTCAAAACATTTCCAAACCGCGTTTGCAACACCACTTCGATAGCTCTCCAGGCACGCTCAACAGACGAGCCTTGGGTACGGATGCATAGCTCCGAGAGGAGGAAGGCGATCGAGTTCCACTGGGTGTACGTACGAAAGAGCCAGTTCCATCTTCGGGTGCGGGGGTCGTTATCAAGTAGATTTGCGTATTCCACGGATTCGAGAGAGGCGAGGAAGAGCTTTTCCTTGATCTGTTGAGGAAGACTTACGCCGTCGCCTAGTCTCTGGAAGGGATGATATGCTATTAACCAGATCTTTGAGAGAACAAGACGCGTCAGAGTGGCAGCCACCCAACTAGGAGGTATGCTAAGATTCAAGTCTGCGAGGTATGTCTTCTCCAATCTTTGATGGCATTCTGTGATCCACCTCTCCTTCTGCATGATATTCAACGTCGCGAAAGAGGGATGAGATGGTACGCGACCCGGAGGTGAATATACTACGCGCCGAAAGACGTTTGCAAGCTCGAAACCGACAAGGCAGAATGTCATTTCTGTGAATCCATTACGGGATTCAGGGAGATCAACCATACTCGGGTATAGGTCGCAGTCGTTGACGTTCAGAGGCATTTGCGTATCAAAATTAGGATCTAAAATTGTTGGGTCGCAGCCATGGTCTTCTCTGTTGGCCCTCATTAGTCACGGCTGTAAGGCTTCGGGAAGGGGTGGGTATTTACGAAGCTCTCGCATCCATAATGCACAGCTGCCACCATAACCTCCTCCTCATTTCGATCTCAAATGGGGCAAGACCGAAATGAGTTCCATCCTTATGTACCCCAATCACTTGTGCAACCCTCACCACAAGTCCCGTCAATTTCCAGATTACCCTTGCGTTCTCGTTCCGTCTGAGTACAGTAAGGAATATGACTAAAGCTTGCAGGATCATGAGCTCCGCAAAATCGATGAAGATTTCATGAACGAGGATTTGTTCAAGGGCGAAGCGGTAGCGGGCCAATAGGGTATCTCTGGTCTCACCGAATTCCCCAACGCATTCCTCGGGGGTAAGAGAGGTAACGACACCTACGGTTGTTAATATAGGTTATACAGGAGTGATCAAAGGAGATGGGGTGTCGTACTGTAATATATGGCGAACATCAAAGCCTCAATTCCTTTTGGGAGATTTTCAAGGTGATCTTTCGCGTCTAGCACTTTCGGCTCCATGGTAGGAACGTGAAGGACTTTTACTAGGGGATCGACATTCGTCTTAAAAATAGCCCACATACGGGGTATCAATGCATGAGAAGTATGGAGAGACAGCATGCCGATATTGCCAGAAGAAAACCCGAATCTGAGACCTCGGATGGGTACGAGATTTTGCGTCGCCGGGGAGAAAGGCTGATCTTCTTCACCGTCCGAGGGCTCCATTAGATTGCCTTTCAGGCTTTCGACCTATAGGAATACTAATCAGGAACGTTCGAGTTGACGACTTTGCATTATAGTTACCTCATTGTCTAAAGTTGCCCAAAAGCTATTGTTAACATAGCGACTCCCTCCCTCGTTAATAACCAACCTCCCGATATCCAGCTCTGGTGGTGCGTTCGTATTTGTTCCAGTCGTTGATGGCTTATCGTCTTGATATCCGACACCATCTGCTTCCTCAGTCCCAGTGATATTTGCCACCTTCCGCCACTGCCGAAATGATTCCACTTCGTCGCTTTCTTGTGGAAACGGTGTAGTCTCATCATCCCGGTTTGCCATCGGTTCTCGAGACTTTAAAGTGTTTATCACACCCTCTAGTCGAGCCAGCCGCTCAAGCAACTCACCGTTAGCCGGTTTGCGTGGCCTGCGGGATGAGCGGCTGGGGGTAGGAAGTATGCACTCGATCTTTGCTCGTACGCAGTTGCTGCACGGGCTCTTCTTGTCGCCTAAAGACTCTCAAACTACGTCAGCTCTGACCGAGGAAATCTTGACGAAGGATCGGCAGGCAATAGCAGGAAATGGAGCGCATATCACATTTGACCTTTCTCCTCCTACATGTGGTACATGACCACAGTAGCTGGAAGCTATCACCACCACTTGCTGCGCTGGGCCTTGCCGATCGCTCTGAAGTCTTGGGTGAGGACCTCGCCTTCTGGGCGCTGTGGGGCAATTGAACATCCGCTTGTCGTTCTGTCATTGCTAATTTCCGATATGAAGAAAACGGCGTGAATGTTAGAAAGATTTTCCCCACCAGGACAATATTCTCCACTCCAAAGGCGAAATAGCTTGGCACCCTTAACATAATTCCCTGCATCTTGACCATCCCTGCATCTTGACCACCCTCACCGCCCCTTCACCATCCAACTTCAACACGGCGCCAAATGGTCAACGAAGCAGATATTCAGAAGGCGCTTGATGATCTGGAATCGCAAGAAGTTCCAAATTATTCTGCTACTGCAAAGAAATTTAAAATCGATTGCAGAACCCTCCAGCGCAGACATAAAGGCATTTCGAAGCCGAAAGAGCTCGCATACTCTGAATCTCATATGCTGCTTACAATTGAAGAAGAAAAGGTTCTTATATAGCATATCAATAATCTTTCGGATCGTACCCTACCCCCTACACCTCAAATTCTCAGGAATCTCTTGTATGAGATTGTAAAAAAGTAGCCTAGAGAGAACTAGGTTGCCGCATTCTGCAAGCGTCACCAAGACAAGATTAAAAGCCTCTATCTTCGCGCAATCGATCAAACGCGTCAAGTCGCTGATAATTCTGCTTATTTTGAATACTTCTATGCTAATGTAAGGTCCTAAAGCCCATTATTATATTCTATTACTTACGGCTTAAAAGTTGAAGCGAATAATAACATGACAAATCCCTAGTCAAAAGTTTCTTCCGCCGACGCACGAGCCACCCTGTCAAGTATACGCACCCAAAAGTTCACCACATCATAACTCAGCCAATATATAATATAATTTAATTATTTTTGGAGCAAAAGTTGCGCGCGCAATCAATATTTTGTTTACCACCCTTGCGCTTTTCTACATGCAGCTATCCGTTGTGGCATACTCATGATAAGTCGCTTGATGAGCTTGGCTGGTATGCTCCGCCAGCACTCTTTCAACGCCTTGCAAAAGCCACTCTACTCTTCCTCAGCCTGGCTGTAATTGCTATACTGTGGATAGAATGTGTACATGCGCTTCTTGAGGTGCCACCAGAGGTGCTCAATTGGGTTAAGATCAGGTGAGTAGGCTGGTCAGTTGATCGTTGTGATGTGGCGCTCGTCAAGGAACTCGCGCGTGGCAACAGCAGTGTGTACGCGCGCGTTATCCTGCATAAAAAGCTGAGAACGACGCCAGTAAGGGAGGAGCCCTTTTGTCAAAGCTTGAATGTAACTTTGGGCAGAGTAGCCACCTCTTGGAGCATCAAAATCGCGCTGCATAGTGACGATTGACTCCTCTGCGCGTGGCCGCGTTCATCGAGCCATATTGAAGCCCACACCATCTGTGCTGGCTTCCTACTTCTATTGTTGGTTTGTAGCATTGCTGGCTTCCATTTCTCCCACGGAAACCTGAACACCTACTCCTTGTTTTGGCCAAAGGCCTTCTCAACTAAGCACTTATCTGAGAACTTGACTGTGCGCCGATGCCACGGGAAGTTGAGTACTCCCTACAGAACTTCAGGCGCCTCAACGCACGCGCGCGATTAAGCTTAGGACGCTTTCTGCTTGGCAATGTAGTAAGGCCACGTCCTTTAAAGTATCTGTACAATGTAGAGTGGCTGGTTGGCTTCGTAGAGGTGCTATCTGAGTTTACGAACGCGCCTACTTCAGCCAGCGCTTTGTACTCAATCTTTGGCTGCGCGCGAGCTTTTCGATAGATTATCTTCTTCTGATGAAGCGATAGTATAGGTGGCTGGCCAGAGCGAGGCTTATCCTCTATTGTGCCTGTTTGGTGGTATTTCTTTCTAAGATCGCGTATGCAACGCGGGCAGCGGCCATACGCGTCAGCAACTTTAGCGACTGTAGAGCCACGACGCAGCATCCTAATAATTTGCTCTCGCTGCTTGGTTGTTAAGTTGGGTCATCTGCGCACATTTTGATCTAGCTCTTGTAAAATTCGGCGTTGTGGTGGCATAGTTATAAGGCTTCAAAGTTGAGGAGATGATGTTGTTGGGGAGACGCGTCACCTTAGCGCGGAAGTAACTTTTGAACTAGTACTGTATGAGCAGAGTTGTCAACAATCAAGCGATCGACATGATCGATTCCTAATTAAAGGTGTCTCAGGCCCATTTGCGATCAAAAACACCCTTATTTAGGAATTAATCACGCCGATCTCTTGATTGTTGACAACTCTGTATAACGTGTTCGACCACGTAGTGGGCGGATCACCTAGTGGGCCAGCCGAAAACACACCAAAAATCAGAAAAACACGCCCTGGCAATCTTAAGACCAACTTTATAACAAACTTCTATAAACTAATGCCTAGCCTTCTCTACTCACTCACAGGCTCTTATTAAATTCCTAGATTTATAAGTCTTACCGTTCTCTAGATACTTAGTTTTGGCCCCCAATTCTATACAAAATTACTATATCTCAAGACCTACTGAATGGAAACTCTTAAAAACCTAAGATATAGCTTAGAGTATATAACGTTATAGAAGGCTCTTAACAGAACTTTAAGATATAATATTAAGTCATTGTTGAGATTGCAAGGCCTTGTTTTTCTGATTTTTGGTGTGTTTTCGGCTGGCCCATGTAACGAACGTCACATAGAAATAGGGACGCACACGCGTTCCCATAGGACGAAGGGTCCTACTTAGGTAGTATCGGACCTACCTCCGATACTGCCCCGAATAGGCCCCGTTACCCCTATTTCTCCACACATAAATATAGCTCTTTAGTAGTAGATAGCAGGACAAGTTCTTCTTATCCTTCCGTATCAGACCTATAGGAATAGAGGTGTTCTTGGTTATCCACCGCAGCACGCACTCCCATATGCCTTTGAGTTGCACTCGGATCCTTTTCGGAACCCTTTAGCACCTGTGTCGTTACAGCCCACTAGGTGATCGAACACGTTAGTCCGTTCCAGTGGAAGTTCCCATACCGCTGGGATTGTGTGGCGCTGTCATGTCGGTTTAGGGCAGGTTGCCAGCGTGACAAGGTTCCAAGTCGTCCACACCAGGATGTCCCAGGCATCTCGAAGCCTGTGCAAGCAAATGTTAAAACCAAAAGAATCACTAACGTAAACCATCACCGAGTGGCGCACATCACCGAGTGTCGCAGAAAGTCTTGGCACCACCAACTTATGTTACTGTATTATCATTATCGCTACTAGAACTATCTGAAAAAATTTACTAAGTACTCGCCCCAGACTTAGAAGAATCTTCTATATCCTTTCTACACGTTCGAGCGTTGTGCCCAGTCCCCCCGCAGTTCCCACAGCACCGTAGAGCTTGTTGAGCCCTCTCTTGACCATCCCCACCACGAGCCTTCTTAGATGGCTGAAGCGCTGCAGACGCTTCGGCGGCTACCTGCGCCGCTGCCTCACCATATTCTATCGTGCCACCTTGCTGGATGCGCTTTCTCTTGCGCGCTTTTCGCTTGGTCATTACTGCTAATTGCTCTTCAAGCTCAGTAATACGAGAGGCTTGAAGCGCGTTTTGGTGCAGCATTAGCTCAGCGCCTTTGACGAGCTGTGTAAACCCGTTCTGAGCTGTTGTAGGCAACCTAGTAATAGACTTGCTTACGAGCTTAGATTGCGATCCAAATTCATGCGTATTGCTTGGTGTTTTTGACTGCCACGGCGTCTCTAGTGTGGGGTGTTCTGGCGGGGTACGCAATCGTACTTCAAGGCGAGTGAGGACCTCCAACGCGTTAAGAGGGACTAACCCAGACGCCTCAAAGGCCTTCTTGCAATTCTCTGTCGTAAACACGTCAAAAAACGCGTCTCTAAAGGCTGGCAGGAAGCCTTCCTTGTTAATATGGAAAACGCGCTGGCGTGCCAAGTCTCGAACGCGTTGGGAGTACTTGCGCTTCAACGGCGAGAAGCAAACCACATCCAGCGGCTGGAGTATGTGCGACGAATGGGCAGGCATACAGAGCGTAAGGATCTTGTTCTCAAGACAATAATCCTTAAAATCTTGGTTGAGATGGCTCTCATGGCCGTCTAAAATAAGCAACCGGTACCCGCCCACCTGACGCGCCCTTGTGTGCGTGTCAAAATGCTTTAACCACTTGAGACCAAGCGCGTTGTTTGTCCATCCGTTCTTGGAGACTGAGAGCTTCCAATTGCGCGGTATAGACGTCTCCTCGTACCACGCTGAGATGTGGACGCGCCCTTTGTAGATGATGAAGGGTGGGATTGCGTACCCTGCAGCGCAGATACTCTGGATAACCGTCACCCACTCCCGATCGCCTGGTTGAATGAGATCAGGCCGAGTACGTCTCTCTGAACCTGTGACAACTTTCATGGAGCCAATGACGCCCATCTGGAAGCCAGTCTCGTCAAAGTTGTGCACGTCGTTGTCGTGGACACCATACTTGGCCTTGGTGTCAGCTACTAGCTTAAACCACGCGCCAATTATCTCTGGGTCCTCCTGGAGTATTCTCTGCCTATCCTTTGCTCGATTGAAGGCCATTTAAAGCGCCTCTGAACGCGTTACAAAGCGCTCAGCCCAGCACTTGCCCACAGGCTTACCACCACGTACACCCAGCAGTTTATCAGCCATATCTGCCACCTCACACAGTCGCGGCGCAAATCCTCGCGAGTCAAGGTTGAGGATATATTGGACGATCGTCTGCTCTTCAGTCGCTGTGAGCTTATGGCAGTTTGGTCGCGTTTGGGATCGAGAGGTGATTCCGTGGAGCCGATCAGAGAGCCGCTGGTGTTTGACGTTGAAGGCTGCAGCCGCGCGCCGTAGGCTCTTAAATTGGCTAGAGGTATAGGCCCGAAGAGCAAGATCAATTCTGCCTTCTTCTTGAATGGCTATTGCGTTGTGTTGTTGAGACATTGCATGTTGATGAGGAAAAATGGCTGCGCCAAGCAAAAGTGGCCGGCTCGGTGATGTGGCCGGCTCGGTGATGGAATACGTTACTAAGTTGGAACTCTTAAAAACCTAAGATATAGCTTAAATTATATGTAGAAGGCTCCTAACAGACCCCTGAGATATATTGTTAAGTCGTTATTGAATTTGCAAGGGCCTATTTTTTTTTGGTGTATTTTCAGCTGGCCCACTAAGTGGTGTGGCCCTGTCGCAGGCCAAGGCATCATCTCAGGGAGCCTGAGGAAGAAACTGCATTAGTAATCTTGCCATATAATCTAAGACGTGCGGGGTCAGGTTCACAAGACCAAGGCACTCTACACACACAATACAACTTTCTGCTCATCATGAATTCTTGCTGATGCATCATCACCAGCACACCTAAGTGCGACAGTTATGAGCCCGGTAGCCTCTTCCTCTGCTACATAACATCGTCAGCGACAAAATTCATCCCAATTACACATTTCTCACGAAAATGATTCTCCTCACAGAGCCAGCACGATTTTCGGCTGAGCGTGCGGAAAGAGGGGTCGCGGAAAAAGCAATACCACAACCCCGCCACATAGTCAAGATGACGACTCGGAAAATTCACAGAGTTTTCATGCTGTTGCAATCAGAAAGAAAAAAGCGAAGAATGTGAATCAAGAAAATACTTTCTAGCTTGACCATCAAGTCACAGCAATCTTTCAAGATGTCGATCAAGGATCACAATCTCCCGATGCTCAACTCACGCAACGACTGAACTGACTGGATCAACTCCATCGAGGACCTTGCTGTACGAAATGATGTCTGGAACTACTGCGACCCTGAAGGCATCGAAAACTTGGTCTTCACTGTCACCAAACCACCAGACTCAGCAAGCAAAGACACGATCCAGAAGTACCACAGCCTTCAAGCTATCTATGATAGTGAGAGGAAGAAGTATGATAAGGTCTCCGAGCGCATTGACATCACCGTCTGCCAGGAGTTCAAACAACACTACCTCGGCATCCACACCGTCCGAGGCAAACTTATTGCGCTAGCCGAGAGCATTCAGCCGACCGCAAAAGACCAGAAACAGAACGTCAGAGCCGAGTTTGAGAAGCTTAAGAAGGGTCATGGCAACACCAGTCTCGACAAGTGGCTCAGTCGATGGCCCGCTCTCGTTAACAACGCGAAGCGGTATAAGATCGAGAATCTGAGCGAGTCGCAGATATGCGATGCCTTCATTGAAGCCTCTCGCGACATCAATCCTCCGTTCTACAACTACATGAAGTCTAAAGAAGCACAAGTCGAAAGTGACACATCACTTATCAAAGAAACCGCAGAGGCAATGGCAATAATCTCTAGGGCATTCATCACTGTTCTCAATGAGATCAATCCAAACCATTCCAGCACCGGATCTGTGACAATTGACAACCTGAGTGATTCTGGCTCGGAAGAGACCGGCGACGATGCCGATATCACAATCGTGCAGAAGGCACAGAACAAAATCAACAAGACTCTCCGGTCCTACCGTAGGCTAAATCCGACTCTTTCCGACAAGAGAATCACGATAAGCTTCTGTATCAAGCAGTTTAGGACCATGGCACCGCCAAGCGAAAAGACTGCGAGAGGGCGAGCTGCACACGCCACCCTTCAAGGCAGAAAGCACGGTCATGATTTAGACTCTTCGGACGATGGAGATTTTCAGCCGAGGCGGAAGAGACAAAGGGACGACTCTACTCCAACAGTAACCAATTCACCTACAACTCTTCGCGACTGCGTTTGTGGGTTACCCCATAAGTACGCAGACTGTCGATATCTCAATCCATTATGTGCACCATCGGGCTGGACACCAATTGTTCAAGTCCAGTCTAAAGTCATCACGGCACTTAAAGGAAGCAATCGTCTCCGAACGAAGATCGAGAAGAACTTCCTCAGAAATAGGATTGCCTTACCAAAGTTCTGGCCAGCTGATACCTCTAAAAATCAACCTGAAAAGGAAACAGGGGAGAGCATCGCCTTAACCTCGACTTCCGCAATGACCGGGTCAAGGGCATCGTTTGCCACATCAAGGTTTGCGTACTGCACAGCCGCAAAAGACGAGTATGAGGACTATTTCCGACTCGATAATTGTGCGGATACACATGTCTGCAATGACCTATCTCGGTTCGCTGCGTATAAACCATTGCACGACGAAACCATACAGTTTGGTGACACAGATACACACATCGAGGGCATCGGCAATGTTGCAGTTCATGTCGACACTCCGTCAGGTCCCAGTCTCATTCAACTCGAGCATGTGGCCTATGTACCTGGTTTCCATTGGAACCTCATCAATATGGACTCTCTTGAAAAGCAGGGGCTTTTCTTTAACACGAGAACATGTTGGATGGAATATCCAGACGGGTCGAATGCATTCAAAGCAACGAAACATGGCGCATTTCGAGTGGTTGAGCCACATATCGAACATGCCGTCTTCAAAGCAAAGACTCATGCAGAAGCAGCAAAAGCTTTCGCCACAGCAAGGAGGTCACGAACGCCTCAGATTGCTGTAGCATCCATGGATGTCTGGCATGCGAGATTGGGACATATCAGAAAGGAGGCTCTCAAGCACGTGCCGCAAGCAGTCGAAGGAGTTGCACTTGGCACTCGCGACTTTCAACGGACCTCAGATCTCTGTCCTGAATGCCAACTCGGACAAGCCCATCAACAGATTACACGAATTCCGATATGGAGAGGAACTTATCCATTCGAGAAAGTTCATCTGGACCTCATTCACATGGAGGAAGCATTCAATCTTGATGCATGGGTTGTCCACTTCTACTGTGACCACTCGGCATACCATATTTCCTTTAACATCCCAAACAAAACTCAAGAAGATCTAGTTTCTGTGACGCAGGAGTTCCTTGCGCTCACGAATGACAGCTGGGGCTTCACCACACGATACATCCAATCAGATGGTGAGAGAGGCCTAGGCCAAACGTGGAAGGACCTCATAACTATGAAGGGCATCACGTTCAACCCATCTCCACCAGACACTCCAGATCAGAACGGTCCTGCTGAACGTTCTGGGGGGGTGATCATGGCCATCGCGCGCAAACTTCGTATACAGAGCAGACTACCTCACAAGCTCTGGCCGTACCTCGTTGCGCACGCTACTCGACTTCTCAATCGCATTCCAGTACAGCGGAAACGATGGCAAACACCTTTTGAGATGGTCCATGGCCGTAAACCAAATCTCGCATATCTCAAAATCATCGGATCTCTAGCGTACGTCCTTATCAAGAATAAAAGGGACCGTCCTGCGAGAGCCAAGCTACAAGAGAAAGCCATCAAAGGCTGGCTTGTCGGGCTAGACGCGACCAATGTCTACAAAGTCTGGATCCCACACTTAGATCGTGTTATTAGATCTCGGGATGTGCAAATAGATGAGAAAGTTATGTACGATCCACAGCTCATCACAAGCCTTCCCGAGTCCGGACACACGCTCTCAATCATCATAAACGAGATTGATTTGGATGAGACTGATGCAGAACCACTTCCAATCATGCAAGACGCAACAGTTTCCAATCCTGATTTAGTCCAATATGAAGTACCGTCATGGTTCCTTCCTATAACACAATCTCTATCCACACAAACAATTTCCAACGGGACGCAAAGTCACGCGGATAGGCTACAACTACAGCTGTACCCAACTCCGATGTCACTCGAATCGCGTCAACCAAGCACAACAACACAAGCCTTTCCAAGAACAGGGGCAGGCCACCATACAGTAAACTCGGTTCAGTCACACCTCACTGCACGCCAGGTGCAGAAGCAGGCACGTAGACAAGCCCATGCCTTACGACTTGAACGTGCCAAGCTGGGACAACAAATAGCCCACGCCTTCGCATCGGCACGGTCAATCCGTACTCACCGAAGGGACTTGATGCCACCGCCAGACTTTTGGCATCAGCTAAAGCGGCATCCAGAGAAAGAAGGGTTCAGACGTGCTGCAGACGCTGAGATCAAGTCACTCGAAGAGAAGAAAACTTTTGAACTAGTCGATTACCCAGAGCACAAACAAGTGCTGCCACTCAAATGGGTTTTCACTTACAAACTCAATGGTGCCGGATACCTTGTTCGTCATAAAGCACGAATATGTGTGAGAGGCGATCTCCAACACAACATCACTGATGACATCTATGCAGCTACCGGCGCATATCGTAGTTTCCGCATCCTTATGGCACTCGTCTGTGCGTTTGGGCTTCTCTGTCATCAAATTGACTTCAAGAACGCCTTCGTCAACGCAGATATGGACGACGAGATCTATACTACCTGTCCACCAGGGTATGGAACGCCAGGAAAGGTTTGGAAACTACTCAAAGCGCTGTACGGGCTGCGTAAATCACCAAAGCTATGGTTCGATGAACTTGTGTCATTCCTCAAGGGTCTGGGATTCAATCATTGCCCAGATGAGCCTTGCATACTTATTAACAACGAAACAGGACTCATCTTGTTTCTCTATGTGGATGATCTTCTTGTTATTGCACGACAAGAATGCATTCACCAGATTAACCAATTCAAAACAGCAGTAAACAAAAAGTACGGGATCAAGGATTTGAGCGAAGCAATCTCCTTCCTCAATATCAGGATTCTGAGAGACACCAGAGCTAAAAAGCTTTGGATTTGTCAAGATGGATACATTGACAAAATCTGTACTAAATTTGGAACAGATCAATCATTGAGAATGGCCACTACGCCTCTCATCTCGTCATATCGTCCTCAACCTTTCGAAGGTCAGGCTACGATCCAACAGATCACAGAGATGCAGGAAAAGGTAGGCTCAATACTGTATGCAGCAGTAGTATCAAGACCGGATATCTCCTTTGCAGCCAGCCAGTTGAGTCAGTTCGCTATAAACCCTTCACCAGAGCATTTGCGGTGTGCAAATCGAGTACTCTCATATCTCCAGGCTACAAAGTACTATGCCATCGAGTTCTCGGGCTCTGTGAACCACTCCACAGAAGTAGAGACAGGCGATGATGAAGTGCTACAGTTGTCAAGCGACGCATCGTTCGCGGATGATCCAGAGACTCGAAAATCCACCCAAGGCTATCTTATGAAGTTGTTTAGTGGACCTATTATGTGGCAGTCGTCCAAACAAAAGACTGTAACCACCTCAACAACTGAAGCAGAGCTCTTATCGCTATCACAAACGGCGAGGGAGACATTAGGTCTATACAGACTGTTTGAGCAGATAGAGTTCAACCCTGAAAACCAACCACGCATTCTCTGTGACAATCAACAAACCGTAGGCCTGATCCAGAAAGAGAGACCACAGTTGACATCAAAACTAAAACACGTCGATATCCACAACTTCTGGCTTAGACAGATTTACAAAGACGGCAAAGTTGCAGTCCAGTGGGTTCCAACCACGGATATGCCTTCGGATGGCTTCACAAAACCCCTCTCAACAGAGAAACATATTCACTTTGTACGCCAATTAGGCCTGGTTGATATCTCATCGCAGATTGACCCAGGATATGCATCAGAAGAGGATAGTCCCCAAGCTATTCAGATCTCATCTGAAACAGAGTGAAATCTGGGGGGGTGTGTCGCAGGCCAAGGCATCATGTCAGGGAGCCTGAGGAAGAAACTGCATTAGTAATCTTGCCATATAATCTAAGACGTGCGGGGTCAGGTTCACAAGACCAAGGCACTCTACACACACAATACAACTTTCTGCTCATCATGAATTCTTGCTGATGCATCATCACCAGCACACCTAAGTGCGACAGGCCCACTTTCTGGTGGAACACGTTAGTTGGTCCATGTTATTAAGCCGCATATTGACTTCTTCGGTAGGGTCCTGCATAATGCTTTTTCAGTGTCCTCGTCAGCTGCGAGATCTTGGTTGTATGTGAGCGGTCTCTAGTAACTGGATTCCAGCTGTCTAGCCCAGATGCTATCTACGACCAAGGTAGGAAGAAAAGAGGAGAATTGGGTGCCACGCGAGGTACAAAGTTTTCCGTACATCCGTGCACGATGGCGCAGCCTCGAGCACTGGCCTAGCCCGTTACAGGAGCCTAAACGGCCCCCAGTCCTTTTTCTTGATCGCAGGTGAGGCCGGAGATGGACATCTCCCCTTCGAGAGGATGTCTCAGCTTCAAGCCACTAGGTGCGGCGCGGGTTGCACGCTGGAAGGGGAATGCAGCCTAGAACTCGTTCATGCGGCGCCGAATATCCTGTTCCATGTCTTTGTTCGCCAAAATATGTGTCGCACTGTAGGTGTTAACTGAACAGTGAAAATGATTGGGATATGAGGCACAAAATTAAGATGGTTTTTGTGATTGTATTTGTGTGTACGACAATGTGTGTCCTCTGTCTTGAAGAGATGGCACCAGTCTCTGAGTCTTTTATGAAGACATCACGTGGACTGCTAAGCGAACTACTACCCTTGGCCAATGGCGTGCGACATCGGATCATCAGTGTTGCGGTCAGCCAATCAGCCGACAGTGTCGGTCGACTGTCCGACCACTGTCCCGACAGCCCCGAAAATCTCTTGGCAAATGTTCACAGCCTTCGACTCTCTCTTCAAATCTTATTACCAATATCCCTTTCAGCGAGTTCATAAATATCAAAATAAATAAGATATACTATTAATCGTGCGATAAAGAAACTATAAAGGAATACCCAGAATTCCTTGCTCAGCCCAGTCCTTCGCGCATTCTGATTGCTTCAAGCAGTTGTGCACTAGTCTTCGTACGATCCCATGGGACACGACGTCGAGAACCTGAAAATACCCTCTCTGGCTTGTCGCTCATTCCAGGTATCGAGAGAACTTCGATTGCAAGCTGTGAGAGTCGTGGATATCTTCCACGCTGAATAGGCTGACACCACCATTGAATAGCTGTTGTATTACTATCCAGCATGATCGGGTTCTCACCAATGTAATTATCAAACTCGTCCTGGCTCTGTGGACGAGTTTGCTTTAAAATATGCTTCCGGCGAGCCTTATGGAAGACGGAGAGATTTTCCTCAGGCTGGAGAGCAGACTTGCCAATACTTTCAGTCTCGTACGACACAGCTGAAAATGGTATTTGTCTCGGAATCTCTCCCAGAACTTCCGTACAATATAGAGCTTCTTTTCTCCTTCTGTGGTGATATCTTTGTTCTCGTCTTTCAAGAAAGCTGTACGACATTGTGGATCGAGAATACGTGCTGCCAGATAGTATGGAGAAGCGTCTAATTTCTGGACGTGGGTTGCGCACTTTTCCTGGGCACGATAGAGTCGAAGAGTCATGAAATTGTCTTTAGCCTTACTGGCCGTCTCCTAGTAGGAAAGAATTATCCAAAGAAGCGTAGTTAAAAACATCGTAGGACTTACCAATGCGGCTTGTATTATATCCTGAAGAATGTCAATTGATTCCAGAACCCTTTCCAGTGTTGTACGATCTCCCTGAAGAAACAGAGTTGCTTCATGAAACGATTGAAGGAAATCACGAATCGTACGAAGATGTACCCATTCGCTTGTTGTAAGAATATCATCCTTCGAGATATCGTCTTGATAATGCTTAACGTAAAGTTGAAGCCCAGCCTTGACTTTATCCTCCAGAGCTACATTCAACATGGCAAACCAGCTGTTCCATCTCGTACGGTTATCAAGAGGAACGATTTTTCCAGCACGATCTTTGAACCATGCTGTACGATTAGCTGACTTGCGGATGTGTACAATATTGTTGTGGAGTTTTCCCATTGGTCCCATGATATCTCGAATGTTTTTGCCTCTTTCGTCAAACGATGGCTCCGAGCCTGGTTCTTCATTTTTCATTTTTCTCTTATCTTTCGGCTTTGCTGGCAGTGGTATTGGTTGTAAAGCTTCTTCCTCATCCTCTTCTCCTTTCCGTTCCTCGTCTTCTTTATCGTACGACTCCACGAGCTTCTCATCCCTTTTTGAACTGAACAAAAAGGCATGAACGATAAGATTGATGACATGCCCCTGACAGCGAATCCTTCGATGCGTTGCGGTCCAGATAATCTTGTGCTTGAGGCTGAGCCATTGACCTATCGTACGACAGAGAACGTCATTTGATCCGGCATTATCTCCAACGAGGGCTCCAATTTTTGTTTCAATTCCATACTTAATGAGAACCGGACGAAGTGCCTCCCATTGATCTGCACCACTCTGACTATGTACAGGACGAAGGGCAATCAAGGGGTTCTGATATTCATCCCGGATATCGACAAAGCTGCCACAGATTCCGAGAAGAAGGGAACGACTCGGAGAGGTCCAAATATCAACAGCAAGATGAATGTTTGTCTTTGCAGATTGAAGCACTTTTCGTACGGTATCCTGGCTTTCGACAAAGTGTTCAAGAATCCACTCTGTTATTGTTGAATGATGTATGGGGATAAACGAGGGTGCTTCTCGATTCAGTGCTTTAACGAAAGCATGAAACTCCGGCCATTCTACACAGGAGAATGGAAGCCGTCGTACGATAATAAGATCCAGAAGTGTTTGTTTTACGGCATTTCTGCTGTACCGTCCGCTTTAGAACCTCGCCCTCAAGACCCTGAACTTCTCCCCTTGCTAGAAGCTTTTCGTACAGTTCTTGAATTGAATTCTCTCCTAAATCTCTAGCTGTCGTACGAATACTATTCTCCTCCGGGCTCCATTGAATTTCATGCTGTTTCCGTAGATGGCGTTGCAGTCCTTGCGTTGAGGCATGGTGTCCTTTTGGGTCTTGAGGAGGGCAATATTTACAGAAGTAATGCTTCTTGGTTCGAATCTTTTCTTCTTTCGTTGTCGTACGGCAATGCTTGTGGATTGAAGAGGATAGTCTTGGGATTGATGTGGTACGACTAGTTGAGATTGAGCCCATATCGGCTTCGATGTCAATGGCGCTCAAAAGAGCAGAAGATGTATTAACTTCAAAGGAATCATTGTCATCGAAATTAACAGATAGAGTTTCACTACTGTCGGCCATAATAATGAAGCGTTTTGGTTCTCTATCGTACGACAGTATTTCCTGCTCTCGCTATGGGAAATTTCTGATTGCCAAGCCCTGTCGGTTCGACAGGCCCGACACGACAGCCTGTTAGCCGCAAGTCTGATGATGATCGCTCGTCGATTGCGCACGAGTGCATATGGCCACGTGTCACTAAGCTCGATACAGCCTAACACGATTCCCGTCTGAAGATCGTTCAGCATTTTCGGTCTTCCCCGTGAACGCTACTGGGTGATCGCTTGGTTTTAGCAACGAACCTCAGTTCATCAATCTCATGCTCTTCGCCGTACATGTATGCATGATTGGTTAGCAAAGATGACCGATGGCTGCTGCGGTAGCCTTCATGACAGGACAGGCGAAGTGCCGACGGCTTTTGTCGCATAAGTTGTGTAATTGTGAGTTATTACAGAGCAAGTTCGTGCATCAGATACCGACAGCCTTCGCTGCATCGGAGTATTCTGTGCATACTGCGGGCGGATCGGTGCGGTAAGTGCTTAGAGTGACTAGTGCGTAAGGGGTTAGTACCGTAGCCAATCTGCGACAATCTAGCTGATTTGAGACTGGTAAACATCAGCAATAGTCCAAACTAGGATTATTCCATAATAGCAGGAGTCGTAGAGTCGCTTGCGAAGCCGCCTTCACTTTTTTGCGCACCCAAAGATTCTTGGCCCCCACCGCACTAGGACATCCATGCTGTTTGTGTGGCCAATCACCTGCCTTCAGTGTTTGACAGCGGAACCCGCTCGAACTCCGCAGAATCGTCTTACAGGAACATGATTGGCTTAAAAACAGCAAGGACATCTAGGAGCCGCAAGGGTTAAGAATCTTCGTGTGCACAAAAGGTGAAGGCGATTTCGCAAGCCGCTGTACAAATGCATTGGTTGTGCAGAAGTTGACGCCGGGTTTGCAAAAAGCTGTAGTCACTGTAAGCCTAGGACCACATCACATGACTAAAGTGTCCGACTTCTTTAGAGCTCAGATCACACACATGTGACACACACAATACAATCAATAGCGAAATCGGCTTCACCTTTGCGAGCTGCAAACTTTGACTGGGGCTGGCCTGCCAGCAAGGGTGGGCCTTTGCTTTGTCGGTCCCTGACCAGTAATCTGGATTTGATCCTTACATGCGTCGCTCATCATGATGCTGACAGTTAGCGCTTGACTACTTACGGAAGGCGATGAGGCTGAGCACCCTGCTGGCAGATTCGCTTACAACTGATGAGACCCATTGCTTGTGCCATCTTGCTTACAGTCACACATTCCATAATGCTGTAATGGGCCATATATCGATGACTGTCAGCACTGTGTGCGGGCCGTGCCGCGATGGATGAGTGCTAAGTAATGGCATCTGAGGCTCTCATTTCCCGCTCTCCAAGGCTGGTTGTACAAAGCGATTGCTCAACATCACCAGTCACCGTTGTGCCAACGCTATGATCTTCCGACGCTAAGTGGATACGATAGTCTACCAAAACCTTGGCGCCCATGTTGCTGACGGTCAGATCCAGCAATCTCGAGTCAGCGGGTTAGATTGTCTGCGCTGATCAACTCGGAAAGAAATGTAAGTACTGTACGGTCAAATATGTTCGTTGTGTTCATGAAGAGTGATTTGGGGTCGGAAGGTTTGGATAATGGTCGCAACGAAGCTTCTTTGTTTTGATGGGTAGGACCGAGCTCGCACCAATGGGGATTAGCTGTCTTGTTGCAGTCAATGAGGCAAGGATATTATGAAACAGATTAACGTAAAGCTTGGAACAGCTTACGAGACTAAATTGCTGACGGCAATCACGTCGATATTAGCTTGGTAGTATGAGAACAAACACAAGAATGAGCGAAAACTGTAGGTCAAATGGAGCCTTTCTCTGACAAGAATCCGGCTATGAGTATTGAAGTCTATGTTGTTATGCGTGTAGGGAGTAAGTGATTGATTGATTCAGGTCCGACTCAGGGAGCCGGACTGATTATATAGTTCCCAGTCCCCTGATCACGTGACAGGCTTCCAACACTATTCCCCCTTCATTTTTGTAATCTATAACTTCTAGCTAAGACAGATCTATAGAGATAGCGAAATCGTAGTTTAATATGTTCTGATAACAGACATCCCTGCAGATGGCTTCACAAAACTCTTTTCAGCAGAAAAGCACTCTCACTTCGTAAAGTAACTGGGTCTGGTTGATATCTCACCGCGAATTGATCCAGAATACCGTGTAGGAGAGGATAGTAATTAAGATGATATCCAAATCTCATCTTATACGGAGTGAAATATGCGGGGGTGTGTCGCAAGCTAAGCATGATCATAACGAGCCTCAGGAAACATCTGTGTTAGTAATCTAGCAGTGTCCTGCACGCAAATCCGCGGTGCCCCACATTCCAAACAGAACACACACATAACACAACCGTGCTGCTTGCCATCAGTTCCCTTTTACACATTCTTCTTAGCACATCCCAGTGCGACAGGTTGCTATAAGATTTGCGACATTTTCGTTATGATTTGAGTCTTCAAATCAGCTTCAATGAGATGACGTTTGACGGAGCCTGCATCGATGGCATGGCTTGTAGTCACAGCAAATCAAAGTTCCTGTACCGCTGGGATTGTGGGCGTAATCGCAACCGCCCCTAAATGGACCTAGCAGACTGGTTTCCAAACTACGCACCCCGGATTTTCCATGTATTACGAACCGCGCGAACGCAAATATCAAGACCAATAGAACCCTTCTGGACACATCGAATGACGCCTATGCCTAGCAGTGGCGTTAGAAGAAATCGTGAGCATGAAGGCCCTGCGGCTGAGAGTCATTGTCAGTCTGCGCTAGCCACTTAGCCTATCGAGTTCGCAATAGGACGGTCGGAATATGCCGGAGCTAGCGAGGTCGATCTCTCTGCGTGATAAGTTCCGCTGATAGAGGGTGAATAACGCTGGGGAATGTTCCGTAGGTCGATTCAAAGTCTGGTAACGTGGTGCACAAACGAGCGGCCACCCCCACCAAGTTTGCGCACCTCTGCATGCAGAACAACAGTTACTGTATAACGACTGCTACGCCACAATCTCAAGTTGGCGGTAACAACCAAGGTTGCCTATGAACATCCGTCCCAAAGAGGTAGCCATGTTCGTGAGCCTCTGCTGATCTTGATGTGCCTCGGCCCGTTTCATTTCGCTTGCGTGGCTAACCAAACACGGCACGCGTAAGCCCGACTGAGATCTCCATTTGATATATGGGAGGCTATACGCGTGTTGTTTTGAGGCGTAGCCCTTCATCACGATTTACCACTAGTTTTGTTTTCCTAACGAGCAAGGATTAAAAGCAATTGATACTAACATCTTAAATCCCGTGTTGGTTTTGCGAGTCGCGAGGCGTTCTTCCCCTCATGCAGATCTCTAATGAGTCTGGATGGAACATTCCGAATCACCAACTCATCCGTGTAACTGCTCCTGACTCGACACTCTGGGCGGCCGCGCACAAGCGCTCTCCTGCAGAAGGTAAATAGCTGATTACGGTCCGCTAATTTCTATATCGCTGTTGTTTAGAGCGGAACATCTGGGTGAGATCTCCGGGCTTCTAAGGTAAGACATTTTCATTTGTACACCTGTTCTCGCTGGGAGTAGACGGACCGTGATTGATATCAGAGCTTGTAGAATCGTTATTAGGCCTTTACTGTTCATCATGCCTGCCACGGCCGCCGCTCCACCCCCAGAAGGCGTAATTGCAGACCTCGAGCACTCTATCGACGTTCTTCGAACCGTCAACTTGGTTACACAAGGCCTAACATTAGTCTTCGTAACCGCGTTTGTGTGCATCCGATGTGTCTCGAAGTATGCGTCTGTCGGTTGGGGTTTCGCGGTCGATGATTGTGGGTTTTTCATCCGGCAAGAAGTGTACCTCAGGCTTCAGGCTGATGGGTGCTAGATCTAGTCTTAATATCGTGCGTGCTTATGGTTAGGTATTGCACGTGTGGAATTTTTTGTAAGTTTTTCGTGCCGTTCTCTCTTTTCCTTTGTTCTAGAAAATGAGCGCTTCCTAACCTCACACCCAAGTGAGTGTTTACCGCGGTGGCTATCACATCTGGGAAGTCCCCTTAACGAACATCAAAAGTCAATTGTTGAATTGTGTTCTCCACTGTAGGAGAGCCATGTTTCGGTTCCCCTAGGGAGTGGACATTGAGGATCAAATTCGGACATGAGTTGGATGACGGGTTCTCCTTCTCCTTGGCGGGGAGAAGTTGCCACCGCATCACCACCCCAGAGCTGGTCGTGCCTGTTAAAGTCCCCAGCGATTAGCAGTTCGACCCGTCTACCATGGTTGCGGCGGACGGTTTCGATCGTCGTCCGAATTATGTCGAGCCTGCTGCTTAGTGCGTTGTCCTCCGGGTCCGATTTAATCGGGACATAGACTGAAATAGCGAGTAGGGGTCCCGTCTCCGATTCGATTAGAAGTGCCGCTATGTCGGTGGATCCGGTCGATACCGGTCGTGCCATGGTGTTTTTGTGTACCCAGAACATGGCTCTAGGTCGTGAGTTCCCTTCAGAGTGCTCTGGAAGGAATGGCGTCCAGTATGGGTGGGATTGAGGGACCGTCTTGTATTCTCCGTCTTGGTTATGGAACAACTATGGTTCCGAAATGAGAAGTAGGCTGAAGCCTTCGAGGTCGTGATCGTTCATGATGCTGTGTTGCGCCTCGCTCATTTTCCTTACGTTTGCTTGAAGTACTTTGAACTTTCTAGACATGTCGGGGAGGGTTCGCTTCCTCCAGCAGTCTCTTGTATTCAGGGCAGCCTCAATCACTGGCTTTGTGTGGGCCGGCGCAGTTGGCGCATTTTGGGGTTTCGGAGGCGCAGTCACTTTCCACATGGCCAGCTCTGGCACATAGCCCGCATGTTGCCTCCCTGGCTGGGCACCTCCGCGCTTCATGGCTGCCAAATTTCTGGCATTTGAAACAGCGTCGGGGTTTGGCAACTTGTTCATACTTTTTGGTGTATGCTACTTCCCCATCGACCTCTAGGTACTTGCGGTGTATGAGCTCGTCCGCTTCCTGCTTGCTGCTGAGGTAGAGGGTGATGGAGCAGTGGAGTTTGTCCGGGTTCGGACGGCCCACAAAGCGTATCTTCTTGATGGACACTCCGTTCTCGGCGCCTAATTTCGCACAGGCATCATCGCGGAAGTTTATTCGCGAGTCGTCACAGATACTGTTCTTACTAACCCTATCTACTTTGACCGGGTACCATTGTTCACCCTGTATCCGGGCTCCCCGGAAGTGAGACTGGACCCATTCGTCATGCTTCTTAGCTTTGGCGGCTTCCTCGTGGGTTCTCAAACATATCCTGACTTTGTACGGGTCTGTTACCGTTTTCGCAATTCCGATCCAGTTAATGTCTTTAGTATTGGCGTGGCTGTTGAAGGCTTACTTCACTCGGTCTCTGATTTCTTTAACGTTGGCAACCTGAAGTTGCGTGTTGACTAGCCTGGAGAGGTCGAGGGTGATTCCCGGGAGCTTTTGCTGGGTCTGATGGTTGGGTCGGACTAGGAGTCGCCGTTGGAGACCTGTTTGGTGTTATTCCACGAGCTGCTACTGCAGCCCATGATGAGCGATTTGCTCTAAGCATTTGCAACTCACTTCTAAGAGCGGTAATTTCTTCTCGCAATATTGCATTCTGGTCATTCTGCGCGTTGTTCTGGCTTACGAGCTCCTCGACCTTCGTACTCAGTATGGCATTCTGGACTCGCAACGTTTCGTTCTGCTTTTCTAGCGCGACCTGATTGGTTCTAATCTCCTCCATCTTCCCTTCTTGCCTCATGATGGTGTCCCGAAGGCTCGCGATAAGCCAAGTCACCTCTTCCCATCGAGTGTGTGACGGCTCGGGTGACCTTCTCTGCCTCGCTCGCAGTCTGATTACACGGCTTGTATTGCTCGGGTTCGCGTTCGTCGGTCGATCTGACTGGATTGGGCATGTGCTTGCGTTTGAGCTGGGAACGACGGGGTCGGTTGTCGCTCCTCCCCATGTTGTTCCATCAAAGAAGGTGACGGGTTGAGGTCTGCGTTGTGGACGAGCTATTTGCCTATTGTCGGTGGTGTTGGTTCAGGGTTCATCGGTCGACGCGTCTCGACGCGTCGGCGTCCGATCTAGCGGGTCAGGTGGATGCTCTTGCAGGAAGACGTTGTATTCTGGCAGAGATGTATGTCTTTCCATCCGGGTTTGGTGCGTCCTGCGGGTTTAATCTTCGGTTGTGGCTCAGTCTTCTTTTTGGTATTTGGTTGTTAGCGTTAACAGCCGCAAATTGTACGTTACAAGGTGACCCGCAGGATGACGTGATGTGGCGCTTGGCGGGGCTTCAGTCCAGCCGCACCAGCCTTCGCATACTCGGCCTCTCACTACCCCAATCGCTCGTTATTACCTTTCACTTTCACAACAGACTGTTTTTGCTTTTACCTGGCCATCCATGCGACACCCATGTCTTCGCTGATCTCGAACCATCCCTAGCTACGATATGCCGGGCAACGCTGTTCTGCGGAGCTCAGCACGACGTCGACCATGAGGCTTCTAAATGTTGACTCGCGAGACTTGGAGGAATTCCACGGCGACGCAATTCCGCCTTACGCAATTCTTTCGCACACTTGGGGCAAAGAGGAGGTTACCTTCCATGATCTGACCAAAGAAGGTCATCGTCAGAAGCGAGGATATGCTAAAATCGAAGGATGCTGTCAGCGGGCAGCGAGCGACGGATTAGCCTGAGTATGGGTCGATACATGCTGCATCGAGAAATCGAGTAGCGCCGAGCTTTCAGAGGCAATCAACTCCATGTATCGGTGGTACGAGGTATCTCGGGTTTGTTATGCCTATATGGAGGATGTGCCATCGGGACAAAATCCGTTCGAAAGCAGGTCAGCCTTCCAAATGAGTCGGTGGTTCACTCGTGGACTTTGCAGGAGCTGCTTGCTCCAAGACGCACTATTTTCTTCGCTTCCGACTGGAAGCCTGTCTTCCACCCAGATATAGATCAAAATGTCAGCGAAGGAAAGATGCCCTCGAGCGTCATGCCCGGCGAGAACATGGCGATTGCTACGCGTCCTTGGGTTGCCGAGCGGAACAGACAAGTTGGATTACTATCGGGAATCACGAGTATACCCCGTCGAGTGTTAGATGGGGAGATTTCGCTGTCTTCGGTCTCTGCAGCTTGCAAATTCTCATGGGCGGCTACAAGAGTCACTACACGCGTGGAAGATATGGCATATTGCTTGCTAGGACTGCTGGGCGTCAACATGCCGCTACTCTATGGAGAGGGCGATAAGGCCTTTGTACGGCTCCAGGAAGCCGTGCTCAGTAATTCTGAGGATATCAGTATCCTCGCTTGGGATACGATCTCTCGTGGAAGGTTGTTAAGAATGAAACACAGGCATCAGTCCTTGCGAGGTCGGCCACTGCATTTCTCGGATATCCCAGAGGTAACTATCGGTACGTGCGGCGAATGCCACGCGCCCATACCACCATGACCGGACACGGATTGCACATCGAGCTCCTCATGCTTCCCGTCGATAAGCGAAATAAAGTTTGGCTAGGCGTCATTGAAGAATACGCAGGGCAACACAACGAGGGTAACCAAGTAGGTATAGCAATTGTGTTACGGCAAAGTGGGAACGAGAATGCACTCCTCTTCCACAGAGCTGGTGGCTGTCCACCGATCCGCTCTTTCTACCCACATCGAAAGAAGCGAGCATCTCGAGGGCCCCGTCTTAGGGTGATATATCTACAAGACAGCGCTGTTACACCACTCAGAACTATCGATGTCAGTGTTCATCATGGTCTGTTGCGTTGTATCCATCCTTGGCCTCGAGGATCGAAAATCCCTAATCATAGGCCAAGAATTTCCATTTCTCTTGCATCAGTCAATGAGGCAGGATTCTTTCTCTCGAGTCTGTACCCACCTATTGGGCAAGGTCTCCTCATTACCCGTAAACCAAGCTTCCATTTTGGGCGTTCATTCGAATCACTGGACTGCGAAGGCCCACAGAACCGAATATTCTATTCCATTTTTGCCAGTGACCGGGAGAACAGGTTCGCAGTAAAGATACAAGTTCAGTGGGGCGCGGCTACAGCGAAGTCTCTTCAAATGTCGTTTTGCAAGCTAAATGTCAACTTGCACGGGACGGCTTTGGAGCACTATTGCGAAACTCAAATCGGGTGGAAGGCCCCGCAATTCGAAAATTTTACACAATGGAATGAGTACGTCAATCTCTGGAGCCCTTCGACACTTGGTGCTGGCCATATCCGTGTAGTCGGAAATTCACATAGACATCCCCTTGCTACCTCGCCCATTGACTATTCATTAGATTGGGTAACTGGGTATTACCTTGAGGGTAGAACAGTACTGTAAGAACGAAATTCATTATGCTTGTTCATGGGCCACAGACATACGAAGAGAGACTACGCTAACAACCACCCACACACGGGCCAGCATGGCCAACTTGGCTATCACCTAGAAAGTTGAAGGCCATCTAACAAGGACAACCTCGTCGATGGAGGAATGCTGCCAGCTGCGAGAACGAGTTCTTGGCCCTCCGCATTCCGACACAAAGTCATCGCTCCATACTCGGAATGAACGGCAGCCGGAGGTTATGAATAGCAGCGTAAAGAAAGTCTTCATCTTCGTGTTGTAGAGGTATATTGCACATTAGTTGCCATAGATTGTAGCATCTATTTTACTCACGTCAAATGAAGCCTTTGTTGTGCGAAGCCGCGAGTCGAACGCGTTACAAGAAAGCAAAGGCAGGGTACGCAAACACACCTACATATGGTCGTTGTATGCAGTTTCCGTGTTATAGCACTTTGGGTCGCCACTGCTAGCAGGGAGGATGGCCGACCCGCACAGGCCATAGGGATTGGTACTGGAGGCGTGGAATACTTCTGGTATACAAGTGAGGAAAATGATGGAGTATGAGTTGCCGCCTCACCCACAATGGGGCAAAGCCAAACTAGAGTGGGAACAGTAGCTAGGCTCCACAACGGGACCTAAAACGCGATCTACAGAAGCGAGATCGAGCATAGCGGAGGCGGTATACGAGCGGCACTGTAGGCTTGGTGTCGTTGTGCCATCGGACTCGTCACTAGCCCTAGATACGTGCTTCGGTCTTGGCAGCTGTGTAGCGCTGTTGCGGAGTCAACCGCCGAAGCGCTCTAGCATCTTTCGGCGACCAGTATTCGCGACAGCCATCGTGCAACTTCGCCATGCAGTGCAACGTACGACCACGTCTATGTCGCAGGCCCGTCAAATATAACAGCAACGTACCACGTCACCTTCGAGCTTCGCAGACCCGCCGTTAACACCTCCGCCAACCAAAACCCATGGATAGAGCTTCGGCTTAGACCGCGACACTACAATGAGATAAAGCGTTGGCTTGACCAAGACAAGGCGCCGTCGGGATTCGTCAAGGACAAGATACTGTGCGTATGCTTGAAGCACGAGAGAAATGGCGGCTAATGACAGAGATAAGCAAGTATAATCGTAACGGGGAAAGTCATCCGCTAGTCGTTTATATGCCGACTGGAGTACATAGCTTTTTATCGATGGAGTCGATGACTCGAATCGAAGTCAGCTGAAGGCGATACGCAGCAGACCAGACAAAGGCGGCCCGATTCGCACAGAAAGTGCCGCCAGCCTAATCGACCGAGATATAATCTTCTGTTGAAAATGCTCCGCCCAGCAGGAAGCCAAAATTGAGCCAGATGCCGGCCCGATGATGCATAATACCTGTGGTAATCACCGCAGTCGCATATTCGCAAAAGAGAAAGCGGCAGGCCCAGTTAGCCGAAGACTACTTTCTGGACCCGGGCGCAAAAGTACGAGCCGTTGTCGGTCTAGTCATTGAAATACGGCAAGAAGGAGCCGCGCAAGGCAACTTGTCGGTGTGGCAAACCCGGGTGTTCCAGACCACCGATGGGGATGAGAGGAAAAGAAACAAGCTAAAATTGCGGGGCACGAACGTAGTGCAAAACAGAAGGAAGAGCGAAAAGCTGCAAAACTTCTTTTGAGACAACTTTAGCTGGAAAAGAAGGCTTAATTGGCTGCTGAGCGAGAGGGTTAGAGAAAGCGGGGCGGAGAAGCCGTGAGAAAACCAGCTGTTAGAAGGCGCAAGATCACACTCCAGGAACGCGCGAAAGCGCCTGGAAAAGCGATTCAAAAGCAGAAGCAAGCTTCAAAGAATCGGACTATGGCAGCAAATTCATCTAAAGAGGTTCTTAGACCAGGCCGCAGTGGATCAAACAAGGGTGGGCAGGTTTTGAGAGTTTTGATTCTCACACTTTAGCCTTTGCCTTCCGTACTACAGGCTTGCGACCTAGCTCTTTATGTCTCTATTTTCCATCGGATTATTATGAATGAGCTCACCTAATTGTGTTTCACATGCACTACCTCCAAGTGATGCGCCTTTCTTCGCACGAACTCTCTCTCATTATCGGTGTTCAGCTTTCATAGAGCACTTCTCGACTTGAAAGCATGAGTGTCGTAACTTGTGGACGTCATTAGCGTCGATATAGCCGGCGCATCAGTATTAGCTTCCCGCGCCTCAGACGGCCTTCAGGGGAACTAGCCTTCATCCTTCCAACAAAGTAGTTTGAGCTTGGCATACGCTATATAAACCCAGTGTCCACAGTCTCACGAGTGCATCACAATACACCATACATCTACTATCTGCCTGCTGAGAACCACCGTAGGATAAGTAGCAACAGGCTCGCTTGTCGACTGCCTGACTTTCCACACGGCGGACGAGAGTTTCGCCCGCCAGCAAACGGCCCCATCATGGCTTCCACTACCAGCACTACTGTTCTAGCCCAGCGCTCGTGCGACAGATGCGTATACTTATGCCTCTCCCACGAATATCACTGCTCACATAACCTCTCACAGCTGCCGCCGACGAAGGATAAAATGCATCGGCAATGACATCCCACAGAAAAAAGGGCCAAAAGCGAGCCGAGACAAAGTGCTCTTTGAGCTTCGCGAAAACCAACGGAACGCCCAGCTCGGTACAGTTTTCCCTCCAGAACCGGGGCTCGACAGACGTACACCTTCTTCGACATCTACATGCACACCCGGCCTATTAGCTCCAGCGCTCGTCAAGAGTTGCTTAGAGTTCTTTTTCGCCAATGTATGTCCCTCACAGCCTGTGCTTCACGAACAGAGAGCACAAGAAGCCGTCGTGAACATGGAACGTTCCACGGAAGCTTACTGCATGATTGTGGCGCTGTGTGCGTACGTTATGATAGAAGCCAACATGAAGGCGTCGCCAAGCGTGCTGCTGCGGCCTGCGATGGCCCAGAAGTCGAACGTAAGCGTTGGGCATGTTCTTCTGGATGAGTCAATTCGAGTGCGGAAAAGCTGCGATTATCGTGAGAGTCCCACACTATAGTTGGGACATACTTTAGTTTCTTCGCGGCCTTTTGTGGTTCGTCCGTGGTACGAAGTTTATCCCAAACACGACGACACATGATACCTCGACTGTCCTTGGCAAGATCCCGTCATGGACCTGGGAAAGCGTTGTCTACGAGACTGTGGTCAATGACTACTCGAGCCAAGACTGACTCAGACCTTTTACTATCATTGAAGACGTGCAAGTTGATCTTTGATGGATCGAACCCATTTGCCGCGGTGAAGGGCGGGAGGACCACCATCACCGGCCCAACTTTCCGATTCTCTAGGCTCTACAACGAAAATTGGCAGCGTCAAGACATATAGATGTCGGTATTTGAGCGCTACGTATCGGAAGTTATTGAAGATGAATGCGAAGAAGATACCGAGGAAAGACTTTCTTCCTCAAATGGCCAATTCACGGCTTTGCAGATACTTCAACCATTTCCATGGTCAAGTGTCCGTTTGGAGTCTACATGTAGAACGTTGCATGGCAAGATTGTCTACCGTCGCCTTGGAGTCCTTACCTTAGAGCATCCTGATCCGGAAGATGCAGCATGTCCAGAATTACTCAAAATGTTGAGTAAATCGGAGAAATCAATACGAAATCGATCGGATCCACGCAGTAAACCGCGTTGGAAGTCAATCCGACAATGTCAACATGTACTTGAGGAGCTGATTGCAGATGCCTGGCCGATGCAAACTGTAGTCATCGTATAATGACTAGCACCGTCGAACACAAAGACATCATGGATATTGAATGACACTGGTGCGCCCACACGAGGCCCTAAACTGAATGGTGGCTGGAGGCTATGCTCGAACACTCTCGGCACCTGCCGCAGTGGCCATATCGTATACTACGCACGCCGCATACCATTCATCCACATATAAAAGTCCAAGACATTCCTGACTTGCGCGAGCGGCGGGTATTTTCTCATTCCAGGTGACGATAAAGTGTTCAGGATAATTAACATAGGCACGAGGAATGAGTTCAATTCCGAACCTACTTGACCGACCGCGCTAGCGCGCACTGCCTGGGCTGTGGCAACTCGATTTAGCTCATGTGGGTCCTGTTCTGGTTGGAGACCCTAACTCTAACCTACCCCGATGGGGCCGTTTTGAACCCACCCCAGCAAGTCTGTACTATCGACAACATCTGGTACGGTACTGATCCCTCTTCATTCATGCTGACGAAAAATGAACGCCTCTTTCACAATAATGCGTCACGTCAGGTTAACGTAGAGACACTGTAGTTTGTGGCGGTACGCGTGCGGTATGCATTAGCCGCATGGGGCTTAGTGCGGCGCAGTTGTGAGGCATCTGATCCTTCGAGAGCTTCACAAACAGGTTATTGCGATTGATGACGTCACTATGCAGTCCACTCTTGTCTGAATTACCTGTCTTAAGCTGCCTTTCCATTGTCCGACGGATAGGTGTTATATGATCGAAATGGCAGGAAGTACCTCATATTCTCGGTATGGCGTTCCATGCATCAGCGCTTTTAACTTGTCTTCTTACTAAAGTACAAGCAACATGTATTTATACACATCGCAGTAGCTCCAGGGTACTACTTCGTCTCTATGGCGCGAGCCAGTCGCAGCTCCTTCAGTCTATCCATCACGAACTGCCACCCTTCGACCAAACATAGCTTCACGACGACCTCAAACCCTCCGAGGGGGTGTCTGGTGACGAAATCGAAATTCAAGGATCGAAGGTAGGTTTTGCTTAATCTCCCATTATTTGAAGCCATGTGGCTTAGACGTCACATGAATTATCGTTGTATTTGGCCCGTGCAGAAATCAGCCTCCCTCCGGTTGGCTAGCAGGCGCGGGAGATCCTTATATCCACTGGGCTTGAGATTGAACGATCAATGACAGGTCGAGGCTAACCTGAGGTGTCCTAGCTGGCCTTTCGGCGTAGCCTAAAGTTTATTGCCCATGTATCCTGTTGGTGAGGTTTGCCCCGCGATAGTAACTTTTATGGGGCTCGATGCGCCCACCACAAGAAGTCATATGCTCTCTGAAAGCAACGAAAAATCGTCTCAAACTCTCTTCGTTGGTGCCCACTAAAAACACTCCCGTCCCTTCCATCATCTTTTCAGCAAACACCATTGTTGCACAACACAAGCAGCTTCGCAAACTCGACTGAACACCGCAAGTACGTAGACGATGTGCTGAAGGAGGAGCTGGGGCATATGTATGCCGGGGTTCCTGATTTCTTCGAAGCCTTCGGCGAAATCGCAGGCCTCCAGCCGGTAGCGCGGGGTGTATTCGAAAGGTGCAAAGAAGGGGATGACGTGCGCCTGACAACAACACCCGGCGACTTGGCCTTTCTCTCGGTAATGTTGGAATACTCTCGGTACAGTGGTAAGGTAACGAAGGAGACGAAGAGAGCAAGGGCCGCTCTATACCTGATTCGTACCGCTTTGGCACACTGTAAAAGATTCGTACCAATTCGGCTAGCGTAAATGAGCGACCCAGCCAAGCTTGCAGCCGCATGCACTTGGAACAACCATGCTTTTGTGGATCAGCACGACTGAATGTGGCGTAAGCGATAGAGTCGCTCTCGTACAAGGATGCAGGCAGGATAAGTGCACTATATAAGTCACGATGGTGGGCTTTATGTTTCTCGAGTGGACAGTCAGAACCGTGGTTGTGTTGATGTTTGTGGTGGGTCGAACTCCGAAGCGCCTTTCCGATTGGCTCTGAATGGGCCCTCCCTTAGCGCATTTTGGTCGGCGACCTGGGAATCAGCTCATCGAGACCTCGCGTTCCAAGCAGTCAATAATCAGCTAACCAGGGTAAGCTCGTTACGGGCCGTCCCCTGCGTTGCCAAGCGGTTCCTCCAGCCAAACACATAAGATAAAGCCTCTTCTTATATCCATTTCGAATTCGCCCGTCTCTGGAGCTTCCAGTCGCCCACAAACCGTCATGACAGATGTTGCGCACCTAACTGTCGGCGATGGGCGCGTTATCAACTCACCAGTTCCTCTCGTTGGAAATATCATCTCAGTTGCGCTCTCTATGATAACCATTGCCGCTCTTGCAACATGTCTCAGTAAGGATGCTTTCATAACATTTGAAATTCAGCGTTAATCGGTCCGGGTAGCTCGACGCTTACAATCCATCCATTCTTGGAAACGACTCCCACTTACAGGTTGGCGTAAGTGCTCTGTCGTTCCTGTGAACGGTCCAGAGAACTAGGAGAATTTTGATACCGCTAGTCCTTGTTTTTATCTATTGCGACTTATTTGCCTTCGTCTTTGTCACTGCGATTCTCTCCAGGGGCTTTGATCTGAATGTTCTCAACATATGCCGCGGTGTCATAATACTTTGTACGTGCTCTGTGGTATCCGCAAAGGGGACATACTCAACTCCCATACAGGCTTAGTATGCTACATGTCGACAAAAGTGAGTAAGCAAACCTACAACTGAAAATCCTTTTGCTAACTATCTTACTGTAGGTGGTAAATCTAAACTACTCTAACTACACATTAATCTAGGACCAAGGTTAATCGTGATACCACAGCTTATTTATCTCTTCTTGGTCGAGAAAGCCGTACGTCTGCGTCTCAATTCTCTAGGGCGTCTGATTAACAGTTGCTTTTGGTTAGTACATTGTTCGCGAAAGGCGACAGCCTCGTTTAAAAGATAAATTATATCTTTTTAACTTCTTCGGCATGATATGTAATTGTTCCTCTGTAACAGACAAGACCCACTGCTAAGCATGCTTACTAGGCCCTTACATTGGCGTGTTCGTTATGAACTTCGTATTGTGATCATCCCTTATATATTACGCCTTTCAAGTCCCACTCACATATCACAGCCGATTTGCTCACATTGATGGCAACGGAACATGCATTGTTGGCATGAAGAGAATAGCCATGATCCCTTTACTATCATTCGAGATCTTAGTCAATGTAAGTATACATTTATACTCAATTTGAACGAACTCTAACAAAGCACAGGTCTATCTTACGTCGCTATTTGTCCTCCCAATACTAAGTAATTCCCCGCCTCTCGGGTCGCCCACCAGTACTGACTGGGCACCTCAATCACTTAGAGACATCCTCGTTTCGCCACAACGTCAGCGCTGCCCTCCGCGCCATTGCTCTCCGTACTTTCTTCGGTAGCTGCGCAACCCTCACCTCTAGCGTTGTCAACATCACCATCCTTATGGCCCTCCAAGGAGAGCCGGGCTGGATTTGCATGATGTGCTGCAACGCAGACAGTGAGTTCCCGTCACCCTTCCTTGCTCGGTCAACCTTTCTCATTCCGTCGTCATTATCTTACCTTAGCATCCAGCTCAGCAGCCCAGCCGACTAACCACCCATACAGTCCTCTTCTCCGTTCTCGTCCTCCACTGGGTCTCCTCTCCAGACAGCCGCACCAGCCCAAACGGTGTCTGCATCACCCCTTGCACAGAACACCAGTTTCCCTTTCCAGGGCTCAGCTCCCCCGACCACAACGATCTCCCGTTCGACGGCACGGCCGGAGGTAGTATACCGCCGTCACTAGGCCTATCGTTCGAGCTACAGAAAACCAGGCATTCGAGCGCTCATTTTCGCAACGGAAAGCAGAGTCCTGGGATAGTGCGGAGGTCCGGGATCATGCCCGAACAACCGATACAGAGGGCACGAGGACAGGGAATGGAGCATGGGCATGAACTGGGGCAGAACAAGATTGAGAGACTGCATCAGCCTAACGCATTACACCAGAGCCAGTTGGGCGAGGAAGAGGCGCATTGTCATCGGCCCTGCGTCATGACTACTATTTCAGCTTCGACATCTGGAAGTGGGATAGACGCGGAGACAGAAGGGCCCCTTTTGGGTTTGAACACTATTGCAGTGAGGACAGAACAGATACGTTGCGTGGAGGATAATATCGTGAGTGCGAGTTAGCGAAGGAGAGTCGCTAGGTTTGAGACTGTAAGGGGACCGGGACTGTTAGAGTTACTGAAGCTATTCAGAGCTTGCACCAAATCGGCTAGCGTGGGCGAACCACCCGTCCTACCGGCCTCTTTGTGAGGCCGCCCGCGGTATTGAGACGTTAGACTGTCCGTACTAAAAAAAGCCACCGAGTGTTCCTTTAGCCAATCACCACCCACAGACGGGCCAACCCGCAGCGTCTATCTTGCTGACCAGTGAATCCGTCGCCAACAACAGTCAACCTCATCTTCTAAGGTTGCATTCTCCTCCACATAGCCCTCGTCCGACAAGACGCCGTTTTCCTTGCGCCGAGCCTCCCTAGTCCGCATTATTTGTTGCTATCCTTCCGCTGTCACGAGCGATGGTTCATATTCGTATACGTAGGCTAGAGCGGTCGTGCCTATTGGGATGGACTGCGGGCGCGTTTTCGGGACGGATGGGGTGGGCGGGGCGAGGTTGGTTGGCTGGCTTGTCGGCGAACCATTTGCGGATAACAGCGGAGTTGAACGTCGGGAGGTGTCGCGGAGTTTGCGAACACCAGAGGCTAGTAGAGTCGCAGCTAGACGAGGAGGGAGGAGGGATTGGTGATGATTTGATTGTTTATCGTTCGATATGTTGTTACGTCGGCGCTACAGCTGGCTGGCCACAGCCATGAATCATAACAACTAATAGCATGTTCACCACCAAAATGTGACATCGAGAAGAACCTACAATCACCGAAGAGCATTACATCGAATTTAAACAATTATTCATTTCATTACTCAGAGATGTACAAATTCGTTAAGCGGAGTGCCACTGTACCTACGAAGCCCCTTCCCTTACGCTTGAGTAGTTCACTTCGCTCCCGTTGTGCGTGTCAATGTTTTGGGATGAAGAGATAGAGAAAAGTATAAGAATCGGGCAACGGTAGTTAGCGTTGCGCACGAGTACTACTGTATGCACTAGCCACAGTCATCTCCCTGCTGCGAAGACGATCTACTCCTCAGCCTCAGGAGGAGCCTCCTCATCGTACTCTTCATCGGCATCGGAGACGGAAGCCTCCTGGTACTGTTGGTACTCGGAGACCAAGTCGTTCATGTTGGACTCAGCCTCAGTGAACTCCATCTCATCCATACCCTCACCAGTGTACCAATGCAAGAAAGCCTTGCGCTTGAACATGACAGTGAACTGATCACCAACACGCTTGAAGAGCTCCTAGATGGAGGTGGAGTTACCGACGAAGGTAGCGGGCATCTTGAGGCGCCGCGCGGCGAGACCGAGCAGAGAGCGGTCTAGACGTAGTTGGGGATCCACTCAACGAAGTAAGAGGAGTTCTTGTTTTGGATATTGCGCATCTGGTCCCAGTGATCGGAATGGTCTGGTTTGACTTGGTCTTGGTCTGGTCTGACGATTTTTGCCTTGAGGAACGAAGAGACGAGAGGCTCTCTGGACGTGCGCGAGAGAAGAAACCCCCCCCCAAAACTCTGAAACAAAAAAGCAAAAAAACCTGAAACTTAGAACTCAAATAAATCACCTGATCACCGCGTGCTCAATTAGCCACTCCCCTGCGATTTCCCCCGCATCTGCTCTTTTGCTCTTTTCCTTCCCCAATTGTGGGAGCACACCTGCCTTTGCAATCACGCGGAAGATCCATCACTGGGTCCGAGCGCCCGCTGCTCTTGTTTGTTGGCTATGTGGGTGCCTTGAGGAACGAAGAGACGAGAGGCTCTCAGGCCGCGCGCGAGAGAGAAAACACCCCACAAAGCTCTGAAACAAAAAAACCAAAAAAACCAAAAAAAAACCTGAAATTTAAGACCTCCAACTCAGCACCTGATCACCCCGTGATCGGCCCGTGCTTAACTACCCTCTCCTCTTAGGCTCGCGCGCGGAGAATGCCGTGCGCGAACTGACGAGTGAGAGATCAGCCCGGCTTTTTCTGGACATTGTCACCTCTCCATCTTTGAATAGCTACTCCGCCCCGTCGGCATTTTTTTGATGGCGTTCATGACCTCGGTTCTTGTGTATATGCGCTTTCATTGATACCTACGCGTCTATCGGGTTGTGACTATGCCAGTTCCATGTTTCCGCCTCCCTGATTGTCGCTTCACTGAGCTCTTCCAGCCTCGTTTCCGCCTCTATCATATTCTCTGGAACAGTATTGCCTATGATATCCATTTCTCGCGCCTTTGAGAGCAGCATTATACCATCTAGAGACCTGCACCGTGATAGTTGCACGTAGAGACTGTAAGGATCGCAGCGGCTAGGCACCGCCCGCCCTTCTACGTTCATCGTCCTCGTCCCCCGCAACTCCACCATAACGATATCAAGCGTCCGGCCCTGCACTTTATAGTCTGTGCAGGCGAAGGCGCCAGCGCATGGCAGCCCCCTACGAATGACGTCGGTTCTCTGCCATGGCCTTTTGCGCTGGCATTCCAGCTTTACACTGAGCGGTGTAATGAGGATGGTACCGGCCGGCATGCCGACAAAGTGGAGATCTTTCGTCGATTCTGACACGAGAACTATCGCTGCCGGCGGGCCGAAGTGGATGATTGTATTTTCGGAAATGGGGTAGCCTGGGTAGGCCCTGTCGAGAATCACGTCCACTGCTGTGTAGGCAGCACCGTTCGAGACCTTCAGCCCTAAATGGGTGTTTTTGTTCACGACCACAGGCATGCCGGCTGCGAACATGAAAACGGCTGGTACAGGTATGCTGCTGTCATCACCGTAGCTCAACACCATTAGCGCCTCCTCTTCCGTCGGTTGGACGCCCTTCCATTTGTGTTCAGAAATGAAGATCCGGAGCAGCACCTGGTGTTGTCTCTGAAAGGACAGCACCGCCTCTATGTTGAGGTGCCATCTGTTCAGATTCAAAGGAGTCACCACCGTGATCCCGGACTCCCACGGGACTCGCTCGCCCTCTCGATAGCAAGTGTTATTGAGGAGGTTAACGTCGTTCTGGTCGCATACGCCCTCTCGGATCCTCTTCAGCACATGTTGCAGCTGCGGATCGGCCGCAGCACGTACATGCTCCTTCAGTATCACTACCGCCATGAACCTGTTCCAGAGCGCATGCGCCTTGTCGTGCTGGTGCCTCTGCTCCACCTTGAACGACATGTCTTGGTCCCAAGGGCTAGCCGCACTAGGAATGAGGATAGACCGCTCCTGGACAGGACGAAATTGGCGCACGTCTCCACAAAAGAGCACGATGGGGATCCCACCAAAATCTTCCGTGCTGCCACGGAGTGCACGGAGCCGCTCGTTCACGGCGTACAGTGTACGCCCGCCCAGCATGCTGATCTCGTCAATGACGAGCATGAGCTTTTCCTGCCACTCCATCCTTGCCTGACCATCGACGCGGTGCCCAGCCGAACCAGGACTCGTGAACTGCTCGAACCCACGCTTGGAGCCTAAACGGGACATGTCCATGGAGAGGTTGCAGGCCGAGTGGATTGTGATACCATTGATCAACGCGGCTGCGGTACCGGAGGTCGCTGTCACCACCAGGCGATGGGATATACCTTTGCTCGCGAACAGCTTGACCACTGCCTCTACCACTCGAGATTTTCCAGTGCCTCCTTCTCCCCCAATGTACTGAAAGTGCTGCAGAATGTCTCGCTCGCTCCGCTGCAATCGATCAAGGTGCCGACACAAGAGCCGGAGTGCGATACTCTGCCTTTTGTTGAGCGTGAACGATTCCGATAGCTGTCTTCCCAGTTCGCAGAACGACGTTGACGGACCGAGGCGGATGCTCGCCGATGGTTCTACGGCCCGGTACACAGTCTCTGAGTCTGCTGGCGCGACCACAACGTCGTCCTCGCCAAAGCCGGTCAACACATTATACACCGCCGCAGCGTGCATGTCTCCGTCCTGGTGACGCGTTTCCTGTATGCCCTGTATGGCCCTCTCCCTCTCCTTGGAAAGGCTCGCCTGCTGCCGCTTGATTGACTTAACCTTCTCCTGCCCCGGTAGCTCCACACCTCGATAAGAGCTCGTATAGCTATTCAACGTCCCTTCCCCGGCGTGAAAAGGAGACATGTTGGATAACTCAAGCCATGGCTCTGCTTGCTGAAATTTCAAAAGGTACTGGAGCATCGTCTCCACTTCCTTTGAGCCTGCTGTGATCTGGGTGGGCCCCATCGCGCTTCTGAGAATGTCAGCCAGCCGAGTGACGCTGCTAGCCTTGTCTGACCGGAATACTTCTCCCAAGGCACCCTCACATTCCCCCACACGAGGGTCCATCTCATCCGCCACCGGATCTATCTCACCAGATTGAGCAGCCCATTGCCTGGCATCACGCTTCGCATCTTCGGCAGACCTGCGGAGCAGTTGGACATTCCCGACTATGAAGGACAGCCTACGTGGCAAGGCTTTCCTGTACCTCTCCCAAATGGCGTTGATGTACCCAGACGTCTCTGACACGAAAGTCTCCCAGGGAACGAAAACAGCGAGGTGCTGCACGGCAGCCCTGTGATGACAGAATCAGCCGTACAAGCTACGAACCTTGGAATGGCTTGCTCCGCGCATACCATCGTCACGCCTACCTTTTATACCACGCCTCTTCTTCCTCCTCAAAGTCCACACTCAAATAGCCATCGAAGCACACTACAGCATGCTTGCCTGGTCTTCGCAGTACCTGCATCCACGCCTTCGAGAATGGGCACCTCTCATCAAACTCTACCTGGCCCCAGACATGCCCTCCGCCGTTTTTTCGCTGCAGCTTTGTTACGGACATGTACTCATACAATGAAAGCGCGCACAGCGCTTCTCCACGGTAGGGGTATGCCTGTAGAAAAGAGATTTTCGGGCCCCTCCCTTCCAAGAGGACCGTTTCATCGGCTAACTGATCATCCTCAATCCCACTAATGGATTGCAGGTATGGCCACCGTCGAAACACGTGCCAATAGGCGGCGGATACGTTTAGGTAAACCCAGATATTGGTATGCGTTAATTCCGTAGGGTAACCCAAAAGATGAGCTACTACTTCGACCTGCGATAATGCGCGCTCCGTGAAGACACGGTTTGCAACCTTCACCAGCAATTGACGCGTTCTGTTCTCCATGCTCTCTCCTGTGGACGGTTGCGCGATCTGCGCTTGATTCTCGCAGGGCTGCTCCACCTGCGCATGACTCTCTGTCATCTGTCCGACCTGCTCACGATTCTCGGACGGATACCCCATCTGCGCACGATTGTCTATCTGTGAACGGCGGAAGATGTCAATTACTTCCGCTGCTGCCGCCACACGCTTCCAGATTGGATCCTCGACCTTCGTGGCGTAGTTGGTCACATAGTACATTATGGCCATTGTTCTACACTGCGTCCCAATGAAGGAGATGTCGTGGTTATGTCGCAAACCCACTGCCATAGCCTTATTCCATCTGTTCACCATGTTGTGGCTGCGCCGAATCTGCAAGACACCATCCTCTGTGAAGGCCGTTCTCTCAACCAACTTCCAAGGCGCCTTGAACCTGCAAAGATCCCTCTTCATAGCTGGCCTACTGATGGAGTACTTCACGCAGGTCGGACTATGAGTGTGAATTTGCGTGGAACCGGCACAGAAGTTTGCCTCCTCATCGAACGCGGCAGAAAATTGTTCTCTATTCTGCAGAAGCGACGATATATCTGACGTTATTGATCGTTCCGCTTTCATAGCGCAGAATGCCTCCTGGTCAAGGTCCTGTCCGTTTGACACCTAGTCAGATTCGCATACTCAAATGGCACCTCGCGAATGAACGTACCTCTGTGAACACACTGTCGATGTATTCAATAACCCGGTCCCGATACCCCTGTTCTTCTTCCTCACCAACTCCTTCGAACAGAGTGCAAAGTCCCAGGTTTCCATGGAGCCACAGAAGCCCATGCAGGTGAAGCGATCCTCGCTCGTTCGTCTCCACAGCGCCGAAGTACTCGCTGACGCGGCCGAACACTGAATCCCCTCCCACGTTGACATAATGCTTAAAAAACATCGAAATTTCCCTGTGGAAGAACAATGCGGAACTAAGAGGATCCGAGATCGCCAAGCGTGCTCGCTTGTATGTCATATCCAAACTCGTGAGGAACTCTTCTGCCTCACCGGACTCACGTGTCCGGTATGCCGCGAGTCTTAGCTTTACCGGATTGGTAATATCGTTCGGATTGAGAGTGAACCAGATAGCCGGAATACCGTGGCAAACTATCAGAGACTTAATCTTCCGCCGCATGCTCAAACGAAGCTCTCTCGACATTGGCTGCCGATATCCATAGAGTGACAGGCTTCTCAACAGGTCCATGACATCCGCATCGGTCGTCTTTCCCGAAGCCATAAGCTGCCTTTTGGCCAACTCCAACCTCTGCAAACCTAACGATTCGACAATGCGCTTAACCTCATTAAAACTCCTCCTCCTCACACTCATCATGCTCACACGATGATTCCTCATCCTCACCAGCATATTAAAGACAAGAAATGAGAAGACGTGGTGACGGGCGAAACGGCCGCCGTGACGCTGGAGCACTTCTCGTGCCCACATCCCTAGGCCGAGGTTCCTGGACGACACAGTACTGCACGCTGCACTCTCCGCCTGGATAGATGCCTCCCCATCGACTACTCGGGCCAGGTCAACCAGACTCTCTTCTGCCTGGCGTGGGCCTCCATCTCCGACCGGGAACAGCGTGGGGAACGTTTTCGCGAAAAAACGCGCATCATGGGAATCTGCAAAAGTCTCTCCCCGCGAGACGAGGATGTAAGGCTCAGATGCTCCCCCTTGACCTACCTCTGCAGATCCTGACCATACATTCTCTGGCCTTGCCGTCGAAGGATCATTACTTTTGAGAGCATCACACACATACTGCAACTTCTCCGCATCCTCTACATCCGGCAATCCATCGAGGGCGAACATGCCAGACGTACTGATCTCTTGAACAGTCGCATTGCCTTCCTCTCCAGTTCCCCCATCTCCTCCACCCAGCCCTGACCCAGCCTCGCACATCTCCACATCATGTCTCTCACTGAGCCCTGCCAAGATCTCACGCACGTCAACTTGTTCCCCCTCTTCCAGGCCACGCTCCGTCGGTGGGACAAGGTGTGCCGTCCTGGTCTTCTCCCAAACAGAAGGCTCATTCCTCCGTAAACGATCGTAGACCTGAGTAGGAACACCGTGAGGCGGCGTACCCCAACTGTCCATCTCATCAACGTCGATCCCGACCTTTGCGTACAGAGGATTGTTCATCTTTAACCACAGCAACGCCCTTTCAACGACGCTCCGTCGTACAGACAGCAGAACCGAGAGATCCTTCGGCGCAGGCTTCTCTGCTCCTTGCCACGAAACATGTATATCATCCATCACCTTCAGAAGCGGGTGAGGTAGGACATGTGTCGCCACCTCCTCGACATTGTTCGGGAATACGGTAATATGCCCCTTCACATGCTTTGGATACGTCATCCTCAGTCTCTGACCCTCTGAGAGGCTATACTTCGTGATGAAACCGTAACACGAGTTCAGCGCAATCAGCTTCTCCTCCACAGGTGTGAGCCCCTCTAGCTCCTGCGGAAACTTATGCTCACATCCAAGCCGGCTGTGTAAATGACCCGCGGGCGACAATGCCCCTTTACCGGACGCCTTCACGCATTCCCCACACGCGAGAACTTTCTCGCTTGGAGGGAAGCACGTTCGGCAGCGGAACTGTGAAGCATGGCGCAGCTCTGCAAAAGTCGCCACCCAAGCCTCCCAATCCGCATCTTTCAACTCTGTCAATGCAAACTTGCGGTAGCATATCATGCAAGTATAAATAGGTAGCGTCTTTGGATCGTGGAATGCCGTGTAGAACCTTTGCACGGTGGACACCTTCCTGTGATGAGGAATTGGGTCGCACCACTCCTTGCTCTCGGACAATCGCTCTTTCTGTTGGAACTCCTCTTCAAGACTATCCAACACTGCGGAAAGTTCCTCTCTTCCTCGACCTTCCGCCACCTCTTCACCCTCCGGAGTCCGTCTCTCCCTAGGGCCCCGGATCCTTCCCCGTCGAGTTACGCCCGTTTCACTCATCCAATCCCGCCGATCCTCAACATTCACACCATCATCGTCGTCCGATTGCAGTCCCATCCGCACCATAATGCTTCCTCGCCCGGTCTCTCCTGTTGCATCTGCCTGCTCCAGCCATTCCCCATCATTCACACCCCCTACACCAGATTGTCTCGTCCTCTGCCCCCGAATCCTCCTTTGCCACGTATCTCCCAGTGCCAGAGTCTCGAATTCCTGCTCATGGCTCGGCCTTCGAATCCGCCTTCGTTTAGTTTTCCCTTGTGCCCTTGCCACTTCATACTCCTCCTGCAAATCATCAAAAATCTCTGTTGATGTGCGCAGTCCTAGGCTCGCACGCACCTCTTCCAGCCGATCGCTTAGGTTCGAAAGACCGAGGGCTGCAGTTGCTACATTTGAGCTTTGCGCGCTGCTCAAGTCTCTGTAAGACATGGCATCTCCATTATCCTCGGCCGTCCGCGTCACATTTCCAGAATCGTTAACTTGTACACTCACCGATGACCTCTGCCTTACGCTTACGGAGGCCTCAATGAGTTCATCCTCTTGTGCCATTCGAGTTGTGCCTCCAGACACGTCCAGTGGATCTTTACCGATAATTTTCGTTTTCTGCCAATATTGCCGCGATCGATACACATCAATGGACCTAGGACCGATAATATGCCCACGACCGGTCCCACTCTTTCTACCATCATTTCGTGCCACATAAGTTGCGCCTAAAGACACTTTCAGCGGATCTTCACCAGTAATTCTCGTTCTCTGCTGGTAATTCCACGACCGAGATACATCAGTGGGCTGGCTTGCTCTCAATCCCCGTTGCCCGGCCGTTTGAGACGTCTCTTGTACGGTTGGAGGTATTCTTTTTTGCCTGACCCTGTCAAATTCCCCTGAATATCCCTCCGCCCTTGGGCTCGTCTGTGCGCACCTTCCTTCCACCTTCCCCTGTACAATCTCAGGCACATCTTCTCCTCCCCAAGACTCCGCATTCAAAGCCTGAAGAGCCTCAAACGTATCCTGGCGGAGCCTGCTTTCAAGACTTACTCTACAACTTTCTTCCCCGGCATTGTACTCTTTCTGTACATCATCAAATGTATCCACCAACATTCTGATGTTAAGGCTGGCAACTACTACGTTATACCGATTACCCTGCTCCAGGCGACCGAATGATTCATCTACACCCTGAAACTTTAGCTGTCTCCGCCCACCCCGCTCAACTTCCCTTCCAAATCGGACCCTTCCTCTCTAGACTCCTCTCTACACCAATAGTACCACTGTTCCTCACCTGAGGTCCACATGACCGATTGCACTTTCATTTTTCTCTCACCATACCAAGCCCATCTGCCCTTCGTTAGTCCCGTATTCTTCCTCTCATCTAGTATGGTTTTTAATCCAGTCAAGCCATATTAGCCAATTAATTGAATTGATTGGGCGAATTTCTACCCCCGAGGCGCCGCCGAAAATCCACTATCACAGATATCACAACGCCACCCCCGTATTGTACTTCACCAGCAGGACAACTAAGTAAAACATGACCAACAAGTTTCAAAGCTTTGCTAATTTAATTATTCAATCCAATTCAATTCAGCCCATAATAGGTTTGACAAGATCCAGAATAAAGGCACATAGCCCTTATTACTTCTTCAACCCATCCCATAATAGTGCTTCTAAGCGACTTCTCAACACCCTCAATCTCGATATACGAATCCAAATTCCTCCTACTGACACACAACTCTCACACCTGACCTCTCCATTCACGCCTCAATAGCTCTAGATCTCTTCAACCGCTCCATTACATCCAGTATATCACCAATCTCTCCGTTAGTTCTCCAATGTATCTCCAGTGGCCGCTACCCCGCTCGCTCGCCTCTATCCTCTATATAGAACCATAGATTAGCATCGCTTTTGATTCCCCACAACACTCTCATCAAAACATATCTCTATACAAAATGCCTATCTCACCCACATCAACTAATGCCCACGCTAATCTACGCAAACCACTCGAAAGCCAGAGAAATATTGGCGGCGACATGTCCATGTTTTTCATAGCACGTCTCCCACTTCCAAGAAAATTCGCATCTCCCGAGCAGCAACAGATCAAAGGCCTCAATTTCGAGACTATTACAACTGTCCACTTCCCTCCACCACCCTGGCTGAACGAATCTGAATATGCAGCCCTCCAGCCCCAAACAAATGACGAGAATGCCTACTCGGCACTTTTCAGTCTCAACTTGTCCATTTATGACCAGACTATTGTTCCTTCCGACTGGGACGACATGTACTTCTTCCTGTACGGCCTAGTTCATCCCTACGCCCTTACCTGGGAGATCGAGCCAGACGACGGCTCAGACACAGGCAGCCATGTACAAAATTATACTATCCCATCTCTTATTGTCCGAGACCTCTGCTATCAACCGTGAGTCCGTAATAACACCTTGATGACCCAAAAATTCACTAACTTTAACCAATTCCGCAGCATCGCCGCTCGAATGTTCGACGTCATGAACAGCTTCCCTACGGTATCTCCCATTGTCACTTTCACCGGCCCAATAGTCGGTTCCGGTCTCATACTCCTCCATAACGACCCCACATCCAGCCTCTCAGAAACACAGCGAAAATGCTGCGGTTTTGTACAGCTGTCAACCTTTATCACCCCAGGGAACCCAACCAAGCCTCCTTTTCGAGGATCGCACCAGTTTCAGGTGTTTGTCATCTTCCCTGTTCACGTCAACCCATGGATGACGCGCTGCAAGAAGATGGCCGAAAGACAAAATACTCAATTTCAGCCCAACACTACGTTCAACTGTACAGGCAGAATCGCCGGTTTTCTCAATCACCATATCATGGTCCACCCACCACAACTCCCACAGGATTACGTCTTTATCGTCGTTCCCGACTCTTGGTCTTTCCTAGAAAAATCATCACGAGACTCTCTATCGACATCACCTCCAACAGCTACCTCGGCTAAACGATCTTCCTCAAACCCTCGATCCAAATTTATGTCCCCAGCCAAACGTAAATCTGATCAACTTTCAGAGCCAGTCACCCCAAAGGCATCACCCGACAACAGGGCACGCATGACCACACCGTCCTGTAAGATATCACTGATATCCACTAATCACATCATACTGATTCAATATCTTAGCACAAAGGCCTGATGCTCCCTATACAGGAGACATGTCTGACACACACACATCACCGCCGCCTAAACGCCCACACACAGACTATATCCTACAAAAATCAGTTCACAAAGACCCTTCCCCAACCATTACCCTATATGAGCCCTCTACCACTCCGTCTAGCACTCCAACGCACGCCACAAATCTATTACGTACTAAGCCTATTAATACTTCTGCCATAAATCTTGTCCCATATTCTGTCCCTCAAGCTCCTGTTCTCTCTACCGATGACACAAACAGACCGCATCGAAATCGTCAACCCACTAAAAAGTTTTAACATTGACTAGTACAATACAATAGCTTAGACATCAGTCACATACCCAATTGATCATAAACCCAATTAAAGCCGCACTTTCAATCTTAACCGTACTTTATTGTAAATACTTTATTGTAAAGGATTAAAACTGCCTTCTGTGACTTCGTTTGACTTCGTTCCTCAAGGCTCTTGCAAACCGCGCCTCGCGGGTTGCGTCTCCTGTTGAGACCATGGTCGGACCGGTCTAAATGGTCGGACCGGTCAGGTATCACGTGCTACGCCAAGCAGCATCTGATTGGTCAATCCAGCCCTAGTAGCCAGTGCACGGTGTTTCCTGCTCTACGACTAATCAAAGTCCACGTGACATTGCTTTTGTTCGGCCAATGAAAAGAGGTTTTCAAAATAAGCGATTGGCCAATCAGACTTTATGCTTTCAAAACCGGCAAAACCGACTAGAATTGCTTCACTTCGCTACACAATTATAGAGGCGTGTGAGTGCCTCCGGGCCTGGTATGGAAGGCCCCAATCTGAAGATGACAGCGACAACGAGGATAGTGAGAATGACAACGATATGGTTGATATCTAGTAACATAATACATTTTTTTTCTTCCTTCTATAACTTCAGCCTCATTCTTGGCGGTCTTGGCGGTCTGGTCTTGGTTTGACCTTTAGACCAGACCATTCCGATCACTGCGGTGATGTCAATGCGCTCAGAGACCTTATCATACTTCTTCCTCTCACTATCATAGATAGCTTGAAGGCTGTGGTACTTCTGGATCGTGTCTTTGCTTGCTGAGTCTGGTGGTTTGGTGACAGTGAAGACCAAGTTTTCGATGCCTTCAGGGTCGCAGTAGTTCCAGACATCGTTTCGTACAGCAAGGTCCTCGATGGAGTTGATCCAGTCAGTCCAGTCGTTGCGTAAGTTGAGCATTGGAAGATTGTAATCCTTGATCGACATCTTGAAAAATTGTTGTGACTTCTTCTTTCTTGAAAAGGTGTGAACTCAGCCAACTTCTGAGTCTTCATTTTTGAATGCGTTGCGGGGTTGTTGTATTGCTTTTTCGCAACCCCTCTTTTCCGCACAATCAGCCGAAAGTCGTGCCGGCTCTGTGAGGAGAATCATTTTCGTGAGAAATGTGTAACTGCGACGAATTTTGTCGCTGACGATGCTGTGTAGCAGAGGAAGGGGCTACCGGGCTCATAACTGTCGCACTGGACGTGCTAAAAATGATGAGAAGTCAAAATAATTGATAGTGAACAGCAGAGTTGTATTGTGTGTGTGTTGTGTCTTAGTCTAGTGAACCTGGCCCCGCACGTCTGAGATTATATGGCAAGATTACTAATGCAGTTCTTCCTCAGGTTCCCTGGGATGATGCCTTGGCCTGCGACACCTAACTTATCTTTAATATGCCTAATACAGCAATTCTGTCAAGCAACTTAAAGTTACTTTAAGTAATGCGAAAATCCTTACTTGTGCTTGCTTGAATGAACCTTTACTTTACTTGCTTGTTACGTAATCAAGTAATGTCAAGCAAGCAAGTCAAGTAACTTGGTTGTTGGACACACTGGGCGCGCGCAGAGGCACTGCGGGCGCTGCGGCAAGGCTGGCCACAACACGCGCACCTGCAGTGCAGAAATTGTAGATCCTGATAATAGCGACGCTTCTGAATAGTACTGTAGTGCGCTGCAGATTGCAGCAGAATGTAGTGGTGCGGAGGTAATAGACATGTAATAGACGCGACTTTGGTGGGGTGCGCCACTCGGTCGTGGTGCGCCGCTCTGTGGTGAACTACGTTACCTCAATCTGGACGGAAATCATCTCAAAGCAAGAGTGAAAGCTCGCGTGGGTCATTATGTGAAGGACAATATGGTTCATAGTCAGCTGGAAAGTCTCGAGCAACCCAGCGACACGAGATGGATGTTATTGAAATCGATGTAAAGCAAAATCAGGTAGATATCTGCAGGGATGCCATGGCTAGAGCGCAATTAACGCTCGCTCAATGCGAAGCGGTTTAGCCTAAGAATTCAGCAGCCTAATCACGACTATATCAAGACAAGTCAGCTGTAGATAATTGTTGCTCTGGATTCAAAGGGAGTAGCTAAAATAAAACATAGATCGAATTCATCAAATTCAAAGGCACAAATCTTTGCAGTTTTCTCGTGTGCAAAACACAGCTAACACACTGCATTTTGAACAGAGAACCCGCTTAATCATCGAGAGACTGCCACCGTTTGCATTACAAGCAACCTTCCTACTAAGCTATCTAATCCCAAATATTGCTAAGTTGTCCAAGTATTTGCAATACTGAATTGCTGAAGCATTCTGGCAAGCATATCACCCCTAAGCCTCCTCGCCCTCACGTTTGTTAACGTTAGTGTTCACGTTGAATGAAACCTTTTCCAAACTCTTCTTGACAGGATTCTTCGCCTCAAAGACCTCGGACATTTCTTCCAGTGTCTTCCCTGCGGTCTCAACGAAGAAGAAGAAGACGACGAGCATCTCAATCGTGATCCATACGACAAAGACCAGGTAGAGTTTCCACTTAATCTTGGCAATGCCGACAGCGATTCCGTATAGGTTGGTCATCGAAGCAATGTTGATGAAGAGGAACTTCATTCCGGCCCCCTTGGCCCTGGTGCGATTAGTGAGGCACTCCACGGGGTAAAGAACTTGAAGAGGGGTCCATCCCCAGGCGAAGAATATGCCAAAGAGATAAATGAAGACAATCAAGCCATACACCAGGTCAGGATTATCTCCCGACCGAGCACTGAAGGCGGTGATGCAAACGTAGGACACCAGAGCTCCTGCAAGGCCGCCGAGTAGCATTCTCCTACGTCCAAGCTTGTCAAGCAAAGTAGCACCGTAAATAGCCGCAAGCATGGAGAAGATGGGGTTGATAGCGTTGATCAGTAACTGCTTCGACGAATCGGTAATGCCCGCATTCTTCAGCATGCCTGGCATAAAGTATGACACGACTGAGTTCCCGGACCACTGACCAAAGAAGGCCATACAAATGACCATGGCAGAGCGGTAACGTGCAGCCCGAGTGTCGAAAAGCTCCTTGAAGTCCCACCAGTTGTTCTTGGATTCATCCTCCTTCAGCTGCCCTACGATTTCATTGATCTGCAAGGTGACGATGGGCGCGGTAACGTCGTTGTCCGCATGGTACTTGGCGAAAATCTGTACTGCTTCTTCCTGTCGGTCCTTGGTGATGAGCCAACGGGGCGATTCTGGCATAAACAAGATACACAATGCTACAAGCCCAGGAAGGAAGCATTGGACCAGAGTGGGAATTCTCCACGCCCAACTGCTTGCGACATTTTTGTTGCAGCCATAAGTGGTCCACGAGGCGAGAACTGTTTGATGTCAAAAGCCTGAAGAGACATACGGGATGAATCGTTGATGGACTCACTGTTTCCTATCCACCAGAAGTTGTTGTACATGCCCGCCTGCATTCCACGAAAGGCTGGGTGGGCCAGCTCAACAATGTAGACCGGTCCATTAGACTGAGCAATTGCGGCGCCGAATCCGAGAATGAATCGGCCGGCTATAAACTGGCCTTTGGTCGAGGCTGGGGTCTGAACGGCAGTTCCGATAACGACTGTAAGACAGCCTAGGAATATTGCCCAGCGCCGTCCCCACCTGTCTGCCAGCAGTCCACATAGTGGGAAGGCAGCTACCTGGCCGAGGTTGTAGATGATGAAAATGATTCCAGTATTGGAGCCTGTGCCGTCAATACCGAAAGTCTTGTGATACTCTGGCATGGCGTTGATAGAACCCATCAGAGAACCATCGAATCCATTCATAGTAGAAATGCAATATCCAATGAGAAACTACCAGAAAAAGGGTTAGCTACGACGTCCAACCTTGTAAATTGGGTAATATCTGGGATCGAAGGAGGCTTACAAGTCCCCAGAGTTTTAGCATTCCTTTGGACCAAAGGGACGGAGGGTGTGCCATCACTGCAGCAGCTAGATCAGCACCAACTGCACCTGCCTCGACTGACTGCACGTCAGAGCCTCTGGCGTGCTCCTTCTCGATCACTTCAAGCTTTTTGGTACTGTCTCGACCACCCATTGTGACGGGCTGAAGGCGATTACGGTGAAAGCCTGGGGATTGAACCCGGTCTTCGAAGGATGCCTCGAGTGTGGAGGTATGATTCTAGAGTAGATGAAGATATAATGAGTGGCCTGGGGAGTTGTATGGATTTATAGCAGTTTGAGTGGCACCTCAAGTCCAAATACGGTCTTGGAGGTCGAACATGCTCGTTCCCACTGTGGATAGTTTTTCCCTGGTCCTGGGGGTTTAGCTCAAACTAGGCCCATCCGCCACAGAGCTCCGCTGTTGGCAATTAGTTTATTGCCCCTCGGGGACCCTGACGAATTCGGAAGTCGCTGAATTCAATGTTCGAGGCGCTTGCCTGCCGACTTGACCTTGCTCGATAACGTAGAGCATCCGCATCGGATGAGCCGCACCGACCAAACTGACCTTGATTTTTCTCCGCGGGGCATTTTTCTTGGTTGATCAATCAGAACAGTCCTCCGTTTGGTCGCGCCCAGCTATGATGTGGGGTACCTCGGTTGTATAAGAGCCGCCGCGGCAGAAAACTAAGAGATATCCCGCGGGCAATTCTTACCAATGTGACAGGGCAACGGGAAATCAAGCTGAAAGACAGTCAAGCAGGATTTCTTTTCGCATAATATGTACATTGGCCCGTCTTGAAAAGCGGCAGAGGGTACAGTTGTCGCCTTACTTGGAACGCCACCAATGATGAAGATGGCCAGCCAATTCCCTTCCTCACGACCAGAATGGTCTGACATCAGTGTCTTGCATCGGGGCACACTTCCGGCCCGATCCTACTTTTCCCTTTACGAAAATGAGCAGGATGCTATCGTGAGCCAGCTCGAGCGATCCGTCTGCGTTCTTTTAAATGGTGTTTGGAGATTCTATCACTCTTTCAACGCCTACGATGTCCCTCTGGGATTTCAAAATCCTTCGTATGATACCTCCAACTGGGCCGATATTCGTGTACCTGGCCACTGGCAATTACAAGGCTGGGGTAAACCCCATTATAGCAATGTCAACTTTACCATTCCTGTCCAACCTCCAGAGGTGCCATTTCAGGGAAATCAAACTGGTGTATATGTCAAGGAGTTTATCGTACCGGCCAATTTTGCGAACCAGCAGCTACGACTAAGATTCGAAGGTGTCGATGCTGCGTTCCATGTGTTTCTGAATGGCAAAGAGCTTGGGTATTCGCAAGGGTCACGCAATCCCGATGAGTTCGACATTACTGAAATAGCGAAACTTGGAGAGCAAAACTATCTTGCTGTGCAGGTATATCAGAACTGCGATGGAACTTACTTGGAAGATCAGGATCAATGGCGTATGAGTGGCATCTTTCGCGACATCCTCCTCCTGGCATTCCCTACCGATCGGATAGAAGATTTCAAAGTGGAAGCCTCCTTAGACGATGAATACCGAAATGGATTACTCAAGGTTTCTGTCCAGTCAAGCGGCAAAGGCACCATCGGTCTGAAGCTCCTTGATCATGATGGGTGGATGATTGCAGAAGAGTCAAAACAACTGAGCCCAGACACCACAACAACGAATTTCACCCTCATTGTTCTTGAACCTCGAAAATGGAGTGCCGAAGATCCCAATCTCTACAAGCTTGTGCTTTCCTTTGGCGGTAGATACGTTGGGCAGAACGTTGGGTTTCGAAGAGTTGAGATCCTTGACGGCATCTTTCGCGTAAATGGTAAGAGGATCGTTCTGCGAGGAGTAAATCGGCATGAGCATCATCCTATTCATGGCCGCGCTGTCCCTTACGATTTTATGAGACACGATTTGCTGCTCATGAAAAGGCATAATATCAACACCATCCGAACTTCGCATTATCCAGCAGATCCCCGTTTCTATAGCCTTGCTGATGAACTCGGTTTCTGGGTGATGGATGAGGCGGATCTCGAGTGTCACGGGTTCCAATCTATCGAAAGGGTACTGCTATCCGACGAGGATAAAGCAAAATCCTACCTTGAGAGGATTTTCCTTACCTTTGACCGAGCAGCGCGCTTTACCACGGATAATCCGCAATGGAGACATCAGTACGTTGATCGTGCTGTTCAGCTCTGCGAGCGAGATAAGAATCATCCATCAGTTGTTTTATGGTCGCTAGGAAATGAGGCTTTTTACGGCCAGAACATCAAAGCCATGTACGATAGTATCAAGGCAATTGACTCTACGCGACCCATACATTATGAGGCAGATAGGGCTGCTGAGGTCGCCGATATCCAGTCCAAAATGTATGTGCCTATCGAGGACCTGGTCTCATTCGGTGAGGACCCTACAGCTACGAAGCCTTTGATACTTTGCGAATATCTTCACGCCATGGGCAACGGGCCAGGGAATATTAAAGAATACATGGATGCTTTTTATAAGATCCCACGATTACAAGGAGGCTGCGTGTGGGAATGGGCAAATCATGGCATACAGAAAACAGATCCTGGGTCTGGCAACCATTTTTATGCGTATGGAGGAGATTTTGAAGATCATCCGAATGACTACAATTTTGTGATGGATGGGCTATGCTTTTCAGACCACACGCCAGCTCCTGGATTAATCGAATACAAGAAAGCCATCGAACCTGTCCAATGTGAAGGACTCGCGGACGGGAAACTCACCATCATTAACCGATACGACATTGTCACCCTCAACCATCTCGAGTGCGAGTGTATCTTAGTCGGAGATGGATACAGATCCAGTCTCGGAAGTCTCGAGATCCCATTGGGAATCTCCCCTCACACAGCAGCAGTGCTCGAAGTGCCCGACTTTAACATAACCGAAATGCCAGGAGGGGAAGTATTTCTTCAGGCAGACTTTAGACTGAAGCAGTCGACAATATGGGCTCAAAGCGGTCACCTTGTAGCAACCTCTCAGATTCGGCTGCATGCGCCGACCAAAAAGGCACCGGTCATTGAAACCTTTCCAATGCCATCTCTGCGGGAGAGTCACATGAAGCTTGAAATCACAGCAGCTACGTCAAGCTGGACCATATCTCTCACTGAGGGAAAGATCGTTTCATGGAAGAAGAATGATATCGAAATAATCCACGAGGGACTTGGGCCTGAGTTCGACGTCCACCGTGCTGAGACGGACAATGACCGCCGCCACGATGGCGTCGACTGGATCGAAAAGCAGATTCCACTCAGTCGTGCTTACACCAAGTCGGTCACTTGGTCAATTTCTGAGTCAGACTCCTCAGTCGAAGTCATAGTTGTGACTCGATATGCACCACTAGTTTTCTCGTGGTGCATCGATGTGGATAATTCGTACAAATTTCGCTCAGATGGAACACTCGTTATAAGCTGCAGAGGAAGGGCTTCAGGAAGTGAGCTTCCATTCACATTGCCCCGGATTGGCTTAACACTGGGCATTGTCGGACACCTTAGCAACGTTGAATGGTTCGGCCGAGGTCCAGGAGAGAGCTACAAGGACAAGAAGTTGAGTCAGCATTTTGGCAACTGGTCAGATAGCGTTGATGGGCTCTTTATCGACTATGAATTCCCACAGGAATCGTCCAACCGGACAGATGTGCGATGGGTAAAGTTGAGCTCTACGAATGATCCAGGGGCTTATTTGAAAGCCAAGTTTGGCAACCAGGATGGTTTCAGCTTCATGGCAAGCCACTACACGTGGAGAGACCTATTTATCGCAAAGCATCCGTATGAGTTACGCAAGTTGAAGCGCAACCATGTTGTATTGCGGCTTGATGCCGATCATCACGGCTTAGGCACAGGCAGCTGTGGACCTAAGACTCGTCCAGAATATGCGTTGAAGCCGGGAGACTTCAACTTTACCATTGAACTAGAGTAGATGCACGGTAGAAATTTCTATTGAGCTAGTCACTTTTTTCATGATCCGTTCTTGCCTACAGCCATCTCACCAGGTCACACCTATCTAGCCTTGTTACATGGGGCTCCCGTCAGCGGATTAATCTTGCCACAGCGACAATTTCCATACAACTCGACTCTTGTCCATATCCCACCTGTCTGTACGAAGATATCCACACCAATCTGATTTCAGGGCACCCTTTGCGCCCGTTCGACGGCACAGACGGCCTGCTTGGCCAGTAGGGTTCATACATGGGCAACTGGTTAAACCAGTTAAGAAATCGCTTATGCGGTTACCATTCCGATTGGGTAAACTGCAGGTTCACACCGAGCCTTGTGCAGGTACGAGGCCCTCGCCAACAATTGCACACCTCCATGCACAACGCAATACCTTCTCTACAGGGGAAAAAAGGTGCAGAGCATGTTCGCACGTTATTGCGACATCGTGCACTGTCTTATTTGGGTTCAAAATAGAGTTTTCGATTTTGATGTTCCTTACTTGGTTTAACTGGTTTAACCAGTTGCCCATGTATGTAGGGTTTCTTCTTCGCATACCTTGGGCGATCGTCGAAACTCGTATTTGAATTACGACCACCAATCGGATTTTGTTGCAATACGCGCTTTTACGGTCATGCATATTATCGTTTAAGCTTGAGCCCAAGCTTTCCTCTCAAATTAGCGCAACTGATTCAGTAAATGCCCGCGGAGCTCACATTGGCCAGGTAGGCCCCCATTTCGTCGTGCCGTGACCTCTTACGAGCTGACCTTTTTTATTCCTTGTCGGGTAGTTTAGTTGTAGGGGGAGCTCAAAATCCCATGGTTGCTTTACAGGTTGATTCTATGCAATAACTCTTGATTTCCCTATAAATTCTTTTGATCTTTTCCTCTGGCTAATTCTTATAAGGCTTTGCATTCTTCCATCATATCCGGCACAGCACAGCTTTCAGTAGCTGCCATGGGAAATGTTGTGATGGATTTCCCCTCTTTGAGGAAGACTAACGGAACATGGGAGCTTTTCGTCGACGGCAAACCATATCTTATCCTTGGAGCAGAACTACATAATTCATCCATGAGCTCTTCTAGGTACATGGATGAAGTGTGGCAGAATATCAAGGATATGGGTGTTAATACAATACTTGGGAGTGTGTCATGGGAAGATATCGAGCCAGAAGAAGGATGTTTCGATTTTGGTGAACTCCACCTTGTTCTCTCAAACGCAAGGTCATATGGCTTTCGTGTGATACTCATCTGGTTCGGTTCGTTCAAAAATGGTAAGCTCCAAAAACGTATATTGAGCATCTCTTGAACCTCGCTGACCGTATGTTCTGGCATGTCGAGCTATACTCCGACTTGGGTGAAGAGGAACCCTCAACGTTTCCCTCGCATGCAGCTGCGAAAGCCACCCATACGCCTGGAAACGTCTAATGTGATATCAATCTTTCATGAAGAGTGCATAAAGGCAGACAGCCAGGCCTTTTCCCGATTGATGCTCCACCTAAGAGAAATGGATACGCAGAGAACTGTCATCATGGTTCAAGTAGAGAATGAAGTTGGCCTGCTTGGCGACTCTCGTGATGGTAGCGTTTTTGCAGAGGAGCTCTTTCGCGGCCCAGTTCCACAAGAGCTTACGAACTTCCTCGAAAGTGACTTCGACGTGTTACTTCCGGAACTTACCCGGAACTTTCCAGATTTTCCGAAGACCGTGAAGCATATCAGGGCCGCTGGGAAAGTGGGGACTTGGACTGAATGTTTCGGAGAAAACATTCACACAGACGAGCTCTTTATGGCCTACTACTATGCGCTGTATGTGGAGAAGGTAGCCATGGCTGGGAAACAAATATATAACATACCCATTTTCACCAATGTCTGGCAGCCGAAAGGGGATGACACGAATCCATTGGATAACGTTGCTGCAGGTGGTGACAGGCCAGGTAATTACCCCTCAGGAGGCGCTGTCAGCACTGTGCTCGACATCTGGAATCGGTTTGCTCCCACTCTGGCGTTTATTTCTCCGGACATATATTCCACAAATTACAGCAAGACATGTGCGGCCTATAGCCACAAAGGTCAGGCGCTTTTCATCCCCGAGCAACGGAGAGATGAATACGGCGCGCGGAGGGTATGGGAAGCCCTTGGCAGCTACCAGGCGCTTGGAGTCAGTCCGTTCGGCATTGATTCCATAAAAGCCTCAGAATGTGCTTTCACCAGACACTACAAAATATTAGGAGCTATCAGACATCACATTCTTGGAGCAAGGCCCAAGCCTGAATCATTCATCGGTTTTTATTTCGATGAGCTCGGGCCCAACGGCAATGATCCAACCCCTCCACTCACAAAACAGTTTGGAAGCTTCACTCTGTCAATTAGCAGAGCGTTTGTGCTAGGCACTCCAGGACCTGGATTTGGAATGATAATCGAACTAGATAATGATCGCTTTATGCTGGCTGGCATGGGATTCAAAGTGGAATTCGCCTCCAATGAACCGGGTCCGCTTGCATACACAGGGATTTTGCGATTCGAAGAGAAGAGTGTTGTTGATTCGGAGGTTGGACTACTTCGTACAGATAGAATTCTTAACGGTGACGAGACACGAAGCGGGCAGTGGGCTAATATGCCAAATGAGGACCCAGACTATGGGACCGCATTCATCCCTATAACCGTGCCTGCACGTACAATGATTGCCGAGGTTCAAGTATATTCGATATAAATGCGCTGAATAAACAGTTACTATGTTGGTCAGCCGCGAAAATAAGTAATACTGAGCGAACAGCAGAATGAAAGGTCATCATGTGTCCAGATCGGTTCAAAGAATTATACACAGTGTAGTAGAGTTGTCGCCATGGGAGTATACGTCGCGGAACAGCGGGTTGCATAACGCTTATTCAGAATCTAATTATCTACATTATTTTGTGTGAGTTTACAAGTCCGCAGAAGTCTAACCCTGCATGGAATGTCCTACTATACATTGAAACTGGCCATCCCATCTGTAGAAAATTAGCAATCCACCCAAAATGGAACCTCCTGTCTCTCTTGATTAAGTGAAGTTCTGTGGCTGGCGGTAAGTCTTGCCATCGAGCGTTGTGGAGAGAGTACCAGTGGCGTTGAAGATATTCACTCGGACGTTCATTGTAATGTGGAAACCACCCGGACTCGTTTTCTTGGTACCATTGACCTTGCCGGTCTGCACAATATCCGAGAACCAGTCGTTGCGTACAGTCCAATCGGCAACAGCAGTCACAGAGATATCCTCGTATCCGTTGAGGAAGTTTTCGCCGTCATCCGAGAGGTTGTGGAAATTTGCCACTGTTCGACTATATCCCCTGCCGCTGCTAGGATCAGTATATAGTGCCACACTAGCGTTACCACAATATTTGCCGATGTAGGTGTAGTTTCCTGGAGGGATCAGAACTGTAGCAGGTAGCGTCTGGCCTGGTACATAGGGCCTAGCCCATGGAATAACATCAGGGCCCATGTCGAACTCAGGCACCGGATATGGCTCTCGGCTCGTCAGGTTGGCGATCATAATACGAGTGGAGCGCCCATCAGGATAGGTAGATACCGGACAGGGCAGCGGGTTATCGCCTCCACAAGCTGGTGTTTTAACAAGAGTCTGATAGTACATGATGCGAGTGCCGTCGAGAGAGAAATGTGGGTCTGCTCTAGCATTCCAATTAGGATCATTAAGGGCCCCAGCACTACCATTGCCCGCAGCATTAATCTGCTGTCCAAAGTAATCGCCGCGGTCCCCATGCTTGTCGATTAAGATTGGTTGAAAGAATCTCCGCCACCCATTATTACGGGTAGATGAGGAAACACTCGTGGAGACTAGGTCAGAGATTGGCGGGATTCCTCGCATGCCAGCTATAAACATCTGGCGGTCGGAGCCACGGCTATCTAAGACTACTGTCCACTTGTCATCAGCCGAGATATCTATTGGATCAACATATTCTGGGTGCGCAGTCAAGCGACGAATAGCGCCAGTGTACATGTTGATGGCAAATCCATCGAAGTTGCATGACTCCCAGGGATAACCAATATAGACAATCTCGTTACCGGAGCCACTAAAGCCACGTAGTTCGCCCAATTGGAGTGCTGAGTAGTTGACTTTCAGTTCATTTCCATCCGCTTGTATAACCCCGCGAGAGTCATGGGGGGCGAGAACATTAACATTTGTCAGGTCGTAACGCGGTGCAAGTGGTTCCCCAGTGGTAGGCGACGGGTTGAAAGACAGCCGACCATAGTATCCGAACTGTCCATTGGCATCAAAGGCACTCCAGGCGAAGTGAGTGTCGTCTGGATGTAAACGCAACTCGCGCATTGGACCACTAGGTCCTGACCCATCAGCGGTCACGGTCCAGTATATTGGGTAGATAAAGGTGGTTTCTGGGGTAACCAAATCACTGGTCACAGGATGACCTCCAGTCTCAATGATATTGGCGCCAACAAGAATCCTCTTGCCATCCTTGAAGACCCTAGGATAGTCCATTGCATCCTGATGTCGGCCAACCTGATGCTCTGGGGGGACACCACATGTGATGCACTTCCATGGAGATCCGTTCCGGAACACCGTGTTATCGGTCTTTATGAGGACGGTATGCACGCCGGAATAAATACTTGCTGGATCAGGCGCGGCCGGGGCACCGGTAAAGTTTACAGTGGCAACAATCGCCTTCCCATCAGGCGTAAAAGTGCCTGCCTGAGGAAGAGAATCATCACCAGTGGGCACGATCCGTTGACAGCCCGTACCTAGAGGATTGATATCGACGTTGCAAGCTCCTACTTCATCGCTGGCTATAAAAGGCGGTAGCGGAAGCTCAGTTATGGAGATCGGTTCAGACTGTGGCGTGGGTGGATATGGTGGAGCCCCTGGGAGCAGACAAGTCTTGTTTGAAGCAAAAATCCGTGGTGCTGTTGCAGCTATGAAGGCAAGGCAAAAAGGGATGCTCGCGCTAGGAAATGATCGCATGGCCAAGCAGGGTGGTTCTCGTACGAGAACCTTTGGATCGAGTTTGAAGTTTCCAAATGTGGTGAACAACGATTGTTGATGGGGTAATTCGGCGGCGAGCCTGGCCTGTATATATACACAATATCTACAATACATCCTACAAGAAGAGCGCTGTGCTCCGTGGCCATTTTACCAAGCCAACAATTCTGGACTCCACGGCGTATTGCGCGTATCTTGCGTATTTTTTGTAGCGCCGATAAACCGCCGTAATTACCATACCTCGGAACTCAAGGTTCAAAGAACCGAGCATTCACTCATGCGAAAAGAGGTTACCCCAGATTTGGAGCCAAGACAATAGTTTGCCAGGGGATCACAAGCGGGGCCCCAGAATAAACACTTGTACGAGAAGTTTGGCTAGTTCGTACATAATCATTAATGGTGGCGTAGTGTTGCTCTTCGCTCCAGCACTGCCCGCTTGTTCTCCGAGACATGAGGACAAATTATCCACACAAAGATGGAGCAAAACCCAGTGGGTAACAATTAAGCCGCCATCGGCCTCCCTAATTCAATAATAACAGCTTTCGTATATCAATAGCATAACCATTTTAAGAAATACAAGGAAGCATTCTGGTTTTCAAGTCCCAAGACATCAAATACTACTTCCGTTTGAATTCACAAGATGCACTTTAGAGGGAGACTGCAGCTGTCTGTCCACCGTTACCGCCTCCCAACTCGTCCGACGCCTTGGAATCTAGTTTAGCCAATAGGTCTAGCAGTTGCGCGAAAATGAACTCTGCTCGACCCTTGATCCCTTTGTGAGATGTATTCTGAATGAGCTGGAGAAGAATGCTCCCGACTTCGCGGATTCGTTGAACCTATGGCATATAAATCAGTACTCAAGCATGTCGTCAAAAGATGTCTTGGTCTGCCACTTACTGCTGGTTCTCCCTGGGCTTTCAGGGACATAAACGGTGCAATCCTAATCTCACGGACGAAGTCCCGAGCAATTTCCAGCTTTCTGAATGCGTAAGAAAGCGAATGACCGTCCAATCCAAGAATTTCTGGGACATTGAAGTCGATACATCTTTGCAGAATCACGATTGAACAACAGTAATATACGGGCATTATGTTGCTTCTCTGCGCCCAAAAGCACACCCTCTGATATTTAGTGATTTGTTCTTCCATGTCATCATCACGGTTGTCTTCACCAGCAGGTCCATCCGACACGTCCACATATCTTAACCATGACGGAATTTCGTCCATCATACCTGTGAATTCCACAAAAGCTTCAAATAGCCGTATTCTGTGAGAAGATTCGGTATCTAGCTGATTTGAACCCTGCTTTTTAAGTTCCCCATATGCCTTAATACCAGTAGTTAAGTCAGATGCTAAACACCAAAGGCGTCTCTTCAAGTGAAATCCAACCAAAAGACGCTGCTGCAGCGAGGGGTGATACGTTTTACTGGTCTCATCAAGCAGTGGGATTTCTGATGTGCCACACTCCCGAAGCGTGAGGTTGCTGCCGACCATGGACGAATGGAAGAGAGGAGGCCTATCCCCTAAAGTTGATGCAGCTTGATCGGCGCAGTACAGGAGCCAGAAGTTCAGCCGTAATAATTCCGACTCCAACAAGGAGCTACGTACAATGCTCTTCTCATCATACAGCCGCAATCTGTGGGCGAGTAGGCATGCTTCGCCGTGGTAGTGGTAGGCTGCACCAGGCTTGCCGGTGGTGTTCTGCATGGCAGATGACTGCCACGCGCGAATCGTCAGGGAAGTGGAATCTGGTATTTCGAGGTCGTATACCTCGTATAGCCGGAGCATTGACAGAGAGGACTGTAGGAAAGGCGTGGCCAATTGGTTTGGCAGTGAAAGGATCGACGGGGATAGGACGGAGATTACGTAGGCGCACAGAGCTGTTATGAGTGCAAAAGGTCGGCCATGTGTAACTTGCCACTGCGCGCCCGAAAACGCCTGTTCCCGTCCTAGGTCTACTTGGCTCTCCTGGGAAAAGAGCGACGCTGCGTCCCGTAAGGTCGGTTCGTGGCAGATTGGCGTGTTGGGGAAAAGGTACTGCATGAAGACATCTATGCATTCGTTCACCATGTGTAAAATGGTCCGCGGGGTCAAGAATCCGTTAGCCACATGGACCAGTGTGGTATACAGCCTGGCAGCATCGGAGGTTATCTCAAAGGACGGCAGAATAGTCGTTCCTGAAGGGGTTGAGAAAACGTTCACGCAATGCGAAGGAGAGACGGACGCGTGAATTTCCCGAAAAGGATCGCTCCGACCCAAATCAACCGATGCGAGGGATGCCAGGGCGTGAGGGACGGGCTGCTCCTGGGGTAAGGTTGTCGGTGACAGTGGCGTGGACGTGGACGTGTTCCTGGGCCTGCCGCGTTTGCGTGGAACAGCGGCATACTGGCAGGAGATGAGCGAGGTCCGGCAGTTGGCACAGGGAGTGGTGAAATCGCACTTGACCTTGCGTCTCCTGCACGAATCGCATGCGCGATGGAGCGCCATCGCTTTCTGAAAGCCTATGTGCTGCGGCCGTCGACGCTGGCCGATGCTGGAAGGGAAGAAATGGCCGTGGACAATTATGAGAAAGCAATGGCCATCTGCAAGTGGAAATCCGCGGGGCTTTAATTGGCTCCGCTCGGAGCTAGACTAATTGGTTCAAGTCACTGACTAAAATCCACCCTGGCCGCCACCGCGCTCAGATCACATGCCCCATCTCAAAACTGTCTGCTTTTGCCTCGCAACTAAGTACAGGTATAGGAGATAGTTGGCGAGGGCGGCCATACCACATGTTTGGAGGGTGTGGAACGTGAAGGGTAATCAGCGGTTGAATGTCGGGGTGGAGGCTCGCCCACGCCTACAGGTAGAGCCGTGCATGTGCGATAAACTTCGAGGTATCTTCCTACTACTTACTCAGGTAATGGCGATCTGGAATGACATGCGTTCCCAGGAACGTGGGTTAACTACCCCGTGCTCTATGCACTGACCATCGCGTAGTAGGCCTGTGCCAAGCCAAAGGGAGCAGCTACCCCTTTTGTTGCCGACCGGGAATGTAGGGCGTTCCCATAGCCACGAACTCAATACTCCATAGCCCCTCGTAAGTCATATGAATACCTAGGTACCACGTACTTATGGCTTCTCTCTTGAAGTCTCCCGACTTCGTATTATATCCTACTCTTCTATCTTGGGGTTGGATTACCTCAGTTCCCTCAGACTATAGATTGGGTAGCAGACCAGAATGGTCTAGTGCGCCTTGGCGCGCACGTGAATCTATAGTTTGAGCAGCGACTGCACTCCACCATATAAATAGGTCAGCTCTAAACGGCCGGGCGATATGACTATTCGGCCGGGCATTCTGATATATACCGCAGGGATGGGATATACGCGTGCTAGCGCGGCGCTAGGACGATAGCTTCGCCCTGCTAAGGAACACCAAAACTTTAAATATAGCTATTTAACGTCATTTCACCTTCTCTTACTTAGTTTACCGTTCTGATCTTAAAGATAATAAAACAATGTATTTAATATTTGCGTACCTTAACGCGTTAGCGCCTACGTGAAAAAGCCTAACGATAGCCTCCTAAACGAGAATACTAAACCCTCCTATATCTTGCAGTCCTTATGTACTACTATATTGTAACGAGCGTCACATAGAAATAGAGACGCACACGCGTTCCTATGGGAGGGAAGGGTTCTACTTAGGTGGTATCGGACCTGCCTCCGATACTGTCCCGAATAGGCCCCGTTACCCCTATTTCTCTACACATAAGTATAGCTCTTTAGCAGTAGATAGCAGGACAAGTTCTTCTTGTCCTTCCGTACCAGACCTATAGGAATAGAGGTGTTCTTGGTTATCCGCCGCAGCACGCACTCCCATATGCCTTTGAGTTGCACTCGGATCCTTTTCGGAACCCTTTAGCACCTGTGTCGTTACATATATATCGTCTAGATCGCGTTAGACCTAGTAATAGTGTCAGATTCAAGGACTATTTGGCTTAATCTTTGATGAATTTTTGATGATGAACGTGATTGATTCCTTCTATGTTCCCTATTTTCTCCTTTTATGGAGAGTGTGTGTGCCAAGTGGTTACACCCGAGCTTTGTACTACAATACAGTATCGCGTACCCTCGCTTGTATCTGACAACTCTTTTAACGCACTGTAAAAGCCGTCCTACCCTTCCTTAGCTTGGCTATAGTTATTATACTATAGATAGAATTTATATATACACTTTTTAAGGTGCTACTAGAGATGCTTAATTAGATTAAGATTAGGTGAGTACACTGGCTAGTTAATGGTAGTAATGTGGTGCTCGCGCAGGAAATTATACGTTACCGCAGTTGTATGTACGCGCACGTTATCCTGCATAAAAAGCTGAGAATAACGCTAATATAGTAGAAGACTCTTTGTTAAAGCTCTAATATAACTTTAGGCGGAGTAGCTACCTTTTGGTGCATCGAAATCGCGCTCTATTATAATAAGTGCGCCCCTCCGCGCGTGCCCGCGTTCATCCAACTATATTAACGCCCACACTATCTGTACTAGTTTCCTGCTACTACTATTAGTTTGCAGCATTATTGGCTTCTATTTCTCCTATGGAAATCGAAATACTCACTCTTTATTTTGCCCTAAGCCCTTCTGAACTAAGCACTTATCTAAGAACTTAACCGTGCGCTGATACCACGGGAAGTGAGAGTACTCTCTGCAGAACTTAAGGCGCCTTAGCGCATACGCGCGGTTAAGCTTAGGACGCTTTTTATAAGGAGGTTTAGTGAGGCCTTATCTTTTAAGATATTGATATAATGTGGAGGAGCTAGGTGGCTTCGTTGAGGTGCTATCTGGATTCACAACTACCGCTGCTTCAGCTAGCTCTTTGTACTCAATTTTAGGCTGCGCGCGTGCTTTGCGATAGATAATCTTTTTCTGATAAAGCGATAGTATAGGCGGTTGGCCGCTGCGAGGTTTATCTACTATTATGCCCTTGGTGATATTTCTTCCTAAGGTCGCGTATGCAGCGTTTAGTGCGACTATACGCGTTAGCAACTTAAGCAACTGTAGAACTACTATACAGTATCCTAATAATTTGATTCCGCTGCTAGACTGTTAAGTTAGGTCCTCTGCGCGTATTTTGGTCTATTTCTTAAAGAATTCGGCGTTGTGGTGGCATAGTTATAACGCTTCAAAGTTGAGATAGCGATGTTGTAAAAACGCGTCGCGCTAACGCGGAAGAAACTTTAACGCTAGTACTGTAGTTTGTTGCTGCTTTTAGTCTCCGTATGGTTGTCGGGGACCGCGGGACCCGCAGCATCAGTCAACAATAAAGCCGATCGGCGGCTTGGTTGGCGAACGTGCCACAAATGGGGACTTGCACGCTTTCAAGAACATGGGGTACCACATGCACGCCCAAATAGGAATCAAGCCAGCCGATCGGCTTGATTGTTGAAAGCCTGCGCGGCATGCGTAACAGGTAGCTTCAAGCACCGCTCCGCCGGGTTTCGCGCGTGTCTTTGTGGACCTCAAGTTGTAGCTGCTACTCTTTCGTGGTTGTATTATTCTACTGTGTATTTTTTGGCGGAGCGCGATAAAGTTTCCTAGGAATGTATATAAGTGTGTACTCATTTCCTACCAAAATTGTATCCCCAACACTGTTCATGCAACTCTGAACATCATCTTCTCTTCCTTGCAAACATCGACCTCGATATCCAACCGCCAAAATGTCAACATACAAGGCCCTGGTCCTTGAATCTTTCTCCGAGCCTCTCTCAATCAAACCCTTTCCCATACCGACAATAGCCAATGGAACCGTGCTTGTCCAACCCCTTTACGCAACTCTCGAATCCGATCTCCGCGACGTCTACAATGGCAACGTCTCATTTTTCAATCTACAAGTCCCGCTGACGCCTGGCGGATGCTGCGTTGCACGCGTCGAAGCCGTTCCACCAGACGCGGTAGCGATCAAGCCGGGGGACATCGTCTGGGTCGAGCTCACGATCACTGCGCGCGACGACCCTGATACGAAGATCCTCCTAGGACTTATGGGTGGCATGACGCCAGCTGCGAATCAACTCATGCGCGACGGATGGCGCAATGGTGTGTTTGCGGAGAAGGCGGTTGTGCCGTTGGAAAACGTACACGTCCTTCCCGAGTCGCTATTCCAGAAGAAGGAAGACGGAGGAAAGGGGTACCACTACAAAGACCTCGCCAGTTTGTCGCATGTACTAGTTGCGTACGGCGGTCTGGAGGCCGCACGCGTCACCGCAGGAACTACAGTCATAGTTGCGCCGGCCACGGGGAAGTACTCAGGCGGCGCCGTGCTCGATGCGCTGGCCATGGGCGCGAAAGTCGTTGCTGCGGGGAGGAATGAAGAAGCGCTGAAGAAGCTGTACCAGTTCCCTGGAGCGAAAGAGCGTCTTACGACTGTCAAACTGCTCAGTGATTCCGAGAAAGACGGTGCGGCGCTCCTTGCGGCGACGGGTGGCAAAGGCGCAAACGTCTACATCGATTTCTCGCCACCTGTTGCTGCGGGTCCCACAACACCGACACATATCACGGCTGCTATTTCTGCGCTGAGGAGGAATGGCCAGGTGCTTTTGATGGGCGGAATGTACTCTAACGTTGAGATCAATTACGCCGATTGCACGTTTAGGAGTCTTACGATTAGGGGTGTGATGATGTATGAGAGAAAGCAAATTGAGGGTTTGATTCGGATGGTAGAGAATGGTAATTTGGTATTAGGCGAGAGTGTAGGGTTGAATATTGCAGGGACTTTTGCATTAGAAGAGTTTGAAAAGGCGATAGACCTTGCTGAGAAAGGAACGGGTTGGGGTAACAATGTTGTGTTTGCTCCGAACGAGTAGTTTTACTCTGTAACGTAAACCACAACCGAACGGCGCGCCCCGCTACCGAGGATGATCGCGTGACGCAAGTCCTCGCGTGACGCAACCTCAGAACATCAAAACCATCAACAAACTTGAGGTCATCGAGCCACGCACAAAAGCTATTATCGCGATTTTTCTTGGTGGAGCAATTTATATAGCCTATAACTATCTATAGCTGATGGTATTTGATCGGAAGTTTAATTTTCCGGCCCCGGCGTGACTGTACAGGTGGTGGGCCTGGTGCTGCCCCTGATAGCGTCTCACCACCACAACCCTTTTTTACTGCATTATTCTTAGAACGAGCTTTGATAGGAGGCTTAAGGCTGGGCCTCTTGCCCTTTTTAGAGTTTTGGATAGCTTGTTGAAGTCGTTTTGCAGCCTTGCGAGCTGCCTGCCTGGCAGCCTGATCAGCAGCATAAGCTGCCTTTTCATTCTGTCTTAATAACCTGGCCTCAGCCCTCGCTGCACGCCTTGATTCAAGCTCACTAGCTTTGATCTGCCTTTGCCTATCGCGATCTTGCTTAGCCTCTAGCTTTTGGTGTTGACGTTGTTGCTCCTCCTCGGCTCGAATAACCTGGCGATCACGTGCCTCCTTAACTTTCCTGGGTGACCAGAATACAGCACCACCATAATAGTCCTCATCTTGCTGCAAGGGGAGCGCCTTGCCAGGCTTCCTGCGCTCTCTTTCACGGATGAGGGCACTCCTTATAGCTGATACCTCATGCTCAAGGATAGCCTTTTTAGTAGTGATATCATGAAAGATCCTGCTAAGCTTCTTAGCCCCTTTATCCTCGCGATTCTTGACAACCTGGCGTACAAGGTTCTCAAGTTCCCTCCAATTTGAGCCACTTAGCTGTGAGGACTCGCTATCACTCACGTGCTCCTGGATAGGGTTATTATTATTGAATCTTTTAAGGATAACCTCAGGATTGAAAGGAGCTAGGCCAGTTGCCTTAAACGAGCTAAGGATAGATTCCTTATGAAACGAGGCAGCCCAGGCAGCCTTAAAAAAGGGGTAGAAGTCTCTTTTACTGATAGAAACTAGCCCCTAGCTGCTCTCCATAAACTGTGAGATTTGCTGCGAGTACGCAGATGCGAGAGGCTTAAACATGCCTACGTCAAGAGGCTGTAAACTGTGCGTTGAATGAGGAGGATATATAGCCAGGAGGATCTTATTCTGATCACAATATTCGATAAAATCCATGGTAATATGAGATCCATGGCCATCAACGATTAGTAATCGATACTTAGATCTTCCTTTAGACTTAGTATTGCGTTCAAACACCTGTTTCAACCATGCAAGGCCTATATCGTTATTTGTCCATCCTGATGTTGATGAAGTAAAGTGAGCTCTATCCTCTTCTAGGTTGAATCCTTGAAGCCAGGTGTCCTAGAGGGTGCATGCATCTGATTAATAAATAAGGGCAGGATCTAGGCATGATCCATCTGCGCAGATGCAGGCTACCAGGCTTATCCACTCTCTATTACCATCCTAGGTAATACTCCTATAGTTCCCCTCATAATAGAGCTTCCTGCTAAATATCCTCTTCTCCTTTCCTATAACGCCAAGGAGGAACCCCTTTTCATCCATATTATAGATATACTGAGGATCTATCTTATATTGCTTGATCTTATTATCCAAAAGCTCAAAATAGAGCTTATATTTGGTAGGGGAATCAGCTTTGTGGCGGTTGTTGTCCATACCAACTGTATATCGAGAGATGAGATCAATGCTATGCCGCTTAACAAAGCGATCAACCCAGCGTTTACCAATGGTTTTTTTTGCAATTTGAGACCCGAAATTTCGTATTATAGCCCTAGTTGGTGGTAGGCCTCGCTGGGTAAGCTGGGTTATATACTGTACAAGCTTCTCTTCTTGATGTGGATGAAGATTTTGTTAGTTTTGAGCTTTGATGGTGGCCGACCTGGATACCCCCTGATGGCGCCTCATCAATGTTGTAAGCACAACACCATGTTTATTTGCGATTTCTGCGTACGGGATCTTTTCTCTGGGCTCTAAGGAGTCGATAGCTGCAAGCGCGTCCTCAAGTTTACCCATATTGGCTGAGTTACGTGGTGTTGAAAAGTTGGTGTTGCATGTGCGGAGGTTGCGTCACGCGAGGACTTGCGTCACGCGATCATCCTCGGTACCGTGTCCGTGCACGGGATGCGCGCAGTCGCGGGAGGCGCGAACACCATATGCAGTACTTTTCTCAACACCATTTCTCAATAACGATGACAGGTATTGAAGAAGCGCTTAAAGAAGTTGAAAGAGTACCTTCTGGCGATGAAATCCCATGGCAGAAAATAGCTGACAAGCATGGTGTTGTTCGCTCAACTTTGACGCGTAACGCGACAGGTGAGACGCGTCCGCAGGAAGAGGCAGCACTTGCACAACAGAACCTCAACCCTGAACAAGAGGAGGAGCTTGTAAAGTATATAGAAAGGCTAACAGAGCGTCATCTTCCACCTACAAGGCAAATGATCCAGAATTTCGCAGCAGAGATCGCTCACGACAAAGTCTCCGAGAGCTGGGTTACCCGCTTCCTGCACCGTCACCCTGACCGGCTCACCTCCAAGTGGAACAACCCTATGACCGCTGAACGTCACGCCGCTGAGTCCTATAATAAGTACAAGGAGTACTTTGTCGTCATGCAACAGAAGATCGCTCAGTATGAGATTGAGCCTAAGAATACCTACAATATGGATGAGAAGGGCTTCATGGCTGGGGTTATTGGCAAGTCAAAACGAGTGTTTGCAAAGAGCGCATATGAACGGAAGCAGAGCCGGCAGTCACTTCACGATGGCAATCGTGAGTAGATTACGCTGTTGGCATGTATTTGCGCGGATGGATCTGCTCTTCCTCCAGGCCTCATCTTTGCAGCAGAATCAAAGAACATACAGGACACTTGGGTGGCTGATGTGGATAAAAAGAAGCACTCAGTTCACTGCGCAGTGTCACCCACAGGCCGGTCCAACGATGACGTAGGATTAGGATGGCTTGAGCAGGTGTCTCAACGGTACACCAACAAGAAAGCTCGAAGAAGGCAGCGCCTCTTAATAATGGATGGCCACGGCTCGCACATAACGATGAAGTTTATCAGGAACCAGATTCAACCATACTCTAGCTTTCAAGATTTCGAACTGGAACGTCTCTCATTGCCGCAGGTCAATCTTCTTGGAATAGGAAACGGGACGCTGGAACCGCATCGCAACTGCACTTGCAGAAATTACAATATGCAGGCATCGAAACGGACGCTCCATCGTTGATTCACCACAAAGATGACCTCGATGACCTTCTCGACCAGGATTTGTATGTGGGCCTGCTCAGCAGTAGAGAGCCTTTCTAGCGTGTACCCAATTGATTATGCGCTACGGTAGAATGTCTCCATATATTCTCGCAATCCCATAGGCTTCACAGCTGGGCAGAGCTGATTCACTACAGGCTTTAACACCACCTCATCCTCCATGTCCCGGATGTAAGCAAGTTTGAACTCCGCCCACATCTGCGCCATGAAATTGTCTTGTGTAGTCTCTCTCATCTTCTTCTCAAGGTCTGCTTGCTTTACCACGCTGGCTTCGAACTTCCTCCCCGTGATGGCTTCCGCATGGGCCAGTAGTTCGCCCATGGTCAGAGTGTCCCCAGCCATGGTCATGTTCTCCTCCCACTTCCCACTGGGCAAGTTGAGGGACGCCACAACAAATCGGCCCACATCCTTCATGGAGGTCATGGTGATTCGCGGCCAAGAGCCGTCGTCCTTCTGGGGGAGCTCCGCGATGCCGTTCTTTAGTCCAATCAGGAAAGCTCCAGATCCATCTTTCAAATCTCCCTGCCTCAACAAGCCTTGGCATGCGTCGTCCTCACCGGCCATATACCCTCCTCCTCCTTTCATCTTTTCTAGTAAGGAAGCTTCGTCTACATGCGATGGAACCGGGTAGATTCCATGACCGATATAGTTCATGAAGGAGCCGTGGTTGAACTTGGCGCACTCAATCTTGTCCTTTTGCGCCACGCATTCCTCCCACACGCCTCCAAAAGTCCACTTGGTGGACATGACGTTTTCCCACCCTTTTGGCCCAAAGCCTCACTGCGATGGCGCAAAGCGCTTGCAGCCAGCCTGCACTGCGGCATGGAGGATATTGATTTGTATCTGCGGCTGTGTACCGTCGTAGGCCGAGGTGACGGACACGACTGTGTCGACACCCTTCAAGGCTGTCTATAACGACTCAGCCGACATGTAATCAACTGCACGAATCTGGGTGCGCGCGCTATCTGGGTCGATTGCGCGAAGCCATATTGGGGCGTGTGTGGTACGCGAGAGGATAACCGCGTTCCATTGGCTGGCGTTTTGGAGAAGAGCTGTGGTGATGGCCCGACCGAGACTCGCCGAGGTTCCGCCTGCAATCGCAAGAGTTGGCATGGTCGCGAGCTTCTGTTCAACTGGAAACTTGATTGGAGGAGAGGGTTGATGAGTTAGTTCTATTGAGCATGCTGCTGTCAACATATATTCCAGGAACATAATCGCTGGAGGGCAGCATCTGCGGTGCGGGGCCCGTGGGTGCCGCATTTCGCAATCCGCGGTCGCCGCATTGCCAAGCTGTAGGGCATGGCGGACCAAAATTGAAGGAATCAAACACAACGCGTCCAGAAGACTTGGACACATAATACACTTCAAAATCAGTAAAACACTTCACACGACTCAGCCATCCCCTCTTGTTTTCCTCCTGACTTCAAGCTCCCACTACAGGCGGAGTTCAGCCCATCATGTCAAGCGCGCTCCCGACCATTCCTCGGTACCTCTTCGGCGTCGCTGAACCAGCTGTACTCGTCCTTGCCTTCGTTGTCACCTCGCTACTACCGGAATACTACGTTTCATCCCTGTCAAAACTTGCATCTTCTCGGTCTCTCCTCCCAACAGAACAAATCGGCATTTACCAAATAAGCAACCTATTCCTCTTGGTTGCCGTTCTATCACTCTATGTCTTGAATTCTATTGATGATGTCAAGGTGGCCAGAGCATTCTTGACTGCGCTCTGGTGGGGCGACTTGGGACACTTGGGTGTCACTACGTGGTGCTTGGGCTGGGAAACACTCAGGAACATGGGCTCATGGAGTTTGGTGGTCTGGGGAAACATTGGCATTCCCACCTTCTTGTTCACAATGAGGACGCTTTACTTCCTCGGTGTATTCGGGAGCGACGTCAACGCCAAATACTAGGTGGAGAGTGCCTATTAATGGCAGCCGTGGGAGGTGTGATGACGAGTTTGGTAAGCGAAGACCGTGTTGTTGCGCCTCCAAGCATCGAACGAGGACTCTTCTTGTCCGAAGGATTGCCTCGTTAGGCTTTCAGGGTGATGATCCTTCAGGGTCGATAGTGATAGGATGTGCAAAGAGATGGATGAAAGCTCCGAGAAATATGATTGGAATTGACCAAAAGTCATGTCGACGGTAAATCAAGGGAACTGTCGCACCTTGCTAAATCAATCCCTTGTTCAAAGGCACAACCTCCTACCACCTCCACTTCTCAATGCGGCCGCTCCACATCCACTTCCTTGCTCTGTCTGTCGCAATCATCCTAATTTTCTTCTCGAAATCGGGTACGGCCGTTCGCACTACGTGGCAGGCATGGCCAGAGCAAATTGACCCAGAACAGCACGTTGGAGTTCTTCAATCATCAGATAGCTCAATCAGCCATGGCGGCTTATAAGACCTCAGAAAGGCCTGAACTATGCCGTTTGAAATCCGACGCCCAACTCCAAGCCAAGCGCTGATGACTGTGAGTGGCTGCGCAAAGGTTGCCGATGCCTGGTAACAGGATTGTATTCAATGAAGAAGAAAGCAATCTCAGGAGTAAGGCAGCATTTATATCTGCCTAACTCCTCGTGACTCTATGATCGAGAAACTTCTAGAAGTTTCTAGGACTCCGAAGGTTCCACCGAGGAACATTACAACTAGGCTTTAGCCTGTTACAGTCTTGGCAAAGTGATAACTTCGATGGTTTGGTTACCTCGATGGTGGTATTGTAGTAGAGTATTTACTCTTCGGCAGAGGATCACAGGGCTCGACCCGCAATCGGGGGAGAGGTGGTTTGTGGACATTGATCACATTTTTGACGAGCTGTCGAGTGAGGTGTAAGATACTCCGTGGTAGCTGCCCCCTGCAGCTACCTTTGCCCTACCGATCCCTATCGTCACGTGCTTGCCTATTCACTACACCACAATAGAGAAAAATAGCCTCAACTACAATAAAAAGCTCGTTTTATTGAGTTGAGCAGATAGCTAGATAGTCAATACTTTGTTTGTCAGCCTGTCAGAATTTAATGAATCTTTTTGGTCAGAATCGGTGATCATTTTATTTTTGTTCTGTCTGTTCCTTTCTTTTATAGCTCCTCTGCTTCCGGAGGTTCCGTAGATCGCACTAGTTATCGGTCCTACTATTTATCGCTCTTTCCCTGTATTTGACAATCTGACACAGCCATGCGCTTTTTGGCAGGCTTGAATCCTGCGTGGCATACTCAAGATCAGTAACTTTATCAGCCTGCCTGGTATACTCCTCCAGCAAACTTTTCAACGCCCTGCAAAAGCCATCCCAACTCCTGCTCAGCTGCGCTATAGCTATTGTATTGAGGGTAGAATCTTGTCAGAATTTAATGAATGTGTTGGTCAGAATGGATGATGTTTTTTTTTGTTGCCTATTTTCTCCTTTTATGGAGTGTGTGTGTGCCAAGTGGTTACACCCGAGCTTTGTACTACAATACAATATCGCGTACCCTCGCTGCTGTGCTGTAGATCTACCAGCATACTCTTTCCAGGCACGCACCTTGTACTTGACAATCTGACAAATCTATTCATGCCCTTCTTGAGGTGACACCAGAGGTGCTCAATTGGGTTGAGATCTGGTGAGTAAGCTAGCCAGACGATAGGGTTGATACTGTTGACAGGTCTAGAAAGTACGGTGATATCTGATCGGAGAGACCGAAATTCTAGGCTTTCGGTGAGACTGAGAATATCGTCGGCCAGACCGAAGAGCTGAAGTTGAGGCCGTAGATATAAAGGAGCAGGTTGCGCTCTGTAGAAGAGGGAGATTACTCAAAAATAGAGATAATTCCAAGTCTATTGAGAATTGCATCACATGTGCCACGTATTCGAGTACTCACACCAACAGATACCCTGCTCAGCGAACCAGCGCCTCACCTTTCTTGACGTGTGGATAGGCACGTTATCTTGCATAAAGAGCTGCGAACGGCAGTGACGAGGTAAGAGGCCCTCCGTCAAAGCATTGATGTAACTCTGACTAGAGTAGCCACCTTGAGGCGCATCAAGATCGCACTCCATTATGACCAGCTTGCTCCTCCTTGGCTACCCACGTTCATTCAGTGATGTAACTGGTTTGGTTCATTATTCGGTTTGGTTCGGGTTTCCAATAATCAAACCTTAACCGGTTTGAAGCTTTGATTGGCTGGATCTGGATTGGTTTTGAAGCTTTTGCGGTAACCGGTTAACCAATGAAACCAGTGTAGAGCCTTGGTTGTGAGATTTTGGGGGAACGCCACCATAGAGAGCCGAGCCTATCAAATCTATCAAATCCGCCATATATTTTATTTTTGTCAACCCGTGTATCACGAATTGTTCTATGGTGTTGTAACGTTCGATTTGATTCGCTGAAGCGTTGTAGATTAGCAGCTCGATGCGAAGTGGTTTGATCCCGCTGATCCTGCCTCATCACGTCATCCTTATTGCTGCCTTCATCGCGTCGCCCTTATTATTGTTGTCCTCATTACTGCACTCATTGTTTGATACCGCCGATCCTATGGATAGCTTTGTTACTGTTACCGGCCGATCGACGCGTGGAGGTGGAAGTAGCTATGCCAGTAGCAGTCGTGCTGCGGGTAAAGCTCCTGCTATTCCTCAAAAGCGCGTTAGTAATGGCTCTAGTGGTAGAAAGCGAAAACACTCAAAGGTGACTGCAAATACGATTGATCTGGAGTCTCTTACCTACCACGAATCCGAATCCGAATCTGAGCCAGCGCCTCTACCGTCGCGCCCGGCGTACCAAATTGAGCTCAATGAGCAGTGGTACCGACGAGTTGACGATATTGCTGGCCGAAGACGTGGTAAAAAGAAGTCCTCGCATATATGGGGTGAGGGAAAAGGCTTTGCAATGGTCCATGAGGCTACAGGAGTCAAATACTACTATTGCTGCCAGTGCTTAGATGAGAAAAAGGATAAGACGTACAAGCCACTTAGTAAGAGACTCTGCCAGTAGCTATACTACCTATTCGCTAATTAGTAATTAGCGCTTGATGGCAACTCTACCGTTCCTAGCCACTGGAAACGAACTCATAAGATTGACAAGAAAGGCAATCCAATCAAGCCGAAAGGAATGATTCAGCAGTGTGTCGAGCAGCAAGATTATATCTGGAACGTCTGGTTTGAGGCCTTTAAACTGCTGTTGATTCGGTGGCTCGTGTACTGCCATATTGCATTCTACCAGATTGAAAACGCATATTTTATTGAAATGATTCAGTATATGCACAAAGGGCTGTCAAAGCTGATTCCGTCCCGTAATACGATACGCAAATGGGTGATGAGCGAGTTTAGGAAGCGAAAAAGGCAATTACGAGATGATTTACGAGAGGCTCGATCAAATATCCACCTATCCTTTGACCTTTGGACGTCACCAAACTACTATGCCATCATCGCGATTGTTGCCCACTATATTGATAAAAAAGGCCTCCGACAGACGAAGCTTCTTGCTATACGGCGCCTTGAGGGCGAACACAGCGGTGCTAATCAAGCTCAAATTGTTCTGGATGTGATTGGTGAGTATAAGATTGGGGTGGAAGGATTGGATATTTTATGCTTGACAACGCGTCGAGTAACGATACGGCTGTTAATTTGATTCTGAGGACGCTCTATCCAAAGATGTCAGAAAAGCAACGAAAGCGTCGTCGGCTGCGGTGTCTTGGCCACGTGGTTAACCTAACAGCGCAGGCTTTTTTGCTGGGCAAAAAAGCAGACACTACGCTGGAGCAATTGGAGCTGGCTTACAGTAGACACGATTTTGAGTCGATCGCGAAGATCTGGAGAAAGCAAGGCGCTCTTGGACGTCTCCACAATATTATACGGTATATCCGGATGTCGCCACAGCGTCGTGAGGAGTTTCGGAGGATTGTAGTGGGCGGGGAGTGGTCAGAATTTGACATGCTTGAGGTGAGTGTTGAGATTTGGCGATATTCGCCACCGTGACGTCACAATGGGGCCTTCTGATTGGCTCCGGCTGCGGATTTTATCAACTAACTTATTAACCAGCTCATCCAAAGCAATGCAACGCGATGGAATTCATATTTCAGCTCCATTGTACGAGCTATAAATTGCGAGCCACGGATACAGCAATTCTGTGACACCCATATGCCAAAACGTGGCGAAGGCCTTGAAAACGACCGACTGACACCACACCACTGGTTCCTCCTTGGGGGGCTGTCCTCCGTCCTCCAGCCGTTCTATGAAGCTACTTTGTGCGGTCAGGGCCATAAGCATACGCTTTCCCGCTGGTTTACTGCTATGAACTGGCTCCTTAACTGCATCTACGATGCCCAAGTCGACTTTCGAGACCTCCGAATTGATCATGGCGACAGTGAAGAATACACTTATCTTGAAGCAGCAGCCTGCGCATCCTGGGAGAAGTGTGAAGAGTACTATAATAAGGCAGACGATAGCGCCGCCTACTACGCTGCCCAGGTGCTGCTACCAGAAAAGAAGTGGTGGTGGTTTCATCAGGAATTTGATCACCATGAGAACAAGAAGCACTGGGTTGCTGGCGATCCTAAGGATATAAATGACCGCGGTATTAAAGGCCTAGTGTAGGACCTCTGGCTGGAGGAGTATAAGGGCAAGTATAGTGCTCTAACCGTCCTCAAGCCCTCACCACCAATTCGCTATATAACAGGTGAGCAGTTTGGTGGGCTAAAAGAACACGAACAGATCAAGGCAGTACCTATATGCAGAACCGATGACTATCAAGCCTATATACAAAGCAACCGCGAAGAAGTCGACAATCCTCTTGTATACTGGAACAGCCTCTATTCATCAAAGCCAGATCTCGCTCGATTCGCCCTTGATATGTTGGCTATACCCTTGATGAGCGCCGAATGCGAACGTGCTTTCAGTTCCGCCAAGCATCTTCTTACTGACTCCCGAAGCCGTCTCAAAGCCGACATCATTGAAGCGAATGAGTGCCTCAAGTCCTGGTTTCGGCGTCCTCAAGCCAAAGCCTTTGCAAAGGGCGTTGATCCTGACGTTGACGAGCAGGATGAGGAAGAAGCTGCTACCAAAGCTGCCGTCAAAGCGATCGCTAACGCGGAAGGCAATATAACGGGTGATGTGGTGGATGAACAAGAGGCTGATAAGTCGGAGGATGAAGAGGAGGATAGCGATGATGAAGACGATAGCGATGATGAAGACGATAGCGATGATGAAGACGATAGCGATGATGAAGACGATAGCGATGAGGATAATGAGGAAATTGATGGCAACGAGGTTAAATATACGCTTATTGACAACTGAATTTCTCAACACCATGCCAAGATTGGTGATGGTAAGTCCGTCCTTCTGATTGGCTTATTGGTCCCTAAACTAGCTATTAATGTCTCTCAAGCTTTGTAGGCCTTCTACCTACTGTTTTCTTACTCTATTTAACTATTCGACCTCATTCTTAACACCTCTGCCTATAATTGTCAGATATGAGGCACATATCTAATGGTGTTTGGATCAGATGTGCGCACAATGAGGTGCGACGCTAGTGCGACGCTAGAGGAAGATCACACGTGAGGAGCGGCGAGTCAAAATCAAGCTCAGCCCCTTCAGAAGGTAGACAGAACAATCAATCAATACATCATCAATCATATTCTACATGAACACGCTATTGAGCATCAAATCTGACAATAATGTACAATATATTTCGCCAAACTATATGCGATTGATCTGGTTTTCATGGTTTAACCGGTTATATAACCGGTTTAGAGCTTCGATTTGATATTTGGATTGGTTTTGGGCTTATTTTTGTAACCGAACCTAACCAGTTACATCACTGAAGAATACTAGCCAAAGCGACGTTGCAAGTGTACGAACCGAAGAGGCGTTGCGAGACGAGCGGACAACCCGGCTCTAATCCGAAGACTAGAACGTAGATGGACGATAGGAGGCTAGCATAGTTAGAGGCCGACGAGCTAGCAATAAGCAATTAAGAGGGGAGATCATCTACGGATACATCGTCGGATAGTGATCACGGAATGAAGCCTGCGCAGAGGCTAGTTTAGAGCTCGAACCCCATCATCCCTCCCCCTCTTCTCTACATTGTCCCTACGTTCTCGGGTCTAAGGAGGGGGGTAATGTAAGGGAATGATCCCTGAGTACTCGGGATGGTGATACCCCGCGGCTGCATCATTTGGGTCAGAACCTCACTTATGCCTTCGCACCGAAAGCCTGTACTTGAGAAACCATTTTCATCTTCAAAGCTAGTCATCGAATTGGCTCTGTAAATACCCAGAGTTCAGCTCCCAGAGCTCACTCCTTACATTCTAGACTTAAAAAGTCTTTCGAGTGCTGAAAATGCCGAAAATTATGAGTGCTAACTTATACTGTAGGGAAGCTGCGTGCGGGATAAGCTACTAACCCATGATTCCCCAAACTCCCGAAGAGAATCTCCGTGGCGCAGTGCAGTGATGCCGTTCATCCACTTGGAAAAAGTTATTCGTATTCGTATTTAACCGTATTCGTATTTAACCGTAATCTCATCTTCACGTGACGTTGTAGCGAACTTAACCTAAATGTTCTCTAACTATACTATATGATTAGAAGAAGAAGGATATGGAACGTCCGCAGCTAGTACGATGCAATATGCATGCCCAAGCGGATTAATTTCCAACAATGGTATCGGGCAAGAAAATGGATAAAGCCAGAGCGTTGAGAGCGATCGCTCGCCACTAGGGTTCAACGGTACTCCATTGCGCCTCCTTCATCATTAGATAGCCCTCCTGTATCCCTCAAACATTTAGCCGGCGGCTAAAGTTCGATGCCGTATTGGTCCTGTTTCTTCTTATAGTGGAACTTCGGATTTTATTGTGGAATCCTTTCCAGATTTGACCTGGTCAAGAGGGGCATTCGTATGCTATCTTTTGCCGAACTTTATATCCTGACGGTGTATCGCACTTTCTTCTTTAGGGAATTTATAAATGGCTATAAGATGTAGCTCGACCTTCCTTTTAGAGGAAGACATGTAGACTACAGGTTTCCTGACATTCTAGCCTCTATCCGTTCTTGCTCCCCCCACTCTAAGCACCATTTCTAGAAAATGGGATTCCACGAATTGGTTGTCCTTGCATCGTTCCTGGCAATGCCGGGAACGAGAGGCATGGAATTTCCGGATTGCATCAACGGCCCTTCAGCCCTGACGCAGAATTTAGTATGCAACACTAGGGCTTCAGCTTCAGAGCGAGCTGCCGCCATCGTCTCCGCAATGAACATAAGCGAGAAGCTTGTCAATTTGGTCAAGTCCGTTCCCATAAAGTCACCAAAATAAGAGAAACTCACCTTCCTCTAGCACGAGCCCAGGTGCGTCAAGAATTGGCTTGCCGGCAGCGCAACAAGATTCTCGATGAAATCCCGGACCTTGGCAGAGATAGGATTTCTAGATCCCCAAGCTCCTACCCCTCCTTGCACCCGAAGCGCTTGAGACTACTGGGCTCGCAACCGATTCGGAATGTGTTGTTCGTTGTAGTGGGATCCGTCCAACAGCGTCGCTCAGTCCTCATCACACATTGCCCAGGATATCGTCCTCTTTGCCCTCAATAAATACAGTCTCGTGATAGTAGTACCGCGCCATGTTCTTAACACCAGCTTCGGTAGCTTCCTTAAGCAGAAGGCCTTCTTCTAGTCACTCTTCGTACTCCCATAAGTCTTTAATCACTAATTTGCGTCCTGATCCATCGCAAAGAACGCCCTGCCAGCATATTGTAGCTCGGCCAGCAACCGATCGTTGTCGCTTCATGATGCTTTCCACTCGGATCCGTTCCACTTAACCGTTACGCCAGATCTCAGTGTGCTTTCCTTGGTTCTTCACAATAGAAGGGTCAAAACCTAACTCTTCTTCTAACATCCATAGCCATCCTATTACTAATAGGCGAGAGGATTAATATTGGTTAGGGTTTAATCCCCTAAGAAACCCTAACCCAGTGTTACGATCCTGGTTTGAAAGGATAAGAGTACCCTAGGAGGAGCACTCTCCGCCAACCATAAGCACCGCCACGGACGCCAACCCAAGGCAAGGCTCTACGCACGTGACCGCTCGCTATACTCGTAGCGAGCGCAACGAGCACATTATGTATATAGATAAGAATAATATACCCTTATAGAATATTATAATTAACCTTACGTTATTATTAAATACTACTATTTAATACTTAGAACTACTTCTACTACTTATTTATCTCTACTTACTCTAATCTACAAGCCTACTAAGAAAGGCTCCTTAGTAATACTAGCTATTTTATATTATAGCTACTCTACTAAAGACCCTAAGCCTTTTAATAATAATTTACTAGTCCTTTTTATTCTTTAATTAAAAATAGTCTAACCTTAATATAGTCTAATCCTTTATTTAGTTATTTTATTTAATAGTTTTTTATAATTAAGTATACTTTATCCTCCTTTTTTAGCTAAGGTACTATTTTTCTTTTCTTATTAATATATTTAATTTATTAATACCAAATTTTTTCTATATTTTCCTTTAGTTTTTAGTATATATCCTTTATTTCCTAGATACTTTTTAAGACTACTTTAGCTCTAGTATTAGGAAAATTTCTTTTAAAGAGGTTAGGGCATTTCCTATAATATATATAGAATAGTATTATACTAGTTATCTCTAATTTCTTATTATTATAGGTAATCTATACTATAGGTAGTAATAATACCTAATTATCTTATATATAGTTATAACACGTTTATAAGTATTATTTAAGTATCCTATTTATTTATTCTATTTATCTATTAGTTTTTAGGTAGTAGGTAGTAGATAGTTTTTTCTTAATCCCTAGTTATACTATAAATATTTTCTAAAAATTAGACGTAAATAGCTTATTTCTATCGCTTACTATTAATTATTTTACTATAGAGATACCTCTTTTATAAGTTCTATAGAGGGCTTAAAGATAGGATTCTAAAAAAATCCTAATCTAGCTAGCGTCTCCTCTAGTATACTACTACTACTATAACGTGTTCCACTAGTTAGTAGTGAACACTAGTTAGTCGCGTACTACTACGAAATGAGAGGATCTTAATATATAATAACGCGACAACTACACAGTAAATTTAGGCTGGTTGGGTGGGTATACCCCCTAATCTTTCTTTTATTTATTCCTCTATCAATACTAGTCCAAATTAGGTAAATTTTAGTTTATTTTATAGCTATTAGCTAAATCTATAAATCTAGAATTTTAATTACGTAATATATCTTTTATTACGTCAGTTATTTCAATACCCATTTTTCGATACCCACTTAATTAGGCCACCAGTACCCACGCTTTAAAACCTTAATAACTTACGTAATTATTTTTTTAAAAAGAAATTTTATATATAAAAGTTATAGATATAGATTAGGTCTATAAAATAAGCTAAAAGTTATTAAATTACGTTATAATCTAGGAAAGTTATAGCTAAAATAAGAGGTAACCCGCGGGGTAACCCAACCGTTGGGTTAGGCTGGTCGATGGGTATACCTATACCCTGGATGTGTTGGGGTTGGGTTGGGGTCGCACGGACTTGGGTATAGGTTTGGTTGGGGTGGTAGGAGCTTGGATCTGGGTTGGGTATAGGTTGGGTTACTGGGTTATGATTAACTCGTAAGGTAGCGTGTATTTTATATATATAGCGTTAGGCTAGGTACTTACTTTTAGTGATACACTTATAAGAGTTAGTTATCACAGCTAGTTATAACAACTAATTATACTCTTATAGATTAGGTAATAGGAGCTTATATAAATGTATTCTCCGCTATACTAAGGGACACTACGGCGCTGTCGTTTTCTTGGTGGAGGTTGTAACCCTTCTCCAACATCGTTACTATCTTCTACTATACATAATTCTTCCCCATCTCTATCCTCTTGAACCTGATCTTCTTCAAAATCTACCTGAGCAGGTAGCTCAAATAGATCATCAACTTCCTCGTATAGTATTTGATCCTCTTCTAAGCTAGTCCTAGCTATACTAGAAGTCTCCTCTTCATCTATATTCCCATACTTTACTATAAGAAGTTGCCGGATTGTTTGAGCAGATAGTCTATGCCTCCGGTTACCTATGATATCCTTTGCAACGTTGAAAACGCGTTCAACACCAACGCCTGCAATAGGAATTGCTAGAATATCCCTTGCTACTATAGCAAGTCGGGGATAAGTAGTCTGATTTTCTTTCCACCAGGAAAGGATATTAAAACCTTGGTGCTCCATAATAATAGGAGTATTTAGGTAGTCCTCCCCTTCCTGCCTTGTTGCTCCTGTATACTGCTCACTATCCTGGGATGCTATATCACAACTAAGACTACGGTCTGATTGTGATAGCGATTGCGATCTACTTGGTTGTGATGGTGGAGCTGGCTTTCGAAACCACTCAGTACCCTGGGATCGTCTAGGGAGGAGACTATTAGTTGATAGGGTGATAGTAGTATGCTCTCTATTATCATATCGTTCGAGGTATTGGAGGAATTGTTCGCGATAAGTGAACTTATCAGATGGGTCCCAGGTTTCGTCCTGTAGATAGCAGTTAGTGTGTGGCTGTGATAATAGACTGTGATTAATAGTACCTCATATGCAGTAAGCTTCTGTGTAGGATCTAAAATCGTCGCACAGTTGAATAAGAAGCCCCGTTCTCCACTTGTAACCCCATAATACTTGCTTAGCTTTGCCTTGCCTTTTATAGCTGTATTTCGAACAACTGCTGGCCATGTAGCTATCTCATCGTGCTCAATATCTTCCTCTAGGTCTTGAGTCATAGTATCGAGGAAGTCGAATAGGCGGTTATACATAAGCCAAATATACTGGATCTGGGGTTGCTGGGACTGGCTAAGCCATATAGTAGCGTCCTTAAACTTCTGGAGCATATTTGTAATTAGCTCTAGGTGGTGCCATTCACTGTGGCTTAGTCGAAGCCGTTTAAGGTCGCGGAAATCTACCTCAGCAATACCATCATCTATAGAGATACTACTCGTGTTTGCTACCATCTTCTGTGCGATTTCTTGATTAAGCCACTGGTCAATATAGTCTCGAAGCTTTAGCGCGCGTTCGCACATATCAAAGGTTGAATTCCATCTGGTCTTTACATCTCGTATAATAGATAGGCGTTCCTTTGCTGGCAAGTGTTCTTGTAGGGTAGCGAACCGCTCATATCGTTGTGGTGATCGATCAATCGCAACACAGATTGCGCGAAGCTTTATCGTAGTTAGTATGTGATAAAAGCCTGTGATAAAGCCGAGCATACCTTACGGAGTGAATTAGGGACAGATATTGATGCCTGTACATCACTAATATGACGTTTCTGTAGAGTTGATAAGCCGTCATCCTCGTTGGCTGGTGTAAGCTTAAGGTGTCTAATTATCTCCTGTACAACAAGGTTGATAACGTGGGCGAGGCATGGGATAGTATTTTCGTTTGCCTTCCAGGTTATATCTTTCTTGCGTAGTGCTCCTTCAACGCAAGTACGAAGTGTCCCATTATTTCCAGCATTATCAGCTGTAATAGCAAGGAGACGGCCTTCAGTCTTTGTAGTAGAGAGGACACGGAGTAACTCTAATGCCATAGAAGTACCAGTATGGCTGCCGCGGATAGGGATAAAATCAAGTAGCTTCTCCCTATGTTGCCAACTATTATTAATATAGTACGCTTTAATTGCTAGAAAGCTAAGATGGTTATTTGCTGACCATCCATCAAGTGCAATTGAAACCTTAGTCTTTTTACCAAGATCGCTAAGCAACGACTCTTGTATATACTGAAACTGATCCTTAAATATCTGTACAACTTTACTCCGTTTTGGTATATAAACACCTTGACGTAGAAATTGTATAAACCGATAAAAAGATGCTCGCTCTACTATACGGAAAGACCAGTTATTATCTGCGATAACCCGAATAAGCTCTTCCTCAAATTGTGATGGACTATATGGTGGTATAGCAGTTGACTGGGTTCTTGGCTGAAGTCGTTGTTGTGCCTGTGCTATTTGTATGGGCGATTGAGCGTGTGCGTAAAATTGCGTCCTTTGACATTGCGTAGACTCGAGGTGATTAATCATATGTTTCGTGCCAATTGAGCGAATTTGTGGGTGTTGGAGTATAAGACTACACCGTAAGCAGAATACAAAGGGATGTCCATCAGAAGATTGTGCAGCTTCGCCAAATTGTAGCCATACTACGCCTGTACGACTTATTGAGTTCCACCGCGGCTTATAGTTCCCAGGTGTTAGTGCCCATTCAGTCTTCTCCCACCAGTCTTGCCACGCTAAAGGGGCTTCTTGGTTACGGAGGGGTTCCTCTGAGTTAATAGGTGGGCACTTAATAAGGTTAAGGATCCTCCTAGTCCCTCCTCTAACGATCTGAGGAGCACTAAAGTGGTAGGAGTGAAGTATAATTGGAAGACTTAGAAGCGGATCGATATTGGACATGTTACTACACGCCCAATAAACCAGTGTGATAAATAGCTGTGATAAATAGGTTCAAAGATAATTCTGCGGAAAATTACTTGTGTACTATGAGAGTTTGATAATACCTATTATATTAAGCGTTCCCCCGCAATAATTAGCTGTGATAATTGCTTTTACTCAGGGGGTTGCTAATTAGGAACCCGTAAGCGAGTTAGGCAAGTTTAATCCCAAGTACAGACTAGTGCCTAGTCCATATCCGTCATATCTACGTCATTATCTTCAGCCTCACCCCTTATATCGTTGTCTGATTGGAGCTCATCTTCAGAATTGCTCTCAATCTCCTCATCTCCAGAATCCTCGCTCTCAGTCTCCTCATCTCCAGAAACCTCACTCTCAAGCTCACTATCTGACTCTATAGTTGCCATATACTGCTCCTGAGTCTCATACTCATTCTCTTGCCTGTTAAGCCATTCTTCAATATCAGAGTCATCATCCACCTCTTCCTCACACTCATCATCATTATCGCCTTTTATATATGGGCGATGGGCTTCAAGAACAATATCATCGCCATTATAGGTGAACTCTGGTGGAGGAGTTGGCTCGCGTTCCCTATAGATATTAGTACTCAGCTATTATAAAGGACTGTAATAACATAATGCCACTCCTTATCTGTAACTAGAGCAAGCTCATCTTGAGAGAGACTGTCAATATAGGCCTGCCATTCACCTGTAATGTATGAGTATAACGCTGTGATAAACTTCAGTAATAACTTACGCTGCGCATCCTCATTCTGATTCTCATCTGTCTTTAGTTCTGAGGCGCCCTCTTCATATACCTTACGCATAAGTTTCTCTAGCACACCACCTGAGCCAAACAAACGTTGATCACCTCTGTTAGAGTATATCTTGCTACTCTTTTTTTCCTTCTCTTGAGGTAGCTTGCTAAGGGCCTCTGCATGCTTCTTCCGGGCAATAGTCTTACGGATCTTGCTCCATTTTATATGGACGGATTGTAGCTTAGTCTCTAGCCACTCTCCTACATCTCTATTAGTAAAAAGCTGTAATAACTCACTGTAATAACTTACGACTCTGTTGATGATCAAACCGATCTTGTGCAATATCCTCTAGCTTCTTTTCGAGTGCTACTTCTTGATCTATAGTAGATAGCGCTTGATAATGAGCATCCTTTGAAAGTCGCTTAGTAAGTGCGTATTTAGCAGCTCGATCAGAGGCTCCAGCATTATCGAGAGCTGCCTGCTCATGAGAACGCTGCGCTGCCTTACACCGCTGGTGAATTGCTCGGGCGCTATTACTGAGCTCGCCCTTAAATACAGACTTGAAGTTTGTTGGGCGGCCTTTACGAGATGCAGCCTGTCCACGTTGGGATATCCAGTATTCGGCCTCTTCCTGCTCAGTTCCCCAGCCCTGTACACATATTAGTATATACTGTGATTATAGCGTGTGATAATTACACCAGTTAGCTCAGCCCACTCAGCCTGCTCGAATCCTTCTGGGGCATTAAGTAAGATATTAGGAAAGAGAAGTTTGTCTTCCTCGACCTCCTCTTGCTTAACAGGTGGCGTGTTAGGATCCATTACTGCGATGCTGCAATATATAGCCGTGATAATTAACAGTTGTTAGAGTGTTGTGTAAGAAGTATCGAAGTTTTGAGATCGAAAAATCATAGATTTAGCTTCACCTAACCCTTCACCTTCACCTTCACCTAGAGTCGCTATATAAGCTAACTGGTGGGTGAGGTACTAACCCTAACGAAAAATTGCGATAATTATCACGGTTGTTAATCACGGTATGCGCAATCAGGAATGGCTGCGCGCGATAATATAGGTGCAATAACGCTTTAGCTAGGCTCCAGAACTTATAAGGTAGAGGTGAAGGTGAGAGCACCTAAGTAAAAGACTTCCTACGCTATCTATAATAAACTTCTATCAACCAAAGCCTCTATCTCGCTTACACCTATACTTACGCATACGTTTATATATACAACCACCCCAATTCAATATTACAGTCCAATATAACAGCTCAATACTATGGCTCGCACAAGGCCAGCAGTGATAACTTCCCGCAAGAGACCCGCTGCAAAAGGTGGCAAGACTGGTGGTAAGACTCTTGGTAAAGCCCCTCGCAAGGCTCCAGTCAAAAAGCCAGGCAAGGCCAGCAAAGGTACTAGGGAGAAGAGGCCCTATCGCTTTAAAGCAGGCAGTAAGTTATCACGTCTACTTATTACAGTTCTATCCTAATAAGATATATAGCGGTTGCGCTCCGAGAGATCCGCCGATACCAGAAAAGCACAGATCTACTTCTACTCAAGCTCCCCTTTTCGCGTGTAGTCCGCGAGATCATGGCTGATATAACTGGTCATGGGGATATGCGTATCCAACCTAGTGCCCTAGAAGCACTTCAGGAGGCATGTGAGGCTATGCTTACTGGGTATATGGAGGATATTTATCACAGTTCTTTATAATAGCTATATACTAACACTAATAGATTGCAACATAAACGCTATCCATGCCAAGAGGGTTACAATTCAGGTTAAGGATTCCCAGCTAGCTAAGCACTACTACAACAAATATCAGGCAATAGCACCAAATACCCGCTTTTCTTATCATTGATACTATCAATTAGTACCACAACTAGTCTATAAGAGGAGGTAGGGTGGTACAGGTTTATTCAACTCAAGATCTAAGTTAGTAGGTATTATACTACTTAGATATGATCAATCGAAAAGTTCAAGCACTATGATAATTTATCGTAATAAAATTCCCTAATTGCGTGATGCTAAGTGGCCAGCTTATAGAAAACATAAAGAACTTGCTTTCTAATACCCAAACTGAACCCAGCTATATACCTAACCCCAACCCAGACCCAACCTATGGTCAGTGCGACCCAACCTAAACCCAACCCAAGCTTAGACCACAAAATGTGGGTAGGGGTATAGGTTGGGTCTGGGTATTATGTAAGGCAACCCAACCCCAACCCAACCTATACCCATCGGCCACCCTAGTAATAAGTATTATTTATAGTATAAATAATACTTATTACTAGCCTCTTATATATATAGTAAAGAGTCTCTCCTAGTAAAATATATATAAACTTCTAATATTATATCTTATTCTTAGAGATAAAAGATTATTACTTAGGCGAAAATATTATAGATATTAGTAATATACTATTATTAGAGTAAGTAGTATACTATACTAAGGGCTATATATTAGTAATAGATAAAGAAGTAACGCATTTCTATAATACTATTATTCTAAGAATAGAGGCTTTTTAAGCTATAATAACTTTAGTAATTAGAGACTAATATATCTTTATACTCCTTAATAATAGAATTTTTATATTAATAAAGTTATCTACTACTAAGGTTAGTAATAAAATAGTAGTAATTAAGGAGGCTCTTATAGTCTTTCTAGTATAAGATATAGTAGGTATAGATACTAGAGTTAACTTTAAACTTATCTATAAATATTACGCATATAGTATAATAGATAGAGAACTAGCTAATAGTAGCGTTCTATAGGAAAAAGCTTCTCTAGTATAAGGAGTATAGATTAGTACGATAGTAGTTTTTAGAATTAAAAGAATCTGTATAGTAAATAGTAATATAGATATTTAGATCTAGTCCGTAAAATTATCTACCTACTAAAGTAGTGCTTTGTAGTCTTTATAAATACTTAAAATATACTCCGTATAATTAGTACCACTAACAATATTACTAGAATAGTTCACGATGTGATTAAAAGCCTAGATAATGCTTTATTAACTATTTTTATATAAATAGTAGGTGTAGGCTTTAGACGGAGTAGGTCTTAAAGTGCTGCAGAAGCTAGGATTAAATAGATATCTATAAATATAATTTTCTCGGCAAGATTAAAGTTGGATACAATTATAAGTATATGTACAGATAATTGTATTATTTAAAATAGTGTACAGGAGTGACAGGATTAAGACTCGACACTCTCTTTAAGTAGTGACTACCACAGGGCAGGAAACCAGGTATTTTACCACCCCATTTTAAACTACTTTGGAATACTCACCCTCATGTGATACCCTTTGCCATCAATGTTTGGTCTGTCTCGGCCGCAAAACGTCTCTAACTGTCAAGGAGTATGCTAGTGTGATGAGAACTACCGAAAAGCCGATTCGCACGAGCTGGCCCTATCAAGGTATAAGAGGCTCCCGATTCCTTTCTATAAGTTCTCTGTACCTTATAGTCGACACTGGAACACTAGGAATCTCTGGACGATGCCTTGCA